>CM057341.1:743534455-744236575 GCA_030015575.1 Agapanthus africanus
TCCCCCTCTGGGGATGGAGAGGCCCTGTGTCTGCACGAAATATCAAGACAATCAATAATAAGACAAAGTTGTATTAAGAAATCAAGGTTAAACAAAAATTCAAGTGTGATATATACCTCCGGTGACTAGCGCACGAGCCTGGGCCCGAGCAGCAGCATGAGCGGGACAATAGTTCCTCCGGTGAGGAACAACCGGGGTCCCGGACCCGGACGCATCCCCTCCAACTATAAAATAAATATCGACGCTAAATTTCCATGAAGTTCATATTTATTCTATAGAGCATATGTAAAATGAATAAATATTTTAAATTTATTCATACTAACCTGCAGACGATGCGGAGGGTATGGAAGCGGCAGGAGTGGCCCCTGTGGAAGGTGTGGACGCACCACCTATAATTAGACAATTAAAAATAGATTATATAAGTAATTGCAAAAAGAATGTGTAGATCAATAATATAACGTTCTAAATCAATATGCATGTACTATAGGATATATAAACATACCCGCAGGTGCGGTGGTGTCACCACCTACAGCTAAACAATAATAAAAATTGCTAAGTAAGAGCAAAAGGAATGTGTGTATTTATGATATAGCATTCTAAATCAATATACATACACTATATGATATATAAACATACCTGGAGGAGCGGGGGTGGCCTCTGTCCTAGATGTGGACGCATCACCAACAACTAGACAATCAAACATTGACAATATAAGTAATTTTGACATAAACATGCATGAATATCTGTAATATTACATTCAAAATGGATATGCGTGCAGTATACCTGGAGGTGTGGCCAAATCAACACGGAAGGAGGCATCCGAAGGGGTCTCCGATCTGGGTGCAAGACCGGCCCTCTGAAGCTCCCTACGGAGCTCTCCGGGCGGTAGAACCGCTCTGCCTCTGCCTCTGCCTCTGCCGCGGCTGGAGCTCCTGCCGCCCCTTGCTGCTCCCGACATCGTCATTAAATCTAGATAAACGGTTCGTGGACGCATTAGACAATCATTAAAAGTATTGACTATATATGATCTAGAGCGTAAAATGTGAAGTAATAATATAACATTACTGATAACCTTTTTCGTTTCGTCGGCGCATCATATATATCTACTTGGATTTCATCGTCGATGTCATTTCTAACCCACGTAACTTCATGATCGGTCGAAGACAACCCGTCCTTCGAAACAGACGGTCGGAGCACTTTAAGCCTTCTCTCTTCTTCGTCCTCATCGCTGTCTTCGTATTCTGGGACATCGTAGACATCTCTAGGTTTCCATCGGCATACAACACTCCACCCCGGATGCTTCAAACACTGTGAGTAGTATACTTGGAACGCTTGGTTCGGAAAGATAAACGGATCGTCCTGACCGTAAAATCGAAGTGTGTTCACACTGGTCAATCCATATTCATCTTTCCAAGTCCCAAGACTGCTTCTCCACCTGTCTGTATCGGTTCGCGGATCGTACCAAGTACAGTGGAATATATAAAAGGGTTCTGATCGTCCGGGATAGTGGATGCCGAGTATACAATTTAAGTACCCATAGTAAATCACACCGTCCGATCCTACCGTCGCAATCCCACTATTCTGAGTGGTTCTAGATGTTTCTATGTCCTTAACTTCGAATTTGTGTCCAAGGACACCAAATCCTTTGTAATATGCAACCTCCATACTAGGAAATTGAGCTAAACATCTTGAATCACTCTCAAATGATGCAGACAAGTTCGGATCGTGGATCTAACAAAACAAATTTTACGATAAATACATAACGATACAAGTTTAGATTAAAACTGATAGCAATAAAATGTAATTCGAATAACTTACATGCTCTGTGACCCAATCACAAAAATTATCCTGATGGTATTTTTCCAAACGCTCTTCGTTCCAATCAGGATGCCCCTCACGTACCTCGTTAAAATGAGTTCTGTTTTCGACAAATAATTGTGACATTAATATTATGTCATTTCATACACACACAAACACAGATATAACAATTAATCCAAAAGAACTTACTCTCTAATTTGTTCAAGACATGCGCAATTAAGAAAGATAAACCGGTATATCTTGTTGATAAACATAGTGTCTACCCTCTTATACTCGGCTTTACCATATGGCCCGTCTTGAATTCTTCGTGGTCGGTTAAGCCTTGTCTCAATGTTCTCGTCCAGATAGCGGGAACAAAATGTGGTTGCTTCATCAAGAAGATAACCTTGCATGATAGAACCCTCTGGTCGATTTTTATTGCGTATATACTTCTTAAGAGTGTAAAGGTACCTAATGAGAATATGTTGAATAAATAAACACGGGCATACAGGACAACAATAAATTTATAAATTACGCGAAACGAAAAATTACACGTACCTCTCGACGGGATACATCCATCGATATTGTACCGGTCCGGCTAACTTCGCCTCAGTTGCAAGATAAACCGTCAAGTGTATTATGATATCGAAGAATGACGGTGGGAAAATACGCTCAAACTTGCAAAGTATCAACGCAATAGAATTTTCTAGTTTATCCAGCGTCGCAACCTCCAGTGTTTTAGCACACAACTCCCTGAAAAAACAATATAGGTCGTTGATTACTAGACCAACCGAGTCGGGGAGAGAAGTCCTGAGGGCTAATGGAAGAAGGTGCTCCACGATAACATGGTGATCATGACTTTTCAGCCCATCGATCTTGCCCTTCACAATTTTTATTTTCTTGCTGAATGATCCTGAGAAACCTGTGGGGACTTTCAAATCATGCAACACCTGCAGGAATCTTTTCTTCTCCGGTTGTGACATATGATAAGCGGCATTGGGAAGTACAAACTTGCCCGGTTTACCCGCTACCGGTTTAGGGTGCAGTTCACTTCTTATTCCCCACTCTTGTAGATCCATCCGGGCATTCATGTTGTCTTTCGATTTCCCGTCTTTACACAGAAGCAAGTTAAGTATGTGCTCTGATACTCCCTTCTCTATATGCATGACGTCCAGACAATGACGCACTGAATTTGTAGACCAGTACGGAAGCTCGAAGAAAATGCTTAACTTGTTCCAATATTGTGGTTTGACCTGTTTCGTCGGATCCATCCCGAAGGTCACGTTATTGTAACCATCCCATTTAGCAGTCACGTCCTCTCCGGACAATGGGGATGGAGGCCCAAGAAACTCCTGATGACCATCAAAGTGAACCGTGTCTAACCTATAGGGGTGGTCTGGAGGCAGAAAACGTCGATGGCCGCAATAACAAACCTTCCTGCTAAAATTCAAAAATTTTGATGTTGTGTGTTCATGGCAATGAGGACATGCTTTGTGACCATGTACGGACCAACCTGATAGCATTCCATACGCAGGAAAGTCATTAATTGTCCACATTAAAGCCGCACGCAGTATGAAGGTTGTATTTGTGTTTGAATCATATGTCTCTACACCATCAATGAACAAAGTTTTCAGCTCCTCGATCAGAGGTCGGAGATAGACGTCGATATTGTTCCCCGGTGAGTTTGGTCCATCGATAAGAAGAGGCATCATAAAGTATGATTGGTCCATAGCCAACCAAGGCGACAGATTATAAATTATCATTACAACGGGCCATGTACTGTGACTTCCAGCCATATAGTTGAATGGGCAGAAGCCATCGGCAGCCAGTCCGAGCCGGACATTGCGAGGATCGCTACTGAATATTGCGTGCCTCCTATCGAAATCCTTCCATGCCGGTGAATCTCTTGGATGGCTCATTTTTCCATTTTCGCTTGGAGGAGCACGGTGATGCCAAATCATTGCCTCGGCTGTTTTCTTGCACCTGAATAGCCTCTGTAGCCTCTGTGTTATGGGAAAATATCGTGCTATCTTCACAGGTATATCAGGCTTCTTATCAGAATCTTTCGGCTTATACCTGGCCTCTCCGCATGTTGGACACTCTTTCAAATCTGAATTCTCTTTCCGGTACAACACGCAATTTTTAGGACATGCTTGAATCTTCTCGCACTTTAGACCCAAATCAGACATCATTTTCTGGGCTTCGTACCAGCTTTCGGGCACATTATTTCCCGGAGGCATAGAATCTTTCAAGAACGAAAGAAGCATTGTGAATGACTTGTTGCTCCATCCATTTAGGCACTTAATTTGGAAAAGTTGGACGAACCATGAGAGGGTGGAATACTTCGCATTCTCATAAATTGGTTTCCTAGAATCATTCATGAAATTTTCATATTTATCTGCACGCGGTCCTTGACCGGAAGGAATGTCATCTTCGGTACGAATAGATTCACCTAGGGCAGCCTCTACCATATCCTCCATTTCTTCTGATGGAAATAAATTTCCGTCTCCTGCCGTATTACCGAATTCTTCTTCTTCTCCTGCCGCATTATCGTGTTCTCCTTCTTCTTCTGCCGCAGTACTGCATTCTTCTCCTTCCCCGTGATATTTCCAAGCTGAATAAAGTCTAGTAAACCCATGTTTTACAATATGAAACTCTGCCAATTCTACCTTCTGCCAGTACTGTAAGTCCACGTTGCGACCCCCGGTGCTTACGGGGAGGCGGAAACGGTATAAAAAACAAATTTTTATCGCAAGAGGCAACATGGACTAAACAAGGTCGGGATCGTGTCTAAACTAAACTAGCAAGCATACAAAGGAGCGTTAGCTACTCGGATGAAGAGTTATACCTAAACTTGAACTCCTTCTTCTTCAAACCTTGTAAAGGTTGATGGTTCTTGCCTCGTAGCCTTCTTCCGTCGAAGATGGATCCACCTGAGGGTTCAACCTTCGGGCTATTCCTCGAACTTTGAGTGAACTAGAATCTCCGGCTTGCTAAACCCTTGATCCTAGAGTGAGTAGAGAGTGACTAGAGGTTGTTTTTCTTTTAAGGTGAGGGATTCTCAACACATGAGAAGGATTCACCTTAAGCTTGAGGAAGAAGAAGATGAAGTGAGGAGAGAGAATGGTTATGAAAGAATGAGCTATCTTTTTCTTTTTGCAACCATATCAAAAAGAAAAAGAATTATCTAAATAATAATAATTCAAAATGAGAATAGTTGATGGTAGTTTTGGAATGACCACTATCATGCTTCATTAAATGAAATGTAAGCATGAATCAAGGAGTATCTTTACAAAGCATGATGGTGGTCAACATTCAACCATGGTCAACAAGTCAACCATGGTCAACAAGTCAACAAAATCAACCATAACATAATTCTCATTTAATTACTATTATTAATAGATAATCCATAAATCCATTAGGGTTTGGAAAATGATAACTGTCAACTGTGCATACGCACCCGTTCCGAAACCCTAATGAAATACCTCATCCTCCGCCTCAAGCAACTGTGCATACACACCTGCATTCTCGTTCCGAGGAACAAGAATACCGAGATATAAAAGCAACCCCAAAACATATACCAGTATCTGGCTCAAACCAGAGCCTGCCAGTATAATCCGTCCGGACTCCAAACGTGCACAAGTGCGCGGATGAGAACGAACCCTGCCGCAAAACCATGCGACCTCTACTCTGTTTTGCCCAGAGGCGAATACCCTCTGTGTGGGACTCTAAAGACTCGACACTACGCTGGCAGTGGGTTTAACCACAGACCGTAAGCGGCACTAGCTGTGCGTAAAGGTCCCCAGGTAGATGCCGACAAGAAGGCTGACGAGGTGAACCCCATCTGAACTCCTACTGAGTCTGAATGTGACATTCTCCGTACAGTCCGGTCTGTTCGTCTGATACATCGCATGTCGGGCCTAGGGGGCGGTAAAACGTCAGTCCCCCAATAGCGGTACAAGTCGTGTCGGAGTGAAGCCCAAAACACCCTGAGATAACACTGGAAACCTACCAGTATATCTCGCTTGCCCTGGCCAGGGACTACTCGTGTAATGGCTCTCCTAGACACAGCGCGATGTCAACCCCCAATACCGGGAGAGACGAATCATGTCTAACCGTCACTGCCTCCAAGTGCTTCGGGACTGCACCCAACCACTACCTGTTTGCACGACTCCTTTGAGCCGTGGTAGGGTAGCGATCAAAGTGCAGTGGGAACACACTCGAGGCGAAGTGCCAGTATCAAGTCAGCGGACTAAGCTGTACTCATGTCACCTGGGAACTGATAACTGACGATAGGTATAATACCAACCTTTCAGTTCCCGACGAGTCCTTTCCAGTGTACTCGTAACCTAACGAGCACCCGTATACTATCTCCAGTACGACGTACTGATGGCTGTGGGACAGACCATCTCCCACACTGGGATGAGAAGCGCATACGCTAGTCTACTCCGGAGTATCGATGCCCTGTCTCGATAGTCCTGCGACTAGGGACCTGTATAAGGATGTGCTTATAGATTACCCAGCCCCCACTAGTGTGACTGCCATCACAACGCTGGTAATCAAGCAAAGATCCTAAGGGCTCCACTAATGCGTATAAATGATATACTGAAATAAACACAAGTACACATTGAAGTAGAAACAAACCAAGTAGCATACTATTATATTGAGCAAGATTGTTTATACAAGGTGAATATCCCAAGCTTCCATTAAGTAATATACAAACTAGTATGATACAGTAATGGCCTCTAGGGCATATACACTAACAATCTCCCACTTGCACTAAGGCCATGTACTGGCGTATCGAAGACCTATCATCTCGATCAGCCGCTCGAACTGAGTCTGGGGTAGGGCCTTGGTGAATGGATCTGCAGTGTTTTCTTCTGAAGCAACCCTCCGAACCTCGATCTCCTTGCGATCCACGATCTCCCTGATCAGGTGATACCGCCTCAAGATGTGCCTGGATCTCTGATGGGACCTGGGTTCCTTCGCTAAAGCTATAGCCCCGTTGTTGTCGCAATACAGAGGTATTGGGTCAACAATGGACGGAACCACCTGAAGTTCTTTCAAGAACTTCCTCATCCAGACAGCTTCTTTTGCAGCATCAGATGCAGCGATGTATTCTGCTTCCATCGTCGAGTCTGCAACGGTTTCCTGTTTGGAACTCTTCCAACACACCGCCCCTCCATTGAGGGTAAAGACAAAACCCGACATGGACTTGGAATCATCCTTGTCACTCTGGAAGCTGGAGTCAGCAAAGGCCTCGATCTGGAGGTCTTTTCCGCCATACACCAAGAACATCTCCTTAGTCCTTCTCAGGTACTTGAGAATGTTCTTTACTGCTATCCAGTGTTTCTCCCCAGGGTTTGACTGATACCGGCTTACTACACTCAGTGCATAAGCTACATCCGGTCTGGTACACAACATCGCATACATTATAGAGCCTACCGCAGAAGTGTAGGGTATAATAGACATGCGATCCCTCTCCAAATCAGTCTTGGGAGACATCTCTTTAGAGAGGGTGATCCCGTGACAAGCCGGTAGGTTACCGCGCTTGGAATCTTCCATACTGAATCTTTTCAGTACGGTGTCGATGTACCTGGACTGTGAAAGTCCTAATATCCTCTTGGATCTATCACGATGGATCCGGATCCCCAGGATGTAAGAGGCATCACCCAGGTCTTTCATGGAGAAGCTTTGTGACAAGAAACCCTTGACAGATTGTAGCATAGGAATGTCATTTCCTATTAAGAGAATGTCATCCACGTACAAAACGAGGAATACTACAGTTCTCGCTACAAATCTACTATAGATGCATGGTTCATCTGGATTTTTGATAAAGCCAAATTCCTTGACCGTCTCATCAAAACAGATGTTCCAACTCCGCGATGCCTGCTTTAGTCCATAGATGGACTTAAGCAACTTGCACACCTTTCCGCTGCTCCCACTCTGAATGAAACCCTCTGGCTGATCCATATAGACACACTCCTCTAAATTTCCATTTAGAAAAGCGGTTTTTACGTCCATCTGCCAAATCTCATAATCGTGGAAGGCAGCAATGGCAAGAAGGATCCGAATGGATTTCACCATAGCCACTGGAGAAAAGGTTTCGTCATAGTCCAAGCCAGGTCTTTGACGGAAACCCTTTGCTACAAGTCTAGCTTTATAGGTCTCAACCTGTCCATCTACACCAACCTTCCTTTTGAAGATCCACTTGCATCCTACGGGTTTTACCCCGTCTGGAGCAATGTCCAACGTCCATACTTTGTTGGTGTACATGGACTCCATTTCGGTCCGCATTGCATCCAGCCATTTTACCGAGTCAACGCTCTGAACGGCCTGCTGGAAGCTAGTAGGCTCATCATAATCTATAATGCAATCCTCTCTATCCCCGTCTATGAGAAAACCGTAGTATCTCTCGGGCGGATGAGACTGCCTACCACTTCTGCGGAGCGGCGTAGGAATGTCCTGTTCATTTGAACCCTCTGGTTCCACTAAGCTTTCAGTAATAGTCTGTGGTTCTGGAATTTCTTCCAGTTCTACTGCGCTCCCACTTAATTCTTTTTCTAAGAACTGATGTTCTAGAAAGTGGGCATGACGAGAAACAAGAACTTTTTGTTCCTCTTCGTAGTAGAAGAGATATCCCTTGGAATTCTTTGGATATCCCACAAACTTACACAGTACTGAGCGCGCCTCGAGCTTGTCCGCATGCTGCTTTTTAACAAAAGCTGGACTTCCCCAAGTCTTAATGTGACTGAGATGGGGTCTCTTCCCACACCACATCTCATATGGTGTAGTAGGCACAGTCTTAGTAGGAACTCGGTTCAATAGGTACGCAGCTGATTCTAGCGCATACCCCCAGAATGATCGCGGTAACTCAGCGTTACTCATCATGGACCGTACCATATCCAATAGGGTTCGGTTCCGTCTCTCCGATACACCGTTGTGTTGCGGAGTGTATGGAGGAGTAAGCTGAGAGAGAATCCCGTTCTCTTTTAAATAATTCAGGAACTCGGCACTTAAGTATTCTCCAACTCGATCCGATCTTAGAATCTTGATACTTTTGCCGGTTTGTTTTTCTACTTCATTCTTAAATTCCTGGAATTTTTCAAAAGCTTCGGACTTATGTTTCATTAAGAAGACATAACCGTATCTTGAAAAATCATCCGTAAAAGTAATGAAGTAAGAATAACCGCTTCGCGCATGTGTAGACATTGGACCGCACACGTCGCTGTGTACGAGTCCCAAGAGCTCGCTCGCTCTTACTCCGTGTCCAGTGAAGGGAGTCTTTGTCATCTTTCCTTTGAGACAGGATTGACAAGTGGCATATGATTGATATTCGAACGGATCCAAATATCCTTATGTATGTAACTTAGTCAACCTTCTCTCATTGATGTGACCCAGTCTACAATGCCATAAGAAAGTCTAGTTGATATCTGGAGACTTTCTTTTGTGTGTATTCTGGACATTGAAAATCTGTGGTTGGTTTAATACGTATATACCATTGCTCAATGTACCTGACCCAATCAGAACTTGATTAAGGTGAATGTTTACAACATTACTTACAAACGCAAATTCATAACCTTCTTTAGAAACCAAAGATACAGAAATGATATTACAAGTTGCGTTGGGTACAAAAAAGCAATTACGCAAAACCAAAACATGCCCATCTGACATTCCCAGGTGATAGTCCCCCACGGCTTTAGCATCCATGCTAGCTCCGTTCGCAACTCTGAGGGTCATGTCACCTGCCTTCAAAACCCTACGGTTTCTCAACGCCTGCAAAGAATTACAGATATGAGATCCTGATCCGGTATCCAATACCCAGGAAGTAGAGTTTATAGAAAGACAGTTTTCAATAACATACACACCTGAAGCTGAAGCCGCAACCTGCTTCAGTTCCTGTGTCCTGGCTTTCCAAGCCCTGCAATCTTTCTTCCAGTGTCCACTCTTATGACAATAGAAGCACTCTTCCTTTCCAACAAGCTTCCCCGCAATCTTTGTTGCCTTTTCCTTTCCCTTCGTACCCACTTTACTAACACCGCCTCTTAGTTTGGCGGGGGCTTTCTTCCTCTTTCCCTTGGCTTTCGCCTTGGACCTAGAGGAAGAAGATCCTCCTACAAACAAAGCGGGTGTATCCCTACCCTTCTGTAGGGTGCCCTCTGCGCTCCTCAGCAGGTTGAGGAGTTCTGAAAGTTCAACTTCCTTTTCTTGCAAGTTGAAATTCAGTATGAACTGGGCGTAAGTGGATGGAAGGGACTGGAGAATTAAATCTGTATAGAGTTCACTATCCAACGTGGTCCCAAGTTCTGCGAGCTCCTCAGTGTAGCCAATCATCTTAAGCACGTGGTCCGCTACCGATGATCCGACGACCAACTTTGTCGAAAACAACATCTTCGACACTTCGTATCTTGCGATACGAGACTGCTCTCCATACAGTTCTTTTGTATGGAGAAATATGGACTCGAGGTCCATATTCTCATGCCTCCTCTGATGTTCGTTGTCCATAGAGGCAAGCACGAGGCACCTGGCCTTCGCGCAATCAATCTCCCAAGTCTTACGGATTTCCTTATCCGCGACGCTGGAGGTGGGACCTGGGACGGGGGGAGCTTTGGTGGTAAGAAGATACCCCAGCTTGTCGTAAGTGATTGCCAATTTGACATTCCTGAGCCAATCTTTGTAGTTTGGCCCTGTCAGTATGTTTTTATCTAGAAGTAACTTAAGTCCAGTCATTTCGAATTTGGTCGCTGCAGGGGGGAGAGAAGAAACACTTTAGCACGATGCTCTTGCAAGTTTAGAATGGTTTTTAATTTGTCTAAACAGGATGGCTCCCACTGTCTCTCGAATCCCTCCTCAAACCACAAAGGAAGAATTAGCCGGGATCAATCCCACCGTACAATACTTGCTTAACCGTTCAGCCAGGCCAGTGTCGGTACTTCGAGGGAGGTTTTCCAACGCTTTCGCGAAGTTCCTTAATTTAAGAACCTCTTTTCCCTGGGGGCGTAGCCCCGCTAACACCTTTCTAGGCATCTACTAGGTTTATAGCATTGATCGTTTAGTGAGAAATTTCCCGAGGAGTAGCATATACTCACAGTAGGATCGGGATCCAAATATCATCGCGTGACGAAAATGAAGGAATCCTACCATAATCATCACACTCCAAATGGTATGCAAATCTAGCAAGTTTCAGTACTTATGAAACTCCCGATGTGGATTTTTGCCCCATGCTCTTATGACCTTGACTTTGGCCAAAATATCATAAGTCACATGTCAAGTTCTACCCGTCACTTTCCAGGTTAATTTGGATCCATCCGTACATACCCTTGACTTTGGCCAAAATGGCAGCACGACTGTCCCAAACCAACGCATCTATCTATGCTACACATGAACACCCAATAGCTACCAATCACTGTGCCTTGACTTTGGCCAAAATACACAGCTTGAATACTATTGCCTATTCATGCGAAACGACGGAGGGCTACGAATGGTTTTGGTAAAACCGTGAACGTAGTGAACTTGATATAATCGATGGAACGAGATAGCTTTTAGAAGGAGTGGCTCAAGCTCCGCATTTAAAGGTAGTTTTGAAAAGAACCGAGTGGTTTCTCGAAAGTGTTCCAACGACTTTAACTTGGTTTATTATCTTGCATTAGTTCTTTTAATGCGTGATATTCTTGCATTAGTTCTTTTAATGCGTCCCATCATTTAATCCTACCATTGCAGGAAACAACCAAAATATGACGTACGCTTATGCCATTCGCATTCGCCACGGGGTCCCGTCATCACTCGTTAGGTTACTTAACTAACGACAGAGCGGGGGCTGGGCTAGCGCGGCTGTAAAACATAAGCAACGCCTAAATAGAAAGCAATGATAGACATTACAGATCACAGATGAATACATTGGATATACTAGCAATCCGCAATCCTTTCGAGCCTGCAACGAAAAGCGGATTACACGGTCGCGGTGAATAGCCAAATACCCCACCCAAGACCCCTACGGGTGCGGCAAACTACCCGCCAAGTACTCGGCAGTTTGTGCACCCCTCCATGGGTCTATCCTAGGAGCAAAAACAGTAAAAAGAATTATACAATGACGGCTACAACCCCGACCCGGTTGTGCGGCCAAACAAATAATATTATTACATCAATTTACATTTACAAATGAATGAAAGAAAAACAAAAGCTCATCTCACATCCACCCCGGCTATTCACCCGCGACAGTCCAACAAATTCATATACACAATCCAATATCCAACACAGATCATGTATAACCCCGACTAATCGACTTATAGCGATTAGCCGACGTTCAATACATGCAAACATCACAGATATAACCATCATAGTCAAAGTGCAGTGAAGTTCGGAAAAAATACGGAATTATAGGACCCCAAAAATAAATTTCTGTTCTGGAAAATCTGGGCACATATAACATATTTGAAAAATCCCAAAACCCTACCAGAAGAACACTGCACAAAACACGATCTCATGAAGTGCCCAAACGGCGGCGGATCCGCGGCTAGATGAACAGGTGGGGCCGCGGATGGGCGGCGCTTTGAAGGAATCATGGGATCGTTTTTGGTGGGTGTTCTCAGAAAACCCTGAGCCGATTTTAGGAGTATAAAGTTTTTCATTTAGAGCATAAAAAATTTCAACAGAAACTTAGGGTTTTAGTTTTTCCGGTTTTGCGATTTTTCGGTTCCGAACTTCGTTACACTTCACAACCAAGCTAGTTTAAGTTTAGTTAGGCTCTGATACCACTGTAAGTCCACGTTGCGACCCCCGGTGCTTACGGGGAGGCGGAAACGGTATAAAAAACAAATTTTTATCGCAAGAGGCAACATGGACTAAACAAGGTCGGGATCGTGTCTAAACTAAACTAGCAAGCATACAAAGGAGCGTTAGCTACTCGGATGAAGAGTTATACCTAAACTTGAACTCCTTCTTCTTTAAACCTTGTAGAGGTTGATGGTTCTTGCCTCGTAGCCTTCTTCCGTCGAAGATGGATCCACCTGAGGGTTCAACCTTCGGGCTCTTCCTCGAACTTTGAGTGAACTAGAATCTCCGGCTTGCTAAACCCTTGATCCTAAAGTGAGTAGAGAGTGACTAGGGGTTGTTTTTCTTTTAAGGTGAGGGATTCTCAACACATGAGAAGGATTCACCTTAAGCTTGAGGAAGAAGAAGATGAAGTGAGGAGAGAGAATGGTTATGAAAGAATGAGCTATCTTTTTCTTTTTGCAACCATATCAAAAAGAAAAAGAATTATCTAAATAATAATAATTCAAAATGAGAATAGTTGATGGTAGTTTTGGAATGACCACTATCATGCTTCATTAAATGAAATGTAAGCATGAATCAAGGAGTATCTTTACAAAGCATGATGGCGGTCAACATTCAACCATGGTCAACAAGTCAACCATGGTCAACAAGTCAACAAAATCAACCATAACATAATTCTCATTTAATTACTATTATTAATAGATAATCCATAAATCCATTAGGGTTTGGAAAATGATAACTGTCAACTGTGCATACGCACCCGTTCCGAAACCCTAATGAAATACCTCATCCTCCGCCTCAAGCAACTGTGCATACACACCTGCATTCTCGTTCCGAGGAACAAGAATACCGAGATATAAAAGCAACCCCAAAACATATACCAGTATCTGGCTCAAACCAGAGCCTGCCAGTATAATCCATCCGGACTCCAAACGTGCACAAGTGTGCGGATGAGAACGAACCCTGCCGCAAAACCATGCGACCTCTACTCTGTTTTGCCCAGAGGCGAATACCCTCTGTGTGGGACTCTAAACACTCGACACTACGCTGGCAGTGGGTTTAACCACAGACCGCAAGCGGCACTAGCTGTGCGTAAAGGTCCCCAGGTAGATGCCGACAAGAAGGCTGACGAGGTGAACCCCATCTGAACTCCTACTGAGTCTGAATGTGACATTCTCCGTACAGTCCGGTCTGTTCGTCTGATACATCGCATGTCGGGCCTAGGGGGCGGTAAAACGTCAGTCCCCCAATAGCGGTACAAGTCGTGTCGGAGTGAAGCCCAAAACACCCTGAGATAACACTGGAAACCTACCAGTATATCTCGCTTGCCCTGGCCAGGGACTACTCGTATAATGGCTCTCCTAGACACAGCGCGATGTTAACCCCCAATATCGGGAGAGACGAATCCTGTCTAACCGTCACTGCCTCCAAGTGCTTCGGGACTGCACCCAACCACTACCTGTTTGCACGACTCCTTTGAGCCGTGGTAGGGTAGCGATCAAAGTGCAGTGGGAACACACTCGAGGCGAAGTGCCAGTATCAAGTCAGCGGACTAAGCTGTACTCATGTCACCTGGGAACTGATAACTGACGATAGGTATAATACCAACCTTTCAGTTCCCGACGAGTCCTGTCCAGTGTACTCGTAACCTAACGAGCACCCGTATACTATCTCCAGTACGACGTACTGATGGCTGTGGGACAGACCATCTCCCACACTGGGATGAGAAGCGCATACGCTAGTCTACTCCGGAGTATCGATGCCCTGTCTCGATAGTCCTGCGACTAGGGACCTGTATAAGGATGTGCTTATAGATTACCCAGCCCCCACTAGTGTGACTGCCATCACAACGCTGGTAATCAAGCAAAGATCCTAAGGGATCCACTAATGCGTATAAGTGATATACTGAAATAAACACAAGTACACATTGAAGTAGAAACAAACCAAGTAGCATACTACTATATTGAGCAAGATTGTTTATACAAGGTGAATATCCCAAGCTTCCATTAAGTAATATACAAACTAGTATGATACAGTAATGGCCTCTAGGGCATATACACTAACAAGTACTTATTGCCATATCTATCGCACGGACAGAGAATCTTCTCTATTATGATCTTATTATGTGCTCGTGCAAATTCAAGGAAAGCAGCAACTCCTGCGACAAACTTAGGTTGCATACGTTGTTTCCAATCCGCATACATCCAGTCCTTAACTCTGACGTACTCATGGGCCATGTTAGACTGAATAACATATAAATTGTAGGTTATGCTGACTATATTGAGAAATATAAGAACGGGATAGTTACTGACAAAGGAGAAAATCCGTGTATATGCTTTGTGTGTGCGTTTGTCGTTGAAAAGAATAAATTATCGCACGTTATGTTAACCGATAGACGGGGACTAAGTGGCGCTTTTAGTTTCATATATGGGTATCGATGGGAATATGAAGGTTTCATATTATCATATATTGGTTTTAACCCGAACATCTCGAATCGCTCTCTAATTATGCGTTTGTATGTATGTGTTCCGGCTGTCGGGAGTAGGCTTCTATCCCATTAAGAATGTATAGAGCGAACGCCCATCACTTGTGCTTTCAACCGTTTCGAGTAAATTTTGGCAGCACCTCCCCGCTGTTCTCCGAGTACACTGTAATAGAATAGATAATCATTTCAAAGCTGTGAAACAACGTTGAAATGAACATCTAATCTATCTTTGTACACGGAGAACCAGCGGAAAGGTACCGACGAAATATCTCGAAACGGATGAAAACACAAGTGAATGAAGGCGTTTGCTTTATACATTCTTAACTTGTCCATACGGGACAAATCTATGGGTTACCATACGATTGAATTTTCTCGTCGCGTAGACTATACGACGGTTGTTAGTATCGAGCTATACTGTCCGATATTTAACAACCTTCGTATAGTTCTAGGTCACGACGAGCATCGCACGTATGTTAACCGATAGACGGGGACTAAGTGGCGCTTTTAGTTTCATATATGGGTATCGATGGGAATATGAAGGTTTCATATTATCATCGAGTATCATATATTGGTTTTAACCTGAATATCTCGAGTCGCTCTCTAATTATGCGTTTGTTGTGCATTCGTGTTGTATGTGTAACATGATTTTAAACCATTGAGATCAAGATTGATAGAACTGATCATCCTACATTGCAATAGCATTCATCAACCAAAAACTATTATTGCAATGGTATACATCTATAACAATCAACAATTAAAACTACAAATATAGGATACTGATATCATAAAGCGTTATGAGACACGTCATCTGCCACGTATCGTGATCATGGAAATCGCTAATATTGAGCATCATCAAGATTAGATTATGGTTTTGAAGCAAGTTATTGAGCATCTTGGATTGATTGTCAAGTGTTGATTTTTATTTCAACATTTGACAGAATGAAAATCATAAATACAGTTGCAAAATGTGTTCCTCACCCCCATAAAGTGGAACTTAACAATCCAGAAAAGACCATCATTGTTCAAATTGCCAAGGTAGACACAATCTCAGCAGTTATTTACGGTTGCTAGCTTGTATTGCTTGTTGCTATTCTTTTTTTTCCTTGCCCTTTCTTTCTTTCTTTTTTTTTTGGGGGGTGGGGGGGTTGTGTTTGAAAGGTTTTAACCAACTCACTGCTATTTCTAGGCAATGCAGGAATATAACTAGTTTTATCCCCCAAAAGAAAGAGCTTCAGGCTTCATGCGTCAAGCGATGTGTATAATTATAGGATTTTCTTGCTAGCGGTTCATTTACAACTATTCTTTAGTCTATATGCCTAGCATCTGCTACTAGATATTACATCTTGCATCAACACCCCGCATGTTAAAATCAAAATCGATTATTTTTTTCTTGATCTTTTTCTGATTTTCTACCATCTGTGTCGAGTAAATTATGATTAACATTGTATTTGTCAACTAATCAGAAGAGCCATTCAACCAGCCCCACCGTAACCCTAACCCCAGCCCCACCGTAACCCTAACCCCAGCCTCACCCCAGCAGCAGCCGAACCCCAACCCTAACCCTACCCCGACCCCGACCCCGACCCCGACCGCCACCGCGACCCCTGCCCAACCCCAACTCTCGCGCGCGCAACCCAGACCCAGCCATGAACCCTAAGCCCAAAATAATCCAAAAATGCTTTAATTTACCTCGAGATTTATACCTGAACGGCTGCTGGTGGGCTGGAGCGACGACGGTGGTGATTTGGCGACGAAACCGGAGGTGGCGACGACGGTGGCGACGAAACCGGCGGTGGCGACGACGGTGGCGACGGTGGCAACGACGGCGTGGCGATTTGGGGTTTTTTCTCGCGCGCGATTGAGAGAGAGAGAGAAAGTGAGCGTAGGCGATCGATCTGGCTTTATTTTAAAACGATATTTACTTGCCCCTACGGACATAACCATAGGTCTTTTGTTTGCGGCTCCGTAGGGGCAAACACCAAATTAAGAATTAATATTTTTATTCTTGGACGTCTGTGCCCGTAGGGGCAACCTTTTAGCCCTACGGATTAATCCGTAGGGCCAAGTTAAATCTGCCCCTACGGATATTGCCATCCGTAGGGGCAACCCCCTATTTTACTAGTGTATGGGACGTGACCTTGATATAGTCCATCAGATACATTCTGAGATTGCGATGCATGAAATTGTGAAGCACCTCTTGGACCGCCAAAAAAAGTTTGATTAAAGCGCCGTGGACAACTGTTGCCATAGTGACAAGTTGTCATACAAATTTGGCATCGAGGAAGACCATGATCATGGTCTTAACCGCAACAATGGCCATTGCGACCACTACGACCGCCGCGCTGATAGTAATCTGGAGAGGAACCACCACGACCTATGGTGGTGGTGTTGACAGATGGAAAAGGAGTAGCGTCGATAGACTTATCTTGTTGCTGGAAAAAACTCTCGTGTGCAAGGAGCATGCCATGTAGATCTTCAAGAGAGATATCATCTATGCGGGTTGTTATAGCAAGAACAAAGGAGTCCCGGGCCGGCCAAAACGTGCATAACAAGATCGGCAGCGAAAATACTATGTCCAATGACCGCAAGATTGTCGGAGATGGTCTTGATATTTTGAACATACTCTATTATAGAGGCGGATCCGCGTTTGATGTTCTGAAGTTGTGTCTTCAATTGAAACATGTGAGCGCGAAAATGCGATGTGAAATCTTTGGCAAGTGTCTCCTATACCGCCTGAGCTATAGTTCGATCAACCACCAAGGGATTTAGTGTTTCAGTCAAAGACGCCAACACCCAACTCACAATCAATTGATTCTTTAGGTCCCATACATCATGTGCTGAATTGTATGTTATAACAAGCGGATTTTGGTCATCGGGAATGGTCATGGACGGGCACTTTTCTATGCCGTTGACGATGCACATGTACCCTTGCGACATGAGAACGGCTTCAAACTGTATCTTCCAGCAGAGATAGTTGTCGCGAGTGAGTTTTATGTGAATAAGTGACATGACATTCGAGCTATGTGGTGAAGAGAAAGGCGATACATTAGGGTTAGGGATTAGTGTTGGGGTGAGGAGCGGAGTTGATGAGATAGAGTATTGGTCTTGCTTGGTTGACATTGTAGAAGAAACAGAAAGAGAAAACAAATTATATATAATGGCGTTAGCCTTTTTTGGCTCTGATACCATATAGAGAAAGAAGTAGAAGAGATTGGGAAGAAGAAGCAGCTAAGAGAGAGTTTCTCTTGTGTGCGCTCTTCCTTTTATATTATATTATATGCTGATTCTCTATTACAATCAATCTAATCATATACAATCATACATAATATATTTTGTTACAATCAATCTCATAGAATCTTCAATCATATATTCAGAATATTTCTGCATATCACATACGCAGACTGTAATACTTTAGAGCAGTGCGGTCTTCGGATATCATTATGATCTGCTCTGTCCACACTCAGTGCGGTCTATTGCGGACACATGATGATCTGAGTATGGAGCTACTTCAGAATAATAAAATAGAGTTCTTGAAGCACATTCCGAAAGAGTACCGAACTGCATTATAAATGTAACGATACCATCCTTAATTACGGAGGTGTCTTTTGGGATGAATCGGAACTTTGAAGTTCAAAGAACTCCGAAATTAAACGTGCTCGAGCTAAGGAAATCCTAGGATAGATGACCTTCTGGAATGTGACCCCTTCTCGAGTCCGGCTCGTTCCAAAGAACAAAACGGTGCGGTTTCGGTCAGAGTGGACAATTCCATCCGTACTGAGGGTGGGATATGACACAGACGTCTGCCCAAGAGACGACAGACGTCTGCCATGTAGATTTTGTGTCGAGAGTATCAGACGTCTGAACCATAAGGTCTAGACGTCAGAATACGCTCTGGTTCTGTGCTTAGCTAAAGCATCGGACGTCTGTCGTTTGATGCTGAACATGGAAGTTTGGTTTGTTATTAGGAAGTCTTGCATAATTAATTATTTGATTCAATAGATCTTAATTTTATTAAATTAATAGATCAATTACAATAGTCGGAAAATTTCACGCAACCTTATTATTGTTACATTAAATTAGCTTGATCGAAGGAAAGAATAATTTGCAACATGGTAAATTATGAATTAAGAAATTAATCCGCTTGTGTAAGGCACCCCAGTTTGAGGCAACCAGTTATCCCCAAACACAAAACTTGTTACTGTGTAATTGATCGCATCGGTTGTGTTAACCACTCTATTGTATCCTGGCCAGTTGACCCTTTTGCTCGTATCCGCTCCCGGGCCTGTATTGTTGTACTCCGCATAGGATAACGTATCTAAAGCAAAAGTTCCGTTCCATGGTAACCACCCAGCTGGATCGATCAAGCTATCCATATATGACTCCATAATGATAGTCCTCGAAAATTCCTTCCACGGTCTGCCAAGATAAGTAATTGTGGAACCGTTATCCGCCGCCAAATCAGATGCAGGCAGAAAGCTACAGTTTTGAATCGAAGTGCCAGTGTTTTGATTCGGGTCGGTTCGGCCTTGTGCGGTGATGGTGTTGGTCTGGCCTCGCATTGGGAGTCTGGAGTAAATGTTGCAGTCCTGGAATACTACAGCTGCGTTGCCAAAGATGAAGTCAACAGTTCCGTAAATATCACAATCCTTGTAGAATTGACGCATGGAGTGTGTATAGAGAGTGTCTTGGTAGCCCTCAAAGCTGCAGCTGTAAAAGGTAGAAAGGTCTGCCCCGTTTCGAACCGCGACCGCCTGATGCTTACTTGGACCAGCAGTGTTTTGGAATGTCATGTTTATAGCTACAAAACCTTGTCCCACAACAGCTGCACATATTTGAAAATTGAACAATAATCAAGTTTCTTAATTTCCATTATAATGCAGATATAGTGGTTCGATCCCCTTGACATCTAGAAATGAATAAGAAAGAAATAATATATTTAAAATATTTTAATTATGTCTCTACATAATATAATGTCATAAAGCATCTTCCATGAGAATATACATGGAGTTCTTTCATTTAAAGTTTTGTAATATTTACTATAAAATCACCTTGCATAAGAAGTTATAATCACATTTACCAAAATATGGATGCAAATTATAGTAAAACTACATTATAATTAAAGTTGATTAAAGTTTATTTTGTCTTTCTTAATACATAATACTTTTTGCCTCATTAACTTTTTTTAATGCTTGAAATAAATCACATTCATGAGGGCCAATATAGGCTATTGTAGCTGAGCAAGAGGTCAGGATTCAGATCTAGCTTATCTCCAGTACCGACTATAAATATTCAAAAATTATGACGACAACAATAATAATTCACATTCATTGCACATGCATGAAAATAATTGCTGTGATTTAACTCACCCAAGGTAGCAGAGTTGAAAGTGGTCCAGCCATCGATATTATTATGGTCTCCAGTGACCACAGTCTGATCGATGCCATCCCCGATCATCATCACATACTTTGTCTTCTTCGGAATCGAGACATACTCTTGATACACACCGGCATTCACATATATCAGGTAGTACCCGGTGCTCCCGTCGGTGTTGTTGGGTGCCGTCGCAACGGCGTCGGAGATGGTCGTGAAGTTCCCGGTCCCGTCTTGGCTCACGACAACAATGTCGCTGACCATCACCGCGTCTGAGAAATCCAACAGCCTTCTTCCACTCCTTTGTTCGAAGAGATTGCGGTTCGAGCTCGACATTTTCAATGGTAAACTGTTGCCTATAGTAACCTCCACTTCATGGAATAGTAATCCTCTGCCTGTTAAAAAAATTATATATTTAGATTAACTATTATTTATTTTTAATTATTTTTGGGGGTGAAAATATTTTTGTTCGAAGAGTGGAGGATAAGATTCTTAGCTAATAGATGTACTTTATGCATTTGTTGCAAAAACACATCGTCTATACTTCAAAAGGGAATAGTAGAATAACTTTTATATAATCCTCGGAGTTTGTGATATTTTTGTGAGATGGAAAATTATTCTATTTAAATCTCGTAAATGAGCGTCAACGACCGCATGATAAAATACCAGTTTATCCGACTCAAATCCGTTGTACATTACCTCGTGTAGGAACCCTTTGAGGCACCGACACGCTTTGCGGCACGACCTTCTTCTTGCTTTTCACCCAAGCGCGATTGAACAACGATAACGAGACGCTGTAAAGCTTCGTATTGTTCTTCAACGGGACGGACAACCCATTCTTCACGCTCCAAGCAGAAGCCGTGGCTTTCAGTCCATCGAAGCAAGTCTGTTGGTTCGTCAAAAGCGCGGACAGCAGCGTCTGCAGCTTCTCCATCTGCTGATCAAGAAGCGTGCTGGTAGAGTTCACAGTTCCGCTCGCGGCGTTTATGAAGTCGATGTTGAGCCCCGAAAGCAGCTGGCAGTCTTCCAAGGCTCTGATAGCCGTGAGTGACAACGATTTTCGTTTGGATAGGTATTTGTTGATCATGTTGAGGAACTTTTGCGCGCTGGTGAGGGACTTGGCGAGCGAGAAACGGGTGTAGGATTTGAGGTTCTGCGGTTTCGTGGGGAGGACCGATTTGCAGAATGTGGGGTCCGTCGTGGGGTTGCATGCGGTGGTGGGAGTCACCGAGGTCGAGGAAGGGACGGCGTCGGCTGCGGCGGCGAATGTGTAACTTAAAAGAAGGTAGGAGATGAGGATGAGGGAAATAGTAGTGTTAGTTTGAGCCATGGTTTGAGAATGAGAGAGGAGTGATGAACTTGAGAGAGTTATATAGAGGGGTTCGAGGGGGTTTTTTGATAAATTTTTATTTAAGAATTTGGTCTTCGATTTTGTAAAGTCAACATGCATGGCTATTGTTTATTGTAAGCGCGTATACGTAAAAATAATGCAAACAATGTAAGCTGGCTCTGCCAAGGAATATAATATATAGTTAGTTAAAACCCAACTCACTTAACTATTAATTGGATGCTCAAATAATGCATGGGTCCTAAATTACTATGCGCTTTTATATCATCTAAACCATTTTTTGTGCTAGGCTAAGCACATCCAATGGAAAAAGTATTACCGACGTCGGCTGTATAAGCCCGGAAAAAAGAAAAAAGAAATAGAGTTACGGATACACCACATGTTGCGCTGTCCGAAATTCCTCCCTCTTTCTCTCTCTTTCCCTGACCCAGTGCATTAATTACTCCGGGCATAGGCCATAATTTTTCCATCCAATCCCCTCTAAATAAGGAGAGCCTCTCTTCTTAATATTGCTTTCTTCGCATGCCTTAATTTATGAGTTAACTTCTTACTTGCCTTAACAACTTAATTAAATTTTGCTTTGTTGTTAACTTTTAAATAAAGAAAACTGTTAATTTAGATGCATCTATCGCATAAGCTCAACCTAGCTTGGACCTGCCCATGTCGATACCTGCGGTTGGTAAATATAGTGTGATTGAAGAATGCAGCTAAAAATAAAAAGTTATTAAAACGAGAAACTAACTATTTAGTTGTATCCCAAATTGATTTCCAATATTGTCTGTCAAATCTTAACTGATCCGGACGCTGATTTCATCCATGATTCGAAGGCTAAAGTTCGGAACAAACCTTTGACCGCCATTTCGGGATCCTAAACGATAAGAGATACATCAATGGTTGCTTTCAGCAAACCAATTGACCCAGACGATTTTGCGATATCTTCAATTTGGCTGGTAGAACGCGCGAATCGAACAAGATTAGACAGTTCGGGTTTCTCGGGCTGAACTAGACACGACGTGTTCTGAAACGGTCAAACCACTCCATGTAGCCTAGGGTTGCATCAAATTCAAATCCGGTTTTGTCAAACTTCATTGATTTGGGCAAAACTGCAAGTTTAGTGCATTCTTCCCTGCTGGCACCAATGAAAACCCAATGTCAGCCTACTTTTCCCGACGGAGTAAGTCATCTTTTCTTTTTCAATTTAGTCCAAAACACATGCATTATAGCGATGCTGGTCCTCATGAAAAAATATTTCTAAACTATTAATTCGGAAAAAAGACCGTCTGCAACACATATTTGGATATTTCAGACGGAAAGCAACTTCGTGTGAAGGAAGGACGACTCCTCTATTTTCAGGTATCAAGGCACCGACCTTCCCAAGGTAATGAGATCAAGACATTGACTTAAGACTTGATCGCAACTTGTAATTTATTTATTTGCAATTGTTCTTAATTACAATGTGTGTAAGTGAAGGAAACATTAATTAGTTACACTTGCACTTCCTCCTCGGTCATGACCTAGTCGTTTCGTTTTTGCTTTCTCATCACTCATCACTTTTGCTTTACGAATTTAATTTAGTTTGCATTATTTTTAATAATTACAAGAATATGCATGGTCGTATTTCCGACATGATCGCATTAATAGTAAGAAAGTTTGGGTACAAGTTGAAGATGCATGCTTGTGTTTGAATAATGTACTTCAATATATATATCATACCATATACTAATCTGATCTTAACTTGGCTTATGATTTAGTGCTTAATACCAATAAATGGCAATTGATCATTGATGGAGGTCGGATCTCCTTCAGATACTGTCCTCCGTCGATCTGTAGCGAGTGCTGTTGAATGGCTAAGTTTTGATTTGAAGGTTGTTTCCTTGGGCGTGTGGATCTCAATGGGTTGATTTTGAGGTGAAGCCGAGCTATCTGCAAAGAAGTACCGGGATGGGTGACCACCGTAGGACCCTCCGACGATCAAGTTAGCCGAGAAAATGAGCAGAGTAGCGGCTTATTGGATTAAAATTGTCCTACCTAAGTCGTCTGAAAGATGGGTTTTTATAGTGGTCGTATGGAGCGAGAAGCGTGAGATCTTCGCCTTCGGTTACGCCCCTGACGTTACGCCAGCATGAATGACGGGATCCCCCCATTAATGATGGGATACACCTATTAATGGGGGGATGCGCTAGCGTAGGACGCGGGACATGGGGCGGCGGATATCTCGCTTTGGCGAGATACGTGGAGCCGTTGCGAAAGCGTTAGGTCTCGCATTCTTGTTTGTCCGGGAGCTGGAGAGGCTTAGCTCGACGTGAGGCTCGGAGACGAGCCGGGAGGCCGAGGAAGCTCAGCTCTGCAATAGCTCGGAGACAAGCACAGGAGGATGGGCGTCAGTTCGACGGCTAAGTCGCTCTTAGGTAAGAGGCGGAGTGTAAGCTCGGAGACGAACCGGGGAAGGTCATCAGTGCTCCAAACTGATTTTGCCTCGGTAGCCCCCAGGAGTCTAGTGAGCAGTCACGGATGATGTGCCATTCACCATGTGTTGTGATCTAAGGAATTCTCATTTATGAGCATCATCATTAGCCCCCCACACTCGTTTCGACCTATTTATGGGTCGGGTCGAGAGTGGCCTGCTTGGTTTGTCTCGCTCAGTCTGTGGCCGAGAATCCTCGGTGTGGATTTTCCAGGGCGACGTGGTGTTGGGAAGTTGCGTCATTTAGATTTCCGGACCCATGTGGCGTATCCCCCAGCGCTTGGATCTTCACGCGTATCTCCGATGATATTAGTAGATCAGCGAAATGATCGCGCATTAAAGAAGGGGCGCCGATTCGCTCGTTCGTCTGTTGGGTCACAGGCCACGCGTCGGAAGCGGGTTGGCGGACGCGACAAGCTGTCGCTGTCGCCTGCGATCGAAGGAACGTTCCCAATGGTCGTTCGACACGTGGAAACTCGACGGCTGACAGACGCGACGCTTCATTTTGGCGGGAATTGATCTGGGCCGTTGGATGCCTTTTCTGCAGTGTATAAATAGGAGGGGACACCCTAGGGCCAACACTTTCCGTCATAATTTCCCTTAGTTGTCAAAAATTGCTCGGCGCTCCCTCCGATAGATCGGATCCCTTGTGCTTTTTCCTCGGAGAACCAATCCCTTTGAATCAGGTTAGATATCTTCTTCTGAGGAGTCTGTATAAGTAATTAGGGTTGAGTCGGGAGATGAAGTTCCAGTTGTTGGGGCCGAGTCTAGAGAGTCTTCCGCCACTTTAGCTGCTGACAGCTAAGAGGGTTCTCTTGTTGCTTCCTCCGTGTCGGGCTCGCCCCAAAGAGCCAGGGCTACCCGCGTCGCTAGCCATCCGGCGGCGACAAGGGACCCTGAGGTGCGCATCGGGAACGTCAGCGATGCGACCTCCTTCTTGAGGGATCTGGACGAGCTTGCCGAGATTCGGGTTCGTTTCCATATCCCCTCTAACTATTCGCCCCCGTTTGGCTAAAGTGGGTGAACAGGCGGACCAGGTGCAGGAGAAGGAGATTGTCCTGTATTTGGAAGCATTCCGAGCGGGAATGCGCCTGCCCTTTCCAACCGAAGTATGTGTGGTACTTCGTTGCTTCCATCTCTCCCCGGGCCAGCTAGCGCCAAACTCGTGGAGAATCCTCCTCAGGTTTCTGGTCCGGTTGAAACTTGAGGACATCTCCTTCAGTTTGACCCTTCTTACTTCCTTACTCTGCTATAAGAATCATCCCGGCACTAGCAAGAACGAGCTGAGCTGGATGTATTTTAAACGCAAGGGCGGGATGCCCGGGTCGGGTGTGGTAGTCGTTCCTTCTTCCAACCATGACTGGAAGGAGAAGTTTGTATTCGTCGGGCCACCCGAGGGCGAGGATTGGCCAGTGCCTACATAATGGCACAGGGCCGACTACCCGAGGGCGAAGCTGTCATCCTCGCCTGAGGCGGGGGTGGTATCCGACCTAGCAAGCCGTCATCCTGCTTTCCGAGTAAGTTCTTAGCTGGGCCAGGCTCAGCCCCACGCGCTTCATGGGTGAGTTAGGTCTTTGGATGATCTATTTAGACTTGAATGATTTCTTTTGCCTTTCTAGCATCACTAACTCTTTTGTGTATTCTCCTTTCACAGGACAAATGGACCGATCCAAAATCTTAGTTGCCATAGCCGCTACGTCCCAGAAGAAGGTCGGGGGCGTGAGCTTGTCCCGAGCCGGCCCGAGCTCGGCCCAGAGACCATCTCTACCGGAAAGGCCTTCCGCAGCGCCCCAAGCCCCCGATGACTGCCGCGGGGGCAGCCATAAGCATGAGCGAGACCCGGCGCCCCTGGCGAGGGGGGTAAGAGGGTGTCGAGGTTCCCCTCAAAAGGAAAAAGACGATCTCCCGCCCGCCATCCACTGAGATTCTAGAGCAGATTCTCGTGCAGGAGGGGGACGTCTACTTTATGGTCCTCTCGGGGCTTTTGGTAGCCGACAGCTTGCTCTCCGATATGGAGCAATCGGCCGAGGGGAAAATCCCCGGGGGACCCTGAAGGCCCAAGTGGCCGCCATCGCTCAATAGGCGGTTCAGGTCGGTATCCGTTTCCTTTAAGGAGTCCATTAAATGCTCTTTCTTAATTTCAATGTTTCTAACAGCATATGCTGCTTTCCTCATGTTCTCTAACACTGCGCCCTCATCGTAAATATGGAATCCGAGGATATTTCCCCAGCTATGAGTTAGGCGGGGAAATCGTCTTCGTGGGAGTAGGATCTGGGCCTTGAGCTGCAGCAGGAGAAGGAGAAGACAATCTCCCTCGAAACCCGATTGGCCGCCGAGGCGTTAACGGTCTCCAAGTGCCAGGAGTCCCAACGACTTCTGTGTTTGTCCAACCAAGCTGTTCAGGCTAAGTAGGAGGAGATGGGCAAGCGCTATGCCACAATGAAGAATTCGAAGGATGCCAGCAAGAGGGAGGCCGAAGAGGCGCTTGAGGCGTCGAAGATTGCCGAGCTCCAAGCCTCGAAGTCGGTGGAGAAGTATAAGGCGTCAGACCAGTTCTACGCCGACATCTCCGAAGCCTCGGCCATCATTTGGCAAGAGGCTCTTGATGCCGTCAAGGCGTTGATGCCGGAGTTTGCCGACGGTGAGCTCCGCGCTAGAGTCCCGCTCTCGGTGGATACACTGCAAGTAGCTGGCGCCGGGGAGGCCATCGGGGGAGAGGAGGTTGCAGAGGTAGAAGCCCCGGCCCCTGAGGATGGTACCGAGCAAGGAGAGACCCGGGCGAAGCCCGCATCATGGGCCTTTTTGCCTTGTGCGTTTTTCATTTTTCAAATTCTGTAAGCCTCCGGGCACCTTTTTGTAAGGCTGAGGAGCCCAGAGTACCTTGTAAAAATTTCTGGAACATAAATAAAGCCGAGCATATTTTCCTCTGCATGACTATGTGTTTTCCACGTGAGTACTTCAGCTTGCTAGTCCCTTTCTTGTGTCAGGCCGTAGGTCGATTACCGGACTTTTAGATGGCGATCGCGCATCGAGTGTAAGTCGATTAGCCGCCAGGTGTAGGAAGGTCAGTGCCCTTCCCTTGCCCAGAGTCGAGGTGGCGATCGTTCATTTAGGATGAATCAACAGATATCAAAGTGTTGGAAGATCGGTACTAGTCCATTCTCAGATTCGGGTTGACGACCACGACTTTTCGTAGGGTAGGAATCAACCCGTCGGAGAGTAACCTGCACGGCGGCCTCTTCATGAGGGCTTTAGATCCTTAGCGTAGATAGGTAGGAATCTACCCGCTAGGGATGGACCAGGCAGGGAAGCTGTTCGGTGGCCTCGTGATGAGGGCTTTGATCCATGGCGTAAATGGGTAGGAATCTATCCTCCAGGGATGGACCGGGCAGGGAAGCTGCTCGGTGGCCTCGTGATGAAGGCTTTGATCCTTGGCGTAGATGGGTAGGAATCTACCCGCTAGGGATGGACTGGGTAGGGAAGCTGCTCAGTGGCATCGTGATGAGGGCTTTGATCCTTGGCGTAGATGGGTAGGAATCTACCTGTCAGGGATGGACCGGGCAAGGAAGATGCTCGGTGGACACGTGATGAGGGATTTGATCCTTGGCGTAAATGGGTAGGAATCTACCAGCCAGGGATGGACTGGACAGGGAAGCTGCTCGGTGGCCTCATGAAGAGGGCTTTGATCCTTGGCATAGATGGGTAGGAATCTACCCGCCAGGGATGGATCGGGCAGGGAAGCAGCTCGGTGGCCTCATGATAAGGGCTTTGATCCTTGGCATAGATGGGTAGGAATCTACCCGCCAGGGATGGACCTGGCTGGGAAGCTGCCCGGTGGCCTTGATTGATTCTGTGAAAGTGTGTAGTAGTAAATAACCGCAATCAATAACGGTGTCGCGTGTAGCTAGCCGAGATGAATACGGGTTGTCCGCAGGGATGCGTGGAACTTTTAATCTTACTTTAGACGAGTTGATTAGAGTAAAAGAAGAAAAGAGAATAGATTCTAGATTTATATTAAACACGGATGTAGAATTTATAGTTTTAAGATCTATTTTAAATACGGATATAGATTTTATAGGGAAAATGCTTGTAGGGTTCATTAGAATTTAGTAGTCATGGATGACTAATAAAGATGACTCGTTTTATCTTTTGATAGATTATAAAACTAGATTGATAGTGATGAATGAAGGGTTCTTGGAAGAAATAAGGGTTTCCCCACTATTGACCCTTGTCCCTTCATTGATCGCTATTCATGTCTAACCCTTAACAAAACAATTGTTAATCTAATCTCAAATCGCGGTCAAAGTTATCAATAAATTGATAGCGCGCTCGATAAGGATGTTAAAGATTCTTTTGCTAAAATTTATAAACTTCATAAGACATAAAAGAAGTTAAAATATTTTCTCATCCATTGTTCTACCCTAATCCTACGAACCCTATCAAGCGGAGAATTACTCGTGCATGATGGAGATAGAAGAAAAAAGAATAGAGAAGGAAATCATAATGTAGAAATTAAATGCGATAAGAATAAAACAGCTACCTTTATTAATCAGCTAAATCAATTACACTTTTTGATCCTTTAGAAAATGGAATACAAAACTCTAGTTTGCTTCCCGATCTATCATGAAGGAGGTAGATGAAAAGCAGATTGATCAATCTGGATGCGTGAGTCGACATGGACTTCGTGATCTCTTCGGTTTGATGCTTTTCCAAGTGAGGCTCTCGGTCCTTTATATAGTCCCAAAACCAGAAATCCTAGATTCCATAGGTTAAGATATGTTGTTAAGATCATGATCCTGAAATCTCACATCGTATGGCCACCAAAGCGCCGCGGATCCGCCGCGTTTACTCCTATTTGGACGCCCTTCCGCTGCGGTTTGGTGGAGTTAAGGTTTAGGATTTTTTTTGGTATTTTGTGTTGATATTTGGAGATCCGATAAATGTCTAGATTCTGAAAATAATGCTCTGGGTCTCTTCCGTTGCTAGATCTCGTGATTTGCTTCAATATTTTGGCAAATTCGATTCCGACATCTTGATTTAAGCCGGATCTCCTTGATTCCAAACCTGAGCTAATATCTACATAATATCTCAAATCAAAGTGTTAGTAATATTTGGTATTTTTTAAGATATTATCCTAATCATTTTATATGATATTATATTTTAAGAATATTGATTCGAGATATTTGATATGATATGCATATTTAAATTACTAAAATATTATATAAATATATTTTCCTTCATAATGTTAATTATAATATATAAACATATGACAATAGATATTTTACAGATAAACCCTCATATGTTTCATATTTATAATAAATACCTTTAAATATTTAAGAAAAATAAGGAAAATATTATATCAAAATTGCGATGTTTTCGACTGAACAAATACCCCCAAACTTAATTTTGATCGTCCCGAAAAAACTATTTATTCAAGAGAGGAAGAAAAAGAAAAAAAGAAAAACCTAAGTAGCACAGTTTCGTTGGCAACATGATTGCACTGAGCACGTGCAACAAGCTGTTAAACCACTAGGTGTCTCTAGTAGGAGGAGTGTTGTCTCCTGAGGGTTTTCAGCGGATTACACCCACAAAATCCCATAATAAAAGAAAGAAAATGAAAGTTACGTACAAAGATAAGAACTATAAAAGAAAGAACTTGAAAATAAGAGTTTCCAACTACACCAGTTTTTTCAGTTGCCATAAGCCCTATCTTAATGGTCATGAAAAAAATGTTAGAAATCACATCATCCCTCAATAGAACATCGTCTTTAATTTTTCCTCCCTATCATTCATCCAAACATCGATCATATACCCCTACGTGTGTGTAAAAGACATCTATACACTTAGAGAATTCAATTCAAGCTACCATACTCTTATCCATCTTCCTTAGTACTTTTTACTCGGTGAATATTGTCAGATGGAATTGCTCACTCATCCTTCATGCGATCATTAATAATTCTTGAGGTACTAACCAACCGATTACAAAATGTTCTCGTGCATTTAGGCGTAATATTCTCGTCTTGCAACACCTAAGGCTTAGTAGTGGCTCCCAAACAAGTTGGTCTAAGGTATTAAGTGATAAAGAACCTTTGCTATATTTTTTATGCTGCCTTAAGTAATTACAAAACCGGTGTTCATTTTTCTTCACCATTTTTTTTATATTTTTATTTTTCTTCATACCAAGGCTTTTAGACAATAGCATTTCAAGGTATGCTCTATTATCCTAAGTTTCAAGATGTGTGCAAGTACGTATAGTAGGGTATCAACGTTCAAATTTTTGGCCTCAAGAATAGGAACTATTTTTCAGACTTATTTTTATTCTCAGATTAGTAATTTCCTTCATCTTACTAACCCTTGGGACAATGGCTCATAACTACTTATTACTATTTTCGTTTAAGAAAACATCTAACTTTCTTATTTTTCTCAAACTATTCCTATCTACCTGATTAAAATCTTCACTTTCAAACTTTCAATATCAATTAAAAATTTTGTGCTTAAATTTATGATAATGCAAAATAATACGTGAATTAGCACAAACCTCCCCCAAACCTGTTTGCAGTAGTTTCCTCACTGATGTCATCTGTTAAGCTTAAAAAAACTATAGATTTAGGAGGAAAAGTTAGTAACGGGCACATGAATTAATGATAGTGAAAATCTCCCTCAAACTTATTTTTGGCTCACAATTTTGTAAAAATTTTCTTTTCGTTCAAGAGCTAAAATAAATCCCCCCCCCCAAACTTGAGTGAAACCATATTAAGCGTTTAAAATTATAAGAGGGAGGTAAAGTTATTGGTCGATACAAAGCTTTGCAAAGACCAAAAGTCAACACCAACCATTCAAAAAATTTATCAATGTAGCACCAAGATTGGTAGAAGATCAAGTTATATGTAGACAAGAAGAAGTGGGGAGGAGATAAGAGGTGGTATGATTTACGTCTCAGTTGATAGAGATGAAACAGTGATGGTGAACGAAAACGAGAATGTGAATGATTAGGAATGGGAAGAATAGTCACATTCTCGTATGGGATAAAAAGAAATGGTGTTGGTTCAACTTCTTCGGGTGAAGGTTGATTAATCATAAAATCCATGACATTTAGGAATGCGAGTTCGTCGGTGAAAATATCTTCGAAACTTTCATCGATGGTCTGATTGAACGTTTCAATGTCAATAAGTGTCGCGCTAGAATTCAACACACTTGATTTGTCAAAAATTATAGAGGTAGGAGACTCGAAAAGCTCATCTATCTCATTCTCAAAGGGGTCTAAATCAAGTGATCGTTCAAGAATCATAGAACTCGAAATATCGGATTGTGATTCAGCAACACTCGCTAAAATTAAAGGAAGATTAGAAGAAGAACCAAAGAAAGTGGGTGATGAAATGGGTAAACAAATCGGGGTGTAGAGTATTGCTGAACCAGATGTGGGAAATGAAGGCTGAATATCGTTCTGCTTTTCGGTTATGCATTTATCATCAATTTCCAGACGCTTATGGGGTTCAAGAAAAACAGTTAAAGGTTCGAGATGATGTCCATACGGAAGTGAAAGGACCTGATGAATTGGTGAGAAAAACTCATTCAAAATTGTGGGTTCATCATCCAATATATCTCCAGCGTCAATATCTTCAATCAAGTGAAGGGTAAAATTCTTAGACACCTCATCAAAAGCATGGTTTTTAATCAATTTTGGTTCTAGAGTGGAGGTGTAGAGATCAAAAAGATTGGGTGTGGTTTCACTTGAAATGGACCCTTTACAATCGGGTAAATCAAACACTACAAAGTCACAAAACTCATCACGCATTCTATCGTCAATTGGTGAATCATTTGGTGTACGCGATAGATTTGTGAAACAGGAGTAGTGGATTTCAATTTGGGATGGGGAGGTTTAATTTGGAAGGGTGTACTGCTCTCTCTCACTACCCAAATTCTCAATTTGTCCTATTGCCGTATCATACATTGAAATTTTTTGAGCTGGTTGGAAACTAGTTGCTCGTTTGTTGGGTTGTATGAGGGTGGCCATGGACGCATTCAATTCCTCTATGTGACGGCATGACGTTACCCGAAATTCTTTCACTGTCTGTTCAAGACTAGACATAGGTCGGTAAGGGGTTTCAGCAGAAAATTGAAATTCTTGTGGATGGGTAAAACTCCCAAATGACTGTTCAGAAGAAATGTCTAGAGAAAGTGTAAAAGTCGGGTATGATTGATAGGAATCGAATGGTTGTGAAAATTGGACAGAAGTAGGATCAATATTGTGATAAGAAGAATATTGATATTGGTTGGTTGGTTGGCGACTGGCAACAGATGTCATATACGCCGCAAAATGAGTAGCAATATCTTCCTTAGAAAGTGATGGTGTTTGTTGTCCTAGCGGTTACCGGATTGAAACTTTAGCTTTTAGCCCTCGCCATATCTCAGCGATGGATATACGTTTAGGAGTTCCCTCACACACTTTAAATAGAGTATCAACATAAGAAGATATAGAATTTTGATGCGGTTGATAGGACCTGGAGTGAGGTGTCCAAATGTTTCTTTCCGCTTGCTCAATCCGATATCTTAAAGACGTGGTAGAGTCGGAATTTTGACCAAAGCAATTACAAAAACAAGAAATATCTGGTTCTGGATAGCAAAGCTCGGCAAGAGTTTTTCTGTTTGGGTTACCCATTATAAGAAGGTGAAAAGAAAGAGGGTGAGATGGTAAGGAATTAAGCTCTATTTGGATTGTTTTGTTTTGAAAGAAAGACTTGAGAGTTGACTCAACAAATCACAAAAAACACAAACAACCCTAGAACTAAGGTCACCTAGGTCAAGCACTAGACCGCTCCTAGACTTCCAAAGGACAAGTCGCAGGATCAATTCTCTACCACCTCTTTATCGCTCTTGTGGCCAGATAAGTGCCAGGTAATTGAGAGGTATTCGCTATACGAATCACCGAAAATGACAGGCTTAATTAAGTAACCACTTGCCTAGATACGCTTGCCTAGACACCACAAAAGAAATGCGGATAAGCGATAAATTACCCACGACCCTCCTCTGTCTTAATTGAGCGCGACAGTCCTTAGAGTTTTGGTCTAGATATTTTTTAATTAATATAGGATTATGCGCATGCATGTTTAGTGATTTGTGGGGCCTAGGAAGGGTGATGAAATTCTTTACAGAAATTCACAGATCTGAATTTCGATAGATGAAATGAGGCACAAGAAGAGGCATGACCTAAAACAAGTTTTAGGGCTTCTATTTATAGAACATAGAAAACCCTAGGATTACAATCGACGCACATCTGTATTTACAAAAATACCCCTAAGAAGACTAGTCAACGCACCGACGCTCCGCCAAAGAAATTTCCATCGATACATGCGACACGTGGCCGCGGAACCGTGGCCAAAACCCCTATTTGGCCGCGGATCCGCGCTCATCTAGTGGTCTTGTTGGCTCAATCTTTCTAGGGTTTTGTCTGCTATTTTGTACTTGGCTTTTCTTCACTTGGTTCATCAGAATTTCTTCTAGTTTCTTCCAGATTTCCACAGTGAATAATGTAGTGGACTTTACCGCTTGCTTCGTGTCTAAGTTTTGAACCTTGCGCTGCCTTTGTACTTTGTGAACTTGTTCATTGATTTTCATTGTCCCTCAAAATGTAGGCACGATCAAGATTTTACCATTTATCGGTCGTAGTCTCACTTTTGTATCATCTTTTCATCAATTTCACTGTTTTGTTCCGAGAACCTGTAACCTGCAACTATGTAGCAGACATGGGTCAAAAGCACCTGTTTATTTGTAAAATGAATAAGAATGGGGAATATAATAATACAAAATTAAAGTATGAACAAATACCCCCAAACTTATCTTTTGCTAGTCCTCGAGCAAACTTAGTTTTATTCTCGAAAAAGATCTAGCCTCACTTTCGCAGGGAAACGCGATTGCACTGAGCTCGTGCAACAAGCCGTTAAACCTCTAGGTGTCCCTAGTAGGAGGTGTGTTGTCTCCTGAGGGTTTTCAGCGAATACTACCCACAAAATCCTATCAATTTGGCCCATTAACTTTTATTCTCCAATTAGGTTTTCTAACAAGAAACTTTACTATTTTCGACTCATAAATTATCCACCCGTATTTTTCACGCTTTCTTATCACTTAACTTAAGATTATATATATCATTGTGAATTTACTTAGCTTTTGGCATCTTTTAAGTTTCCCTTCTAGGGTTCTATCTCAACTTAGGAATTTTTATCATCTCTATTAAAAATATAAGTCATATTCTTCTTTCCTATCTCTTATCTAAACCCAATCACATACCCCTACGTGTGTGTATATATCACCCCTACACTTGGAAATTCAAATCAAGCTATCATACTCTTGTCCGTCGTTCAAAGCACTTTTCAATTGGTGAATTTTTAGATGAATTTTGCTCACACATCCTTCATGCGACCGTTAATACTTCTTGAGGTACCAACAACCGATTACAAGATGTGTTTGCACATTAAAGCGTAATTCCTAGTCTTGTAACACCTAAGACTTTAGCAGTGACTCCCAAATCAGTTGGTCTAAGGCACTAGCTGATGAAGCACCCTCGCTAAATATTTTTTCTATTTTTTAGCCTTAAGTAATTACAAAAACCAGTGTTTTTTTTATCTCTTTATTCACACTTGTATTTTTATTTATTTTTCTTCATACTAAGGACTTTAGACAAGAGTATTTCAATGTCTCTTCTACTATTCCAAGTTTCAAGGTTCGTGTTTGTGCAATTTGTAGGGTATACATTTTCAGAATTAAGACTTAAGCTAGGAATTATTTTTCAAACTTATACTTTAATAAAAATATCAATACTTTTCCCTTATTTTAACTTAGCCCAAGAAGTCAACTCGAAATTTGCCTATTTCTAAATAAACTACAAAGACATATAGTTTCTACCGTTAAATTGTAAGAAAGGTTATTTTTAGGGTTTTTAATTTCCTAAGTCTAAGATCTAGTTGTTCCTAGCTAGTTAACTTTTTTGTCAAACTCAAGTCAATTATGGCCAAAATTGAATACTTTAATTTTTATAATTTTTAATTTTTATGGGTTTTAAAATAAGTATGCAAATGCAAAAATATACACATAAATGCGAAGGAAGAAGGCTTACCGAGCACACCCCCAAACTTAAACTTGACAGTGTCCTCACTGTCAGGCTACACCAAGAGGGTCAAAATGTCGGCACTCCCCTGTTTATTTATTTATAATTTTTTTTATTTTTTATTGTTAAAAGAAAAACAAAAAATATATATACAACAAGATTCCCCCCAAACTTAAGTGAGACAATGTTTCCACTGTCTAAGTGTTAAAGTTCAGAGTTATGGAGGAGAAAAATCAAACTATATAAGTCCTTACACAGACCAAAGGTTAGCATCAACCATTCAAAAATTGTATCGTGATAATGGTAGGGTTGGTGAAAGAATGGAGTGTAGAGAAAGGAGTTGAGAAACACACGAGACCGTATGGAGATAGAAGTGGTATACGGTCTCGGTGGAGGAGAAGAATGGCGGAAGAGAGAAAGAAGTGTAGTACGAACTTGAGGGTGTAATTCGAGTGAATAAATTAGCACAATTTGTGATGACCGATATATTAAAAGAGATTGTGCTAATCTATCAACCTGTTGAGAAATGGGGTCAAATCCCTCAAGATTCGCAAGAAAACATGGGTACGTTGAACTTGGTAAACCATCCATTGAACATGGAAGCGTGACGAATTCTTGCTCGGTCGAAACGATAGGAAGGACGAAAGGGAGTGATTTAGGGATAGTCTTAATCTCACATAAGTAAACTATCTCGAACTCGAAAGATTCCATCAATGGTTCGAAATGACTGTAAGCAACCGAGTCTGATGGTTCAACTAACTCATCTGAAAATTCAAAGGACTCAAACTCGGGCGGTGAGTCTTCAACATCGTCCGAAAAAGTGAAACACTCGTAATCGTTATCGTCTGTAAGAACTGTGTCAGATTCAAAGAGGTACGCACTAGTGGCGTCCAAACTGCTGTGATCGAATAGAAATCTTTCAAGCTCACAGTCCTCCTGCGTGATCTTCTGCGTGGTCGGAACGATGGAAAGGAGGGAGGGTAATTTAGGAAGTACAACAGTTAAAGGTTCAGGAGGATGAATTGGAAAATCCGACATATCAAACAAAAATGGTTCATCCTCAATACTATCCTCACAATTCTCCTCAAAAGTTATCCCATCCATGCAATTATCATCAAAATTAAGACGCATATGAAGTTCGGGAGAAACATTTAATGACTCGAGATGATGAATTGGAGAGAAAATTTCAGTCAAATCTACGGGTTCATCATCCAAAATACTCCCTGCGTCAATATCCTCAATCAAGTGAAAATCTATTTTTTCAGACACCTCATCAAAAGCATGGATATTTATTAATTCAGGTTCTAGAGTGGAGGTGTAAAGTTCAAAAAGATTAGGTATGGTTTCACTCGAAAGGGACTCTTCACAATCTGGCAAATCAAGCACTACAAAATCGCACAACTCATTAAATGTTTTATTTTCAACTGATGAATCATTTGGGACACTTGTTTGAAAACTGGAGTTGTGGAATTCAATTGGTAATGGGTAGGTTTGATTTGAAAGGGTGCACAGCTCACTCTCTCCTCTCAAATTCTCACTCTGTCCAACCGTCTCATCATACATTGGAAGATTTGGAGCTAGTTGGAAACTAGCTACCGGTTCACTAGGTTGCATAAGGGCGGCAATGGACGCATCCAAATTCCTCATTTGTTTGTTTGTCGCTACAATATAAGCTTCCAACGACTGTTCCAAACTAGACATGGGTTGTGAAGGGGTTTCAGTAAAACATTCAAAGTTGTTTGGATACGTGAAACTCCCAAATGGTTGTATAGAAAGAGTGTCAAGGGAAGGTGCAAAAGTCGGGTAGGACTGGTAGGAATTGAATGGTTGGACAGGAGTAGGATCAACATTTGGATAAAAAGGTGAATGGACTTGTTGATCCCAAGAACTGGATGTGTTGAAAGGAGTGAAAGATCGGCTACGAGATTGTTCAATATGCTCAGCAATAAACATGGGTTTCGGAGTTACAATAGGACTCGAAAAAGGAGTATCAACGTAAGAAAGTGGTGAAGCTTGACACGGTTGATACAAAGTGGATTGCGGAGTCCAACTATTTCTCCTAGACGCTTCTATTCGATCTTTCAAAGAAATTTTGGGCATGGAGGGGTCGTCCGTAATTCGACCGAAATAATTCGCGTAGGAAGCAAAGTTTGGTTCGGGATACCAAAGTTCAGCAAGAGTTTTGTGAGGTGGGGTACCCATGATGTAAGAAAGGAGAAGAAAAAGAATGTGGGGTGCACGGATTTCTTAGCGACAAGTTGCAATTTTTTTTGTAAAAACTTTTTCTTTTTGTGTTTTTTTATGGAGCTTTTTGCAAAAAGATTTTCGATAAAAGGCTTAGACACACGTTTAATCAACCACAAATGCACAATCAAGCCTAGATCTAGGGTCAGCTAGACAGCTCCTAACTGTTCCAAAGGGCTAGAAATAGGACCTCAAACCGCCTCTTCACCGCCAATTATGGCCAGGTAAGCACAAGTAGAGAAAGGAGGGATCCGCTCACAAATCACCGTGAGACGGGCCTTTTAAAATTACCTCTCCCTACCTGTCTAGCCTAGGCACCACAAAGTCAGGTTAGGATCAAAGGTCAATGCCTACAACTATTCCTTTGTCCTATTGAGTGCGAAGTCCTTAGGGCTGAGTCTAATCTTTTTTTTAATTAATTTATGGTCAATGCAATATGCCTTATGTGATTTCTGGGGTCCTGTGAAGAGTAATGAAATCCCCACCCAATCTAGATTGGTGTAAAAGCCCCTTAAAGTCAGTTTTAAAATATGCAAAGCAGTAAAAACAATCACTTGCAAACAATTTTTTTTAAGCGCGACGCAAAGAATCCTGCACAAGATCAATTATTGGAAGGGGGAGAGATTTTTTAGCGCAAAGAATTCTGCAAGCAAATTTTACAGAGGAGATATCAAAGGTTACAGAGATTAAGAAAGAGAGCTTACAGTGATTTTCTCCCCCGCTGACGTCATCACCAAGCAAGCGGCGGTTCCGCGGTCAGAAGTGTGTTGCAGCGGCGGTTCCGCGGTGGGGTGTAAGGATCAAGCCCCAAGAAAATTTCTGCCCCTCTGTTGCTGTAATTCTCTGTTGTTCAGATCTTCAGTTTTCTGTTTCGCACTCTGGATTTTTCCAGATCCGAACTCGTTCGTCAATCCTGCAAAATTCATACGAAAATACCCTTCACAAAAGATGATAAATTTTTATATTTTTTTAATTTTTTCAGTTTTTATGATTTTTCAATTTTATATTCACCCGAAATTACAAAAAGAAAATAACAACGCCATCTCCGGCAACAGCGCCATTTGATTTGTTTCAAAGAATTGTTTATAACCGCAATCAAGAACGGCGTCGCTTGGTAGCTAGCCGGTGAGTACGGGTCGGTGCACAGGGATTTTTTGTATTCTCGATTTGTTCTAATGAGTTAATTCCGATTGGTGTCGGATTGATTAAATCTAAAAACCTAATTATCTAAACTAGGGAAAATAATTAAAAGTTATAACTAGGGCAGATAAATAAAATCTATACTAGAGCAAGAAAGAAATTACCTAGGGCATGGAAATAAAATTTAACTAGGGCAATGAAAAAAACTTACTCCTAATTTTTATTTGATACTCTCTTCCTTCATTACAGAAATTTACAGATCTGAATTTAGATAGATGAAATGAGGCACAAGAAGAGGCATGACCTAAAACAAGTTTTAGGGCTTCTATTTATAGAACATAGAATACTCTAGGGTTACAATCAACGCACATCTGCTTTTACAAAAATACCCCTAGGAAGACTAGTCAACGCATCGACACGCCACCAAAGAAATTTCCTTCGATACGTGCGACACTTGGCCGCGGAACCGCGGCCAAAACCCCTATTTGGCCGCGGATCCGCAGCCATCTAGTGGTCTTGTTGGCTCAATCTTTCTAGGGTTCTGTCTGCTGCTTTGTACTTGGCTTTTCTTCACTTGGTTCTTCAGAATTTCTTCTAGTTTCTGTTAGTGTATATACCGTAGAGGCCATTACTGTGTCATACTAGTATGTATATTACTTAATGGAAGCTTGGGATATTCACCTTGTATTGACAATCTTGCTCAATATAGTAGTATGTTACTTGGTTTGTTTCTGCTTTAATGTGTACATGTGTTTATTTTAGCATATCACCTATACACATTAGTGGATCCTTTAGGATCTTTGCTTGATTACCGGCGTTGTGATGGCTGTCACACTCGTGGGGGCTAGGTAATCTATAAGCACATCCTTATACAGGTCCCTAGTCGCAGGACTATCGAGACAGGGCATCGATACTCCGGAGTAGACTAGCGTATGCGCTTCTCATCCCAGTGTGGGAGACGGTCTGTCCCACAGCCGTCAGCACGTCGTACTTGAGATAGTATGCGGGTGCTCGTTAGGTTACGAGTACACTGGACATGACTCGTCGGGAACTGTTTGTTGGTACTATACCTATCGTCAGTTATCAGTTCCCAGGTGACATGAGTACAGCTTAGTCCACTGACTTGACACTGTCACTTCGCCTCGAGTGTGTTCCCACTGTACTTTGATTACTACCCGACCACGGCTCAAAGGAGTCGTGCAAACAGGTAGTTTTTGGGTGCAGTCCCGAAGTACTTGGAGGCAGTGACAGTTAGACAGGATTCGTCTCTCCCGGTATTGGGGGTTGACATCGCACTGTGTCTAGGAGAGCCATTACACGAGTAGTCCCTGGCCAGGGCAAGCGAGATATACTGGTAGGTTTCCAGTGCTATCTCAGGGTGTTCTGGGCTTCACTCCGACACGACTTGTACCGCTATTAGGGGACTGACGTTTACCACCCCCTAGGCCCGCCATGCGATGTATCAGACGAACAGACCGGACTGTATGGAGATTGTCACATTCAGGCTCAGTAGGAGTTCAGATGGGTTTCACCTCGTCCGTCTTCTTGTCGGCATCTACCTGGGGACCGTTATGTACAGCTAGTGCCGCTTGCGGTCTGTGGTTAAACCCACTGCCAGCGTAGTGTCGAGTCTTTAGAGTCCCACACAGAAAGCTATTCGTCTTTAGGCAAAAGAGTAGAGGTCGCATGGTTTTGCGACAGGTCGCATGGTTTTGCGACAGGATTCGGTCACATCCGTGCACTTGTGCACGTTTGGTGTCCGGACAGTTAACACCAGCGGGCTTTGGTTTAAGCCAGATCCTAGTGTACGTTTTGGGATTGGTTTTATCTTGTTTGTATTCGTGTTTCTCGGAACATAGATGCGGGTGTGTATGCACAGTTGACAGAGAGACAGAGGCAGAGGATTCTCATTGGGGTTGTTGACTGTTGACTATTGACTTTTGACTAAACCCTAATGAGAATAAGATATATGATTAACAATAATATTAATTAAGTATTATAGTGACATGGTTGTTGAGGGGTTGACTTTGTTGACTTGTTGACTTTGTTGACCGGTTGACTAGGTTGGACTAGTTGACCATCATCATGACAATGGCTATCATTCCATGGCAAAGACTTTTGCTTGCTTGTTTATTTATGCAAAATGAGTGCATGAAATGATATAGCCTTTTTGACTTAAACCATCACACAATACTTGATTACTATTTTTATTATGATGGCTTTTGGATTATGAGAGGGTGGATGAGAAAAGAGAGGCTCATTCTTTCATTTGCTTTCTCTCTCTTGAGCTCTCTCATTCTCAAGCTCTCCCTCTTCCTCTTGCTCTCTCTAGCTCAAGGCAAACCATTCTCATGTGTTGAGACTCATTGCCTTAGAGATAAAAAGACACCAAAATAATCCTCTACTCATTCTAGTTCACAAGGCCTAGCAAGCCAAGTGTTCTAGTTTCTTCAAAGTTCGAAGAAGAAGCCAAAGGTAGAAGCTTTCAGGTGGATCCATCTTCGGCGCAAGGAGACGACGAGGTGAGGCCGATCCGTACACCGGAAAGAGTGGAAGACGAAGGAGTTCAAGAAAGGTATAGCCCCCTAACCGAGTAGGTAAAACTCTAGTTAGGTTGTCAGTTAGTTGTTTAACAAAGATCCGTTTTTTGAGTCCATGTTACCACCCTCTTGAAAATTGTTTTTTATCACTTCCGCAACCCCATAAGTACCGGGGAAGGGTAGCATAGACTTACAGTTTCTTCCAAATTTCCATAGTGAATAATGTAGTGGACTTTACCGCTTGTTTCGTGTCTAAGTCTTGAACCTTGCGCTGCCTTTATACTTTGTGAACTTGTTCATTGATTTTCATTGTCCTTCAAAATGTAGGCACGATCAAGATTTTACCATTTATCGGTCGTAGTCTCACTTTTGTATCATCTTTTCATCAATTTCACTGTTTTATTCCGAGAACCTGTAACCTGCAACTATGTAGCAGACATGGGTCAAAAGCACCTGTTTATTTGTAAAATGAATAAGAATGGGGAATATAATAATGCAAAATTATGGTATGAACAGAAATCCCCACCAAATATGAATTGTGGTCTTGCCCTTTAAAGTCCGTATTAAAAATATGCAAAAACAAACCATTTACAAAACACTTAAAAAGATTTTTGAGAGACGAAATTTTGCAAAGAATCCTGCAGAAAATTAAATTATTGGATTTCCAGAGGAGAGCGAAAGAGTTGAGAAATATACAAGAGAACTTTGGGGGCACAAGTCTTCAACCCCGCCGCGATTCCGCCGCCAAAAGCAAGATCATGTCGCGGTTCCGCCGCGTGAATGAGGGTTCGTTTGGTAATTTTTCTACAGTGGCCTCCTTTGCTCCTCTGGTACTCTCTGAAAGTCTCTGAATCTTGATTTCCTCGCTCCAGTGTCTCCAGATTCCCTCGCAAAAGTCGCACACTAATCGTTAAATATGAAAGTTGCGGTTTTGTTTTATTTTTATGATATGAATCGAATAAGAATTCAACACGAATATTAATAAAAAAATTACGCATGTATCCCCGGCAACGGCGCCATTTGATTGATTCTGTGAAAGTGTGTAGTAGTAAATAACCGCAATCAATAACGGTGTCGCGTGTAGCTAGCCGAGATGAGTACGGGTGTCCGCAGGGATGCGTGGAATTTTTAATCTTGCTTTAGACGAATTGATTAGAGTAAAAGAAGAAAGGAGAATAGATTCTAGATCTATATTAAATACGGATGTAGAATTTATAGTTTTAAGATCTAGTTTAAATACGGATATAGATTTTACAGGGAAAATGCTTGTAGGGTTCGTTAAGATTTAGTAGTCATGGATGACTAATAAAGATGACTCATTTTATCTTTTGATAAATTTAAAACTAGATTGATAGTGATGAATGAGGATTAGAGTTCTTGGAAGAAACAAGGGTTTCCCCACTATTGACCCTTGTCTCTTTATTGATCTCTATTCATGTCTAGACCTTAACAAAACAATTGTTAATATGATCTTAAATCACGATCAAGAATATCAATAAATTGATAGCGCGCCCGATAATGATGTTAACGATTATTTTACTAATGTTTATAAACTTCATAAGACGTAAAAGAAGTTAAAATATTTTCTCATCCATTGTTCTACCCTAATCCTACGAACCCTATCAAGCGAAGATATACTCGCGCATGATGGAGATAGAAGAAGAAAAGATAGAGAATGAAATCATAATGCAGAAATTAAATGCGATAAGAATAAAACAGCTACCTTTATTAATCAGCTAAATCAATTACACTTTTTGATCCTTTAGAAAATAGAATACAAAACTCTAGCTTACTTCTCGATCTATCTTGAAGGAGGTAGATGAACAGCTGATTAATCAATCTGGATGCGTGAGTCGACATGGAGTTCGTGATCTTTTCGGTTTGATGCTTTTCCAAGTGAGGCTCTCGGTCCTTTATATAGTCCCAAAAACAGAAACCCTAGATTCCATAGGTTAAGATATGTTGTTAAGATTATGATCCTGAAATCTCATATCGTATGGCCACCAAAACGCCGCGGATCCGCCGTGTTTATTCCTATTTGGACCCCCTTCCGCCGCGGTTTGGTGGAGTTAGGGTTTGGGATTTTTTCTGGTATTTTGTGTTGATATTTGGAGATCCTCTAAATGTCTAGATTCTAAAAATAATACTCTGGGTCTCTTCCATTGCTAGATCTCATGATTTGCTTCAATATTTTGGCAGATTCGATCCCGACATCTTGATTTAACCCGAATCTCCTTAATTCCATACCTGAGCTAATATCTACACAATATCTCAAATCAAAGTGTTAGTAATATTTGGTGTTTTTTGAGATATTATCCTAACCATTTTATATGATATTATATTTTAAGAATATTGATTAGGGATATTTGATATGATATGCATATTTAAATTACAAAAATATTATATAAATATTATATGCATATATTTTTCTTCATAATGTTAATTATAATATATAAACATATGACAATAGATATTTTCTAGATAAACCCTCATATGTTTAATATTTATAATAAACACCTTTAAATATTTAAGAAAAGTAAAGAAAATGATATGTCAAAAGTACGATATTTTCGACTGAACAGGCCTCGAGATGAGGGCTTTGATACTCGGCGTAGATGGGTAGGAATCTACCCATCGGGGATGGACCGGGCAGGGAAGCTACTCGGTGACCTCGTTATGAGGGCTTTGATCCTTGGTGTAAATGGGTAGGAATCTACCCACCAGAGATGGACCGGGCAATGAAGCTGTTCGGTGGCCTCGTGATGAGGGCTTTGATCCTTGGTGTAGATGGGTAGAAATCTACCCGCCAGAGATGGACCGGGAAGGGAAGCTGCTCGGTGGACTTATGATAAGGGCTTTGATCCTTAGTGTGGATGGGTAGGAATGTACCCGCCAGAAATCGACCGGGCAGGGAAGCTGCTCGGTGGCCTCGTGATGAGGGCTTTGATCCTTGGCGTAGATGGATAGGAATCTACCCGCCAGGGATGGACCGGGCAGGAAAGCGGCTCGGTGGCCCCGTGATGAGGGCTTTGATCCTTGGCTTAGATGGGTAGGAATCTACCCACCAAGGATGGACCGGGAGGGAAGCTGCTCGATTATGAGGGCTTTTTAGGCTTCCCTTCACCTTCGTAGGGCGTCATTCAATTTTCCATGACCCGTAAAATCAGGAAGAGTGACCGTCACGGATGACGCGTGGCAGAAGTGTGCCGGTGGGGTGTGATTCTCCGAGATCCGCGTCATTCGATCTTCCGTTGACCGCTTAGGGGTTCGGGAGGATCGGCATAGACCCCACGTGGCAGCTCTGTATTGGGAGGTTGAAAATATCCCACGATTCGCGTCCTACGCGCGTAAATTTCGGTCATTGGAAGATTTTTGTTGAGCCTATAAATAGCGAAGGCGTGTTGGTTCCTTTCTAGCCTTTTGTTTCTGAAGATGGCCGGGCGTCCGTGCATGCTCATCAGCGAGATAATTTCTCGGGACGATGTGTACCTTTATGACCTCGACCGATCCGAACAAACGTATGAGGCGGTGATAGACCGCATGGAGGGAAACTTCAGACGCCTTCTTCCACGGTGATCTCCACCTCTCCAAGTGCTTATTTATGCAATATGGAGGAGGTCCCCGGGTCTGCACAATGCCTTGTCTCCGCAGTTGAGGGACGAGGCGATCGAGAAGTTGCACTCGCTTTACCATCTCGGCCTGATCTCGAAGAGCAGGCGGGACCGATCAGTGAGCCTTCTTCTGGAGTGTTTCCAGAAGTGGCTGATCGTTGATTTTTATCCGGCGGGTGGCGCTTCTGAGGTAGCCAAGGAAGCCACGGCTCGGCTGGCGGAGATTTCGTCGAAGTATCATCAATAGCGCTTCCTCAATCCCTGGCCCCCTTTGCTGTAATTTTTTCTTGTAAGGCTGAAGGGCCTATAATACCTATTAATGAATAAAATTCTTCTTTTCTGATGTGTTTTGTCTTCTTTTATCCCTTAGCACTTTTTACATATTTTCTCAAAACGAATCTTGGGATCTCGAAACTGAGAAAGAAGAAAATATATCGAAAAAGTCTCTTCTAATGCAGGAGGCTTAATAATAATAGGAAAAATTTACATCGTTTCGAAAAGAAGAAACATATTCATTTATATAATTTGAGCTTCTCGGCGTTGTATGGCCGAAGAAACCTACGACCCCCGGCGTCTTGTAAGCGATATGCCCCGCCGGGCAACACCTCTACGACGAGGAAAGGGCCGTCCCACTTCGGGGAGAACTTATGTAGCCGGCCTTGATCTACGAACTCGTTCCTTCGTAAGACCAAATCTCCTATCTTGAAGGCACGATGCTTTACTCGTGCGTTGTAGTAGCGAGCGGTTTGTTGTTGATAGGCGGCCGCTTGGATTTGCGCCCGATCATATTTTTCCAATAAGACGACCAAGTTGGTCCTTAGAGCCGAGGTGTTAGCTTCATCGTCAAAATGTTCGACTCGGTAACTGGGTAATCCAATCTCTTCCAGGACTATTGCTTCGTTACCGTTGCTGATGCTGAAAGGGGTTTCTCCCATGGGTGTCTTCTTCGATGTGCACAATGCCCATAGTACTCGCGATAGTTCCTCGACCCAGCTGCCCTGTCTTCCTTCCAAACGAGCTCGGAGACCTCGGATGACGCCTCGATTAGCTATCTCGGCATGCCTGTTATATTGAGGATGTGCGACCACGGCGAACATTATTAGAATGTGTTAATTGCTGTAGAACCTTTTGACTTTATCATTTTCGAAGTTGGTTCCGTGATCGGTAACTATACACCTCGGGATCCTGAATCGAGTAATTATGTTTTTTTGCAAGAACTTTATCGTAGTGGTGGCATCCGGTTTCCTAATGGGCCTGGCCTCGACCCATTTCATGAAGTAGTCTACCGCGGCGAGGATGTACTTGTGTCCGCCCATGCCGGTAGGGAGTTGGCCAACCATGTCCATTCCCCATTGCGTAAACGGTCAAGGGGAACTAAGGGTCGTTAGCTCGGTTGCAGGAAGCCGGGGTATGCTGCCGTGGAGTTGGCAGGTTTTGCATCTTCTGACAAGCTTCTCGGCGACTTGGTGTATCTTCGGCCAATAATATCCTTAGAGCAGCCTCTTCTGGACCAAGGTGCGGGCCCCTTGATGTGCTCCACCGACTCCTTATCTCTGGCAGAACGTAGTCGGCTTCGCGAAGATCGACGAATAGGAGCAGAGGTTGTGTGTACGACTTCTTGTAAAGGTTTCCATTGCTCAAGATAAAATGCCGGGCTTTTGCTCGAAGGCGGCGTGCTTCCCCTCGGTTTTCCGGGTGTGTAACATCTTTTAGGAACTCCATGAGGGGCTTCCTCCAATCATGGTCTTCGACCTGAGTCGAGTATACTTGGAGCATTACCTCTCTGTCTTCCATGCAGGGTCGTGGCAAGACTTCGAAGAGGATATTCTTCTTATGGCTGGCCGTATAGGAAGATGCTAGTTTGCTCAAAGCGTCGGCTTGGGTGTTCAGGTTCTGGGGAATCTGTTCCACTTGGACTTCATCGAAGTTTTTGCGGAGTCTTTTTACCTCGGCTAGGTACTTCACCATGAGCGGTTATCGAGCCTCAAAACGCCCGGTCACTTGGCCGACGACCAGAGCGGAATCGCTGCGAATTTGAATCGTCTTCAGCCCCACCCCTGAGGTGATTCACAATCCTGCCAACAAAGCCCCGTATTCCACGACGTTTTTTGACGCCTTGAACCCGAGCTTCAAAGAGTATTCCATCTCTGACTCGTCCAGGCCTCGGATGATCAGGCCAGCACCACTTCCCTCCTAGGTAGAGGATCCATCCACGTAGAGAACACAATCGGGGATGGTGTTCATATCATAATATTGCATTATCATATTCCTCATTCTTATTCATTTTACAAATAAACAGGTGCTTTTGACTCATGTCTGCTACATAGTTGCAGGTTACAGGTTCTAGGAACAAAAACAGTGAAAAAGATAAAAAGATGATACAAAAGTGAGACTACGACCAACAAATGGAAGAATCTTGATCAAGCCTACAATATGAAGACTAAACGAAGATCAATGGACAATTTCACAAAGTATAAAGGCAGCGCAAGATTCAAGACTTCGACACGAAGCAAGCAGTAAAGTCCACGACATTATTCACTGTGGAAATCTGGAAGAAAACTAGAGGACAATCTGAGAAACCAAGTGAAGAAACAAGTAGGAAAATGCAACCAGACCAAACCCTAAAAATTCCAGCTCAAGAAGCCACTACATGGCCGCGGATCCACGGCCAAACATGGGTTTTGGCCGCGGTTCCGTGGCCGTACGAAGTGCGTGCTGGTGCAAAATTTCTATGGAGGCGCGTCGGTGCGTTGACTGGGTTTCTTAAGGGGTCAAATTGTAAAAGCAGATGTGCGTCGATTGTAAACCTAAGGTTTCTATGAATCTATAAATAGAAGCCCTAAAACTTTTTTTAGGTTATGCCTCTTCTTGTGCCTCATTTCATCTATCTAAATTCAGATCTGTAAATTTCTGTAAAGAAAGAAGAGAGCATCAAATAAAAATTAGGAGTAAGTTTTCTTTTTATTGCCCTAGTTAAATTTTATTTCCATGCCCTAGATAATTTCTTTCTTGCCCTAGTATAGATTTTATTTATCTGCCCTAATTATAACTTTTAATTATTTGCCCTAGTTTAGATAATTAGGTTTTTAGATTTAATCAATCCGACACCAATCGGAATTAACTCGTTAGAACTAATCGAGAATACACGAAATCCCTGTGGACCGACCCGTACTCACCGGCTAGCTACCAAGTGACGCCGTTCTTGATTGCGGTTATAAACAATTCTTTGAAACAAATCAAATGGCGCCATTGCCGGGGATCGAACCCAGGTCACCCGTGTGACAGGCGGGAGTACTCACCACTATACTACATTTGATTTGCTTCAAAGAATTGTTTATAACCGCAATCAAGAACGGCGTCGCTTGGTAGCTAGCCGGTGAGTACGGGTCGGTCCACAAGGATTTTGTGTATTCTCGATTTGTTCTAACGAGTTAATTCTGATTGGTGTCGGATTGATTAAATCTAAAAACCTAATTATCTAAACTAGGGCAAATAATTAAAAGTTATAACTAGGGCAGATAAATAAAATCTATACTAGGGCAAGAAAGAAATTACCTAGGGTATGGAAATAAAATTTAATTAGGGCAATGAAAAAAAACGTACTCCTAATTTTTATTTGATACTCTCTTCCTTCTTTACAGAAATTTACAGATCTGAATTTAGATAGATGAAACGAGGCACAAGAAGAGGCATGACCTAAAACAAGTTTTAGGGCTTCTATTTATAGAACATAGAAAACCCTAGGGTTACAATCGACGCACAACTGCTTTTACAAAATTACCCATAGGAAGACTAGTTAACGTACTGACGCGCCGCCAAAGAAATTTCCATTGATACGTGCGACACGTGGCCGCGGAACCGCGGCCAAAACCCCTGTTTGGCCGCGGATCCGCGGCCATCTAGTGGTCTTGTTGGCTCAATCTTTCTAGGGTTCTGTCTGCTGCTTTGTACTTGGCTTTTCTTCACTTGGTTCTTCAGAATTTCTTCTAGTTTTTTCCAGATTTCCACAGTGAATAATGTAGTGGACTTTACCGCTTGCTTCGTGTCTAAGTCTTGAACCTTGCGCTGCCTTTGTACTTTGTGAACTTATTCATTGATTTTCATTGTCCCTCAAAATGTAGGCACAATCAAGATTTTACCATTTATCGGTCATAGTCTCACTTTTGTATTATCTTTTCATCAATTTCACTGTTTTGTTCCGAGAACCTGTAACCTGCAACTATGTAGCAGACATGGGTCAAAAGCACCTGTTTATTTGTAAAATGAATAAGAATGGGGAATATAATAATGCAAAATTATGGTATGAACAAATACCCCCAAACTTATCTTTTGCTCGTCCTCGAGCAAACTTAGTTTTATTCTCGAAAAAGATCTAGCCTCACTTTCGCAGGGAAACGCGATTGCATTGAGCTCGTGAAACAAGCCGTTAAACCTCTAGGTGTCCCTAATAGGAGGAGTGTTGTCTTCTTAGGGTTTTCAGCGGATACTACCCACAAAATCCTATCAATTTGGCCCATTAACTTTTATTCTCCAATTAGGTTTTCTAACAAGAAAATCTACTATCTTCGACTCATAAATTATCCACCCGTATTTTTCACGCTTCCTTATCACTTAGCTTAAGATTATATATATCCTTGTGAATTTACTTAGCTTTTGGCATCTTTTAAGTTTTCCTTCTAGGGTTCTATCTCAACTTAGGAATTTTTGTCATCTCTATTAAAGATATAAGTCCTATTCTTCTTTCCTATCTCTTATCTAAGCCCCAATCACATACCCCCTACGTGTGTGTATATATCACCCCTACACTTGGAAATTCAAATCAAGCTATCATACTCTTGTTCGTCGTCCAAAGCACTTTTCAATTGGTGAATTTTTAGATGAATTTTGCTCACACATCCTTCATGCGACCGTTGATACTTCTTGAGGTACTAACAACCGATTACAAGATGTGTTTGCACATTAAAGCGTAATTCCTAGTCTTGTAACACCTAAGGCTTTAGCAGTGACTCCCAAATCAGTTGGTCTAAGGCACTAAGTAATGAAGCACCCTCGCTAAATATTTTTTCTATTTTTTAGCCTTAAGTAATTACAAAAACCAGTTTTCATTTTTTTATCTCTTTATTCACACTTGTATTTTTATTTATTTTTCTTCATACTAAGGAGTTTAGACAAGAGCATTTCAAGGTCTCTTCTACTATTCCAAGTTTCAAGGTTCATGTTTGCGCAATTTGTAGGGTATACATTTTCAGAATTTAGACTTAAGCTAGGAATTTTTTTTCAAACTTATATTTTAATAAAAATATCAATACTTTTCCCTTATTTTAATTTAGTGCAAGAAGTCAACTCGAAATTTGCCTATTTCTAAATAAACTACAAAGACATATATTTTCTACCGTTAAATTTTAAGAAAGGTTATTTTTAGGGTTTTTAATTTCCTAAGTCTAAGATCTAGTTGTTTCTAGCTAGTTAACATTTTTGTCAAACTCAAGTCAATTATGGCCAAAATTGAATACTTTAATTTTTATAATTTTCAATTTTTATGGGTTTTAAAATAAGTATGCAAATGCAAAAATATACACATGAATGCGAAGGAAGAAGGCATACCGAGCAGATGGAGTCGGGTACTTCCTTGACCGAGGGTCGGGGTCTGGGGTCCCATGCTGCCGCTCCTTCCTTTATGGGAATAGTGCATCAACCATGAAGTCTGCTAGGACTTTTGCTTTGATGGCTTGCCTGGGATGGTATTTGATGTTGAATTGGGATAACTCCCACCTCCATTTCTCCAGACGACCTGATGATTCGGGGGAGGTGAGAATAGTCCTTATAGGTCTCTCAGTGAGGACGAAGATGGTGTGCGTCTGGAAGTAGTGCCGCAGCTTCCTTGAGGCGACGACAAGCGCCAAGACTATCTTTTTTATGGCCGGGTATCTCGTTTCCGCTTCTTTGAAGACATGGCTTACGTAGTAGACCGGCTTCTGCACACCTTCGACTTCTTTGACGAGCACCGAGCCTGCAGCTTGGTCGGAGTCCGCAAGGTACAATGATAGCTCGTCTCCTTCGACTGGTCAGGTGAGCAGTAGGGGAGTTGTTAAGTGCGTCTTGAGTTGCTCGAAAGCGTTTTGACATTCCTCCGACCATTCGAACTTAGGGATCTTTCTCAAAGCTTTGAAGAACGGGAGACACTTTTCTCCGGATCTTGACATGAAGCGACTCAGAGCGGCAACACTCCCTGTGAGCCGCATGATCTCAACGTTGCTCTTTGGTGTGGCCATTTTGAGAGTGGCACTGATCTTTTCTAGGTTCGCTTCGATTCCTCGGTGAGTAACTATAAACCCGAGGAATTTGCCGCCAGTGACTCTGAACGCGCACTTAGCTGGGTTCAGCTTCATTTTGTACTTGCGGAGGATGTCGAATGTCTCGCCAAGATCTTTGGTGTGCTCGTTTTCTGAAGTCGACTTTATGAGCATGTCGTCGACATAGACATCCCTGTTCCTCCCGATCTGCGGTTTGAACAATTTGTTAACTAGGCGCTGATATGTAGCCCCAGCATTCTTGAGACCGAAAGGCATCACTTTGTAGCAGTACACCCCCCGGTCCGTGGTGAATGCGGTAAGTTCTTCATCTGTAGGGTTCAACCGGATCTGATTGTAGCCGGAGAAAGCGTCCATGAAGCTCAGCAATTCGTGGCCGGCCGAGCTCTCCACTAGCTGGTCTATCCGATGGAGGGGATAGTTATCTTTCGGGCAGGCCTTGTTCAGATTTGTGAAGTCAATGCACATTCACTATTTACCATTTGCCTTTTTGACCGTGACCACATTCGCTAGTCAATCCGAGTAATCAATAATTCTAATGAAGTTGGCTGCGAGCAATCTATCGACCTCGTCCTCGATCGCCTTTTTCTTGATTGGCGTGAAACTTCGCTTCTTTGGGTCAGGCCTTCAGGTCGACCCCGAGCTTATGTGAGATTACCTTAGGGTCGATCCCGGGCATGTCCACCGGTGCCCAAGCGAACACGTCCGAGTTCCCTCAGAGAAAGCGGATCAAGTCCTCGCGACGGTCTCCCATCAAAAGAGATCTGATCTGAACTGTGCATCCATCGACCAATTCGACGAGGGGAACATTATTAAGCGCTTCTACCGGGGCTCCTCGGATTTCTTTATGGTCATCGCGGGTGTCTAAGGACCCCTGGAAATTGCCTGTGTCTTCAAAAAAGTCGTCGCTCAGCTTTCCAGCGGGGGACATCGAGGTGAAGCAAATCTTGGCGATCTACTAGTTTCCGTAGGTCCGGCCTATCCCCTTTTGGTCTAATGGAAATTTGATCGCGGGGTGATAGGTCGATATTTAGGCTCGGAGGACGTTCAATGTTGGGCGGCCCAGGAGGATGTTGTAGGATGAGGGGACCCTAACGACGATGAACTTTACAGGTATGGTCCTCGTACGGCCCGCTTCTCCAATGTTGAGGAAGAGGGTAACCACTCCCTCAGCTGGGATAGAGTGGTTAGTAAACCCCGAGAGAACGTGGGAGGTGGGCCTTAGGTCGGACGGTCCAAGCCCCATACGTTGGAAGCAATCGTAGAAGAGGATATCAGCCGAGCTCCCGAAATCGACCAATATCCTTTGTATCTCATAACAGTGGACCCGGGTAGTTATAACGAGGGGTTCGTTGTGAGGTAAAGATATACCATGGATGTCTTCATCAGTGAAGATGATGGGCTCGGCCGTCCTGCACTTCTTCTGGGGTGGGTCGCTAGTATCCTCGACGGGTAGTAGGCGGTGATTTTCACCGGCACCCTAGGCAGATTCCGAAGTAACGACTAAAATTTTCCCGATCGTTAATTCCCCGGGAGGGGGCTGGTTCTCCCGCTCCCGATCCGCTTGTCACTTGTCCTGCAGGTACTTCGCCAGGTGGCCATAACGAATCAACTCCTCGATGTAGTCACGGAGTTGTTTGCAGTTTTCGGTCGGGTGACCCTACGACCTATGGAAGGCGTAGTACGAGCCCCGGATGCGCTTAGCCACTCTAGGGGTGACTGACGGGTGCTTGAAGAATCTCTCGCCCTTCGCCTCCTCCAACAGCTCGGTCTGGGAGATGTTAAGAGGAGTGTACTCCTGGAACTTCGAGGAGTATGGCTTTGGTCGGTCGACCCTCTTCTTCTTCTCTACCCCTCTTCTTTTGGTCGGCTTGGTCGCCCCGGGGCAGGTTGGCATTCACCTCCGACTCGAGTTGGATCTCTCATTCGGTCCAAGCTTTAACCTCGGCCATGGTCTTAGGTTGCACTAATGCAAAAGTGCGGAACCACTCTTTATGCCTATGACCCAACCTTAGTGCGGTGATGACAGTTTCATCCCGGTGCTCGAGGTCCTCGAGGAGAGCGTTATAGAAGCGAGTGATGTATCCCTTAACGGATTCCTTATCCCCACTCTTTATGGTGAAGAGGTAATCGACAGTCTGCTTCCGTCGTCTGTTTTCGACGAAGTGACCGAGGAACTGGGTGGCCAGCTCATCAAAGGTAGAGATGGAGCATGACATGAGTCCTCGGAACCATTCCCGTCCAGCCCGGATGAGGGTGGCGGGAAATGCTCGACATTGGGCAGCGTCGGAGTTATCCTGGAAGCTCATGCCCGCCGTAAATGCGTCCAGATGGTCCTTTCGGTCGGATTTCCCGTCGAAGAGGGCCACCTTGGGCGGTTTGTTCCAGGACGAGACATGCTCGGCCGGCAGTTCTCCGTAAATGGTTTTGTCAGCGAATCGGCGGAGTATCGAGCCCGTCCGCCGGACGCCTGGCCATCCCGGTGTATGCCCTCGATTTTCTTCTCGAGAGCTTCGAGGAGGTTGTGGTACCTAAGGATTCGGCGCAGTTAGAGTAGTGGACATTTCCGCTCCTGGTCTGCGCGGTAGTGCAGCTTCGATTCTTCTCTATCAAATTTCTCAGATCCTCGGGCGACGTCCTTTTGGAACAGCCTTGACGTGAGTTGTTTGCATGGTCCTGGCGAGGGAGAGGGTGTCAGTCGCACCTGGAAGCGGGCGAGCTGACCGACACCTCCTCGGGTAGCGCAGGAACGTGATGGGCGTCACGGCGATGGTCTCTTTCCCTGGATCGCGACGTAGAGCCGTCCGGCACCCAGCGGGTTATTGAATCGATCGCTGTGTAGGAGCCGCGGTTGTCGGAGTCGGCACTCCTGTGTTCGGGGGATTCGAGGGTTGTAACGTTATCCGCTCTTCTGCCAACGTCATGATCCTTAGGAGGGGAACGACGATTTGGGAGGCTGGGCCCGCCGCATGAACGTGAATGAGCACATCCACCCTTGATGTGAGTCTGTCGATCCGGGCAAATAAGGCGACAATAGCATTAGGAGGAGGAGACAAGCTGCACCTGCCTCCATTGTGGGGGAAACGACGACTCGAACTGGGATCGCCATGATTCCCGCTCGCCATTAGGTCGAAGACAGAGGATCAACTTTGATGGGGGGAAGAAACTTACAAGGATTCCCACAGACGACGCCAACTGATGGAGGTCGGATCTCCTTCAGATGCTGTCCTCCATCGATCTGTAGCGAGTGATGTTGAATGGCTAAGATTTGATTTGAAGGTTGTTTTCTTGGCGTGTGGATCTCAATAGGTTAATTTTGAGGTGAAGCCGAGCTATCTGGAAAGAAGTCCCGGGATAGGTGACCACCGTAGGACCCTCCGACGATCAAGTTAGCCGAGGAAAATGAGCAGAGTAGCAGCTTATTGGATTAAAATTGCCATACCTAAGTCGTCTGAGAGAGGGGTTTTTATAGTGGTCGCATGGAGCGAAAAGGCGCGAGATCTTTACCTTCCGTTATGCCCCTGACATTACGCCAGCATGAATGACGGGATCCCCCCATTAATGGCGGGATACACCCATTAATGGGGGATGAGCCAGCATGGGACGCGGGACGTGGGGCGGTGGATATCTTACTTTGGCAAGATACGTGGAGCCGTTGCGGAAGCGCTAGGGCCTCGCATTCTCGTTTGTCCGGGAGTTGGGGAGGCTTAGCTCGGCGTAAAGCTCGGAGACGAGCTGGGAGTCCGAGGAAGCTCAGCTCTGCAATAGCTCAGAGACAAGCACAGGAGGATGGGCGCCTATTCGGCGGTTAGGTCGCTCTTGGGTAAGAGGTGGAGTGTAAGCTCGAAGACGAACCGAGGAAAGTCATCAGTGCTCCACACTAATTTTGCCTCAGTAGCCCCCAGGAGTCTAGTGAGCTGTCCCGGATGATGTGTCATTCGCCACATGTCGTGATCTGAGGAATTCTCACTTATGAGCATCATCAATCATATTATACAAGTGGCTAATGGTTAATGGATTAATGCTAATAGAAAAGGTTAGTGGGGTTTGTATTTCTCGTTTGACCTTTTGGGATGAGAATGTCTTAAAATTATCTGCTGCCAGGCGTCATTTTCACCAAAACTTTGAAATTATAGGATAGGAGGATATACTTTTATAATCTAAAACATTAAGCAAGTTAAGCCTACCAATTAAGCTAGCTCTTAAACCTGTCTTGGATATAATTAATAATGAATCAAAGTCATCAGGCCGACAAACGTCTAACCCTTCATATCAGATGTATGACCATGATGACAGATGTCTGTCCCTTCCAGGTCAGACGTCTGTAATTGGCAAGCGCGCTAATAGAGTGTAGCCAGACGTCTGCTCCTGTAAGGGACATACATCTGGCTTTGGCTTCCACTTTAACAGAGCGCATGCTAGACGTCTGCCCTTGTGCGGGTCAGACGTCTGGCCCTGGACGACTCTGAATTGTTTGGAAAGATTTTTATGAGAGATTTTGTAGAGATTTAGTTACAACTAAATATGATTGACGGATTGTATGATTGATCTGATTGTAACACTATTTTAGAGATTAATAATATATATATATATATATATATATATATATATATATAGAAAAGCCACAAAGAGAGGATTTTCTCTAAAGCTTCTTCTTCCTTCAATATCTTCTTCTTCTTCTATCTCTTGCTATTTCTTTATAGTATCAGAGCCATAAAAGCTAACACCATTAAAAAAATTCTTCTCTCTATATTTCTACTACAATGATAACCAGATCAATCCTCTATCTCATCAATTCAGCTCCTGCCCCAATATCAATTCTTAAACCTAATGCATTGTTGTCTTCTTCAACATATGAACTGAATATCATATCACTTCTCCATTTCAAACTCACTCGCGACAACTATGTCTGATGGAAGATGCAGTTTGAAGCTGTCCTCAAGTCGCAAGGGTACATGGGTATCGTCAACGGCACCGAAAAGTGCCTGCCCATGGCTGTTTTTGATGAAAAAAATCCGCTTGTTCCAGCATACAATTTGCTATATGCTGTATGGATCCAAAATGATCAATTGATCGTGAGTTGGATGTTAGCGTCTCTTACTAAATTCCTAGTTCCCTTGGTGGTTGGTAAAACTACAATACAAGAGATATGGGAGACACTTGCCAAAGGCTTCGCATCACACTCTCGTTCTCACATCCCTCAACTGAAAACACAACTTCAGAATATCAAACGAGGATCCGCCTCCATCATAGAGTACATTCAGAACATCAAGGTTGTCTCCGACAATCTTGCAGTCATTAGGCATAGAAATCTGATGCCGATCTTGTCATGCATGATTTGGCCAGCCTGCGATCGGTTTATGACTCGTTTGTTCCTGCTATCACAACCCACATAGACGATATCTCGCTTGAAGATTTGCATGGAATGCTACTTGCACACGATAGCCTTTGCTAGCAATAAAATAATTAATTCTCTTGATACTACTCCCTTTCCATCTGTCAACACTATAACCATAGGCCGTGAAAGTTCCTCTTCAGATACCTATCAGCGTGTCTATAACACCGAGCACGGCGGTTGTAGTGGTCTCAATGGCCGGGGTTGAGGTCGCAGTCATGGTCCTCCTCGATGTTTGCATGAGAACTGGTCATTATGGCAATAGCTTTCAATTAGAGCTTCTATTGCAGTCTAAGAGGTGTTCTGTAATTTTTTTCACCGCAGTCTCATAATGGATGATCAGATGTGTACTATCAAGGACCTGCACCATATGCCATGCTGTCACATACACCTCCACCATATTGCTCAAGCGGTCCAAGCATTACTTCTTCTGACTGGTACCCTGACTCGAGGGCAACTCATCACATCTCGCCAGACTACATGCAACTTCTCTCCGTGGACCTTTACAAAGGTATTAATACAATATGCGTAGATAATGGTATAGATTTGCGTATTCTTAATTATGGTTATACAGCAATTCCATCGTCTTCTCGGTCACTTCATATGTACAATGCTCTTCACGTTTCTTCAATAATGAAAAATCTCTTATCTTTTCAAAAATTTACTAAAAATAACAATGTTAATTTTGAATTTCACCCGTTTGATTGTTTTGAGAAGGATTTGAAGTCAGGGACAGTTTTACTTCAAGGCCGCCTCAATAATGGACTGTACCAATTGGCTCTTCCAAATGTCTCGTCTTCTACCGCACTTATTGGCGAACGTACCTCTACTTCCTCATGGCACGCTTGCTTAGGTCATCCTACCTTAAAAAATTATAGTCATGATTCTTTCTCGTTTTCATTTACCAACTGTTAAGAGTCGTAAAGAGTCAGTTTGTTCTAATTGCATGAAGGTCAAAAGCCATATACCATCTTTTGAATTATCATCAACAATGTTTTTTGCACCTTTAGATTTAATTTGTTCTGATATTTGGGGCCATGCTCCTATTTTATCCCATTTTGGTTTCCGCCATTATGTTACTTTTGTTGATTACTATAGCAAATTTACTTAGTTATTTTTAATGCGTAATAAGTCTGATTTATTTGATATCTTTTATCGCTGCCAACGACATGTTGAACGCTATTTCAATAGGAAAATACGTACGTTTCACTCTGATTAGGGTGGTGAATATCAATCTCTTTATTTACTGCCGAAAATGGAGACGGGCCGCGTAGGTTGTCTTGCTTGAATTTGAATGCTATTTGGATTTATCTGTCCACCTTTTTGAAGATACCACGTTGATTTATGGTACCGTGTATCGGAGGTTTGGATGGATGCGGCCGTTGTAGCAGACTTCATCAGATTCCCCCTCGTTTGCGAGGGGTTTTTTGATTGTGGGGATGCTCTTCCCTGCAGGTGCAAGCCCCTGCAGTTAATTACGTTACCGCATCGCGATAACCACTTTCTTCTTCTCCCGAAGTTCACTTCGTATCGTGTGTATTTGTTTTATTTTTAGTTGCCCGTGGATTGTATACGGAGACTAATTTATGTTGCCGCCCGTAGGGCGTGGATTAGTCCGAATCCGTATATTCTTAGATTTGGATTTGAGTTGATTTAAGAATCGTTAATCTTATTTGAGATTAAGATCACCTTTAATGTTTGTAGAGGATACGTTAGTCCAATTTAAGACTAAGATCTACTCAACAGGATTTTGGGATCATTCAGACCCAACAAAAGAGCATTTGGGCTCTATTGCTTTAGTTTAAGGACCTTTCGGTCCATAGCTAGCTTAAGGACGTTGCGGTCCGTATTGGGATGTGCCCATCGGTTTGGAAGTGCACCAATGAGTTGTTGGTTGTCGGGACCCGCCACCTCTCTGAAGACGTTGAAGAATTACAACGAAATATATCAGAGGTGTGGAGAGATGTACCCTTGAACCAATTTCCAGATTGAGAGAAGATGTGGGATGAATATCCGTCGAAAGATCATTAGTTGTGTTTATGACTATGATCAGTTTAGGAAGACATGAGCGGGGGGGGGGGGCTCAATTGATTGGAGATCAAAGAGGTTTTGGCCTCAGAAAACTTGGCTAATTTGGGCTAGGTCTGGGTTTCCATAGTCATCACCCTCAGTGCTAAGCACTGGTATATGCAGCACTCACATACATCGTACGTGAGGCGCTAGATCGGTGTTAAACACTGAACTTTAGAGGCGCTCACGTGTGAACACGTGATGCACTCCAAAGTGGGAGCGGTTTTCTGGGTTTTATTCCCTCTTTCATATAAGTGCTAAACACTTGGTTCCTATGGTGCTCACGTGCGAACACGTGAGGCGCCCTCAAAACGTGATCGCTGTTTTTGGGTCTATTCCCTTTTTCATATAAGTGCTAAGCACTTGATTGGGGGCCGCGTGGAAAACACGTGAATGTCCTAGGAGGCACTTCTTGTTCTTCTTTTAGGCGTTCATGTAGGAAACACATGACTACCCTAGGAGGCACTTCTTGTTCTTTTTAAATGCTCGCGTGTGAAACACGTGACTCGGTCTCAGCCATTCTTTTTTGTTCATCAGAAGTGCTCACGTGGGGAAACACATGAGGTTTCGTTATAATGTTGAACACTAATGAATCACCAGTCTTTCTTTCTATGTGCATGAAGATCTTGATCTCATATTAACGATACTGGGATCTGAGTTTAGAGAATTTCAAGTCTCTTGTTTTATAAGAATTAAATTCTTTTTACAGGATTAAACCCTAGTTTTATCAGAGGAATTAAATTACTATATACTTTTGGAAGAATTAAATACTTTGAACTTAGTTCTTTCCCCTAAATTTTGTATGCATAATAGAATCTCCCCGATAATAATTAAATTCTCAACTTATGGAGAAATCTGCTTCTGCGGACCTCAAACTATGTTCTTTTTTTTGAAGGGTTAAACTCTTTGTTTGAGAATTAAATTCTCTTTTGTTTTTGTGGGAGCTTTTTGGAAAGCTTATGGGGTGGTTTCCATCCTTTAGAGAATTAAATTCTCTCTGTATTTTTCTTCCCCTCTCTCTGTGTGTTTCTCCTCCTCTCCTCGCTCCTATTTATACGAGAAGAATAACAATCAATTTGTTAAGAGAATCCCTTATTGAGAGATTATGATTAATTCTATGATCTTTTAGATCAATCGGTGAGTTTTATTCACCGTTGGATTTTTAATCCAAAGGCTCTCTGTGTAACAGAGAAGATTTCTTGTTTGTTTAACAAGATTATGAATATCTTGTTAGTTTTAATAAGATTAGAATTTTATACTATCATATCTTTTTAGTTTAACAAGATAAGAAATATATTTTCTTAATATAGTATTTAATTCTATCATATAAATATCTTGTTAGTTTAATATAGACTTTTATTCTTATCATATGAATATCTTGTTTAGTTTAACAAGATTAGGAAAATATTTTCCTCTGATAGAATTTTATTCTACCAGATGATCATCGTTGGATTTTTAATCCAAAGGTCCTCTGTTTAACAGAGAAGATTTTTCTAGTTTGAGAAAAATTAGGAAAATATTTCCCAAATAGAATTTAATTCTATCAGATGATTTAATTGGTGATATTTTATCACCATCGGATTTTAAATTCAGGATTCTCTGTTAGAGAAAGATCTTTCCATATTAGAAAGATTAGGGAAAATATTTCCCAAATAGGATTTAATTTTATCACATAGAAGTTAAAGGAAACATTTTAAATTGGGGCGCTCACATGCTTTGCATGTGAGAGGCAAGAGAACTCACGTGTTTAACACGTGACCCCAGCTGTGGGTTTTAGCCTGTTTATTTTTAGCGCTCAAATGCTTTGCATATGAGCGCTCACGTGTTTTACACGTGAGGCCTATTTCGCCATTAGTTATTTCATTTAGTTTATTTTCAGCGCCCATATGCTTTACATATGGGCGCTCACGTGTTTAGCACATGAGGCATGTTTGGCCATTAGTTATTTATGTTCAGCGCTCATATGCTTTGCATATGAGTGCTCACGTGTTTAACGTGAGGCACGTTTGGCCCTTTGTTGTTTGTTTTCAGCGCCCACATGCTTTGCATATGAGCGCCCACATGCTTTGCATATGAGCGCCCACGTGTTTAACATGTGAGGCCAAATTTTGAGAACTCTCCCCCCTTTTTTGTTAAGGGAACAAGTAGCTTTTAGCCAAAAAATTTGGCGGGAACAAATGCCCCCCACTACTTTGCCCACGTAAGTATGTACATGGGTGAAGTAGTGCAAAGTTATGTATGGCTATAGAATTGATGGCTTAGGAGACAAGTTTAGGACCCTTGTAGCCTAAGGCTTTTTCATCTACCTAAGTCGTAAGGGTCTCAAGGAGGTTTTTCTCCCTTCAAGTCGAGAGGATCTCATAGGTGCATATTCTCCCTAGAAGTCATGAGGATTTCTATGTGTTTATCGGCTTCGTGAGTCGTAAGGATCTCACTCGGGTATTTTTTTTCCTTACGAATCGTGAGGACCCGTAAGTAGCTTCTTCATTTCATTGGCGAATATGGCATGTGGATAGTGTACAAGAGTCAGTTTGGTACTTCTTGTAGGGCAGCGATGGCTTAGAAAACAGGTTTGGATCTACCGCGTAAGACTTTTCAACTTTATGAGCCGTGAGGGTCTCATAAAGACTTTTCTCCCTACGAGTCTAGAGGGTCCCGCAGGTGTATTTTCTCCTTAGAAGGCATGAGGATCTCCTAAGTGCATTTTTCTCTTGAGAGTCGTAAGGATCTCACAAGAGAATTTCCCCCCTTACAAATCGAAGGGACTCGTAAGTGGGTTTTTTCCTCCTTGTCGATATTCGACTTTGGAGAATATGACCCATGGATAGTATACAAGAGTCAGTTTGGACCTGCTTGTCGGGCACAGTGCTTAGGAAATAGGTTGATATCCCCGTTGCCTAAGGCTTTTCTCCTTCATGAGCCGTAAGGGTTTCATGAAGATGTTTTTCCCTATGAGTTAAGATGAGTCAAGAAGTTCTCTCAGGAACATTGTTTTCCCTACGAGTCGAGACAAGTCGAGAAGTTCTCGCAAGAATATCCTAACGTTATAACCCTGCTCTTTACGACAGAAGTCCGTTAGGTTTTGTGGTACTAGGGTTTTTATCCGTGGTACCGTCGCGTTGGCTGATGCATTCCCCGATATGCAATCTTGTTGTTTAAATAGCCCGGCGACTGTCGTGTCTCTAATCCCTACGGGGGCTGGACAAGACTTCTTCAAGTAATCTCCCAGGTCATATTACCGTCGAAAGATCAAGCGTTAGGGATTCTCCATGCCTCTTTTTACTTGAGGTTAGGCTCAGTTTTGGAGCCCCGATGAGTCATAACCACTCCGTGCTGGTATGGGATGATCTCCGATAGTCATTAAGGTTTTATTTGAGTTGCCGTCAAGACCCTGAAGCTAGCGATTTTCCTTTGCTTCGTCTGTTGACATTGTGTCTGCTGTAACGAGACGAATGTCAAGGTTGTCTCTAGGTTGTCTATGAACCGTCGAGGCTTAGAACTAGGGACTTTGCCATGGTTTCGAGATATTCTCTAGGTTGTTGGTGAACCGTCGAGGCTTGGAACTAAGGACTTTTCCATGGCTCCGAGGTTTTGACTCTGGGGTCGGTTGTTGATGTTGCATCTGTATCCTGCTGGAGTTGAGAAAGAACGCCGGGGTGACATTGCATCTGCCGTATCGAGACGAACGTCGAGGTGGTCTCTAGGTTGTTTGTGAACCGTCGGGACCTAGAACTAGGGACTTTGCCATAGCTCCGAGGTAGTCTCTAGGTTGTTGGTGAACCGTCGAGGCTTGAAACTAGGGACTTTGCCATGGCTCCGAGATAGTCTCTAGGTTGTTGGTGAACCGTTGAGGCTTGGAACGAAAGACTTTGCAATGGCTCCGTTTTTTTGACCCCGGGGTCTGTTGTTGACGTCACGTCTGCATCCTGTTAGAGTGAGAAGAAACACCGTTGTTGATCTCTTGGCTATCTGTGAACCGTCGAGATTTGGAATTAGGGACTTTGCCATGACTCCGTTTTGCTGACGTTGCATCTGCATCCTGTTGGAATGAGAAGAAACGTCGTTGTTGATCTCTAGGCTGTCTGTGAACTGTTGAGATTTGGAACTAGGGACTTTTCCATGCCTCCGTTTTATTGGCGTCGCGTCTGCATACTGTTGGAGTGAGAAGAAATGCCGTTGTTGACACTGCGTCTGCTGTAGCGAGATGAGTGTCGAGATGGTCTCTAAGTTGTTCATAAACCATCGAGACTTGGCTCTCCCTTTGACAGAGCCCGGTGGGGAAATATAGTTCCCTTTTCATTTATACCCATGGATTATATACAGGGGTTGATGTTGACTCGCCTGCAGGGAAAAAATTTCATCATTTTTTTCTGCGATGCTCTATCATTTCAGCTTTTTTGTATCGTGAAAGTCGCGATTGCCTGATCATTTCGGATTTTTATCGCGGTGCCCAATCGTTTCGGCTATTTTTCTTTTTACTCGCTGCTTTTTATTGCGAGTTGCCCAAATATTACGGCTGTTTTTATATGCATACATTTTGCTCGCTGATTTTTATTGCGAGTTGCCCAATCATTTCGGCTATTTCATATGCATTTTCTGCTCGCTGATTTTTTATTGCGAGTATGGAACTTGAGATCTGATACCAATCTTAGCATCAGCATCGCTGCGACTGGAATATTGCCAGTAGCGAATCATCATTTGCCGTGAAAGGACTTGAGAATTTGATACCAATCTAGGCATCAGCATCGCTACGAATGGAATGTTGCCAGGAGCGAATCATCATTTGCCTTTGTTGATTCGAACAAAGATGGCTTAGCAAACAGAGTTAGGATCTGTCGACTAAGACTTTTTGACTTTATGAGCCGTGAAGGTCTCACAAAGTTATTTCTCTTTACGAGTCGTAAGGATCTCGCAGATGTAAATTCTCCTTAGATGTCGTGAGGACTTCTAAGTGATATCTTCTCTTGTAAGTCGTAAGGATCTTCCAAGAGTTTTTTCTCTTTACAAGTTGAGAGTACTTATAAGTGTCGCTCACCATATGGGTAAACTTCCCACCAGTGGTAGAACTTGATGAGGGGATATTTATTTGTGCCCATAGATCGTATACAAGGGTCAGTATGGACCGCCTGTAGGGCAACTTGGGGAGTGTGATGGCTTAAGAACAGATTCAGGTCCCTGTATCTTAAGGCTTTTGAATCCTAAGAGCTGTGAGGGTCTCATAGGGGGAATTCTCCTTACGAGTCGTGAGGATCTCATAAGTGTAATTTCTTCTTAGAAATCGCGTGAATCCCTAAGTGTGTTGTTCCCTTGTGAGTCGTAAGGATCTCACGAGAGAATTTTCCTCCTTACAAGCTCGAGAGGACCTTGCAGGTGTTTTTATTTTAACGAGATTGCGCCCTTTCGGGTTTTCATAAACTCGTCGGTAGCCCTGCTGCTTATACTCACGGAGCCCTTTCGGGTTTTCATCCGTCCCCATTTCGCTTGTGGACATACCCCTTTTTTTCATAAGATTGCGCCCTTTCGGATTTTCACAAGCTCGCCGGTAGCCCTGCTAATTTTACTCATGGAGCCCTTTCAGTTTTTCATCCGTGCCCGTCTCGCTTGTGGACATACCGTTTTTTTTATGTGCGATCTTCGCCGTAGGAGCTTTGATTGCAACACAGATCCCAGGAAAAGATATTGCCATGTTTTGGGCGGAGTACTAGTTTAGGAACATTTTGGTCCATGATCGCCGTTTTGGAAGCGATGTTTTAGTTTACGGACATTACGGTCCGTTGTTAGTTTAAGGACGTTTCGGTCCGTTGTTAGTTTAAGAACGTTTCGGTCCGTAGTTAGTTTAAGAACGTTTCGGTCCGTTGTAGTTTAAGGACGTTACGGTCTTTAGTTAGTTTATGAATGTCTCGGTCCGTTGTTTCCGTGTTTGGGATGGAGATTCTGTTGGATACTACTTTTAGAGTTTTGACTCAAGAAGATAGCGAGCGGACAAAAGCATCGTCATCTATTATTAACCTGAATCGTGACTCGTCAGGCGCAGTACTTCTTAAGGAATCGGCCGTTTATTGGCCGGAAGGGTTTTTCGCCATGCATGTCCATGAGCACGTAGGCCCCACCTTGGTAGAACTTGTCTATGATGTATAGGCCCTCATAGTTCGGCTTAAATTTCCCCCGTTTGGCATGATTGGGGATCATTAGTCGTTTGAAAACTAGTACGAGTTTGTCTTGGCGGAATGTTCTCTGCCTGGTTAGTCTTTCGTATGAGCGCATCATCCTCATTTTGTAAGCTTCCAGGTTTTGCTGTGCCATGAAACGATTTTCATCGAGGGCATCGAGCTCTTCAAGCCGAAGATGAGCTTTTTCTTCATCCGTCAATTCGTAACGAACCGTCACTCGTAAAGAGGGTAGCTCTATTTCCAAAGGAAGTACCGCTTCCGTGCCGAATACCAACGCGAATGGCATTGTATTCGTGGCCGTTTTGAACGTGGTTCAATATGCCCAGGGAGTATCATGCAGTCTCTCGTGGCAGTCCTTTTTATTTCTGGCCACCGTTTTCTTTATGCTCTTCGTCAAGGTCTTGTTGAAAGCCTCAGCTAGACCGTTAGCTCGGTGATTATAGACTGAAGAGTATCTCCAGTCTATATTATGCTGCTGCACGAAGCGACTGATCTTATGGCTTCTGTTGGCCGGCCCATTATCCAAGATAATCCTTCGCGGAGTGCCGAACCGATAGATGACATTTGTCTTGAAGAAATGGAGGATGTTCTCCGTCTTCACTCCCTTAGCGGTACTGCCTTTGCCCACTTAGAGAAGTAATCAGTTGTTTCCAGTTTGAACCGATGTCCGTTGGATGACGCTGGTTTGATGGGCCCAATTATATCGGTTCCCGACATTTCGAACGGCCAGCTAGCCACCGTTAGGTGTAGAGGATTTGGATGCTGATGGATGAAGTCCCCGTGAATCTGGCACGAGTGACACTGCTTTGCATATTCAAGGCAGTCCTAAATTATTATGGGCCAATAGTAACCCATTCTCTTGATCTTTAGCTTCATCTTTGGCTCGGCTTAGTGAGAACCGAAAAGTCCAACATGAGTTTCTTGGAAGACTCTCCTTTCTTCTTTTGTTCCCAGGCATCTTAGCCATAGACAATCAAATAATCTCTTGTATAGAGTATCATTGAAGAAGGCGAAAGACAAAGCTCGTTTCATGAGCTGATGTCTTGATAACGCATATTTAGGCGTTTGATGAGATATGAAGTAGTCTATAAAGACTTCTCTCCAATCCGTAGCCTCTTCTTCATCCTCTATTTGGCAGGTTGCTTGTTTAGTCGCTTCCTTCCTTTCAGACGATTCCGGAGATATTTCTGCTGGCGTGAGAATCCGGCGGCTTTACACAATGATCCTTACGTCATCGAGGTCTTCGTCGGCTAGTTCTTTAGCGAGCTTGGCTAATGCATCCGCCTTGCTATTTTCTGCCCGCAGTATGCTTTCTAGAATGTAAGAGGGGATTTGTGTCAGCAATTGCTACACTCTCTCGCCATATTTTACCAACTCTGGTTTGCGTGTCTGATAGTCACCATTTACTTGGCTAACGACTAGCTGAGAATCTCCATATATGACAAGGTTTTCGATTCGCATGTCGACAGCGATCTCAAGACCTGCTATCAATGCTTCATACTCAGCCTCGTTGTTCGTCCTCGGCTTTATTAAGGACAGGGCGAAACGCATTATCCCTCCTTGCGGAGTCACGAAGATAAGGCCCACCCCGGCTTTAATTATGGGGGTGTTTTGCTTTCGCTTTTTCATGGAAGATGCTCCATCGAAGTAGAGTTCCCATCGGGCATTATTTCTTTCCTCCTCCCTATCGATCGCGTCGAACGCGTGTTCATCTGGCAATTGGCAATTTAAGGGAGAGTCAGCTGGTATCGGGTGCTCAGTAAGAACGTCGGCAATGGCTTGGCCTTTCACTATCCTGAGGGGTCGATACGTTATCGAGAACTCTATTAAGAGGAGGGCCTATTTAGCGAGCCTTCTTGTTAGTATAGCTCTCGACATCAAATATTTGAGAGGATCCACCTTTGATACGAGATGGACCTCATGTGCCAAGGCATAATGTCGAAGCTTCGTCATCGCGAAGATCAGTGCCATGCAATGCTTTTCAATGGAGGAGTAGTTATTTTCTGCCCCCAGAAGAACTCGACTCAAATACTAGAGAGCTCTCTCCTTCACCATGGTCGTTCTCCTGTGCCCATAGCACGCCTAAAGAACCTTCAAGGGCTGTTGTGTACAGGATGAGGGACTTTCCCTTGACCGGAGCGGTCAGTACCGGTGGAGTCTGCAGATATTGCTTGATTTCGTCCCGTGCACTTTGGCATTTCTGATCCCAGACAAACGGGTTCCCCTTCTTCATTAGATGGTTGTAGGGACGGCATTTGCCGGAGAGGTTGACTTGGAGTTTGACACCTGTTTAGGCATCTGTATCGCTACAACTGGGATATTACCAGGAGCGACTCATCATTTGCCTTGAGAGGACTCGGAATTTGATACCGATTTAGACATCAGCATCGCTACAACTGGGATAGTGCCAGGAGCGAATCATCATTTGCCCCTGTCGATTTAGACAAAGGTGGCTTAGTAGACAGGGTTAGGATCTTGTCGACTAAGACTTTTGACTTTATGAGCCGTAAGGGTCTCCTAAAGGGTTTTCTTCCTACGAGTCGTGAGGATCTCGTAGGCGTATTTTCTCCTTAAGAATCATGGGGATTCCTAATTGACGTCTTCTCTTGTAAGTCGTAAGGATCTTCTAAGAGTGTTTTCTCCTTATAAGTCGAGAGGACCTACAAGTGTTATTCATCATATAGGGACATTTCTTGCCATTTGTAGAACTTGGCAAAGAAATATTTATTCGTGCCCGCGGATTGTATATAAGGGTCAATATGGACCGCCTGTAAGGCAACTTGGGGGATACGACGGCTTAAGAACAGGTCCAAGACCCTGTATCTTAAGAATTTTGAATCCTATGAGCCGTGAGGGTCTCATATGGGGGAATTCTCCTTACAGGTCGTGAGGATCTCGTAAGTGTAATTTTTCCTTAGGAATCGTGAGGATCCCTAAGTGTGTTGCTCTCTTATGAGTCGTAAGGATCTTACGCAAGTGTTTTCTCCTCACAAGGTCGAGAGGACCTTGTAGGTGTTTTTATTTTAATGAGATTGCGCCCTTCCGGGTTTTCACAAGCTCGCCGACAGTCCTACTATTTTCACTCACGGCGCCCTTTCGGGTTTTCACCCGTGCCCATTTTACTTGTGGACGTACCATTTTTTTAGCAGGGCATTTCATTAGGTTATAGGACCTGTTTGTAGGCCCCTTAATATCCTTCCTGTCCTTTGAGAAGAAAGGACCATTCTACATAGAGATTCTTCCGCCAGTGAGAAATATGCCCCCTCTGTATATCTCTGGAGGAACAACTATCCACGTCGTCGCTATTTTGGCAACAGGTTGCTTCAGAGCCGCTTATTTTATTAAGCGTAGGCGACAAACGCCATCTTGCCTCCGCTTTTCACTCGTCCTCATCGGATGAGAAAGAGTCTTGAGCCATTTGATCTAATCGAGCCATTTTATTCATGAGTTCTTGGAAGGTCGTCGGCTTGAAAAGGGCCATATACGGGGACACCTTTGAATTTGGGTTAAGGGTGGCTATGAGCATTCCCATGGCTGCAACTTCATTGATGCGTTGCTCGTGTTTGACCAGAGATTTTGCCATCGGGTAACATATTGAACCCAAGTCTCATTCGGTATAACCCTTTCGTTGACCAGTGCCGTCACGGCAGAATGTTCGTTCTCATTAGCGAATCCCTGACGGAAGAGCATATCCATTTCATCGAAGCTCTTCACGAAATCATTTGGGAGTTCCGCATACCATTCGAAGGCGATGCCCGCCAGACCGCTGACGAATTGTCGGAGGAGTAATATGTCATTTCCTCCAGATTTGCCGCACATAGATTTAAATCGCGTAATGTGCTGGCGAGGATTCCCAGTTCTTTTATACATGTGGAAATCTGGAAGTGTGTACTCGTGCGGGTACTGTATTTGATTGTACCACGTCGGATACGTTCGACCAGTCTTAATTGATCTATTTGCGGCTTCACTGGCGTAGTGAGCTTTGATTTGCTGAGCGATATATTCATTCAGCTTTGCTTTTGGAATCATTTCCTCTTCAGCCGTTGATGAGGTTTGCACAGAATTTGAAATATCATCCTTACCTTTAAGACCGACTACCGGCAGTTTATCTGCCAGTGGTTCTGATTGAACCATCATTCCAGCCATATTTTGAATCAGAAGGGCCATCTGGTTCATTTTAGTGGACATTTCTGCCACTTCTTCATCTCTCTTTTTCAGAGCGTGCTTTAGGAAATCAATATCCGACTCCTTCTTTACTCTTTCTTCGGGTGCATCCTCAGGATTTTCCTTAGGTGATAGATTAGCGTTTGCTGCCACCTGAGCGAGCATCTTCTGCAGCTTTTCACATTGTAGTTGAACTTTTGTCAGGGACCGAGTTTGAGGTCAATGACTAGTAGAATCTCGAACTTCGTCTTTGGAATTCACCACATAGATTATGTGAACTACCATGCCCCCAGGTTTGGGGTGTTTGGAGTTTTGGCCTTTGGAGTTTACTTCGGTCACTTGAGCTTTATTAGGCCTCTCTTTTTTGTGAAAAGACGCTTTGGTTTTAGGAGGAACCGCTCTATCAGGATCTGTCTTGAGATGATTCCCCCTATATTTGAAAAGGGATTTGTCAAAATTTGGCTACCGTTTATAGGAAGAGCCGCAGACGACGACTGAGTCCTTCACCTGCTTCCACACCTTATATATAAATGAGGAAAGTTGTTATAGGGAGCGAACTGGTTTCTGCTCTCGTGGGATCTCCATGGGCTACGGAGATTTCTTCAATATTGCGGTGGGAGAATTTTTTCTGAACCTTCGCAACAGTTTGAAGCTGTTCCCGATTGGAACAACAGCATTCACCACTGGGGTTGAAACAGGACCATACGGAGAACTGCCCCCAGCTCATTTTGTATGATGCCGATATCGACGTCAACCGTTTCTTACTACCGGGATTTGATTATCCTCAGGATTTTGCCAAGCCTGCCACCTGTTTCCTTTTGAGAGCTTGAATATTCTGCCCCCTGTGTTGACCTTGGTCCTTGACAGGTGCCAGTTGTTTAAGGACTGATTCTGTCGGAAAAACTGCAGCTTGGGGAACCGGCCTGTGGAAGACAGACTTCCTCTGGGCTTCCTCCATCGGCGTTGAGGCACCAAGGGTGGGAGGTGGGAGTATCGACCTAAAGATAAGCCCGTTGATTTCTTGAAGAGCCGGATTGCAGAGATTTGAGGCTGCAAGTGGCCCATACTTGACTCCACCGGATATGATAGAGCCTGAGTTGCTAGAATGGAAGCAAACGCCATTCTTCATAGAGACGAAACGCCGGCTTCAGTTTCCCATCACCCAAGGGCAACCACAAACATATATAATGCGATTATTTGATCGCGGAAAAACATGACACACGAAGTGTGGAGTGAAAAAAGGAAAAAGTCCCACTAGGCATGCCAGAATCTGTTTACCGCCGAAAACGGAGACGGACCGCGTTGGTCGTCTTGCCTGAATTTGGGAGCAGATGCTATTTGGATTTATCCGTCCACCTCTCTGAAGATGCCAATTTGATTTATGGCACCATGTATCAGAGGTTTGGACAGATGCGGCCGTTGTAGCAGACTTCATCAGATTCCCCCTCGTTTGCGAGGGGTTTTTTTTATTATGGAGATGCTCTTCCCTGCAGGCGCAAGGCCCTGCAGTTAATTACGTTACCGCATCGCGATAACCATTTTCTCCTGCTCCAGAAATTCACTTCATATCGTGTGTGTTTGTTTTATTTTTGGTTGCCCGTGTATTGTATACGGAGGCTAATTTATGTTGTCGCCCGTAGGGTGTGGATTAGTCCAAATCCGTATATTCTTAGATTTGGGTTTGGGTCGATTTAAGGATCTTTAATCTCGTTTGAGATTAAAATCAACTTTAATGTTTGTTAAGGATATGTTAGTCCAATTTGAGACTAAGATCTACTTAACAGGATTTTGGGATCATTCAGACCCAACAAAAGAGCATTTAGGCTCTATTGCTTTAGTTTAAGGACGTTTCGGTCCGTTGTTAGTTTAAGGACGTTTCGGTCCGTAGCTAGTTTAAGGACGTTGCGGTCCGTATTGGGATGTGCCTATCGGTTTGGGAGTGCACAAAAGAGTAGTTGGTTGTCGGGACCCTCCACCTCACTGAAGACGTTGAAGAATTACAACGACATGTATCAGAGGTGTGGAGAGATGTACCCTTGAACCAATTTCCAGATTGAGGGGAGATGTAGGATGAATATCTGTCGGAAGATCATTAGTTGTGTTTGGGACTAGGATCAGTTTAAGAATACATGAGCGGGGGGAGGGGGGAGGGGCTCGATTGATTGGAGATCAAAGAAGTTTTGGCCTCAGGAAACTTGGCTAATTTGGGCTAGGTTTAGGTTTCCATAGTCATCCCCCTCAGTGCTAAGCATTGGTATATGTAGCACTCACATGTATCGCACGTGAGGCGCTAGATCGGTGTTAAACACTGAACTTTGGAGGCGCTCACGTGTGAACACGTGAGGACTCCAAAGTTGGAGCGGTTTTCTGCGTTTTATTCTCTCTTTCATATAAGTGCTAAACACTTGGTTCCTGTGGTGCTCACGTGCGAACACTGTTAGTGTATATGCCCTAGAGGCCATTACTGTATCATACTAGTTTGTATATTACTTAATGGAAGCTTGGGATATTCACCTTGTATATACAATCTTGCTCAAAATAGTAGTATGCTACTTGGTTTGTTTCTACTTCAATGTGTACACGTGTTTATTTTAGTATATCACCTATGCACATTAGTGGAGCCCTTAGGATCTTTGCTTAATTACCAGCGTTGTGATGGCAGTCACACTAGTGGGGGCTGGATAATCTATAAGCACATCCTTATGCAGGTCCCTAGTCGCAGGACTATCGAGACAGGGCATCGATACTCCAGAGTAGACTAGCGCATGCGCTTCTCATCCCAGAGTGGAAGATGGTCTGTCCCACAGCCATCAGTACGTCGTACTGGAAATAGTATGCAGGTGCTCGTTGGGTTACGAGTACACTGGACAGGACTCGTCGGGAACTGACCGATTGGTATTATACCTATCGTCAGTTATCAGTTCCCAGGTGACATGAGTACAGCTTAGTCCGATGACTTGACACTATCACTTCGCCTCGAGTGTGTTCCCACTGTACTTTGATTACTACCCTACCACGGCTCAAAGAAGTCGTGCAAACAGGTAGTAGTTGGGTGCAGTCCCGAAGCACTTGGAGGCAGTGACGGTTAGACAGGATTCGTCTCTCCCGGTATTGGGGGTTGACATCGCGCTGTGTCTAGGAGAGCCATTACACGAGTAGTCCCTGGCCAGGGAAAGCGAGATATACTGGTAGGCTTCCAGTGTTATCCCAGGGTGTATTGGGCTTCACTCCGACACGACTTGTACCGCTATTAGGGGACTGACGTTTACCGCCCCCTAGGCCCGCCATGCGATGTATCAGACGAACAGACCGGACTGTACGGAGACTGTCACATTCAGGCTCAGTAGGAGTTCAGATGGGGTTCACCTCGTCAGTCTTCTTGTCGGGATCTACCTGGGGACCGTTACGCACAGCTAGTGCCGCTTGCGATCTGTGGTTAAACCTACTGCCAGCATAGTGTCGAGTCTTTAGAGTCCCACACAGAAAGCTATTCGCCTTTAGGCAAAAAGTAGAGGTCGCATGGTTTTGCGACAGGTCGCATGGTTTTGCGACAGGGTTCAGTCACATCCGTGCACTTGTACACGTTTAGTGTCCGGACAGTTTACACTAGCGGGCTTTGGTTTAAACCAGATCCTAGTGTACGTATTGGGATTGGTTTTATCCAGTTTGTATTCGTGTTCCTCGGAACGCGGATGTGGGTGTGTATGCACAGTTGACGGAGAGACAGAGGCTGAGGATTCTCATTAGGGTTGTTGGCCGTTGACTGTTGACTATTGACTTTTTGCTCAACCCTAATGAGAATATGATATATGATTAACAATAATATTAATTAAGTATTGTGGTGACATGGTTGTTGAGGGGTTGACTTTGTTGACTTGTTGACTTTGTTGACCGGTTGACTAGGTTGGACTAGTTGACCATCATGATAACAATGCCTATCATTTCATGGCAAAGACTTTTTACTTGCTTGTTCTCTTGTGCAATATGAGTGCATGAAATGATATAGCCATTTTGACTTAAACCATTTACACAATACTTGATTACTATTTTTGTGATGATGGTTTTGGATTATGAGAGCCAAGAGAAAAAAGCCTTTCTCATTCTATCATTTTCATTCTCTCTCTTATTCTTGAGCTCTCATCTTCTTCCTCTTGCTCTCCCTCTCTTTAGTCTATGGTTCACTTGTCTCATGTGTTGAGAACCAAGAACCATAGAGAAAATCCCTACACACTCTTCTCTACTCACTCTAGTTCATAAGGTTTGGCAAACCAAGTGAACTAGTTTTCTTCAAAGACCGATGAAGAAGCCAAAAGTAGAAGCTTTCAGGTGGATCGATCTTCGGCGCAAGGAGACGACGGGGTGAAGCCGATCCGGACAACCATCGAGACTTGAAGACGAAGGAGTTCAAGAAAGAAAGGTATAACCCCCTAACCGAGTAGTTAACAACTCCTAGTTAGGTTGTTAGTTAGATATTTAACAAAGATCCGGTTTTGAGTCCATGTTACCACCTCTAGAAAATTGCTTTTCACCAAATTCCGCATGCCCGAAAGTACCGGGAGAGGTAGCATGGACTTACAGTGGTATCAGAGCCTAGTTAAACACTACCTAACATGTTAGCATAGTAACTAGAAATTCGATCGGAGAAAAAATCGCGAAATACACCCGGATTTCAAACTTTCTGTCGATTTTCAAAGTGCTGCAAAAATTATTTGAGATATACCAAAAATCGACTCAGGGTTTTTAGAAGAAACTGCAAAAATTCGACCCACTGAATCGATCAACGCGCCGCGTTTCCGCGGCGGGAGCTTGCTCCCGCCGCGGAACCGCGGCCGAGTTGACTCGGTCGTGGGGTTTTATTTTTGCAGTTTGTTCATAGGGGTATTTTTGAATTTTTGGAATATGTATTTTCTGCCCAGATTTTCCAGAACGAAAATTTTGTGTTTGGGGCCTGAAAATACGTATTTTTGATCGAACTTCTAAAAGACTTAAGCTGACGGGTTTTTCTGTGATGTGATATTTGTATTGAACGTCTGCTAATCGCTATATGTCGATTAGTGGGGGTTATACAAATCTGTGATCTGTAATGTTATTGGAATGTGTATATGAATTCTTTGGATTGTCGCGGGTGAATAGCCGGGGGTTGTGAGACGAGAGTTTTCTTTTCTTTCAATTCATGTAAATTTGTAAATTGATGTAATTATTATTTGTATGGCCGCAAAACCGGGTCGGGGTTGTAGCCGTCATTGTATAATTTCTTTTTACTGTTTTTGCTCCTAGGATAGACCCATGGAGGGGGTGCACAAACTACCGGGTATGCCGAAGTGCCGAGTGGCCTACTCACGGAGATGAGGGAGGTTGCTTCGCTTCGGGTACTTGGCGGGTAGTTTGCCGCACCCGTAGTGGTCTTGGGTGGGGTATTGGCTATTCACCGCGACCGTGTAATCTGCTTTTCGTTACAGGCTCGTACGAATTGCGGGTTCCTAGTATATCCAATGTGTTCATCTGTGATCTGAAATGGCTATCATTGCAATATATCTATATATGATATTATTTAGGCGTTGCTTATGTTTTACAGCCGCGCTAGCCCAGCCCCCGCTCTGTCGTTAGTTAAGTAACCTAACAGGTAATGACGGGGCCCCGTGGTGAATGCGAATACGTCATATTTTGGTTGTTTTCTGCAATAGTAGGATTAAATGATTGGACGCATTAAAAGAACTAATGCAAGAATATCACGCATTAAAAGAACTAATGCAAGAAAATAAACCAAGTTAAAATCGTTGGAACACTTTCGGAAAACCACTCGGTTCTTTTCAAAACTAACTTTTAAATGCGGAGCTTGAGCCACTCCTTTTAAAAGCTATCTCGTTCCATCGATTATATCAAGTTCACTACGTTCACGGTTTTGCCAAAACCATTCGTAGCCCTCCGTCGTTTCACATGAATAGTCAATAGTATTCAAGCTGTGTATGTTGGCCAAAGTCAAGGCATAGTGATTGGTAGCTATTGGGTATTCATGTGTAGCATAGATAGATGCATTTGTTTGGGACAGTCGTACTGCCATTTTGGCCAAAGTCAAGGGTAGGTACGGATGGATCCAAATTAACCTGGAGAATGACGGGTAGAACTTGACATGTGACTTATGATATTTTGGCCAAAGTCAAGGTCATAAGAGCATGGGGCAAAAATCCACATCGGGAGTTTCAAAAGAACTGAAACTTGCTAGTGTTGCATACCATTTGGAGTGTGATGATTCTGGTAGGATTCCTTCAGTTTCTTCACGCGATGATATTTGGATCCCGATCCTACTGTGAGTATATGCTACTCCTCGGGAAATTTCTCACTTAACGATCAATGCTATAAACCTAGTAGGTGTCTAGAAAGGTGTTAGCGGGGCTACGCCCCCAGGGAAAAGAGGTTATTTAATTAAGGAACTTCGCGAAAGCGTTGGAAAACCTCCCTCGAAGTACCGACACTGGCCTGGCTGAACGGTTAAGCAAGTATTGTACGGTGAGATTGATCCTGACTAATTCTTCCTTTTTGGTTTGAGGAGGGATTCGAGAAACAGTGGGAGCCATCCTGTTTAGACAAACTAAAAACCATTCTAAACTTGCAAGAGTATCATGCTGAGTGTTTTTTTTCTCTCCTAATTGCAGCGACCAATCGACATGACTGGACTTAAGTTACTCCTAGATAAAAACATACTGACAGGGCCAAACTACAAAGATTGGCTCAGGAATGTCAAGATGGCAATCACTTACGACAAGCTGGGGTATCTTCTTACCACCAAAGCTCCCCCTGTCCCAGGTCCCACCTCCAGCGTCGCAGATAAGGAAATCCGTAAGACTTGAGAGATCGATTGCGCGAAGGCCAAGTGCCTCATGCTTGCCTCTATGGACAACGAACATCAGAGGAGGCACGAGAATATGGACCTCGAATCCATATTTCTCCATACAAAAGAACTGTATGGAGAGCAATCTCGTATCGCAAGATACGAAGTGTCGAAGAAGTTATTTTCGGCAAGGTTGGCCGTCGGATCATCGGTAGCGGAACACGTGCTTAAGATGATTGGCTACATAGAAGAGCTCGCGGACCTTGGGACCACGTTGGAGAATGAGCTCTATACGGACTTGATTCTCCAGTCCCTTCCTTCCACTTACGCCCAGTTTATCCTGAAATTCAACTTACAAGAAAAGGAAGTTGAACTTTCAGAACTCCTCAACATGCTGAGGAGCGCAGAGGGCACCCTACAGAAAGGTAGGGAAACATCCACTTTGTTTGTAGGAGGATCTTCCTCTTCTAGGTCCAAGGCGAAAGCTAAGGGAAAGAAGAAGAAAGCCCCCGCCAAACCAAGGGGCGGTGTTAGTAAAGTGGATACGAAGGGAAAGGCAAAAGCAACAAAGAAAGTGGGAAAGCTTGTGGATAAGGAAGAATGCTTCTATTGTCATAAGAAGGGACACTGGAAAAATGATTGCAGGGCTTGGAAGGCCAGAACACAGGATCTGAAGCAGGTTGCGGCTTCAGCTTCAGGTGTGTATGTTATTGAAAACTGTCTTTCAATAAACTCTACTTCCTGGGTATTGGATACCGGATCAGGATCTCATATCTGTAATTCTTTGCAGGCGTTGAGAAACCGTAGGGTTTTGAAGGCAGGTGACTTGACCCTCAAAGTTGCAAACGGAGCTAGCATGGATGCTAAGGCCGTGGGGGACTATCACCTGGGTTTGTCAGATGGACACGTTTTGGTTTTGCGTAATTGCTATTTTGTACCCAACGCAACTTGTAATATCATTTCTGTATCTTTGACTTCTAAAGAAGGTTATGAATTTGCGTTTGTAAGTAATGTTGTAAACATTCACCTTAATCAAGTTCTGATTGGGTCAGGTACATTAAGCAATGGTATATACGTATTAAACTATCCACAGATTTTCAATGTCCAGAATACACACAAAAGAAAGTCTCTGGAAATCAATCAGACTTTCTTATGGCATTGTAGACTGGGTCACATCAATGAGAGAAGGTTGACGAAGTTACATACAGAAGGATATTTGAAACCGTTCGAATATCAATCGTATGCCACTTGTCAATCCTGTCTCAAAGAAAAAATGACAAAGACTCCGTTTACTGGACACGGAGTAAGGGCGAGCGAGCTCTTGGGACTCGTACACAGCGACGTGTGCGGTCCAATGTCTACACATGCGCGAAGCGGTTATTCTTACTTCATTACTTTTACGGATGACTTTTCAAGGTACGGTTATGTCTTCTTAATGAAACATAAGTCAGAAGCCTTTGGAAAATTCCAGGAATATAAGAATGAAGTAGAAAAACAAACCGGCAAAAGTATCAAGATTCTAAGATCGGATCGAGGTGGAGAATACTTAAGTGCCGAGTTCCTGGACTATTTAAAAGAGAACGGAATTCTCTCTCAGCTTACTCCTCCATACACTCCGCAACATAACGGTGTATCGGAGAGACGGAACCGAACCCTATTGGATATGGTACGGTCCATGATGAGTAACGCTGAGTTACCGCGATCATTCTGGGGGTATGCGCTAGAATCAGCTGCATACCTTTTGAACCGAGTTCTCACTAAGACTGTGCCTACTACACCATATAAGATGTGGTGTGGGAAGAGACCCTATCTTAATCACATTAAGACATGGGGAAGTCCAGCTTTTGTCAAAAAGGAGCATTCGGACAAGCTCGAGGCACGCTCAGTACAGTGCAAGTTCGTAGGATATCCAAAGAACTCCAAGGGATATTTCTTCTATTGCGAAGAGGAACAAAAGGTTTTTGTTTCTCGTCATGCCCATTTTCTAGAACACCAGTTCTTAGAAAAGGAAATTAATGGGAGCGCAGTAGAACAGGAAGAAATTCCAGAACCACGAGCTATTACTGAAAGTTTAGTGGAACCAGAGGGTTCAAAAGAACAGGACATTCCTACGCCACTCCGCAGGAGTAGTAGGCAGTCTCATCCTCCCGAGAGATACTACGGTTTTCTCATAGACGGGGATAGAGAGGATTGCATCATAGATTATGATGAGCCTACTAGCTTCCAGCAGGCCGTTCAGAGCGTATATGCCCTAGAGGCCATTACTGTATCATACTAGTTTGTATATTACTTAATGGAAGCTTGGGATATTCACCTTGTATATACAATCTTGCTCAAACTAGTAGTATGATACTTGGTTTGTTTCTACTTCAATGTGTATACATGTTTATTTTAGTATATCACCTATGCACATTAGTGGAGCCCTTAGGATCTTTGCTTGATTACCAGCGTTGTGATGGCAGTCACACTAGTGGGGGCTGGGTAATCTATAAGCATATCCTTATGCAGGTCCCTAGTCGCAGGACTATCGAGACAGGGCATCGATACTCCGGAGTAGACTAGCGCATGCGCTTCTCATCCCAGAGTGGGAGATGGTCTGTCCCACAGCCATCAGTACGTCGTACTGGAGATAGTATGCAGGTGCTAGTTGGGTTACGAGTACACTGGACAGGACTCGTCGGGAACTGACCGGTTGGTATTATACCTATCGTCAGTTATCAGTTTCCAGGTGACATGAGTATAGCTTAGTCCGATGACTTGACACTATCACTTCGCCTCGAGTGTGTTCCCACAGTACTTTGATTACTACCCTACCACGGCTCAAAGGAGTCGTGCAAACAGGTAGTAGTTGGGTGCAGTCCCGAAGCACTTGGAGGCAGTGACGGTTAGACATGATTCGTCTCTCCCGGTATTAGGGGTTGACATCGCGCTGTGTCTAGGAGAGCCATTACACGAGTAATCCCTGGCCAGGGCAAGCGAGATATACTGGTAGGCTTCCAGTGTTATCTCAGGGTGTATTGGGCTTCACTCCGACACGACTTGTACCGCTATTAGGGGACTGACGTTTACCGCCCCCCTAGGCCCGCCATGCGATGTATCAGACGAACAGACCGGACTGTACGGAGACTGTCACATTCAGGCTCAGTAGGAGTTCAGATGGGTTTCACCTCGTCAGTCTTCTTGTCGGCATCTACCTGGGGACCGTTACGCACAGCTAGTGCCGCTTGCGGTCTGTGGTTAAACCCACTGCCAGCGTAGTGTCGAGTCTTTAGAGTCCCACACAGAAAGCTATTCTCCTTTAGGCAAAAGAGTAGAGGTCGCATGGTTTTGCGACAGGTCGCATGGTTTTGCGACAGGGTTCAGTCATATCCGTGCACTTGTGCACGTTTAGTGTCCGGACAGTTTACACTAGCGGGCTTTGGTTTAAGCCAGATCCTAGTGTACGTATTGGGATTGGTTTTATCCAGTTTGTATTCGTGTTCCTCGGAACGCGGATGCGGGTGTGCATGCACAGTTGACGGAGAGACAGAGACAGAGGATTCTCATTAGGGTTGTTGGCCGTTGACTGTTGACTATTGACTTTTTGCTCAACCCTAATGAGAATATGATATATGATTAACAATAATATTAATTAAGTATTGTGGTGACATGGTTGTTGAGGGGTTGACTTTGTTGACTTGTTGACCGGTTGACTAGGTTGGACTAGTTGACCATCATAATGACAATGGCTATCATTTCATGGCAAAGACTTTTTACTTGCTTGTTCTCTTATGCAATATGAGTGCATGAAATGATATAGCCATTTTGACTTAAACCATTTACACAATACTTGATTACTATTTTTGTGATGATGGTTTTGGATTATGAGAGCCAAGAGAAAAAAGCCTTTCTCATTCTATCATTTTCATTCTCTCTCTTGTTCTTGAGCTCTCATCTTCTTCCTCTTGCTCTCCCTCTTTTTAGTCTATGGTTCACTTGTCTCATGTGTTGAGAACCAAGAACCATAGAGAAAATCCCTACACACTCTTCTCTACTCACTCTAGTTCATAAGGTTTGGCAAACCAAGTGAACTAGTTTTCTTCAAAGACCGAAGAAGAAGCCAAAGGTAGAAGCTTTCAGGTGGATCGATCTTCGGCGCAAGGAGACGACGGGGTGAAGCCGATCCGGACAACCATCGAGGCTTGAAGACGAAGGAGTTCAAGAAAGAAAGGTATAACCCCCTAACCGAGTAGTTAACAACTCCTAGTTAGGTTGTTAGTTAGATATTTAACAAAATCCGGTTTTGAGTCCATGTTACCACCTCTAGAAAATTGTTTTTCACCAAATTCCGCATGCCCGAAAGTACCGGGAGAGGTAGCATGGACTTACAAACACGTAAGGCGCCTTCAAAATGTGAGCGCTGTTTTTAGGTCTATTCCTTTTTTCATATAAGTGTTAAGCACTTGATTGGGAGTCGCGTGGAAAATACGTGACTGTCCTAGGAGGCACTTCTTGTTTTTATTTTAAGCGCCCGCGTGGGAAACACGTGACTACCCTAGGAGGCACTTCTTGTTCTTTTTAAATGCTCGTGTGTGAAACACGTGACTCGGTCTCAGCCATTCTTTTTTGTTCATCAAAGGTGCTCACGTGGGGAAACACGTGAAGTTTCTTTATAGTGTTGAACACTAATGAATCACCAGTCTTTCCTTCTATGTGCATGAAGATCTTGATCTCATATTAACGATGTTGGGATCTGAATTTAGAGAATTTCAAGTCTCTTCTTTTATAAGAATTAAATTCTTTTTACAGGGTTAAACCGTAGTTTTATCAGAGGAATTAAATTCTTATATACTTTTGTAAGAATTAAATACTTTGAACTTAGTTCTTTCCCCTAAATTTTGAATCTGCAAAACAGAATCTCTCCGATGAGAATTAAATTCTCAACTTGTCGGGAGATCTGCTTCTGCAGACCTCAAACTAAGTTCTTTTTTTAAGGGTTAAACCCTTTGTTTGAGAATTAATTTCTCTTTTGTTTTTGTGGGAGCTTTATGGAAAGTTTATAGGGTGGTCTCCTCCTTTTAGAGAATTAAATTCTCTCTGTATTTTTCTTCCCTTCTCTCTGTGTGTTTCTCCTCCTCTCTTTACTCCTATTTATACGAGAAGAACAAGAATCAATTTGTTAAGAGAATCACTCATTGAGAGATCATAATTGATTCTATGATCTTTTAGATCAATCGGTGAATTTTATTCACCGTTGGATTTTTAATCCAAAGGCTCTCTGTGTAACAGAGAAGATTTCTTGTTTGTTTAACAAGATTATGAATATCTTATTAGTTTTAACAAGATTAGAATTTTATTCTATCATATCTTTTTAGTTTGACAAGATCAGAAATATATTTTCATAATATAGAATTTAATTCTATCATATGGATATCTCGTTAGTTTAACATAGAATTTTATTCTTATTATATGAATATCTTGTTAGTTTAACAAGACTAGGAAAATATTTTCCTATGATAGAATTTTATTCTACCAGATGATCACCGTTGGATCTTTGATCCAAAGGTTCTCTGTTTAACAGAGAAGATCTTTCTAATTTGAGGAAAATCAGGAAAATATTTCCCAAATAGAATTTAATTCTATCAGATGATTTAATTGGTGATATTTTATCACCATCGGATTTTAAAATCAGGATTCTCTGTTAGAGAAAGATCTTTCCATATTACAAAGATCAGGGAAAATATTTCCCAAATAGGTTTTAATTTTATCACATAGAATTTAATGGGAACATTTTAAATTGGGGCGCTCGCATGCTTTGCATGTGAGAGGCAAGAGAACTCACATGTTTAACACGTGACCCCAGCTGTGGGTTTTAGCCTGTTTATTTTCAGCGCTCATATGCTTTGCATATGAGCGCTCACGTGTTTTACACGTGAGGCCTGTTTGGCCAGTAGTTGTTTTATTTAGTTTATTTTCAGCAACCCATATGCATTACACATGAGTGCTCACGTGTTTAGCATGTGAGGCCTGTTTGGCCATTAGTTATTTATGTTCAGCGCTCATATGCTTTGCATATAAGCGCTCACGTGTTTAACTCGTGAGGCATGTTTGGTCCTTAGTTGTTTTTTTTCAGTGCTCATATGCTTTGCATATGTGGGTCCACGTGTTTTACATATGAGGCCAAATTTTGAGGACCCCCCTGGTTTTTTAAGGGAATAAGTAGCTTTTAGCCAAAAAATTTGGCGGGAACACTCTTCATCGGCATATAGTCTCAGAGGGTATTCTCTATCGTGTTTCCTGCCCTCACACTCCCGAACAAAACAGGACAGCGGAACGCAAACACCGGCACATTATAGAGACCGCGCGTGCTCTTCTTTCTCACGCCTCCATCCCTTCTCATTACTGAGATGAGGCCGTCCAAACCACTGTTTTTCTAATTAATCGTCTCCCTACACCGGCATTCGCAATGATACACCTCTCTACAAATTATTCAGTTACCATCCTACTTATACCTTCCTACGCACATTTGACTATGCGTGCTATCCTTGGCTTCGTCCCTATGCCCCATATAAATTTGCTAATCGGTTTGATCACTGTATATTTATGGGTTATAGTACTCAACACCATGGTTACCATTGTCTTCACGTACAATCCAGCCGAATGTATGTGTCTAGACATGTTGTTTTTGATGAAAATAGTTTCCCTTTTTAGGTTTAGATTCTCCCACAGGCTTGCCGCAGAATACTCAGCCCCTTTCAGGAGCGGGCATCCTTAGCTCTGGCCCTATTACGAGCCTAACTTTACCACTAGTGCGGGCCACCGCTTCTCCTCGTGCAACTAGCATCCTTGGGCCTTCCCCATGCCATTCGCCGCAACCTGCTCAACCTAGCCACTCGTCTACAGTCGCTCCTTTTCCAGCGAGCTCCTCACCATCAACTCTTAGTCCCTCTCACACTCGTGCTCCTCGATCGGCACCTGCAGATGAACCTAGTCCCCAACTTTTAACACAATCCTCTCTACTCCCGGACTCCCCTTCCACCATCTCGCCGAGCACCTCTAATGAGCCTCCTAATTTTTGCATGTGCTTTCTTGCCAACATCTATGCCTCCACTGACCCGGTCATTGATTCTCGACACGCATTACCTACAATACTTCTTGCCGGTACATCTGTTGAGCTCAACTGCTTTACCCGGGCATTCAAAGACATGTCATGTCATGCGACTATGTCCTCTGAATTCGATGCTCTACTTCGCAATGGCATATGGTCGCTCATCCCTCACCAATCTCATTTCAATATCGTCGAATGCAAATGGGTATTTTGTTGGATATAGTACCCTCAAGACAATTATTATAATCACAGGCAGGCGATTATGATGATTCAGGGAGGACTTATACGGGTAGAACAGTCTTACTTGAGATGATAATATACTATCTGGTTCATCTCTATCATCATGTACATGTATTATGTCGTATTAAAGATCACTATTATATATTGATAAAACCTATAGGATTCTTGCTTGACTACCAGCATTATGATAGAGATCATATACGTAGGAGCTAGGTGGTCTATAAGCATATTCTTAAATATTCCTAGTCGAGAGAGTATCGAGACTGGGCATCGATACTCTGGAGTATACTAGTGTATACTTTTTGAGACCCCGACGAGGGGCAGTGGCCGGTATCACCGGTCATTAATGTCAGTTAGTCACCTAAAATAGTATACATATGGGTACACTGGACGGACTCGCTAGGAGTATGTTAGATGGTATTATACCTATTGTCAGATAGCAGTTCTCAGGTGACACGAGTATAGGTTAGTCTGTTGAGCTAAGATCGTCATTTGTCTCGTGTGAATTCCCACTGTGCTTTGATTACTATTCTACCATGAATCAAAGGAGTCGTGCAAACATGTTTTAGTTGGGTACAGTCCCGAGCCATATGGAGGCAGTGAGTGGATCATCGGGGATTCTTCTCTCCTGATATTGGGGGTAGATGTCGCACTGTGCACAGGTGGCCATCACTAGAAATCCTTGGCCAAGATGGACAAGAATTACTGATTTGGATCAGTAGTTTCTCAGTGGGTGATGGGCTTCACACCGACATGAAATATCGCGTTATTAGGGGTCTGACTTTATCCACCCCCTAGACCCGGTATGCGATACTCTTAGACGATCAAACTGGAATGTATGGAGATTGTCACAAATAGGCTCAGTAGGGGGTGCAGATGAGTTTGCTCGTCGGCCTTCCTATCGCTCAATACCTGAGTAGCCGTTACGTACAGTTGGTGCCGCTAACGTGCTTGTGGTTAAATCCACTGCCAACGTATTGACGAGTCTTTAGAATCCCACACAGAGGGTTTTCCCGATTCAGGAGATATGATGTAGATGACGTATGTTAGTACATACAAGTGTCCGATTAAATATGTGTACAGGCTACATGAACTTTAATCGGACGGTTGATAATACTACCGGCTTAAGATTAAGCCGAATTATTAAATCAAGTTTTTATTTAATAATTTATATATATATTTTTAATATATGTATTCTAGTATTATTGTTCACTATTCATTTTCTCTTTTGGCTATTCGTATTTTTATACGGATACGCATATATGTATTTCGATACGTATACCAGGTTATATTCCGTATTTATATCGAATTTGTTCTAGAAGATGGACACCTCATTTGTGAATATTCATTTATGAATATTTATGAAATGAGATGGAGGGTGAGATGGCATTGAGCATTGTTGAAGACATGTAGAGCGGAATAGGCTTCATTATTATATTTTTAATTGTTATGAGATTTTATTTGTATGGTTGTAAAAATTAAGAAGCCATTATACTTCTATTCTCATTCATTCTCTCATGCTTTCAAGAGTTGCCCATGGCTATTATTACTCACCTCCTCCTCCTTCTTCTTTAGATGCTCTCTTGAGCTTAGATTTGAGAGAAAAAGATAGCGGAAAATTCCTACATCCCCACTCTCCATTCCAAACAAGCTTGGAGTGTCAGTTGCTTCACCAAGTGAAGCCGAAAGTTGGATCGGTTCTCTCAAGTGGATCATCTTCAGTAAAAGAGGACCGGCTTGCAAACGCGACCCAGAGCTCTTAAGAGCATGCTAGAGTCTACCCCAATTGGAGTAAATGAAGACACTACAATGTTTGTGATTTCTATCTTTGTGTTCTTACTAGTTTAGGTATTTGGTTCGATTGTTAAGTTTTATTTTCTAGTGCCATAAAAAAATTTGTTTTTGAATTTCGCATTGGCCGCGGGTTAGCGGCCAGAGCACTAAAAACTTTCATGTTTAAACCGAAACATCATGCTGATGGTTCGATTGAGCGTCATAAGACGCGGCTCGTGGCCAAAGGGTTTCGGCAACAACCCGGTGTCGACTATTTCGACACTTTCACTCCAGTTAACAAGATCACCACGGTTTGCTTGATTCTTGCAATTGCAATCAGATCGGGTTGGCCAGTACGAAAGTTAGATGTATCAAATGCATTTTTACATGGTCATCTTGAGGAAGTGGTCTATATGGACCATCCCCCGGGCTTAACTCACTCTCAATTTCCCAATCATGTCTGTTAACTTCATCGCTCTCCTTACGGAATTCGTCAGGATCCTCGTGCTTAGTTTAAATGTCTGAGTACTTGACTCCTTCAGCTCGGCTTCCTTGGCTCCAAGACCGATACTTCGCTGTCCTTTCGTTGGAACCAATGCTCAAGAATTTATGTCTTGATTTATGTCGATGATATTCTAATCACTGGTTTCGATCAAGGGATCGTTACCGACCTTATTGCCTCTCTTTAACGGTAATTATCCATTCGTGACCTTGGCTCCACTCATTATTTCCTTGGGATCAAACTCTCTTCACCCCGTTGGCTGCCTTTTATCTCAATCTCAATATATTGTGGATATTCTTAAGTGCTCCAAAATGACTATCATACGCCCAATGTCCACACCCATGGCCACCGTCACAACTACCGATGATCCACTTTCCACTCCCCTCGCCAATCCTTCTATGTACCGTAGCATTGTAAGAGCTCTTCAATATGTTACCATCACTCACCCCGATATCTCCTTCGCAGTCAATCGGGCATGTCAGCATATGCATGCTCCTACTGAGCACCATTGATCGCTAGTTAAGTGCATCCTACGCTATCTTTAAGGCATGCACTCTCATGGCCTTCTTCTCTTCCCGAGATTCGCTACGACATCTGCATGCTTTCAGTGATGCTGACTGAGCTGGGAATACTGCGGATCATCAATCCACCAATGGCTACACTATCTTCTTAGGTCGCAATCTCATTTCACGGAGCTCCGAGAAACAAGCAACGGTCGCTCGCTCAAGCACAGAGGCTTAATAATTGACGCTAGCAAATTCCACGGCCGAGCTCATTTAGCTTCAATCCTTATTTCATGAGCTAGAATTCAATCATTTCCCATCTGTGTTGTATTGTGATAACATTGGTGCTACATACCTTACTGCTAATCCTGTTTTCCATGCTCGCACTAAACACGTTAAAATTGACTTTCATTTTGTTCGCGAAAGTGTTGCTAAAAACCAACTTATCGTGCGCTATATCTTCACGCGCGATCAACATGCCAATGCTCTCACCAAGCCACTATCGCGGCAACGCTTTGTAAAACTGTGTTTCAAGCTCAACTTTGTCCATTCTCCATTCAACTTGAGGGGGCGTAATAACGAATCAAATTCATCAGGCCGACAGATGTGTCACTTTTTAGGTCAGACATCTGACTATGACGATAAACGTATGTCCCTTCCAGGACAGATATCTAAAATTGGTTAGTGCGTTAACAGAGACGTCTACATCTATAAGGGACAGACGTCTGGATTTGGCTTGCGTTTTACAAGAGCGCATGCCAGACATCTGCCTTTATGCGGGTGAGACGTCTGGCCCTGTGCTACTCAGAATTGTTTGGAAAGATTTTTATGGGAGATTTTGTAGAGATTTAGTTACTACTAAATATGATTGAGAGATTATATGATTGATCCGATTGTAACAGTATTTTAGATATTAATAACATATATATATATATATATATATATATATAAGCTACGAAGAGAGGATTTTCTCCAAGCCTTTTTCTTCATTCTTCTTCTTCTTCTTCTATGTCTTGTTATTTCTTTAATAATGATATCTGGTAATAAATGCATACCTGTAATACAAAGATTTCAAGCTGGATTGCTTAGATATATAGTATTTTGAAATAGCTGTCATCAAGAAAATTTCGTACGTGAGTGTAACAAGGGAAAAATTATTTGATGTTTGTGTACGGTCATGAGAGAAGCAAACTAATAAACACTTGGACCCTATCTAATAAACACAACGATGAAGTGAATGATGTCGCGTAGTTAAGGAATCCGCACTCCCCATTTTTACATACTGATGAACTACTTCCTCACTTATCAAATGAGACATCAGTTATGCGAGATATCGATGCATTAATTATGACACAAGCGGATTTTGATAAACAAAATAAGAAAGATTCAAATCAAGAACCAAATAAGGGTAAACGATTAAGGTAATAAAATTAATATAATCATTATACTATTCTAATGAGTCATAAAATATAATTCTGACATTTTAAATATTTCTTAGGTCGTGATGCTAAAGAAACTTTCTTCCCGAAATGCGAGAAAACCTAGGAAAAAGAAGGATAGGGGTATACATTTAGCGGATGACACATCCCACGATAGCGTCGATGAGGCACGTGATGTTGGTGAGGGCCCCTTTCATCTCCAGCAAATATACACCACAGACTTGGACACGATAGATCAGGCAGAAGTAGTTGGGTCTCCTGAATTTGGTATATACTTCTTTTAGGTTGCTACTGTAAATTTTAATGCACACATACATTGTATTGCAATTTTGAGGAGTTATATTCATTTACAATGCATATATTTATTGTATGGGCTAATAGTTCATTTTTTTGTAGTGTGTGATACAACACATTGATTTAGCGCATCAAGGGCTGATGGGAGTACATACAGCTAGGATTCTATATCAAATAATTATGTGTCTAGTTCTGCTTCAGGTATATCTGATTTAGTAATTAATTTATAAATTGGTGTTTGAATCATTTAAAAATTGCTAAGTGTTCATATATGATTTTGTGGTTTTATATTCTTACACAGGTAGCAAGAAAAAACCGCGAAGACGGGCTGATCCACAAAGTTATTTTCCCAAACGGAGAGAAGACCCATGGATCTTAGAAATTACCCCACGTGGTAAGCCAGTTGGGGATTACTCCTCAAAATTCAGCAGTTATATTGGCGAGGTGGCGTTGAACTATGATCGTTATCCACTGCATCAAGAGTGGTCTATTGAGGAAGAAGATCATGTGAGGAGATTAGTTTTAACAACACAGGTATAATCAAGTTATTATCAAATATATATATATATATATATATATAATTTGGTACTTATTCAAAATGAATTAACTTCTTTTTCTTTTATTTCAGTCCAATGACCATTACAAATATGTCGGTGTAGATGGAAATTAAAGTACTGCTACTGAGTCATTTGATATAGAATTGTTGATGAAGTACATGGTGGATCGAGTACAGGCTAAGAAAAAAGGCAACGCAATTAGCTTAAAACAGAATTTCTCGATAAATGGCTTGATGCAAATACTTCGCAAGAGCAGACGGAGCTCATGAAAGACATCGAAACATGGGTGCTGACGCACAAGCTATCCGAAAAGTACCGAACCACGTATTTGGATGCGAAGAATTGTTAAGTTCTACAAGCACATATAACTAGACACACCGCTGCTAAGGGCAAGACGACGGGATCATAGAGTTTGGTTGAATCCACAAAAGAAACTCAAATTTTGATTAATTTTCAAGATAACCTTTAGAAGAAGCCATAGGCTTTATTTATAGCTAAATATCATCTTGAGAAGCAAATTGGTTTAAGGGCTAAAAGATAATAAGGAATAAAAGCAATCCTAATCTAGTAAGGAAAAGATTAAAAATCAAATCTAGCTTAATAAAAGTAAATCAAATCAATCAATTATGATCTATCCAAATATGGAAATATAGATAAATCCTAATTGATTGAAAAATCTAATTATGATATATCCAATCAATTATGATTTATCCAAATATAGATAAATCCTAATTAATTGAAAAAATCCCCGATTTTCCTTCCAGCTACTCGATCTCGGGCCGGTCGCGCTCGTACGTGATATACGCATTAAAGTGCTTTACATAAGACTTATCGGCTTCAGAAAAACTCATCCTCGAGTTAGTAGTGATGTACACGGGAAGCTATGATTTCTCTTACGGTGGATAGTAGTTAAAAAGATCTTCTATGTTGAATGTCCTTGAGATATTGAACTCTTTTGGAAGGTCGATGACATAGGCTTTGTCATTGATTTTCCTGAGCACGCGGTAAGGGCCAATCTTGCGGTTGGCCAGCTTATGATACGTACCAACCGAGAAGAGATCCTTGTGTAGATACACTATAAAGAAGTCACCAACTTGGAAGGTATGTTGCCGCCGGTGTTTGTCCGCATTCTCCTTGTACATGGCGTTCGGCTCATGGAGCTTTTGGCGAACTTCTTTATGAATTAACTGGCCACGCTCTACCATGTTGTCAGCCGAGATGTTTTGGCCCGGGTGTTTTGGTAAAGGAGAAAGGTCGAGGAGATGTCGTGGAGGTTGGATGTACAATTTATTTTCCTGCAGTACAAGAAAAACCTTTCTCAAGTGCATCATATGATCTTCTTCGATATGGTTGAAAATTAAAATTTCATCAAAGTAAACGGCTCCGAATTTACCCATGAAAGGCTTAAGAACTTGGTTCATGAGCCGCATGGAGGTGTTTGGTGCGTTGGAGAACCCGAAAGGCATGAAAAGCCACTCATAGAGTCCTTATCATGCCTTGAAGGCGGTCTTCCATTCATTTCTGGGCCATATGCGAATTTGGTGGTAACCACTCTTAAGATCGATTTTCGAGAAGACACGAGTACCCGCCAATGTATCCAGCATGTCTTCTAGCCGAAGGATGGGGAACCGGTACTTTATTATGATTTTGTTGATTGTTCAGCTATCGACGCACATCCTACATGTTCCATCCTTTTTGGGTATGAGTAGTACTGGAATGACACATGAACTAAGGTTCTCGCGAACGAAGCCTTTCTTGAGGAGATCTTCTACTTGTGCTTGTATGATTTCATTCCCATTGGGGACTATGCGGTAGTGGGGAAGATTAAGGAGTCTTGAGTGTTAGTTATATGTATGCCCTAGAGGCCATTACTGTACATACGATGTATATTGTAGTGGATGCTAGGACATATATAGGGAAGACTTTCTTGCTTGACATGATAGTACGCTATCTGGTTGTACTTTATCTTAACATGTACTATGATTGTCTCTATGTTACATGTTGATAAAGCCCTTAGGAAATGTACTCGACTACTGGGACTATGATGAGATCATACTAGTGGGGCCACGGTAGTCGGTGAGTACATCCTATAACTGTTCCTAGTCGAGGGTGTATTGAGACAGGGCATCGATACACCAGAGTAGACTAGCGTATACGCATCTTGACCCATATGATGGGCGATGGATGATCCCATATCCATCGGTGTTTGACATCAAGGATGGTGTACGGGTGCTCAGTAGAGACTGGGTACACTGGACGGACTCGCCGAGAACTCCCAGATGGTATTATATCTCACGTCAGATGACAGTTCTCCGGTGACACTGGTACAGAGTAGTCTGTTGACCCGAGATCGTCATAGAGTCTTGTGTGATTTCCACTGTGCTTTGATTTCTATCATACCACGTCCAAGAGGGCGTGCAAAAAGGTGGCTTTTGGGTATAGTCCCGAATCACATGGAGGCAATGAGCGATAGGAGGGGATTCGTCTCTCCCGGTATAGGGAGTTGATGTTGTGCTGTGTTCGATTAGCCATAACTGGAAATCCCTGACCAGGGTTGCTGAGATTTACTGGTAAGAGTTATCAGTAGTTTCTCGAACTGTTATAGAGCTCATATCGACACGACTTATCAAGCTACTGGGGTCTGACGTTTACCTCCCCTAGGCGAGATATGCGACATATCAGACGACGAGACTGGACTGTACGGGAGTGTTACTGATTGGATTTGCAGGAGAATGTACAGACTTGCTTGTTGATCTTCTGAGTGCTCAATACCTGGGTGGCTATTACGTTTAGCTGACCGCTTGCAGCTTGTGGGTGTTTGATATGATCATCACCTACTGCCGGCGTATTGACGATTCTTCAGAGTCCTACACAGAGGTTTCTTGACTCAGGCAAAACGGAGTAGGAGCACATATGTGATATGTGCGGGACCGAGGATAATGCGATATGAGATAACGTATTCTATTCTCGCGATATTTGATATCAGACGGGTCATCGGATCAAGTGTTGATTCGATGAATCGGTAAAAGAGATATTAGTCGGTTGTATGCAATATAGCCGGATTGTCGGATCAAGTGTTGATTCGATAATTTAATGTATAATAATATATATGATATATTAAATTACATTAACTAATATTAGCTCACTAAAAGATTCTTTTTCTCATTCGGGTAATACATTGATATATATGCGATATATGTTAATTGTATTATTTTATTTTGTTACAATAAATATTATATATGTGATATATAATATTGTAACATGATGTGGTTATTAATGCAACGTGTTTAGTGGAGATTAAACATGGTTAGGGTTTGATTTGGGTTAAGCTTTTCTAGAAGTTTCTAGAAGCTTTCATTTTTGTTTTTGTAAAGATATTTTCAAGTGACTCATGCTTTAACCCAACCCAAACCCTAGCCATAGTTAAATCTCTACAAAGGTTTAGTAAACCATGGTTGCATTATTCATCATTATTATCTTTACATTATTCATCACAAAAGGATTCACTATTAATCATTATTCATTCTTCTTCTTCCTTGAGTTCCTTCTTGAAAAGCTTTCTAGCTTTGATTTTGTGATGAAAAATGATTGAGAATAAGAAAACAAATGAGAGCAAAAATCCTACTTCATCATTCTCATCTACCATTGCCCTTTAGATGAGAGTGTTCACTTTATTTAGTGAGTGTTAGCTTGTGTTAATGAAACTTCAAGGTAGATCATCTTTTTTATCGAAGATCGGAAGCAAGTTTGCATCTTTCTCTTCGCGGAGCTTCTCGAGAGTCCGGAACACGATGATCGCAGCGAAGAGACCACAACACGGAGCTTAAGAAGTGAAGGACCAGATCTACAAAGGTTGTAATCCCTCTCACTTAGTGTTAAAATGTTTAACATGCTTGTTTTCGCCTAAACTCTAGTTTAAAGATCCGGCTTTGGATTGTTCGGCACGGCTAAATTTTAAATCGGGCATGGTTGATGCCTCGTAGACCCTTGTGCGTGTCCTAGCAACCCTACAGTGGTATCAGAGCCAAGCTAGAGCTTTTGGCGAAGTCTAAGCGAAGTTTAAAGTCCGATCGAACTTCGAATACACGATATAACCTAGTTTCTGGAAATTTTTCAAAACTTTTGATTTTTTCATATTAAAAATACTCAAAAAAATCAGCAGGAAAATATAGGAATTACTGTAAAATACGACAACCTAATTCCACTGCAGCGCCACGGAACCGCGGCAATACCCTGCTTTTGGCAGCGGTTCCGCGGCCGTATGTGAAGATTAGGTACTCAGTTTTATACAGTAACATCCGTAGGTGTCTCTGCATGTTTCTAGGAATTTTTAATTCTACTCAAGTGTTGAGTTTTCTGGGTTGTATTGGGAGCTCGTTGATTCGATCGGATAGTTTAACTTCGTTTAACTTTTTTCCGGATAATTTTTAGAAACTGTTAAATAGTTCGAACAGATATCAATAACTCACTTTTTCCCCTGTCGGAAAATTTTCAAAAGTTGGATTTTTTCTCGAGTTTGAAACTTTCGGAAAATCGTGCAAGTAACGTGGTGAACCCTCTAGAAGACAACAAACCTTAACTCGATTATGTGACCGTCTTGAACTGCCTCTGAACCTTAGGGTTTGGGGCAGTACGGCGTTGCTACATGTGAGGCGTTGGCTTGACCCTTTTACGGCTGGACCATTGGTACTGTTGGATGTGATGGATATTTTTGGAACTCCGCTCAAGTGTTGAGCTATTTGGGAAATCTTGGGTGTTTGCTTATTCGATCGGAAAGTTTAACACTGTCTATTTATCTAGAATGTGATACAATATTTGGAATTCACAAGTAGTTAAGAGATAACTAATTTGAATGTTATAAATCTAGCAGTTCAGTCTCAGATGATCGGTTGCCACGGAATTTTGATGTGATCAAAAGTCCGTCGCAATTACGTAGCGTACGCGGATACTCGCCGGGTAAACTTAACATACAGCCACGCCCCATAGCCCCGATAAAGTGACTGTAGGAGAACCCTGTCGCCAAAAGAATCCATTCGGGTGCTCGCGGCAGCGGTGTTCCGCCTTAGTGCACTTCGTCGATGGCATCGGGGGTGCGGCCGTCTACTAAAGTTTGCGACGAGCATTTGATCAGAATATCGGGAATCTTGTTGAATTGCCCGACTTGATATTGAAAAGAGTTTTCGATAATGAGACTAAAATGCGGGGTTTATAATTGTTAGGCATGCGATGTCGAAGGAATTCATTTGGTTAGGCATGCGATGTCTAAGGAGGTTGCGGATCCCAACTGTTGTAGTTTTATACTTTCTTTTCTGTGACCGTAAGCGTAGTATGTGGTGTATCGCCGGCTTCGTTGCTATACATCAATGACAATCGGGGTACGCATACTTGCTTACGTTGATGATATGAGATATTATGGGTTGCTGTGATATGTTATATTGGATCGTCGTGTTCAGAATAGCCGGGGGTTTTATGTGAGATAAGAGTTTTTCTTTTTCATTCATGAAAAATTCATTTGTATATAATATTCTTTTATTGGGGCACTTCCGGGCTGAGGATGATGTCACCATTGTATATTATTTACTTTTCCGCATTAGGTAGACCCAAGGAGGGAAGCATAAGTAACCGGGTTCTAGGATCCAGTGGGAGACCATCTCGAGGAGTCGAGACCGGGTCTCCTAACCCTAGAATTGGCAGTGTTGCTTGCCGCTCTCATAGGGGTCTAGGGATGTGGGTTTGGCTATTCATCGCGACCGTGGAATCCGTGTTTTATACAGGCTCATATTTAAAACCCGGACGTCCTAGTATATCCAATATTTCATATATGTTCTTCTGCTGCAATGTTCTGTGATGAGATCATATTACTGCTTGAGACGAATGTTTATATTATATATATGAGATATATGTTATATTGCAGATTTCATTTCAAATGTGATGCTTGTGAAGCATAATAAAATGGGACTTCATTAATGAGATTAATGAAAATAAAAGAAACCTAAGATGTTGTAGAAACTTGTTTAAAAACTGGTAGCTCTAGTTCTTGCTTTGCATAGCGGTGTTTCTTGTAGAACATCCAGCACCTTATTCCATAAGGAAAGAGCCGAGATCCCTTCACCGGGAGTGACCTCTTTAGTGAAACTAGCAGATGCTACAAACTCGGTTTGTCTTTTGATTGCTTCTATAGTTCTTACTTTGCATAGTGGTATTTATGAAATATCTTGCACCTTATTCAATGAGGAAAGAGCCGATGATCCCTTCACTGGGAGTGACCTCTTTAGCAAAACTAGAAAAGCCTCAAAAACACTCCATTTAAAATCACTCGATTCTACAACGATATCAAGTTCATTACGCAAAAGGTTTTCTTAAAAACCTGTCGTAGCTCTCCGTCATTTCAGACAAGTAGTATTTAGTATTCGTGCTGCGTTTGTTGACCTCTGTCAAGGCGTAGTGTGCTGTAGCTGATTAGTGCTTGTCTGTATAAACATATGATGTGATTGATTTAGGGTAGTCGTGCGACCTTGTTGATCTCTTTCAAGGGTCGTGCGGGTGGGTTTACTTCAATCAGGAAATGACGGGTTGAACTTGACTAGCAGCCTATGGTTTGTTGACCTCTGTCAAGGTCATTGGACGCTAGGGGTAAAATATTATTGAGAATTTCAAGTGTTGAAATTTGCAATGAGATTGCATACCTTCTATGAGATAGTTAGATCCCGATACCCGCTGCGAGTAAGAGTTACTCCTGAGAGAGTTTTACACATTACAATTAGCCGATCAAGTAGGTGTCTAGAAAGATATTAACGGGGTTACGCCCCTGGAAAAACGAGGTTTACTTTAATTAGGTCCGTGTGAAAGCACGGGAAATCTCTCTCAAAGTACCGGCACTGGCCTGGCTGAAAGATTGACGAACTTGTAAGGTGTAATTAATCCCGGCTAGTCTTTCCTTTTAGGGTTTGAAGGAAGATTTGACTAAAACAGTGGGAGACATCCTGATTAGATAAATTGATAACCAATCTAATCTTGTAAAAGCGTACGCTGAGTATTTTCTTCTCTCTCTCCTGGTTACGACTATGCCACGCCTTAATCAAGATAATAATACGGATGTATTGACCGAACCCGCTTGTTATACTGCGCTAAGGAACGTTGGTCCCGCTCCAACTTATAATTGTTATAAGACAGAGCAGGAAATTGGGGAATACCAGATTTCCCGTGCCGCCCAAACGAAGAAAGTGCATGCTGATGCATCATCTTCGGGTGTGTTCATTACATAGAACTGTTTCTCAGTATCCTTTACGTCCTGGGTATGAGATACCGGATCAGGATCCCGCATATGTAATCTGTTACATAGGCTACAGATAGGTAGAGAACTGAGAACGGGTGATAAGTTTCATGAGATAGAAACGGTGCAAGTGTTGCAGCTAAGTCTGTTGGTCACTATCACCCTGTATTACCAGAACACATTGATTCTGAACAAATGTTATTAGATACCGAACCTGATATACAATATCATATCAGTCTCTTTATTAGTAAAGAAAGGATATAATTATGTATTGTTGGATAATGTTTTGAACATTTCCTATATCAAGAGTTGATCGGTTCAGGCACGTTATCTAAAAGTATTGACGTTCTAAATCAAACTACAGTTCTTAGTATACAGAACACACACAAGAGGAAGAGTTCAGAAATGAACGGATCCTTCTTGAGGTATTGTAGACTAGGTCATATCAATGCGACCCGACTAGCTGAAGTTACATTGAGAAGCATATTTAAATTTATTTGAATTTACATCTTGTGAAACTTGCCGGTCATGTCACAGAGATAAGATGACCACAGCTCTGTTTATTGGAAACAGAGAAAGAGTTAGTAAACTCTTGGGATTGATACATGCTGATGTATGAAGGTCCCCTGTCTACAAATGCCAGGACTGGTTCTTTATACTTCATTAGATTCACTGATGATCTCTCAAGATTCAGACATATGTTTCTGTTGAAACACAAGTCCGAAGCTTTTGAGATATTCAATGAATATGAGTTAGAAGTAGAGAACCAAAAAACGGATATAAGTATTATGTCCTATGATGAGATCAAGGAGGAGAATACTTGAGCACGGAAATCCTAGACTATTCTAAAGGAGAATGAGATTCTCTCTCAGCATTACTCCTCCGTATACACCACAGCACGTAGGTGTATCGGGGAGGAGCAATCACACCCTATTAGATATGGTGAGCTCTATGATGAGTACTACTGAGTTTTCTATTTCCTTTTGGGAGTTATGCACTTGTGAAGCTGCATACCTATTGAATAGGGTTCAAATCAAATCAGTTGCCTACCACTTCATATGTGATATGGAAAGGGAAGAGCCCATATCTTAAGTTTGTTAAGATTTGGGGTTGTCCGGCCTATGTCTAAAAAGCAAAATCCGGACAAGCTCGAGGCAAAGTCAATTCTGTGGAAGTTTGTTGGATATCCCAAGCATCAGCAAGGGAATATCTTCTACCTAACCGAGGAACAAAAGATGTTTTGTTTCTCAGCATGCCACCTTTGTGAAAGGGAATTTCTTATGAAGAAATTATTGGTCATGAGGTAGAACTGGAAGAAGTTCCAGCTATACAAACTGTAGCTGATGATTTGGTAGAACCAAAAGATTCAATAGTTTCCAATGAACCTCAGCCTCTCCTCCGATCTAGTAGGGTTCCTCACCCACCTGAGAGATACTTCGGTTTCTCTATGACAGTGGGAGCGAGGATTGCGTCATGAGATGATGACCCAACTAGTTTCGAGCAGACCATCAGGAGTGGGACTCTGTAAGAATGGCTGGATGCTTATCGATCTGAGATGGAATCCTTTTACACCAACAAAGTATGGACTTTGGTTGCTTTATCTGAAGGGTTAAATCCCCATCAGGAGCAAGTATATCTTGAGAAGATTACTTGGTGTACATGGAAAAGTTGAGACTTTCAAAGCTATGCTTAAGTCCATCCAGATTCTACTTGCCACGGCTACATACCATGACTACGATATCTAGCGGTTGGGTGTCATGACAGCTTTTCTAAATGATGATTTGGAAGAGAGCGTCTATAAGTACACAGCCAGAGGGCTTCATAGACAGTGGGAGCAGCGGAAACATGTGCTAGATGTTTTATGTAATAAAGCAGGCATCGCGGAGTTGGAACATCTATTTTGATGTGGTAGCAAAGAGTTTGACTTCATCAAAATGGTAGATGAACCTTGTATATACAAAAAGGTAGTAGGGAGTATGGTGGTGATCCTCGTAGAGTACGTGGATGAAATACTCTTGATAGGGAAGGAGTTTCCTATGCTACGCTCGGTCAACCTCCTCTTATCACAATAATTCTCCATATAGGATCAAAGTGATACCTCATAAATCCTGGGTTTTGGATCTATGAGATAGATCTAATTGGATGTTAGGATACTCACTAGTTGTAGTGAGATGGTATCAATTGATCCTAGGGAGAATCACTGGAAAGGTTCCAGAGTGATAAGGATGACTGAATGTCAGTCGCATGCATTGTCTTTACCCTCAGTAGAGGGACAGTATGTTGGAACAGTTCCAAGCTAGATACCGTGAATTACTAGACGATTAAAGGCAAGATACATCGTTACCAAGGATGCTACCAAATAGGCAGTCTGGATATATATAAGTTCATGAGATGAACTTCGTTCCTACCATTGTGTGACAATGGAGTTGTGGCTTTAGCCAAGGAACTACCGTCCCATCAGAAATCCAGATATAATTCTTAGGCAGTATCACCTGATCATGGAGATGGTTGATCTCCAGGGAGATCGAGGTTAGGAGAGTAGACACAGAGGACAACAGCGCGGATCCACTCACAAAGGCCTTTTCCCCAGTAGAGACTTTTATGGGATGGTTGAGTAAGAGATACTTCAACCGCAGCTAATTGTTGGGTATGTGATACCACAACAGATGACCCTAGTGCAAGTGGGAGATTGTTAGTTATATGTATGCCCTAGAGGCCATTACTGTACATACGATGTATATTGTAGTGGATGCTAGGACATATATAGGGAGGACTTTCTTGCTCGACATGATAGTACGCTATCTGGTTGTATTTTATCTTAACATATACTCTGATTGTCTCTATGTTACATATTGATAAAGCCCTTAGGAAATGTACTCGACTACTGGGACTATGATGAGATCATACTAGTGGGGCCACGGTAGTCGGCGAGTACATCCTATAACTGTTCCTAGTCGAGGGTGTATCGAGACAGGGCATCGATACACCAGAGTAGACTAGCGCATACGCATCTTGACCCATATGATGGGCGATGGATGATCCCATATCCATCGGTGTTTAACATCAAGGATAGTGTACGGGTGCTCAGTAGAGACTGGGTACACTGGACGGACTCGCCGAGAACTCCCAGATGGTATTATACCTCACGTCAGATGGCAGTTTTCCGGTGACACTGGTACAGAGTAGTCTGTTGACCCGAGATCGTCATAGAGTCTTGTGTGATTCCCACTGTGCTTTGATTTCCATCATACCACGTCCAAGAGGGCGTGCAAAAAGGTGGCTTTTGGGTACAGTCCCGAATCACATGGAGGCAATGAGCGATAGGAGGGGATTCGTCTCTCCCGGTATAGGGAGTTGATGTTGTGCTGTGTTCGATTGGCTATAACTGGAAATCCCTGGCCAGGGTTGCTGAGATTTACTGGTAAGTGTTATCAGTAGTTTCTCGAACTGTTATAGACCTCATATCGACATGACTTATCAAGCTACCGGGGTCTGACGTTTACCACCCCTAGGCGAGATATGCGACATATCAGACGACGAGACCGGACTGTACGGGAGTGTTACTGATTGGATTCGCAGAAGAATGTACAGGCTTGCTTGTTGATCTTCTGAGCGCTCAATACCTGAGTGGCTGTTATGTTTAGCTAACCGCTTGCAGCTTGTGAGTGTTTGATATGATCATCACCTACTGCCGGCGTATTGACGATTCTTTAGAGTCCTACACAGAGGTTTCTTGACTCAGGCAAAACAGAGTAGGAGCACATATGTGATATGTGCGGGACCGAGGATAATGCGATATGAGATACCATATTCTATTCTCACGATATTTGATATCAGCCGGGTCATCGGATCAAGTGTTGATTCGATGAATCGGTAAAAGAGATATTAATCGGTTGTATGCGATATAGCCGGATTGTCGGATCAAGTGTTGATTCGATAATTTAATGTATAATAATATATATGATATATTAAATTACATTAACTAATATTAGCTCACTAAAAGATTCTTTTTCTCACTCGGGTAATACATTGATATATATGCGATATATGTTAATTGTATTATTTTATTTTGTTACAATAAATATTATATATGTGATATATAATATTGTAACATTATGTGGTTATTAATGCAACATGTTTAGTGGAGATTAAACATGGTTAGGGTTTGATTTGGGTTAAGCTTTTCTAGAAGTTTCTAGAAGCTTTCATTTTTTGTTTCTGTAAAGATATTTTCAAGTGACTCATGCTTTAACCCAACCCAAACCCTAGCCCTAGTTAAATCTCTACAAAGGTTTAGTTAACCATGGTTGTATTATTCATCATTATTATCTTTTCATTATTCATCACAAAAGGATTCACTATTAATCATTATTCATTCTTCTTCTTCCTTGAGTTCCTTCTTGAAAAGTTTTCTAGCTTTGATTTTGTGATGAAAAATGAGTGAGAATAAGAAAACAAATGAAAGCAAAAATCCTACTTCATCATCCTCATCTACCCTTGCCTTTTAGATGAGAGTGTTCACTTTATTTAGTGAGTGTTAGCTTGTGTTAATGAAACTTCAAGGTAGATCATCTTTTTTATCGAAGATCGGAAGCAAGCTTGCATCTTTCTCTTCGCGGAGCCTCTCGAGAGTCCGGAACACGATGATCGCTGCGAAGGGACCACAACACGGAGCTTAAGAAGTGAAGGACCGGATCTACAAAGGTTGTAATCCCTCTCACTTAGTGTTAAAATGTTTAACATGCTTGTTTTCGCCTAAACTCTAGTTTAAAGATCCGTCTTTGGATTGTTCGGCACGGCTAAATTTTAAATTAGGCATGGTTGATGCCTCGTAGACCCTTGTGCGTGTGCCTAGCAACCGTACATTGAGTCGGGCATGAGATCAATCTTGTGCTGAATATTCCGCATTGATGGGAGTTCTTCGGGTAGATCATCGAGCAGCACCCCTTTGAACTCTTCCAGAAAGGTCTTTACAGTGTCGGGAAGTGGGGATATCAGTGTCGAGTCTTCTCCTTCATCCATGATAACTATCATCTGCTGAAATTTAGATGCTTCCCCATCAAATTCTTTTTTGCCGAGCACTACAAAGGAATTGCTTTCATATTTTGAAGCTATTGGCATAGGATCTCGCTTCAATGGCTTCAATGCAATGATTTGGTGCCCTTTTTTTAATCTCCACAATGTTGTCTCTTCTACGGTATATGATATCATGGTCATATTGCCATTGTCTCCCTAAAATAAGGTGGTACATATCCATATCGACCACATTGAAGATGACTTCTTAGAGCAGAGGTTGTCGAAAGAGAAAGTGATCTTGTACGTCTTGGAGATGACTTGGCTATTGTCGTGCTTGATCCACCAAATCTAGTACGGGTTCTCCTCCTCTTGAGTAGGTAGTTGGAGTTTTTCCACTACGCTTTTCAAGATGACATTTTCGGTGCACCCGTTGTCGATGACGACGATGCAAGTCTTTCCTTGCATGGTGCATTAGGTACGGATGATGTTGTGCCGTTGAATTTGCGTTTCTTCCTAGGGTACAATCATGATATGATGGAGGATGAAGGAGAAGTGTTTGTCGTTTTCTTGAGGCTCGAAATTGTCGTATCCTTCGACTTGTTCCTGTTGTCCATTATCTTCATCTAGGCTTCTGCCTTCAATTAGGCCCACCGTTTATCGAGTGGGACACACGTTGGATCTATGTCCGAACACCTGTAGCATCGGTAGCACTTGGTTCTATTCAGCTTCTCATATGGGTTTCCTTGCACCAGTGATATTCCACATTGAGCGGTGGTTGGGGAAGTTGATTCTTTGGGCCGCCATCTTCCTAATTGTTAGGAGGGCTTGTCATGGCTGCTTCTCTCACATTGTCCTATTTTGGGAACCTTTGAAGTTGATGCGATATCCTCCCCCACATCATTTTTTGAAGGTTCTCTTCGGCTCTCTTCTCAACGGTATGGACTTTTGCAAGGGAGATAATACACCTATATCGGATGGTTCTTGCTATCTCCGGTCGTAATCCGCCAACAAACCGTGAACATAGTAGCTCGTCATCTTTTTGGACGTTGAGACGGCTTGGATTGCGCTAAAATACATCCAATACTCATGCACCGAGCATTTCCTTTGTGTGCAAGGCTGAAATTTTTGGAACACGTCATGCCACCAATCTTCCGGAAGAAATTTTCGACGGATGGTGGTCACCATCCCTTACCATGTAGCTACATCGGGATAGCTGAAATTTTTGCTGTCTTTCTTGTATTTTCTCCACCATGAGAGGGCTCATGTCACACCCAATGCCCAGTACGGATGGTATTGTCCGCTCTGGCCGAAACTGCACAGTTTTATCCTTTGGAGAGAACCGGACTCGAGAAGGGGCTACTTCCTAGGAGATCACCCATCCTAGGATTTCCCTAACCCGATCACACTTAACTATGAAGTTCTTCAAACTCTGGAGTGCCGGTTCATCCAAAAAGTGCCTCCGTAATTGAGGGTGGCATCATTACATTATAATGCAGTTCGGCCCTCTTTCAGAATGTGCTTCAGGGACCTGATCTCATTGTTCTGAATCGGCTCCATACTCATATCAACATGTGTCTGCAACAGATCGCACTGAGTATGGACAGAGCAGATCACCATGATATCAGAAGACCACACTGCTCTGGGTATTACATTCCTCCCACCTAAGAATAATGATTCTTCCTCGAACCACAGACCTACTACTGAGGGACCTGTATGAGTCACTGTTTACCGCCGAAAACAGAGACGAAACCGCGTAGGTCGTCTTGCATGAATTTGGGGGTAGATGCTATTTGGTTTTATCCGTCCACCTCTCCAAGAATGCCAAGTTGATTTATGGCACCGTATATCGGAGGTTTAGACGGATGCGGCCGTTGTACCAGACTTCGTCAGATTCCCCCTCATTTACGAGGGTTTTTTTATTGTGGGGATACTCTTCTCTGCAAGCGCAAGCCCCTGCAGTTAATTACGCTACCGCATCGCGTTAACCACTTTCTCCTTCTCCGGATGGTCACTTCGTATCGTATGTGTTTGTTTTATTTTTGGTTGCCCGTGGATTATATACGGAGACTAATTTATGTTGTCGCCCGTAGGGCGTGGATTAGTCCAAATCCGTAATTTTCTTAGATTTGAGTTTAGGTTGGTTTAAGGCTTGTTAACCTCGTTTTTAGATTAAGATCAACTTAAACGTTTGTTGAGGATACGTTAGTCTAATTTTAGACTAAGATCTACTCAACAGGATTTTCTTTAATTTATAGAGACATTACGGTCCATTGGGTTTAAGGACATCATAGTCCATGAGTTTAAGGACCTCATAGTCCATAGTTTAAAAACGTCATAGTCTATAGAGCTTAGTTTAGGGACGTTACGGTCCATTGGGTTTAAGGACGTTACGGTCCATTGGGTTTAAGGACCTCATAGTCCATAGTTTAAAGACGTCATAGTATGTAGGGTTTAAAGACGTCATAGTCTGTACGGTTTAAAGACATCATAGTCTGGTTTAAAGACATCATAATCTGTACGGTTTGAAGACATCATAGTTTGTACGGTTTAAAGACATCATAGTCTGGTTTAAAGGCGTCATAGTCTGTATGGTTTAAATACATCATAGTCTGGTTTAAAGACATCATAGTCTGTACGGTTTAAAGACATCATAGTATGTACGGTTTAAAGACAGCATAGTCTGGTTTAAAGACGTCATAGTCTATATGGTTTAAAGACATCATAGTCTGGTTTAAAGACATCATAGTCTGTACGGTTTAAAGACATCATAGTCTGGTTTAAAGACATCATAGTCTGTAAGATTTAAAGACATCATAGTCTGTATAGTTTAAAGATATCATAGTCTGGTTTAAAGACGTCATAGTCTGTATGGTTTAAAGACATCATAGTCTGGTTTAAAGACATCATGGTCTGTATGGTTTAAATACATCATAGTCTGGTTTAAAGACATCATAGTCTGTAAGGTTTAAAGACATCATAGTCTGGTTTAAAGACATCATAATCTGTATGTTTTTGGTTTAACCGCTTGGGGATGCACCAAACATTATTAGTTATTGGGACCCTCCATCTCTCTGAAGACGTTGAAGAATTACAACGACATGTATCAGAGATATGAAGAGATATACCCTTGAACCAATGTTGGTTGGGTGGTTTATAGTCAGGTTTGGGACTAAGACCAACTAAAAAGATTGTGAGCACATGGGCTCGGTTGATCTGAATTAGAGACTTGTGGCCAACTTGGGCTCAGTCCACTCAGTTCTGAATAAAGTGTTTGAACACTAGTTTGGGCTCAGCCCCTTTTTATTCAATAATGCTAAGCAATGATTTGGGTTCTGACACCCCTTTTTCTGAGTGTTGAACACTTTTTATGGCGCTGGGGCCTTATTTACAGAGTGTCTTGTAATTCCTTAGCGCCCATGTGAGGAGCACGTGGAGCGCTTGGCGCTGAGCGCCAGACTTGGAGCGCTAAGGCGCTTCTTATAAAATAGAGCGTGGAGCGATGGGCGCTGAGCGCCAGACTTGGAGCGCTAAGGCGCTTCTTATAAAATAGCGCCCACGTGAGGAGCACGTAGAGCACTTCGCGCTGAGTGCCAGACTTGGAACGCTGAAGCACTTCTTGTAAAATAGAGTCCACGTGAGGAGCACGTGGAGCGCTTGACGCTGAGCGCCAGATTGGGAACGCTAAAGCGCTCCTTTTAAAATTGGCAGCTTTGATCGGTCCTGTGCTCTGAGAATTAAATTCTCGGTTTATAAGAGACTTTGTCTCATAGATCTAAGAACTAAGTTCTTCTTTTATGAAGAGATGCTAAGATCCCTTTTGTTTTTTATTTATGAGAGATTTTGTCTCATGGATCTAAGAACTAAGTTCTTCTCTTTCTCATGATATGCTGTGATCTCTTTTACTTTTGTGAAAGACCTTGTCTTATAGATCCGTGATCTGAAAAAGAACTAAGTTCTCCTGATGTGAGAGTTAAACTCTTAAATATGGAGGAGATACCATGATCTCTCTTCCTGCTATTTACCTTGAGAAGAAATTGCTCTCGTCTTTGAAGTTTCTTGAAGTTTTTTTGGGGGGCTTCTTCTCTCTAAGACTTGAAGTCTTGGGTCCTTTATATAGAGGAGACTGATTTGTTGAATCGGTTAAGGAAATCTCTCATTGAGAGATCTCTGATTGATTTGGGGATGTTTCCCACCATTGGATCTTTGATCCAAGGGCTTCTGTTTTACAGAAGACATTTTTCTTGTTTTTAACAACATTAGAAAATATTATCCCATACAGAACATATTCTATATCTTGATGATGTTTAATCACCGTTCGATCTTTGATCCAACGGTACTCTGATTTACAGAGCACAATCTTACTTATTTGGAAAGATTTGAGGAGTATTTCCTCAACAGAATTTTATTCTGGTAATTTGATGATTTATCATCTTCGTTGGATCTTTGATCTAAGGGTGGAGAACATTTAGTTCTAACGCTGGCGCTCTCGTATTTTGCACGTGAGGCGCTGTCTCAGAGTTTTTGACTCTTGGCGCTAGCGCTCTCGTGCTTTGCACGTGAGGCGCTGCCTCAGTGTCTTTGACTCTTGGAGCTAGCACTCTTGGCGCAAGCGCTCTCGTGCTTTGCACGTAAGGCGCTGCCTCAGAGTCTTTAGCGCTGGCGCTCTTGGTGCGAGCACTCTCGTACTTTGCACGTGAGGCGTTGCCTTAGAGTCTTTGACTCTTAGCGCTGGCGCTCTTGGCGCGAGCGCTCTTATGAGGCGCTGACTCATTTCAAATTTCAAATTTTGAATATAGCTTTGCTCTCTAATTGGGGGAAACAAATGCCCCCCACCATTGCGCTTACGTGAATGCAGTGGTGGCCGCCTTTCCACTGTTGAATCAACTTGGAAGTTGAATCGACTTCCAGTGCCTATAAATAGGGTCTTTGGCCCTTGAGACGACTGCTTGTTCAACTTGTTGTTTTTTTGTTCTTGAGAATTCAATTCTCCTGAGAATATAATTCTCCCCCTTTCAAAGCTTAGCTCTATGCCTCAAGAAATTCTTAGAGTTAAAACTCTGCCCAAACTTGGTAAGGATTGAACTTATTAACAGAGCTTTGCTCTTTTCAGATCGTAGATCTTAAAATGTTTTAGGGTTTTACCCATTAACAGAGTCGTGCACATCTTTAGATCATAGATCTTTTTAGGGTGATTTTAACCCATGAACTGGAACACTGTTCATCTTCCATGAAGAACTCTTAGAGTTTGTTCACAGATCTTGAAGATCTTAGAGTTTTTACTCTGCAAAAGCTTTGCTTTTTTTAGGGTTTTGATGGATGATTCCATCGTCTTTACATGTAAGTCGATGTTCAACACCCCAATACTTGTGGGGAGGCGGAAATATGAATAACAATCAAGTTCTATGATCAAACATCGATTAACCGTACGAATCGTTTGCTAAACAAGGTTTAACAAAAGCTATAGAGTTTTAATCTACTATGCGAAGAGATTATACCAAACGGTTCTAGTCCTTCGTCTTGATGTTGTCTACGGCCTCTTTGGATCTCCACGTCCTCTTCGGCTTTCTCCCGTGATAGACGATCCACCCGAGAACCCTAATCCAAGCTATAACCTCTAAACTTGAGGTTACTTAGTTTCTCTAGTTGCTAAATGAGTAGCTAAGATGATGTAGAGATAGGTTATGGAGTAATTAGTCTTTCCTAATCCTTGTTCTCAACTCATGAGGGGTAGGATTAGGGCTAGGTGAAGGAGAGAGAATTTGAAGAGAGAGAGTGAGAAGATGATAATGATATTATTATAATGAATAAAGCTTCTCACTAGATATATATGAAACATAATGAATTAAAAGTAATGAATAATAAGTGAATATTCATCATGTTTCATTTAATCAAGTGGGTTATTCATCATGTGAGTCATTAAGCAATTAATGATGCATTAATGATATGATGAATCACTCACAATGAGTCACTTAATCATTAAATGAAAATGCCACCTCTCTCTTTATGTCACATCCTTCTAGAAGCTTCTCGGAAAATTACGAGAACGCCCCTCTCATCCGTGAAAACACGGAAAAACTTTAGACTGTACAAATCCAATAACCTGATACTAGAATCTGGCTTAAATCAAAGCCGGCTAGTAAAAACTGTCCGAATGTCGTACGTGCGTTTAAACACGTATGCGTCCGAACCTTTGTCGTAAAACCATACGACCTCTATATCTTTTCGCCTGGGTTTGGGAAATCTCTGTGTGGGACTCTAAAGACTCGACTACTACGCTGGCAGTGGGTTTAACCACAGACCGCAAGCGGCACTAGCTGTACGTAACGGTCCCCAGGTAGTTGTCGATAAGAAAGCTGATGAGGTAACCCATCTGAAATCCTACTGAGCCTGTCTGTGACAATATCCGCGCAGTCCGGTCTGTTCGTCTAAGAGTATCACATGTACGGTCTAGGGAGGTGGTGGATGTCAGACCCCTAATAATCATACAAGTCGTGTCGGTATGGCTTTATCACCATTCGAGAATCTACTGATCAACCTATCAGTAATTCTCAATCAGCCCTGGCCAGGGACTTATGGTAATGACCAAACGACCACAGTGCGATATCAACTCTCTATACCGGGAGAGACGAATCCCTAACAGTCGCTCACTGCCTCCATGTGGCTCGGGACTGTGCCCAACTGAAACCTGTTTGCACGACTCCTTTGAGCCGTGGTAGGGTAACAATCAAAGCACAGTGGGAACTCACACGAGACAAATGATGACCTTAAGTCAACGGACTATCTGCACACATGTCACCTGAGAACTGCTATCTGACGTTAGGTATAATACCATCCAGTCAGTTCTCGGCGAGTCCTGTCCGGTGTACTCACACCCAGTGAGCATCTGTATACAATCTTAGGTGAACACCACCAATGGTTGCGGGACCAATCCATTGCCCCTCGTCAGGGTCTAGATATGTATACACTAGTCTACTCCGGAGTATCGATACCCAATCTTGATACTCCTGCGACCAGGGACATCTAAGGGTGTGCCTATTGACTATCCAGCTCCCACTAGTATGACTGCCATCATAACGCCGGTAGTCAGACAATCACCCTATGGGCTTTATCAACATATATATATAAATACCAAGTAAAATATATTATACGTTAAGACAAAGTCAAACCAAATAGCGTACTATCATATCAAGCAAGACTGTCATGTACATACATATCCCAAGCATCCTATACAATGTAGGCCTCTAGGGCATATATATCCAACAATCTCCCACTTGCACTAAGGCCTATAATTGGCGCAATGAGTACCAACTGTCTCTACCAGATCCAGTTGCTTGCGTACCGCATGCCCAACATCTCAAAAAGCCTCTCGAACTGTACTTGAGGAATGGCCTTGGTGAATGGATCTGCCGTGTTGTCTTTTGTGTCTACTCTCTGTATCTCGATCTCCCGACGATCCACGATCTCTCTGATCAGGTGAAACCGCCTTAAGATATGCCTGGATTTCTGATGGGACCTTGGTTCCTTCGCTAAAGCTACAGTGCCATTGTTATCACAATACAAAGGTATTGGATTAGCAATGGACGGAACCACCTGAAATTCAGAAATGAACTTCCTTATCCAGACAGCCTCTTTTGCGGCTTCACTAGCAGCTATATACTCAGCCTCCATAGTTTAGTCTGCGACGGTATCTTGTTTGGAACTCTTCCAACTTACCGCTCCTCCATTGAGGGTAAACACAAAACCCGAAATAGATTTAGAATCATCCTTGTCACTTTGGAAGCCGGAGTCGGTAAAAGCCTCTACCTGGAGGTCCTTATTGCCGTAAATCAAGAACATCTCCTTAGTCCTTCTCAGGTACTTGAGAATGTTCTTCACCGCTATCCAATGTTTCTCACCTGGGTCCGATTGATACCTGCTTACCACACTAAGTGCGTAAGCTACATCTGGTCTGGTACATAACATCGCATACATTATTGATCCTACCGCCGAAGCGTATGGTATAATGCCCATGCGAGCCCTCTCTTCATCAGTCTTTGGAGACATCTCTTTGGAGAGGGTGATTCCGTGACAAGCGGGCATATTGCCGCGCTTGGAATCTTCCATACTAAATCTCTTTAGTATAATGTCTATATACCTGGACTGTGAAAGTCCCAATATTTTATTAGATCTATCACGATAGATCTTAATGCCCAGAATGTATGATGCATCTCCCAAGTCTTTCATAGAGAATTTCTGTGATAAGAAGAGCTTTACTGATTGTAGTATAGGGATATCATTCCCTATTAGTAGTATGTCGTCGACGTATAAAACGAGGAAGACTACTGCTCCTTCTACAATCTTCCTATAAACACATGGTTCATCTACATTTTTGATAAAGTCAAATTCCTTGACTGTTTCATCAAAGCAGATGTTCCAACTCCGCGATGCTTGCTTTAACCCATAAATGGATTTAAGCAATTTGCACACACTTCCGCTGCTCCCACTGTCCAAGAAACCTTCTGGTTGATCCATGTAAACACTCTCTTCTAGATGTCCATTTAGAAAAGCTGTTTTTACATCCATTTGCCAGATTTCATAGTCATGGAAGGCAGCAATGGCAAGCATGATCCGAATGGATTTAAGCATAGCTACTGGCGAAAAAGTTTCATCATAGTCCAATCCTGGTCTTTGACGAAAACCTTTTGCTACTAGTCTAGCTTTGTACGTTTCCACTTGTCCAAATGTACCAATCTTCTTTTTGAAGATCCATTTGCACCCAACTGGTTTTACCCCAGGAGGAGCAACTTCTAAAGTCCATACTTTATTGGTATACATGGATTCCATTTCGGATCTCATTGCATCCAGCCACTTTACTGAGTCGCTACTTGTGATAGCCTGCTGAAAACTAGTAGGCTCATCATCATCGATGATGCAATCCTCTCGATCCCCATCAAGAAGAAAACCATAGTTTCTTTCAGGAGGATGAGAAAGCCTACTAGATCTGCGGAGTGGCGTTATTTCGTCATGTTCTATTGAAATCTGAGATTCTTCTAAGTCCTCGGTTGCAGTTTGAGGTTCTGGAATTTCTTCCAGTTCTACCGCGCTCCCACTAATTTCTTTTGCAAGAAATTCGCTTTCTAAGAAGACAATGTGACGAGCGACAAACACCTTTTGTTCTTCAGTGTGGTAGACCATGTACCCCCTTGAATGCTTGGGGTATCCTACAAACTTGCACAAAACCGATCGTGCCTCGAGCTTGTCCGGATTATGCTTTTTAACATATACCGGACACCCCCATATCTTGATATACTTGAGATATGGTCTCTTCCTACACCACATTTCATATGGAGTGGTAGGTACGGATTTAGTTGGAACTCTATTTAATAGATATGCGGCTGATTCTAGAGCAAATCCCCAGAAGGAAAGTGGCAACTCAGCACTACTCATCATTGATCGCACCATATCTAATAGCGTGCGATTCCTTCTTTCTGATACACCATTATGCTGAGGTGTATAAGGTGGAGTAAGCTGAGAGAGTATTCCATTTGCTTTCAGGTATTCAAGGAAACTGGTACTTAAGTATTCTCCACCTCGATCAGATCGAAGTGTCTTGATGCTTTTACCAGTTTGTTTCTCTACTTCATTTTTATACTCTTTAAAGTTCTCAAAAGCCTCGGATTTATGTTTTATTAAGAACACATGTCCATACCTAGAGAAGTCATCAGTAAAAGTGATGAAGTAGGAGTGACCACTTCGTGCATGTATAGACATCGGACCACATACATCACTGTGTACTAGTCCCAAGAGTTCGGTGGCTCTTTCTCCGTGTCCGGTGAACGGAGATTTGGTCATCTTTCCTTTGATACATGATTGACAAGTTGCATATGATGAATATTCAAACGAATCTAAATATCCATCTTTATGTAACTTAGTCAACCTTGTTTCATTTATATGACCAAGTCTACAATGCCATAGGAAGGCTTGATTCGAATCTGGAGCCTTTCTTTTACGCGTGTTTTGAATATTGAAAATTTGTGGTTGATTAAGTATGTATATGCCGTTTTCCAGTGTGCCAAACCCAATCAGTTCTTGATTTAGGAGAATGTTCATGACATTTCTTTCAAGCACAAAATTATATCCTTTATTAGACAATAAAGACACTGATATAATATTACACAACATACTGGGAATACAAAAACAATTATACAATACCAAAATGTTTCCACTATTCAACCCTAGGTGATATTCCCCTATTGCAACTGCATCTACATGCATTCCATTGCCCATCCGGAGAGTCATATCACCTGCCCCCAGTACTCTACTATTTCTCAGATCCTGCAAAGAATTACAGATGTGAGAACCAGAACCGGTATCAAGTACCCATGAAGTAGAGTTAACTGAAAGACAATTTTCGATTACGAACACACCTGAAGTAGAAGCAACAACTTGCTTCATGTCCTTGGCTTTGAAGGCCTGACAATCCTTCTTTTTGTGCCCCTGCTTGTGACAATAGAAACACTCATTCTTTTCTGCCTTCACCCTTCCTGCCTTGTTCGTTCCCTGCACCTTCTTGACCCCACCCTTCGGTTTGGTGGCTTTCATCTTCTTCTTCCCTTTTGCTTTCGCTTTAGATTTAGAAGAAGATGATTGGCCAACATACAGAACGGGGGTCTTCTCCTTTTTCAAGGAGGTCTCTGCCACCCTCAACATATTGAGGAGCTTTGGAAGATCCGCTTCCATTTCGTGCATGTTGAAGTTCAGCACGAACTGAGAGAAGGTGTGGGGAAGGGACTGCAAAATCAAGTCGATATACAAATCATTCTCTAGCACGGATCCCAGGTTTGCGAGTTCCTCAATGAGGGTGATCATTTTGAGGACGTGCTCTCCAACAGGCGATCCTGGAGCTAACCTCATCTGGAAGAGTTTCCTTGAGGTTTCGTACCTCGCGATACGGGAGTGTTCACCATACAATTCCTTGCAATGGAGGAATATGGATGCAATATCCATACTCTCGTGCTGTTTCTGGAGTTCATTATTCATGGACGCCAGCACGATACACTTAGCTCGCTCACAGTCTAGATCCCAGGTTTTACGAACTTCCTTGTCCGCAACTGAGGAATCTGGTCCTGGGATAAGGGGAGGAACAGCGGTGGTAACATATGCAACTTTGTCATAAGTCAGCGCAATATTGACGTTTCTTAGCCAGTCTTTATAGTTCTGCCCGGTTAGTATATTCTTTTCAAGTAATAGTTTTAGTCCAGTCATGGTAGCTGCTAGAGAGAGAGAAAAGAAAACACTCAGCATATGCTCTTGCAAGTTTAGATTGGTTTATTAATTTATCTAAACAGGATGGCTCCCACTGTTTCCTCAAATCCTTCTTCAAAACCTAAAAGAAGAACTAGTCAGGATTTAATCACACGTCACAATACTTGCTTAACCTTTCAGCCAGGCTGGTGTTGGTACTTCGAGGGAGGTTTTCCAACGCTTTCGCGAAGTTCCTTAATTAAAGAACCTCTTTTCCCTGGTGGCGTAGCCCCTCTAACACCTTTCTAGGCACCTACTTGGTTTATTGCATTGATTGTTAAGTGAGAGAAATTCCCGAGAGTAATCCTACTCATCAGTGGGATCGGGATCCAACTATCATTGCATGATGCCCTAGATGGAAGCCACTCTAGTCACCACACTCCAGAAGGTAAGCTAAATCTGCAAGTTTCCTTTATGTTTGAAACTCCCGATGTGATTTTTACCCCAAGCTCTTATAGACCTTGACGTAGGCCAACAAGTCATAAGACGCAAGTCAAGTTCTACCCGTCGTTGTCCTGATCAATTTAAATACATCGTACAAGCCCTTGACGTAGGCCAACAAGGTGTACGTTTGTATTAAACTAATGCATCTATCTATGCAACAAATAGGCACACACACTGCTACCATACACTATGCCTTGACGTAGGCCAACAAGCATAGCATGAATACGATGTGCTGTCTATCTGAAACGACAGAGGGTTACGGCTGGTTTTTGGCAAAAAACCGTTAACGTAATGAACTTGATTTGATCGAAGGAACTAAGATAGCTTTTATTAAAAGGAGTGGTTTAAGCTCCGCATTTAAAATTTGCTTTTTCAAGAAAACCGAGTGGTTTTTAGAAATTGTTCCAACGATTCAGTTTAGGTTTTATTTTCTTTGCATTAATAATAATGCGTCCCATCTTTAACCTATCATTACAGATAACAACGAAAATATGACGTCCTCTTATGCCATCCGCATTCGCCACTGGGTCCCGTCATCACCCGTTAGGTTACTTAACTAACGACAGAGCGGGGGCTGGGCTAGCGCGGGTGAAAAACATAAGCGACGTCTAAATAGCTATCATATATATAGATATTTTACATTCGTCTGACGCAATGATATACATTCCAGAACACAGATAAACAATATTGGATTTGCAAGCAATCTGTATTTCTTTTGAGCCTGCAAGAAAAGACAGATTACACAGTTGTGATGAATAGCCATTACCCCACCCACGACCCCTACGGGTGCGGCAAACTACCCGTCCGGCAGTTTGTGCACCCCACCTTGGGTCTGTCCTAGGAGCAAAAACAGTAAAAAGAAATAATACAACGGTGGCTACAACCGCAACCTGGATGTGCCCCGCAAAATAATATTACAACTTGTTACAATTACATCAAATGAATTAATACAATAACCCATCACAAAACCCGGCTAATCACCACAACAGTCCAATACAGTTTATATGCACAAACAGATAAAATCCATTTCAGAAATGTGCAACCCCCTGCCAACTGACATACTAGCAGTTAGGGGAGGTTTACGAACACATTATACAATCACAGATATAATCCAACATGCAAATACTGTACAATATCGATCGATTAAACATCTTTAATATTGCTCCAAAAACTGCTCTGTAAAACTGAAACCTGAGCAAATATTAAAAATCCCAGAAAATCGCAAATTACACAGAGAAGCAGCACAGGAAATTTGAGTTCCTGACTCGGCAACTCGGCGGCGGAAGCGCGGCGGATCGGTGCGATCCGCCGCGGTTCCGCGGCCGTGTTGCCGATTCAGGAGCCCAAATTTCTTGGGTGTTCTTCTGGTGTCTTCTCAAGCTTTCTGAACTTACCTGAAAAATTTTTGGACTTCATTTAAATTTCGACAGAAACTTGATGTTTTTGGGGTTTTCCGGCTTCGTTTTTCCGTTCGAAATTCGTACAAATTTGCGATTAAGTTAAATCTTGTTTAGCTAGGCTCTGATACCACTGTAAGTCGATGTTCAACACCCCAATACTTGTGGGGAGACGGAAATATGAATAACAATCAAGTTCTATGATCAAACATCGATTAACCGTACGAATCGTTTGCTAAACAAGTTTTAACAAAAGCTATAGAGTTTTAATCTACTATGCGAAGAGATTATACCAAACGGTTCTAGTCCTTCGTCTTGATGTTGTCTACGGCCTCTTTGGATCTCCACGTCCTCTTCGGCTTTCTCCCGTGATAGACGATCCACCCGAGAACCCTAATCCAAGCTATAACCTCTAAACTTGAGGTTACTTAGTTTCTCTAGTTGCTAAATAGAGTAGCTAAGATAATGTAGAGATAGGTTATGGAGTAATTAGTCTTTCCTAATCCTTGTTCTCAACTAATGAGGGGTAGGATTAGGGCTAGGTGAAGGAGAGAGAATTTGAAGAGAGAGAGTGAGAAGATGATAATGATATTATTATAATGAATAAAGCTTCTCACTAGATATATATGAAACATAATGAATTAAAAGAAATGAATAATAAGTGAATATTCATCATGTTTCATTTAATCAAGTGGGTGATTCATCATGTGAGTCATTAAGCAATTAATGATGCATTAATGATATGATGAATCACTCACAATGAATCACTTAATCATTAAATGAAAATGCCACCTCTCTCTTTATGCCACATCCTTCTAGAAGCTTCTCGAAAAATTACGAGAACGCCCCTCTCATCCGTGAAAACACGGAAAAACTTTAGACTGTATAAATCCAATAACCTGATACTAGAATCTGGCTTAAACCAAAGCCGGCTAGTAAAAACTGTCCGAATATCGTACGTGCGTTTAAACACGTATGCGTCCGAACCTTTGTCGTAAAACCATACGACCTCTATATCTTTTCGCCTGGGTTTGGGAAATCTCTATGTGGGACTCTAAAGACTCGACTACTACGCTGGCAGTGGGTTTAAGCACAGACCGCAAGCGGCACTAGCTGTACGTAACGGTCCCCAGGTAGTTGTCGATAAGAAAGCTGATGAGGTAACCCATCTGAAATCCTACTGAGCCTGTCTGTGACAATATCCGCGCAGTCCGGTCTGTTCGTCTAAGAGTATCACATGTACGGTCTAGGGAGGTGGTGGATGTCAGACCCCTAATAATCATACAAGTCGTGTCGGTATGGCTTTATCACCATTCGAGAATCTACTGATCAACCTATCAGTAATTCTCAATCAGCCCTGGCCAGGGACTTATGGTAATGACCAAACGACCACAGTGCGATATCAACTCCCTATACCGGGAGAGACGAATCCCTAACAGTCGCTCACTGCCTCCATGTGGCTCGGGACTGTGCCCAACTGAAACCTGTTTGCACGACTCCTTTGAGCCGTGGTAGGGTAACAATCAAAGCACAGTGGGAACTCACACGAGACAAATGATGACCTTAAGTCAACGGACTATCTGCACACATGTCACCTGAGAACTGCTATCTGACGTTAGGTATAATACCATCCAGTCAGTTCTCGGCGAGTCCTGTCCGGTGTACTCACACCCAGTGAGCATCTGTATACAATCTTAGGTGAACACCACCAATGGTTGCGGGACCAATCCATTGCCCCTCGTCAGGGTCTAGATATGTATACACTAGTCTACTCCGGAGTATCGATACCCAATCTCGATACTCCTGCGACCAGGGACATCTAAGGGTGTGCCTATTGACTATCCAGCTCCCACTAGTATGACTGCCATCATAACGCCGGTAGTCAGACAATCACCCTATGGGCTTTATCAACATATATATATATAAATACCAAGTAAAATATATTATACGTTAAGACAAAGTCAAACCAAATAGTGTACTATCATATCAAGCAAGACTGTCATGTACATACATATCCCAAGCATCCTATACAATGTAGGCCTCTAGGGCATATATATCCAACATTACAGAGTATAGCTCTTAAAATTTTTAGGGAATTTTATTCCTCTCATGATTAGAGTTGACAGATGTCACTCTTGTCTGCAGAGCGTTGCTCTCGAGGGAGTTTAACTCTTTAGCCCGAGGGGCCTCTCATTAAATAAGAATCCTTCTAGGATTTTCTATTTAATGAGTGACTGTCTCATCAATGATGAGCCTTCATCATGATTTTGTGGGTCCCTTTTGGTTCCATTCCACTGCATTGTAGTGTGGTACAAATTTTAAGTACCAAGTGTCAGAATTTGAACTATAGCCTTGACAGCTAACTCTTGTTCTTTTTCGTGCTGGTACTATGTCTTTTGACATTTCTTTCCCCTTTGTTCGTCCGGAAAGCGCATTCCCTGATGCGCCGGTGGATAGGGAAGTCTTCGCGCTGATCAAAGATCATGACCCGGAGCAAAAGTCTCTTCATTTATGGGGGGGGCGTGGTACAATCAAATCATCCGGGGCCAACGCAGCTTCTCTTGTGCGGCGCCTTTGGAGCCCATTTCGGCAATCCACTACGCCGACTCACCCCTAGTGAACTATGCCGTAGAGGAGGTCAACTGGACCTCGGAGGGTTGCCTTCATCCCTTTATGGCCGCGATACCCGTACAGCCGCCGATGGCTTTGGATACTCTAGGGCGGCGTATATGTCAAGGCGAGTCGCGCCCTTGGGGACAGACATACATGATAGGCTTGACTCCTCGCCATCCAGCCGGGTACTTGCAGTGGGCTCGTTACATTTTGTTGGCCAACAAATCACTGCTGCTAAAGCTTGGGTTGTACCGCGCAGTTTACGCGTCTCTTTTCCAGTATTCCACGCCCCTGTATGGTGGGTCAAAGTTTTCTTGAAACAATGGAATGTACCGACCCACACCTTCCTTCTATCAGATCGGGAGGTTTCCATCTCTTTGGAGGAGTTCGTGGAGATCTCCGGCTTACCCGTCAGGGGAGAACATTACGAGAAGCGGCTTCCTCCTGACGAGTACATCTTTGCCACCAAATCAGTGGTGATGGGTCTTACCCAGAAGAATGCCATTCAACATCAATCTCCAAGTTTGATCAAGGTGTTGAAAGTTCCCGACTTTAGTTGTTCAAATATGGAATCCGAAGATGGTCCGTACTGACTTCTCATAAATCCAATAACCCAAAGAATTTCAGTACATATGGCGCGAGACGATTCCACATATCGAGGTCGGAATGGGATCGGGTGTTTTCGCGAAAGTCTGTTTCTTGAATCCGAAGGGCACGGAGTCAGCTTCGCGGATTTCATCGCTCGTTTTCTTCGTCCGGAAGTCTTATCAAAACAAACTGCAAAATTTTCTAAGCTTGACGACCCATTTGGTTTTGGCTTGGACAGCCAGCCAACAGCGGAGGCCGATCAAAGGAATTTCTTTCTCCTGGATACCCCGATCGTCCCCTTTGCAGAGCTCGCAGCTTCAGACATTGACGAAGAGGCATTCTTTTTGGGGTTTCTCGGCCTATGGTTAAGTTGGTTTGTGCCCCCAATGCACTCTCGCCATATGAGGCCATCCGTCTTCTACCCAGCTTACCGAATAGCTATTGGGATGCGAATGGCCGTCGGGGTCGCTGTACTGGCTCACCTATATCATGGCCTTAGCTTGGCAGCAGACACCACTCAGCCGGGGGTGCGGCCCGTAAATTTCCCGCTGTACTTTTTCAATTCGTGGCTCGAGCTGCATGTGCTCGGCGCTTTTGGAGTCCACAAGCGGCCCCGTTTCTATGAAAGTTATAATTTTCCTTGGGTTATGCGGCTAGTTGACGCTTCCGCTTTGGAACCCACTCAGCGAGAGGCTCGGGGCTTGGTTCTTCGCCCTCGTACGGTCGGGGATGGCATGAACTTCGTCGATAAGGTCTTAACCATCGGCAAAGAATCCACAAAGACGGTGCAGCCGCTGTGGAACACCTTCAAAGACGGGGCTTCCACCTTGAAATCTCGGGAGATTCTTCACTTATATTCAATCAGACTGGGCGTTTTAGTGTTTAGGCAGAACGATTCGGTGTTGTTTATGAGATACAACCCACACCGTTTCTCTCAACAATCAAGCTACAATCAGGGTGTCCCGCTTGAGCCCTTCCTAGCTGAGCCGGTTGCTATGGAAGAGGGTATCCGCAACGCGCTATACTATTTCATGCGGCTTAACACCGGGTCTAGCTTCTTTATCAGTGAGCCGAGCTGCGTCCCGAGGGTCTTGAACGTATACGTGACGTGGTACCAGCATGCGATGGGTGCTGTTATCAGGGAAGAAAAGTGATTATTGCTTGATCGCAAGGGTGCTGTCCCAGCTGGTAATCCAGCCGTTCTCTTGAAGCGACGGACCATCGTTCGTCCTTCTTTGAGAGAAGCTGCTGCAGTTGTGGTCCCGCGCACCTTTCTTGATTAGCCTCTACCTCTCATGCCTGTAGAAGCAGTGGCTGCAGCGTCTTCTGAGTCTGGCGTGGGTACGGAGATCGGGACTCGTCGCCCAAAGTTGCTCGCCAAGCGCAAACTCCTGGCATTGGCTGCCGGTGCTCGCTCACAAAAGAAGAAGAAGTCGCTATTTTCTGTCGATGTTGTGCTTGTCAGGAGCCCATACTCCCTATAGCGAAGGCTTGTATGAGTACGGGACCAATGGGGGTCTATTTATCGCGCCTGCGGATGATACTGATCTTCAAGCTGCCATTGTGGCTTCCGAGCGACTGGCACGCGAAGAAGCAGCACTGATCACTATTGCACAGTCAGGTAGACTTCAGTCATACCTTTCCGCGGTTATTTTTTTATTATGTTTTCACTGACGTTTTTTTTCTCAACAAGTATCTCTGCTGAAGAGGCTCTCGCGGCTTCCCTCAAAACATTTGAAGAGGAAGAGAGGTTCCGTGCATCTTTGGGCCTCGGTAAAATTCTACTCATTGTGGCCTTCATTCCCTTTTTCTTCATTCGTGGTTAGACCCTTTCTTTTATTTTGTTGCAGGGACTACCTTGACTCGGGTTATTCCAAGTGCGGTGCCGATCCCGAGCGGCGATGCAGCGACGTTGCCAGAGCCGGCTATTATGGCCCTAGCTCCCCCGACAGTACCGCAGGAGGCTTCACTTAAACAGCCGATGATAGACGCCTTAACGGCTCCAGAGGCAGATCTTGGTTCGGACGATGACGTCCCTTTGACGGAGGTCTTGAGGAGATCGCTTCTCACCGCTCGGACCGAAAAGAAACGCAGGAAGCGTGCAGCGAAGGAACGTGATGCCGCTTTGGCTATAGGTGCGGGCTCAAGCACCACTCCATCTGTCGCTATTCCTCCAGAGGATGCTCCAGCTGCCCTGTCTACCGCTCATAGACAGGTTGCGCGCGCGGCTCGGGAAAAGACCAAAAAGCGGCCCGAAGGTAATGTAACGCTGAGTCTTTTATTAGAACTTGATCTTCAAATTCTTATATACCACATCCTGCAGGGCCAAGTCTCAGCGAAGAGATGGCAGGTGAGATGACGACAACCATAGAGCCTGAAGCGGCTACTCTCTCTCGGGAGTCTGGGACTGCCCAAACTGCCGCTCTTTCTCCTTGTGGTTCCCTGCTATCGGCGGGCATCACGAGTGTTACTACGGCTCTTGTTGAATCAGGGGATGAAGCAATGGGCGCAGAAACCATCCCGCTGAAGGAGAGCGAAGGAGCCGCTATGCCTGGTGACGCTTCCGTTGCAATTTTGGTTGATGACCCATCAAGCAAGTCTCGAGCCGCTGTCCTCTTTTATTTCATAATCCCGTTCAGCTTCCTCTGATGATGTTTTGTTTGTAGGTGTGGCGAACGTGGAAATTGTTCCATCTGAAGCACCTCCGGTTGCCGCCGTGACGGTTGTTGTTCCCTCGCCTTCTCCTATATCCTCCAGAATGTTGGAAGGTATGGATTCACAATCTATTTAGTTGAAATATGAACACCGCCTTCCTTGTACTGACCATGTATCATCCCAACCTTGCAGGAGTCCATTTTGATCATCTGTATCAGGTGCTGAACCCTCATTTCTCCTTCCAGTCGGAAGTCACTCTGCCTGCCGGTGTCGGTGAGTATTGTTTTTAACCGACATCCTTTCCTTTCATTTACGGGCAACCATGTCGTTGCTAATTCTTCTTTGAATTGACTGCAGCGTTACAAATTGGAGGAGGAGACGATAGAATAGCTATGCCCCCGGTACTCCCAACTTTGCCACCTGTCGCAGCCGGTATAGTAGACTTCATCGCTCGTGCATTTTCTTTATCTCTTGAGCCGACATTTGACTATAACTTGTTTTGCAGCAATCGCACCAGCTCCAGCTTTCTTTGAGTCTCGCATCTTAATGCCGGCAGGGCCTTTTTCTCTAGACGTCCATCTTCCAAGGGCGCCGCGACGAGCCTGCGAATGTTGAGCGAGTTCGTCGAGGATCTTGATGCCGAGGCCCTCGTATCTGTTGCAGACTTTGCTGCTGAGGTTAATCCCATGCTGGGGATGCTCGTAAACTATCATGATGAAGGCGTCGTCGAGTCTTGGGTCAATTACTGCAGGAAGATCGAGGCCTTCCAGCATGAGATTGAGCTTAAACGTCCCGCTCCGGAAGTATCAGCTTTGAACTCTCAGCGAGCTGCATGGGTTGAATAGAGTGCTCCTTTCCTTCGCTATTTTGAACAAGAGGCGACCCTAAAGCGAAAGGAACGTGAGACGACTTCCAACGAGTCTGCCCAATTGCGTGCCCAGGTCGAGGCGAACGCTGCACAGCTGAAGGCTATTTTTGAAAACCTCCAACGATGTATTTCTGACGGGCTGGTGCTGAGGAAAAAGCTTGACTTCACTGAGCAGGTTGCGCAGAGTCAGGAAGCCGCTCAGCAGGAAATCGACGAGAAGCTTTCATCCTGTTTACAACAATGGGCTCGAATTGAAGCGGAGTTGGCCGCAGCGGCTGATCGTGAAAAGGAATTGAGAGGAGTGCGAGAGCGGCTTGCTGATTTGCTAAAAATGCCTCCTTTTCCGTAGCCATATTTCTATCGATCGAAAATTTGTAATTTATGAATAACATGCCTTTATTCATTTTTTTTTAATTCTTTTATATGATGTATCTTATACTCAATTGAATTCATGAATAAAAGACGCATTTTTTTTATCTTGTAATGTCGCTTTCTTTTCTTTGTTGTGTCATTGACATGTTACTTTAGCAAATGCGGCCTGAGGATAGTAGACAACAATTCATCTTAAACTCTTTGTAGGGTAGCGATGGCTTAGGAAACAGGTTCAAGTCTGCTGCCTAAGACTTTTCAACTTTATGAGCCATGAGGGTCTCATAAATACTTTTCTCCCAACGAGTCGAAAGGATCTCGTAGGTGTATTTTCTCCTTAGGAATCGTGAGGATTCCTAAGTGCATTTTCTCTTGAGAGTCGTAAGGATCGCACAAGAGAATTTTCTCCCTTACAAGTCGAGAGGACTCGTAAGTGGTTGGTGAGTTGACTTGTTTCCGAGACGGAGGTCATTTGTTGACGTATTTCCGAGACGGGGTCATTGGATGACGTACTCCTCTTTCTGCGGTGTCAGGGTTGACGTACTCTGCTTTCTGCGGTGTCAGGGTTGACGTGCTCCGCTTTGTGCGGTGTCAGAGTTGATGTGCTCTGCTTTCTACGGTGTCAGGGTTGACGTGCTCCGCTTTCTGCAGTGTCAGGGTTGACGTGCTCTCATTTCTGCGGTGTCAGGGTTGACGTGCTCCGCTTTCTACGGTGTCAGGGTTTTGACTCTAAGTTATCTGTGAACCATAGAGTCTTAGAACTGGGGACTTTGCCGTGGCTTCGATTGGTGGTGCTGTGTTTGTATTCTGCTGGAACGAGGGTGAACGTCGTTGCTAACCTCCTGGAATGCAGATGTTGCCGGTGAGATCTGACTCTTTCTTTAACAGAGTTTGTTGGGACACGTGGTTCCCTTTTCGTTTATGCCCATGGATTGTATACAGGGGTCAGTATGGACTTATCTGCAGGACAAAAGTTTCATTCTTTCATTTTTGTTTTATTTCTTTTCGCGTTGCTCTTTCATTTCAGCTTTATATCGCGAAAGTCGCGATTGCCCAATCATTTCGGCTATTTTTCACGGTGCCCAATCATTTCGGCTATTTCTTCTTTTTACTCGCTGCTTTTTATTGCGAGCTGCCTAATCATTTCGGCTATTTTTTTATGCATATCCTTTACTTGCTGATTTTGTTGCAAGTTGCCCTATCATTTCGGCTATTTCATATGCATTTATGGCTCGCTGACTTTTCGTTACGAGTATGGAACTTGGGATCTGATGCCAATCTTAGCATCAGCATCGCTGCGACTGGAATATTGCCAGGAGTGAATCATCGTTTTCCGTGAAAGGACTTGGAATTTGATACCGATTTAGGCATCAGCATCACTACTACTAGAACGTTGCCAGGAGCGAATCATCATTTGCCTCTGTCGATTTGAACAAAGGTGGCTTAGAAAACAGGGTTGGGATCTTGTCGACTAAGGCTTTTGACTTCATGAGCCGTAAGGGTCTCATAAAGATATTTCTCCTTATGAGTCGTGAGGATCTTGTAAGTATGTTTTCTCCTTAATAATTGTGAGGATTCTTAAGTGTATGGTCTCTTATAAGTCGTAAGGATCTCATAAGAGTATTTTCTCCTTGCACGTCGAGAGGACCTGCAAGTGTTTGTTCACCAAATGAGGACAATCCTCATCGTTGGTAGGACTTGATGGGGGAGACGTTTGTTTATGCCCGTGGATTGTATACAAGGGTCAATATTGAACCATTTGTAGGGCAGTTTGGGGGGATATGATGGCTTAAGAATAGGTTCAGATCCCTATAGCTTAAAGCTTTTGAATCTTATGAGCCATGAGGGTCTCATAAGAGGGTTCTCCTTACGAGTCATGCGGATCTTGTAAGTGTAATTTCTCCTCAGGAATCGTGGGGATCCCTAAGTGTGTTTCTCCCTTGTGAGTCGTAAGGATCTCACGCAAGTAATTTCTCCTTACAAGGTTGAGAGGACCTTGCAAGTGTGCATGAATTTTTTTACGAGTCTGCGCCCTTTCGGGTTTTCACAAACTCGCCGGTAGCCCTACTGTTTTTACTCACGGAGCCCTTTCGGGTTTTCATCCGTTCCCATCTTGCTCATGGACGAACCGTTTTTTTTTTGCGTCAGCCTTGGGATGCTGCGGTTCGTAGTAGTTTTAGAGATGTTTCGGTCCGTAGCTAGTTTTAGGACATTACAGTCCATATCTAGTTTTAGGACATTACGGTCCATTGTCAGTTTAAGGACGTTTCGGTCCATTGTTAGTTTAAGGACGTTTCGGTCCATTGTTGCCATTTCGGAGACAACGGTTTCGCTGGATACTACTTATAGAGTTTGGATTTGTGAAGATAGCGAGCAGACATAGGCATCGTCATCTATCGTTGACCTAGGCCGTGACTCGTCTGGCGTAGTATTTTTTCAAGAACCGACCGTTTATTGGCCTGAAGGGTCTTTCGCCATGCATATCCATGAGCAAGTAAGCCCCGCCTTGGTAGACTTTGTTTATGATGTACGGGCACTCATAGTTCGGCTCGAATTTCCCCCGTTTGGCACGATTGGGGATCATAGGTCTCTTGACCACTAGCACGAGATCGCCCTGGTGAAATGTCCTCGGCCTGGTCAATCTCTCGTATGAGTGTGTCATCTTTGCCTTGTAAGCCTCCAAGTTTTGCTGTGCCCTGAGATGAGTTTCATCGAGGGCGTCGAGCTCCTCAAGCCGAAGATGAGCATTCTCTTCGTCTGTTAGCTCGTAATGAACCGCCACTCGTAGAGAGTGTAGCTCTATCTCCAATGGGAGTACTGCTTCAGTGCCGAATACCAATGCATACGGCGTTGTGTTTGTGGCAGTTTTGAACGTGGTTCGGTAAGCCCAGAGAGCCTCATGCAGTCTCTCATGCAAGACCTTTTTATTTTTGGACACCATCTTCTTTACGATCTTCGTCAAGGTTTTGTTGAAAGCCTCGGCTAGACCGTTAGCTCATGGATTGTAGACCGAAGAGTATCTCCACTTTATATTATGCTGCTGTGCGAAGCGGCTGATTTTCTGACTTCTGTAGGCCGGCCCGTTATCGGAGATAATCCGCCGCGGAGTGCCGAACTGATAGATGACGTGTGTCTTGAAGAAATGGAGAATATTCTCCGTCTTCACTTCTCTTAGCGGTACTGCTTCTACCCACTTAGAGAAGTAATCGGTTGTTGCCAATATGAACCGATGTCCTCTGGATGACACTGGTTCGATGGGCCCAATTATGTCGGTTCCCCACATTTCGAACGGCCAGTTAGATACCGTTGGGTGTTGCGGGTTTGGATGCTGTTGGATGAAGTCTCCATAAATTTGGCACGAGTGGCACTGCTTTGCGTATTCGAGACAATCCCGAATCATTGTGGGCCAATAGTAGCCCATCCTTTTGATCTTCAGCTTCATCTTTGGCTCGGCTTGATGAGAACCGCAGAGTCCGTCGTGAGTTTCTTGGACGACTCTCTTTTCTACTTCCGGTCCCAGGCATCTCAGCCATAGAGAGTCGAACGATCTCCTATATAGAGTATCGTTGACGAAGGTGAAAGACAGAGCTCGTTTCATGAGCTGATGTCTTGAGAATGTATCTTTAGGCGTTCGACGGGATTTGAAGTAGTATATAAAGACTTTTCTCCAATCCTTAGCCTTTTCTTGGTCCTCTATTTGTAGGGCTGTTTCCCTGGTCACTTCCTTTTCTTCAGACGACTCCGAAGATATTTCCACTGGTGCAACAACCCGACAGTTTTGTACAACGATCCTTACGTCATCAAGGTTTTCGTCAGCTAGTTCTTTAGCGAGTTTGTCTAATGCATCCGCATTGCTATTTTTTGTACGCGGTATGCTTTCCAGAATGTAGGAGGGGATTTGAGTCAGCAGTTGCTGCACTCTCTCACCATATTTTACTAACTCTGGTTTGCACGTTTGATAGTCGCCATTTACTTGACTAACGACTAGCTGGGAGTCTCCGTATATGAGCAGGTTCTCGATTCCCATATCGATAGCGATCTCAAGACCTGCTATCAAAGTCTCATATTCTGCTTCATTATTTGTTCTCGGCTCTGTTAAGGAAAAGACAAAGCGCATTATCCCTCCTTGTGGAGTCATGAAAATAAGGCCTACCCCAGATTTGATTCTAGAGGGGTTGTGCTTTCGCTTCTTCATAGAAGATGCCCCGTCGAAGTAAAGTTCCCATCGGGTATCACTCCCTGTTCCTTCTCTGTCAATCGTGTCAAACGCGTGCTCATCTGGCAATTCACAGCTTAGGGGTGAATCGGCAGGTATTGGATGCTCAGCGAGGAAGTCGGCGATGGCATGGCCTTTCGCCGCCTTGAGAGGTCGGTATGTTATCGAGAATTCTATTAAGAGCAAGGCCCATTTAGCGAGCCATCCCGTTAGTATGGCTCTTGACATCAAATACTTGAGAGGATCCACTTTTGATATGAGATGGACCTTATGCGCCAAAGCATAATGCCGAAGTTTCGTTATCGCGAAGATTAACGCCAGGCAGTGTTTTTCGATGGAGGGAGTAGTTGTTTTCTGGCCCCAGAAGAACTCGACTCAAATAGTAGAGGGCTCTCTCTTTCCCTTGATCATTCTCCTGTGTCTATAGCGCGCCTGAAGAACCTTCAAGGGCTGTTGTGTACAGGATGAGGGGCTTTCCCTTAACTGGAGCAGACAACACCGGGGGATTCTGCAAGTACTGCTTGATTTCGTCTAGTGCATTTTGGCATTTACGGTCCCACACGAATGGGGTCCCTTTATTCATCAGGTGACTGTAGGGACGACACTTTCCCGAAAGGTTGGCTATGAACCGCCGGATATACGCGAGCTTTCCTTGAAGAGATTGCAGTCGTTTGAGAGTTTTTGGCGGAGGCATTTCCATGATCGCCTTGATCTTTGACGGGTCTATTTCGATGCCCCGGTATCGTACGATAAATCCTAGGAATTTGCCTAAGGAGACTCTGAATGCGCATTTGAGAGGGTTCATCTTCAGTTTGTATTTCCGCAGAAGTTGGAACACGATCTTCAGATGCTCCTAATGTTCCTCGTGCGATTTGCTTTTCACTGCAAGGTCGTCGATATAGCATCAACGATTTCATGTATGAAATCATCGAAGATCTTTTTCATGGCCCTCTGATAGGTGGTGCTGGCGTTCTTCAGACCGAAAGGCATCACTTTGTAGCAGAATATGCCCAGGGGAGTCTGGAAAGCGGTATGCTTCTGGTCTTCGGGATGCATCTTTATTTGATTGTACCCTAATGACCCATCCATGGAGGAGAAAACTTCATGAGTGTACGTGTTGTCTATCATCAACTTGGTGACCGGTACGCGAAAGTCATCCTTCGGACAGGCTTTGTTGAGGTCCTGAAAGTCTACGCAGATATGCACCATCCTATTTTTCTTCATCACTGGGACAATGTTGGCGATCCAGTCGGGGTATTGAACTTCTTGGATGAAGTCGAAGTCGATTAGCTTCTTAATTTCGGCGTTGATGCTCATTTCAAGTTCGAGCCGCATTCTCCTTGGTGCTTGTTTGACTGGCTTGACGTCCAGGGATATCACCAATTTATGCACAGCTATTTCCGGATCTAATCCCGGCATCTCGGAATAGTTCCATATGAAGCAGTCTTTATACTGCATGAGCACGTCTTTTATCGTAGCTACCTATTCTTTAGACAGCAGCTCGCTGACAAACGTAGGCCGTGGGTCGTTTGCCGTCCCCAAGTCAATTTTCCTTAGGTTATCCGCAGTAGTATGTATTCCATCTTCCAACTCTTTTGGCGCCGGTGGAAATTCTGAGATCAACTCATCTTCATCCTCATTTTCGAAGCACCAGGAGAGGTCGTCTGTATTCTCGTGCACTCCTTGTTCTGACAGCGTTATTGCGTGGCAGGTACGAGACCGTTTCCAAGACCGATGTTGATCTGGTTCTACTCTTGCCATATACGTTGGCTTCGGCCCGTGTTTTTGTGGTGGGGTTACCCTCCAACTGTCGGATAGACCAAACCTGCCGAGTTGATACTGGTCTTCAATCCAATATTTGAAGGTGAAGCAGTCTTCAAGAGGATGTCCTATCGCTCGGTGATAGGAACAATAGTCCAGGTGATGATCCTTACTTGCTTGATCGGGGTGTCTAGACTCCGGGAATGTCATCATTTGATGTTTCATGACAAGGTCAAAGATTCTCCTTGTCTTGTCTTGTCTCGAGGGAAGGAATATTCCCGATCCATTTTCTTCATCAGTGATGGATTCCGGCTGACCTTTTCTCGATCGCTTGTCCTTTTGGATCCGTTTTGCCGCTTTCAAACAATTTTTTCGTTCTTTAACTTGTTTTTGCCTCTGGGTCGGGCCTTTTTCTTATCTTGGAAATGCATGGCGGGCTGACGGTGAAGGGCATCGTCATCCTTCGTGGCCTGCTGAAGGAGGTGTTGCATCTTGACTTTCTCATAAATGGCCAATTCGCGGCTGTGGTCGTTCCGAGCCTTTTGAATCGCTTCCCTTATTAGCTTGTCCATCTGTTCTTCAAATGACGGACTCGGTAATTTTATGGCAAGACCGTGTTCAGGTTCAGCCTCAGCGTCTTTTAAAAGAGCATTCGTTTCTTCATCAAGGTCCTTTATGACATGGCAGCCATGGAACTACTCTCGTTTCTTGGACTGGACATATCTGAGCCCGATCGTTTCTATTTTTCCGTTGGGCAATTTTCGCTGCGTTCCGGGGACGTTCCAAATCCTGTTGTAAAACTGAACTTGTCGAGGAGCTTGTTTGAATGGTACACCTTGGCATCTTAATAACCTTTTCAACCCCTCTGTATAGTATCTGGGCAGACAGATTGGTTGGAGCTTGTCAAGCGCAGGTTCAGCACCACGCCAGACTTCTCTCTCGACTTTGGTTTCCCCGGATCAATAGAATAGGATCTCCTATTCACCTCTCCGCCTGGGAGGGATGTAGAATGTCTGCAGGTCTTGCACACTATATGTCTCAAGCGTATCAAGCTCTCTGTAGTGCTGTCGCGGAACCATGGCAATTTGCAAACTCCGGTCTGCTCCAATGAAGGTTTGCATTGACGGGCGGACAAAGAATACAGCATTGGTTTCATCTTCGGAATCGCTGCCAAAGACCAAAATCGCAGCGGATGGTCCGGGTTTATCATTCCGCTTCTGAGGCTGTCCCGATCCGGGTTTATCATTCCGCTTCTGAGGCTGTCCCGAGTATACTATTTCTTCATCCTTCTCGGTATCGCTTCCAAATGTAGGAATAGGAGTGACAGGCTTCTGTTTAAGCTCTGGCTTATGACACTTCTCCATGCCTTCGAAATCTTGCAGGAAGTACTTGGCGTCTTCATATTTTCGGACTTCATTCACAGAGAATGGGTTTAGCTCTCTCGTGATGGTGTACTCAAGGCCGTCTTTGAAATACTTCATACACTGGTGTTGTGTAGAAGTGTAACATTTTGAAAATTTAGAAATAAATAAAATTAATTAATTTAATAATAAAATGATAAATCAAAAAGTTATTAAAAACAAATAAGTCAATTTCATAAGATGTATGTAAAACAATTTAAATTAAAATTTTAGTATGCAACATAAATAAGTTATAAGGGTTTTAGTGATAATATTAGCTTCATTTTAATAAAAAGAGTGTTATATAATAACATAAGTTGTGAGGGGGTTTTATACAAGTTTAGGAAAATTATGCAAATTTGGTTTTGTGAGGGTGTAAGTGGAAAATGGGTAGAATATGTTTTAGTTCAGAAGTTAAATTCAAATTAAATCTTTTTGGAAAGGTTAGTGTGTTGACACCTCCTACACTCATGCACACACACACACCAACACCTCCTCCTTGCATGAAATCACTACACTTTGCTTGATGACACCTCCTCCTTCACCTCATCCTTCCATTTTCTCACATATATAGCTTGTGTTCAGATCTGAAGCATTTTAAAAACCTAAAAATTTAAAGAAAGAAAAACAAAAAAAACAAACCAAAACAAAGGAGAGCAAGAGAAAGAAGAAGATATGAGCTAAATCTAGGAATTTCTCACCATCAAGCTAGGACAAGGAGCTTGTGCATCTTGGAGAGTGTTATTCCAACAAATTATTTGTAGGTAAAATCCTTAACTCTGTAGATTATAGTTCTGTAATTGTAAAACTTAAGAATCGAAATATCGTATTTTTAGAAAAACGTAGCTCTGTAGTAATCTGCTATTATGCAGAGAAAAATCGACTTAACAAAACAGTGCTAAAATAATATATGTGGAACATAGAGTAAACCATAGGAACACAAACACCGGGGATCGGTTTTGGGCCGGTGACAATTATAGGAATTCCGGCGTCGCCGGATTTTTAGGGGTTTTGGATCTTGTGGGTTTCAGGGTAGGTCTCTGTGAAGGTATTAAGATACTTGGTATTATTTATTTAAGCTAATTTAACAGTATATGAAATCTGGAAGTTAATATCTGAAATGGGGTTAAAACGTTTAAAACACGACACGGACGTTTCATAATACGATTCTGTTTTCTATTACGAAACAGCGTTAATTAAATCCAGTTAGTATAAGTGTTTGATAGGTTGCGATAATCATACTTAATATAGCTAATACGTAAAACTAGTATTTTCATGTTTTCGCCATATCGGAGTTTAGCCGTTTCTTATACAAGTTAATTGCGATAATAGGTTCGAATACGGAAACTTCGGAGGCCGCAAGGAAAGGAAATGGATTGGTGATCTGAGTTGATTCGACGTATTCCGGTGAGTAGACTAAATATCTACCGGGGGATTTTGTATGGATGGCGTGATACGCCCGTAGTTAAGTTTAAATAAAAATGGGCTTTTATATGTTAAATTGATCGTATGCATTCGTATAGATATATATACATCGCCATGTTAATAATTGTTAGAACACTGCACAGTTATCGACGAGTTATGCCGCACCTGCACATATCTACATATTACACTACACCTCGTCGATATTAACATGTCACGTATACACTTAATACTTATTATACTAAATAGGATTCCCATCATACCTTGAACATCAAGAATGGTAGTTATTTTTCATAAACATTATCATATTTTATCTCCAAGTATGTGTAGTTCCGATATAAGATGTATTGGATTACTATGGATTTATGGCTTTGAGTTTTTAAACACTAGCGAAAGAATTCAATGATTTTTATGATAAATGTGACATGTCCACCATGAAATGTCGTTTTTTTTATTTGGTTTTGTTCCGAACCGGGTTGGGTAGATATACGGTTGCGGAATTTCTTACGTATATCCGAGCTGGGTGGGGTAGCTATACAGCCGGATTCATGGTGGACCCGGTCGGGGCCGAGGGGCAGGGGCTGCACTTTAGGCGGTGAGCCTAACGAGGATACTCGATACCGGAGTCAGTGGTAAACACGGCGGATATCTATGTGATACCGATCGGTGTTATTGATTGACAGAATCGTTCGGGGAATGATGCCTGATGAAACACCGAAAATTTGTGTCGATGTTGGACACAGGGAGAAAATGAACCTTATTTGGAAAATAATTGATGAGATTTCAGTTTTGGATTTATATATTGAGTAATACAAATTTATGCTTCCACCTGTTAGTATGCATCATATTCATCATTGTTGATATTAGTTCTAGATCGGCATACTTACATTATCAGCCGATATATGTTAGTTATATTCACTGAGTTGGCAACTCACTCCGTTGTGCCACAGTTCTTTGCAGGAGTCGAGTGGACGTCTAGCAGCAGACAGATCCACTTATCAGTTTATCGCTCTTTTTGCTAGGTGGGTTACCTATGTAGTAACCTCCTCTTTTGGTATTGTATATTGAATCTAGAGTTTCTCCATCAGACCCTGTATAATGACTTAGAACGATATGTGGATATATGTATATTATTTCGACAGATAAGATCGTTTGGTTGTATTAAATAGTATTCCTTTTATTTATGTCTGAGATTCTTCTTTGATTTCATATTATGATTTTGTATTGAATTCCACTATTAATATTGTTACTCCCAACTAGGGATGCAACCACACTTAACATTTTATACTTGTTTAATAATTTAACTTTATAAACTGTGATTTTTATTTAAAACTAAATTTCTATATAAAGAATTCCGCAAAAAGGATTTTGATCTTGGTTTTCGGTTTACTTAGACTGTGTGAATATCTTTAGATATTATACGATCTAAGTGCCGGTCATATCCAACTTTGGGTCATGACAAGAAAGGATGACGTTGTACTCGTGTAACCAAGGCCGACCAAGTAGAGCGTTGTAGCAAGTCCTAGCATCGATGACAAGAAATTTGATGTATGTAACGAGTAGTCCAAAGCGCAATGTCAGTATCACAGACCCGAGCGTCTGCGACGACTGGGAGTCGAACCCGAAAATGGTGATCTTATCCCGAGCGAGGTGCTGAACGCTCATGCAGATTTCTTTTAGCACCCGCACGTTGAGAAGGTTGACAGAGGACCCATTGTCAACGAGTATTTGCCCTATTTTGATGTCATGGCAGTATCCAATGATATATAAAGGGCGGTTGTGGTCGCACGTACCAAGGAGAAGATCCTCGTCGTTAAATGTAATGTTAGCCGTGTGGACTTCTGCAAGCTCAACTTGCATTTTCTTCTCTGCGATGAAGGCCTGGAACTGCTCGGGCTCTTGTAACGCCTTGACCAAGGAATCTCGTACTTTTTTAGACAGAAAGAGAGCATCCAGTATGCTTAGTTGTGAGAGTATCTTCCTCAAATGCGCTAAGAAATTGTAATTCACCTTGCTTTTCTTTGGCGGGTCCTTGGCGGCGAGCTCTTTGACGACCACATCATCGAGGGCAATCTCCTCATGGATTTTCTCCTTTCCCTTGTTTTTTCTGTTCGAACCTTTGTTTGAAGGTCCGAGATTCTTTTCAGGCAACGTACGATTACGCAGCTGAATGTTCTCGTGGTTCTTTATCTCTTCCTCTTTTCCAGAGGTGAATTCCTTAAAGAGGGGGTCAAGGGCCATTTCTTAGTCAGAATCGCTCCCGAAGGTGAGGACTAGGGGTTTCGGTCTTGTCGGGGTGGCATCCACCATGTGACAGTTACCAGCTGTCCCTTCACGCTCATTGGTCGTGCTTTTCCGCTCCCGACGGGCATTGCGCTTTATTCGCTTGAACTGTTATCCATAGGCAACATATCCCTGCCACCAGTTCTTGAAGGCGTTACACACTTTAGTAGGGTGCGTGATCCTCCGATGGTATAAGCAGTAGTTTGGATGTGCATCCACTTCGTCAAGTTGTATGCTGCCAGGAGTGTTTTCTTTAAAAGGTGGCAGCTTCATTCCCATCGACAGGGCCTTAGTGAACCGTTTCCTCATCTTAAGCCTGCTTCTATCTGCCGTGGGCGTGCTTTGATCTGGTTGGAGTGCTTCAACCTTTTCATCCTGTCGCCGACGTTTGGCTTTTTCGAATATGGCCATTTCGCGCTCTTGATCAGCTTTGCTCCTCTGAAGAGCTTCGCTTAGCAGCCTGTCAATCAATTCGTCTAATGGCTCCAGGGATTTTGGTTCCGGTTCTGCCCCCAGTCTCTTTGCATCAGGAGCTTCTTTACCCTATATTGACGAGTGAGAGATCTGTGGCAGCTCGTCACATAATCCTCGGGCTCTTCTGAAGAATCGTCTCCTTCATCAGCATTATCGTATTCATTCTCATGAACATACTTGAAGAATTCGTCCAATGTAATTGGGGTATGTGCCTTCTGGTTATATTCTTCCAGTGCATCGATATATTTCTGCAGACCTGTACGGTTATCGTCGGGTTGGACGGGCTTCTTGGCCTTCTTCTTCTTCTTTAAAGACTTCGGAGGCTTGGCCCGAAGGTTCTGTCCATCATCACCAGCTTTCAGCGTTGGGTGTGGCTTCAACATCCCCTCAATAATCTCAGGCTCCAGCGGGCTTTTCCATCTAATCGCCGGACATGCTTGAAGATCCTTTAGCATTCTCTTAGTCTTTGCCGAGAGAACAACTTCCCATGGAGATTCCTCTATAAATGAGCATGATGCCCCCGGCGTCTCCATCTTTTTCGGAGCGTGTGGTTGTGGCGGGTTTACCCTCCAGTTTTCAGACAACGCGAATTTGCCTTGCTGGTACTGGTCCTCAATCCATCTTTTGAAGACAAAGCAATCTTCGATCGGATGGCCCAACATTCGATGGTAGGGGCAGTAGTTGGGATTGTTGACATCTCCTGATTGCGTTGGGCGTCTCGGCTCTAGCATAGTGAGGAGCCTGTTGCGCAGCACTAGTTCGAATAATCTCTTCGTCTTATCCCGAGGGAACGAGTAAGGGCGTCTCATCTTCTGGTCGAGGAATCGCGGTTTGTTGCTTTGGCGAGCAGCTTGTTTTGGATCACTCGGCTGTTGCTGTGCGTTGGCGACGAAGGACGCTTTCCCTTTACCCTTTTCGTTTCGAAGCTCCGTTTTCGAAGAGGGCGGTCTATGGCCTATCTGGTCCATTTGGGCCAACTTGTCGATCAAGGCTTGGAAAGTGGTCGGCTTGAAGAACATCATGAATTGGGAAATGGTTGCCTGAGGGTCAAGGGTCCCCACGAACATGCCCACGGCAGGAGCTTCCTCTATGCGTTGTTCGCATCTTGACCACAAGTTCCGCCACCGAATGGCATATTGAACCCAGGTTTCTCCCGGCTTCACTCTAGCATTAATTAGTGCGGTGATCGGGGTGCGCTCGCTAGTGCTTGCGAATCTTTGTATAAACAGTAGCTCTGTTCCCCTCCGAAGGACGGCCGAGACATGGGCGTCTCGCCTGAAATTCGGGGCAGATGCTAATTGGTGCTATCCGTCCACCTCTCCGAAGATGCCAAGTTGATTTATGGCACCATGTATCGAAGGTTTAAACGGATGCGGCCGATGTAGCAGACTTCGTCAGATTCCCCCTCGTTTGAGGGGTTTTTGATTGTGGGGACGCTTTTCCCTGCAGGCGCAAGCCCCTGCAGTTAATTACGCTACCGCATCGCGGTAACAACTTTCTCCTTCTCCAGATGGTCACTTCGTGTCGTGTGCGTTTATTTTATGTTTTGTTGCCCGTGGATTGTTTACGGAGACCGGGTTATGTCGTCGCCCGTAGGGCGTGGACTAGTCCAAATCCGTGTTATCTTAGATTTGGGTTTGGGGGTTTGGTTTGAGGATACGTTAGCCATACTTGAGGCTAAGATCAACTCAAACGTTTGTTAAGGATACGTTAGTCTAGTTTGAGACTAAGATCAACTTAACGGGATCGTTTAGATCCGACAAATGAGCGTTTGGGCTCCATTGTTCCAGTTTAGGGACATAGTGGTCCATGGGTATGTATGGCCGTCGGGACACGTCACCTCTCTGACGACGTTGAAGGATTACAACGACGGATGTCAGAGGAGTTCAGAGATGTACCCTCGAGCCAGAGTTAATTTGGGGGATTCATGGTCCAGTTTGTTTGAAGGTTTAAGGATACGTTAGCCATCTTTGAAGCTAAGATCAGCTTAAACGGGACCGTTTAGATCCGACAAAAGAGCATGCGGGGCTCTATTGTTCTAGTTTAAGGACATTGCGGTCCATGGGTAGTTTAAGGACATTGCGGTCCATCGTTAGTTTTAAGACATCTCGGTCAAGGTTAAGGACGTCGTAGTCCGTGGGTTTAAGGACCCCACAGTCCGTTGTTAGTTTTAAGACATCTCGGTCAAGGTTAAGGACGTCGTAGTCCATAGGTTTAAGGACCCCACGGTCCATTGTTAGTTTTAAGACATCTCGGTCAAGGTTAAGGACCTCATAGTCCATGGGTTTAAGGACCCCACAGTCCATTGTTAGTTTTAAGACATCTCGGTCAAGGTTAAGGACCTCATAGTCCATGGGTTTAAGGACCCCACAGTCCATATCAATGTGTGATCATCGGGACCCGTCACCTCTTTGAAGACATTGAGGGATTACAATGCCAAGTATCAAAGGAGTGAAGAGATGTACCCTAGAACCGGAGTGGATTAAATAGTCCTTGGCCCAATTTGGGATCAAGACCAATTAATTATGTTATAAGCCCATTAGCCCAGTTGATTACGAATTTAGGACTTATGGCCAGCTTGGGCTAAGTCCAATCAGGAGAGGCTTTGCCTCTATCCATTAGCTAATGTCTAGTGTTAAACACTAAAGACCAACCAGTGTTGAACACTGAGAATGAGATTGACAAGTTAGTGTTTAACACTAAAAGATAATTGGTGTTAAACACCAGCAACAGGGCTTTCAAATTAGTGTTAAACACTAAAACAGATCAGTATCAAACACTGGCAACAGAGATCTCAAATTAGTGTTAAACACTAAGGTAGTCAGTGTTGAACACTGCAAATAAAGTTATTTGATTAGTGTTGAACACTAAGGCAAGAGGGATCACGTGGAGACACGTGAGAGCGCCCTCCCTTCATTTATTCTGCTGAGATTATCGCATCTTTCAGAGCATCACGTGCCATCACGTGACGGGCATTCAAATGCTTGTGTGTTAAAGCTTCTGTCAAGGGTCACGTGGGGCACTGCCTCAAAGGGGCTTTCTGTAGGTCTTTTGGGGGGGTCACGTGGTGGCACGTGACCCTGCCTCTGTGCATGTTGTTTAGAGGATCTGTTAATCTTTTCCAGGAATTAAATTCCTCGTAGGGTTGAACCCTGACAATAATTTCAGAGGAATTAAATTCCTACTTCCTTTCGAAGATTTATATTCTGGAATAAAGTTGGACTCTGAATTTTCTGTAGGAATTAAATTCTTCATATATATGAAGAACTGAATAGGGTTAAACCCTAATAAAAGCTTTTAAGGAATTAAACTCCCATTCTCTGTTAAATTATGATTAAGGGAATTAAATTCCCGCTGTTTCAACAGAACTGGGTTCTTAATTAGGGTTAAACCCTGTTTCTCTTTGTTCTGAAGGAATTAAATTCCCATGACACAGGGTTAAACCCTAATTTTATTTTAAAGGAATTAAATTCCTATAGTTCTGTGAGAATTAAATTCTCGTGCTTCCGTTCCCTCTCTATGTTTTGGATCTGCATGGCAGGATCTCGACCCATGGAGAATTAAATTCTCAACTTCAAGGGGAGATGTGCACTTTGCAGATCCTCTATCAAAGAGAGAAGAAATATGTTCTTCTGTTTTATATATCAGAGTTAAACTCTGTCGAGAATTAAATTCTCTTTTCTTTCAAGGAGCCTTCCCTTTCTTACCTAGGGTTTTCTTTTTTGCAGAAGATCCAAATTCCTCAAAGTATCAAGGCTCTCTCTCTTTTCTTTTTCTCTGCGTATCTATCTCTATCTCCATCCCTGTGTCTCTTGGCTCCTATTTATAGGAGAAGCAGCCGAATCAATTAGTTTTTGACGAATCTTCATTGAGAGATTTGATTTGCATCCATCATTCGTTTTTGACCTTTGGATTATTAGGTGAATTTTATTCACCATTGGATTTCAAATCCAGGGATTCTCCTTTGTTATTTCGGTTAGATTTAAATGGGAAATCTTTCCAAACCCGAGATTTTCCCATGGATAGATGATATTTAATCACCTCTGAATCTTCAATTCGATTGGTTCCAAATAATCGCTTTCCTTCAGAATTTAATTCTGTTAACAAAATGGGCTTTGAAAGCCGGTCACGTGTGACCACGTGACCCTTGGTCATGTGTGGGCACGTGACCCATGGTCACGTGTGGGCACGTGACCCATGGTCACGTGTGGGCACGTGACCCTCTTTGGAATGAGCCCTCTTCTTTCCTTTTGCGCTCTGTCTTCTGGTTGCTGCTTAACCGTCACGTGCCACCACGTGACCCCTGGTCACGTGTGAGCACGTGACCCTTGTCTGGACTCTTTTTCTTGATTTAACTGGAGAACAATTCTGATGTTTTGAGCGTCACGTGCCAACACGTGACCCCTGGTCACGTTGGAGCACGTGACCTCTTTTGAAGCTTTTTCCTTGATTTGATCAGGGAACCGATGTGCCTTTGAATCCGCTTTAAAATGTCACGTGCCAACACGTGACCCTGGTCATGTGGGAGCACGTGACCCTTTCTGAAGCCCTTTTCTTTGATGTAGTCAGGAAGCTGAATCTGCCTTGATGATGCTTTTTAGATGTCACGTGCCAACACGTGACTGCTGGTCACGTGTAAGCATCTGACCCTCTTCTGAAGCTTTTTCCATAAGCTTTTCTGATTTTAAATCAGGAAACAAATGCCCCCACAGCGTTGTTCTCACGTGTCTGCACGTGAGTGCAACACTGTCACCTCTTGTGACCGTTGGATTCCTCTAGGGATCTGGGGAGATGAAACGTTTTCATTGCCTTCTATAAATACCTCTGTCTCTTCATAGGAGCCTTCACTTTGCTCATCTTCTTCTTCTGAGAACTTTTTCCTTGAGAATTTAATTCTCGCTTCCAGAGCTTAGTTCTCTGTCTTGAAACAATCTTCAGAGTTTAACTCTGTTCGAAAAGAATTCTTTTCCTCGGGTAATGTTCTTGGACAAACGATGGACCTTCACATTCCTCTGGATTTTAAATCCAAAACAAGGGTTTTTACCCTTTTTTCTTCATGTTTTTCCATAAGAACATGAAACCGCTTAACCTTCAAACTGTAGATCTCTTAGGGTTTAGATGATCTTTGGGGAGATGATGATGGCGTTTCAACTCCATGGAATTTAATTCCATCCAAAAATGTTTCTGGGAATTTAATTCCCTTTTCTTAATAAGGAATTTAATTCCAATGAAGGACTTGATTTCTTCACGCGGAGGCTTCCTGGGGTCTCTTGGCCCGAGGTTGTTCTTCTGCAATTAATGAAATGGGGGTTTTGTAATGATGTCTCATGACCTTTATTTCAGGTATTATGGATGCTCATCTGTATGGTCTTGACGAGATCATTTCCTATGGGAATATTCGTGCCCTGGGCCGTAGTCAGAATCAGGAGTTCACCAACGCTCGGTGTGCTGAGATTATGAGCCGCTTTGACGAGTACAACCATCGGCTACTCCCCGTCGCTCTTCTCTTCTGAGGCTCATCGTGCTGGCGATTTGGGAGGCGCTTCCTCTCTTCTGTGCGGGTGTGCCACTCAGGGCATTGGACGTTGCCGAGGATAAGATACATTCGGTGTATCTGATGAGTCTGATCTCGAAAAGAAGGCGTGACAACCTCATCGATCTTTTGTACCAGGCGTTTCAGCAGTCGGACATACTTGCCGCCTACCGGAGGGTGGAGGACATCCGTGAGGACCCCGACGCCTGCGATCGTGAGAGAAAACATACTCGGGAGGTTCGAAATGCTTGGAGGATCTTGGACAAGGTTAAGCTTGAGTTTCTCAATCCGTGCCCCGTTTCTGAAGTCTTACCATTGTAAAAGTTTTCTCTTTATTTTGTATGACCTTCTTGAAGTATGAATGATAAGTTCTATTATGTCTTTGTATGTCTGCTTGCTTTTCTCTGGGATTTTATCATTTTGCTACTGTTGTTGTTGGTGCTTTCAATATGCAGGGTGTCACTCCATTTTTTTTTAGTGTACATCAGGTTTAGGCCTCACGTAGTCTGCACGTGGGGTCCCTTGATGTGGCTGTTCACAAAATCTTCCCATTCCCTATTTTCAGTGCACAATATCAGACGCAGAAAAAAGGGCCTTGGAAAAAGTTCCATCTCCTTGATTTTCAATGCCTTTCCTTTTTTGGGCCTTGGAAATAGCTTCACCATGCAAGATTTTCCGCGCACAGCACTTAATGCATTTCCTTATATATGAGGCTATAGCTTCCTTTTCCCCTCACAAAGAGATTTATATTATTATTATTTTTTTTTTATCTTGGAGTAACTTGTCTTGAGAAACAAACGAGCGCCATGGCCTGCAATCGCCCTCATGCTCGTCGACAGCCATGGGACATTCCTATTGAGGAGATGGTCCCCCGCTTTGCTGCTCGGTTGGTGGATCCCCTCCTTACCGACAACGAATGCGACTCAGCCATGCATGAACTCTCGATCCGTAAGGGGTCTCCCCTCCCGATGGGTTCTCTCTGGCTCCGGATGATTCTCATGGCCGTGCTTGCCGACATCCCTCCTCACCCGGCGGAGATGACCCTGGCGATGCTCGACGCGGGAGAAGAAAAGATCGAGGGTTTTCATGAAGCGTGCCTGATTACTCAGGCCTTGAAGGATTGCTCAATTCATCTGCTGAGCCAGATCAAGGCCCGGCGAGCTATTATGTCTGCTTTCGCGGACGAACACGGCGCCAATCGATAGGGAGCGACTCCTCGTGAGAACCGTCGCTTTGACGTGCTGGAGAAAGCAGAGAGAGAGATGGAGAATTTTGTCCTCTGCTTCATTAACCCTTGTGCCGTTGATCCCATGTTTGGTGACCTTTTCCGTTAGCGTAGAACATTTTTAAATTAGTCCCTCCTTTTTTACGCTTTATGCCGAAATTCCGTGTAGGCTTGGTGCTAGTATGTATGTTTCCGCTTGCATAAATAAACTTTGTATTCTTCTCATGAGAACTTTCTTTAATTGCAAATGCTATCATCACTTTCCTTTCTTGTTGCCTTTCACGTCAGGTGATGTGAGCGCGTTTTAGATCGATTATTCCCATCGACTGGAAGCCCATTTATACGGTCTTGTAAATGTCTTGTTTCCAAGGCCGCGGTCACGAAAGCGAGCTTACGTGGCCTGATAGAGCGACACGTAGCGAACATATTGTTGTGAGAGAAAAGGGCTCGGCCGTAAATTTTCGGAGAGGGAATTGGCTTCTAAGGCGCGGAGCGAGCTTCAGGCCAGCCTCACAGCCAAGGCCAACAAAGCATACGAACTCTGGCGGGTGCTTCAGGAGTCCATAAAGAGGTGGTGGCTCTCGATAAAGCTGCCATGTTCACTCGTGAGAGGGTCGAGGCTCATAAAGCCACCGAGAAAGAGCTCGAAGCTCGGCTCGCTTCATATCAGGCTCAGCAAGCTCAAGCGGAGGCTCGTCTTCTGGAGATCTTGCGTCATGAAGCCGTGGCTCAGCAACAGAATGACGAGCTAGTAAAATTATTGCACCGCCCGCCAGCTTGAGGACTTGTATCTTTTTTCCCTTTTTTGTACATACCCATGGATGAGAGTATCTTTCTTTTTTTGTTTCTTTCATGAATTGTACTTTGTATCCATTTTGGTTTATGAATAAAAGATACATTTTTCTTCTCAATGGTGTATCCTCCTTTTTATTGAATGTATTCTGCGGATATTCTACCTCGATCTCCTTGCAGGACAGTGATGGCTTAGGATTCAGGGTTAAGATCTGTTTCCTAAGACTTGCATTTTACGAGCCACGAGGGTCTCATAAAGATTTTTTCTCCCTACAGGTCGAGAGGATCCTATAGGTGTGAGTTCTTCTTAAAGATCGTGAGGATCCTTAAGCGGGTTTTCCCTTGAGAGTCGTAAGGATCTCACTAGAAAGTTTTTTTTCCTTACAGGTTGTGAGGACCTGCAAGTGTCGGATGTGATCATCCTTATCCGTGTTTCACGGAGTCAGGGGTCTCTCCAGGTATTGTAGTTTAAAGACGTCGCGGTCAAGGTTAAGGACCTCATAGTCCGTGGATTTAGGGACTCCACAGTCCGATGTTAGTTTTAAGACATCACGGTCAAGGTTAAGGACCTCATAGTCCGTGGATTTAGGGACTCCACAGTCCGATGTGTGGTTGCAGGGACCCGACACCTCTTTGAATACGTTGATGAATTACAACGCCAGGCATCAAAGGAGTGAAGAGATGTACCCTTAAACCAAGGCAAAATCTGTAAGGAATCGGGGTGGTTGATCGTTAGTTTTAAGACATCGCGGTCGAGGTTAAGGACGTCATAGTCCGTGGATTTTAAGGACTCCACAGTCCGGTATTTGCACTGGATGCTTCACACAGGTTTACTGCCGTGCTCGGCGAGGACCAGGCTCCACTCTGGGCGTTTTCCGCGGGGTCAAAGAGTGACGTTATCCGCGTTCCACATAACCAGGAATTTTGCACTAGATGCTTCACACGGGTTCACTGTCGTGCTTGGCGAGGACTAGGCTCCGCTCTGGACGTTTTTCACGTGGTCAAAGAGTGACGTTATCCGCGTTCCACGTAACCAGGAATTTTGCACTAGATGCTTCACACGGGTTCACGGCCGTGCTTGGCGAGGACTAGGCTCCGCTCTGGATGCTTTACACGGCTTCACTGCCGTGCTCTGCGAGGACCAGGATCCACTCTGGACGTTTTCCACGGGGTCAAAGAGTGACGTTATCCGCGTTCCACGTAACCAGGAATTTTGCACTAGATGCTTCACACAGGTTCACTGCCGTGCTTGGCGAGGACTAGGCTCCGCTCTGGATGCTTCACACGGGTTCACTGCCGTGCTCTGCGAGGACCAGGATCCGCTCTGGACGTTTTCCACGGGGTCAAAGAGTGACGTTATCCGCGTTCCACGTAACCAGGAATTTTGCACTAGATGCTTCACATGGGTTCACTGCCGTGCTTGGCGAGGACTAGGCTCCGCTCTGGATGCTTCGCACGGGTTCATTGCCGTGCTCTGCGAGGACCAGGATCCGCTCTGGACGTTTTCCACGGGGTCAAAGAGTGACGTTATCCGCGTTCCACGTAACCAGGAATTTTGCACTAGATGCTTCACACGGGTTCACTGCCGTGCTTGGCAAGGACTAGGCTCCGCTCTGGATGCTTTACACGGGTTCACTGCCGTGCTCTGCGAGGACCAGGATCCGCTCTGGACGTTTTCCACGGGGTCAAAGAGTGACGTTATCCGCGTTCCACGTAACCAGGAATTTTGCTGAATATATCCGCATTTCACGGAATGGAGGTTTGACTCTTGGTGATATGTATATCGCCGAGCCATGGAACTGGGGGTTGCCGCTGTTCCGTTTCGCTTGATTTTGTGTCTGCTGCCTTGAGACGAACGTCGAGATGATCTCTAGGCTATCTGTGAACCGTCGAGATCTGGCTTCTTGTTATGATGAAACCTGGGGGAGGAGTATGATCCCTTCTTTGTTTGCGCCCCTGGATTGTATACAGGGATGGATGTAACATCACCTGTAGGGCGAGGATTTCACTTTTATTTTATTTCTTTTTCCGCGATGCTCTATCATTTCAGCTTTTATATCGCGGAGGTCGCGATTGCCCCATCATTTCGGCTATTTTTCGCGGTGCCCAATCATTTCGGCTATTTATTTATTCTCTACTCGCTGCTTTTTATTGCGAGTTGCCCCATCATTTCGGCTATTTTTCATCCATACATTTTGTTAGTGTATATGCCCTAGAGGCCATTACTGTATCATACTAGTTTGTATATTACTTAATGGATGCTTGGGATATTCACCTTGTATATACAATCTTGCTCAAAATAGTAGTATGCTACTTGGTTTGTTTCTACTTCAATGTGTACATGTGTTTATTTTTGTATATCGCCTATACACATTAGTAGAGCCCTTAGGATCTTTGCTTGATTACCAGCGATGTGATGGCCGTCACACTAGTGGGACTGGGTAATCTATAAGCACATCCTTATGCAGGTCCCTGGTCGCAGGACTATCGAGACAGGGCATCGATACTCCGGAGTAGACCAGCGCATGCGCTTCTCATCCCAGTGTGGGAGACGGCCTGTCCCACAGCCGTCAGTACGTCGTACTTGAGATAGTATGCGGGTGCTCGTTAGGTTACGGGTACACTGGACAGGACTCGTCGGGAACTGACTAGTTGGTATTATACCTATCGTCAGTTATCAGTTCCCAGGTGACATGAGTACAGCTTAGTCCGCTGACTTGACACAGTCACTCCGCCTCGAGTGTGTTCCCACTGTACTTTGATCACTACCCTACCACGGCTCAAAGGAGTCGTGCAAACAGGTAGTGGTTGGGTGCAGTCCCGAAGCACTTGGAGGCAGTGACGGTTAGACAGGATTCGTCTCTCCCGGTATTGGGGGTTGACATCGCGCTGTGTCTAGGAGAGCCATTACACGAGTAGTCCCTGGCTAGGGCAATCGAGATATACTGGTAGGTTTCCAGTGTTATCTCAGGGTGTTTTGGGCTTCGCTCCGGCACGACTTGTACCGCTATTGGGGGACTGACGTTTACCGCCCCCTAGGCCCGCCATGCGATGTATCAGACGAACAGACCGGACTGTACGGAGAATGTCACACTCAGGCTCAGTAGGAGTTCAGATGGGTTTCGCCTCGTCGGTCTTCTTGTCGGCATTACCTGGGGACCGTTACGCACAGCTAGTGCCGCTTGGGGTCTGTGGTTAAACCCACTGCCAGCGTAGTGTCGAGTCTTTAGAGTCCCACACAGAAAGCTTTTCGCCTTTAGGCAAAAGAGTAGAGGTCGCATGGTATTGCGACAGGTCGCATGGTTTTGCGACAGGGTTCGGTCACATCCGTGCACTTGTGCACGTACAGTGTCCGGACAGTTTACACTAGCGGGCTTTGGTTTAAGCCAGATCCTAGTGTACCTTATGGGATTGGATTTATCCAGTTTGCATTCGTGTTCCTCGGAACGCGGATGCGGGTGTGTATGCACAGTTGACAGGGAGGCAGAGGCAGCGGATTCTCATTAGGGTTGTTGACAGTTGACCGTTGACTATTTGACTTTATGCTCAACCCTAATGAGAATATGATATGTGATTAACTATTATATTAATTAAGTATTATGGTGATATGGTTGTTGACTTGTTGACTTTTGTTGACTTGTTGACTTTGTTGACTTGTTGACTTTTGTTGACTTGTTGACCGGTTGACTAGGCTTGACTAGTTGACCATCATGATAACCATAGCCATCATTTCATGGCAAAGACTTTTGTTTACTTGCTCATTTATGTAAAATGAGTGCATGAAATGATATGGTTGTGGTTGCTTCTAACCATCACATAAGACTTTTGTTAATATGATGAGTTATCATTGCTTTGGATTATGAGAGGGTGAGAGACAAAATACTTGCTCATTCTTTCTTGCTCATTCTCTCTCTTGTTCTTGAGCTCTCCTCTTGCTCTCACCCTCAACCTCTTGCTCCCTCTCTTGATCTATGGTTCTCTTGTCTCATGAGTTGAGAATCAAGAACCATAGATAAAATCCCATTCTATTTCCTCTCTACTCATTCTAGTTCACTAGGTTTAGCAAACCAAGTGAACTAGTTTCTTCAAAGAACGAAGAAGGAGCTAAAGGTTGGAGCTTTCAGGTGGATCTATCTTCGGCGTACGGAGACGACGAGAAGAAGCCATTGGACCACCATCGGAGCTTTGAAGACGAAGAAGTTCAAGACAAGCAAGGTATAACCATCTCCATCCGAGTAGCTAACTCTCTTTAGCAAAGTATGCTAGTTTTAGTTTAGTCAAAGATCCCGACTTTGCTTAGTCTATGTTGCCCCTTGCGCTAAAAATTTGATTTTTATACCGTTTCCGCCTCCCCGTAAGAACCGGGGGTCGCAACGTGGACTTACAGTGGTATCAGAGCCTAACTAAACTTAAACTAGCTTAGTAGTAAAGTGTAACGAAGTTCGGAACCGAAAAAAATCCAAAAACCTAACTTTTACAAAACCTGAGTTTCTGTTGAAATTTTTTCTGGTCAAAATGAAAAACTTTATACTCCTAAATTCGGCTCAGGGTTTTGTGTGAACACCCATGAAAAACGGTCCACTGTTTCGTTCAAACCGCCGCGCTTCCGCCGCACGAGGTAGGCATGTGCCGCGGAAGCGCCGCGGTTTGTCGTCTTCTCTGCATCATTTTTCGTGCAGTGTGTGTCTGTGTTGGTTTTGGGATTTTTGAAATATATTATATGTGCCCAGATTTTCCAGAAAAGAAATTTCCTTTTGGGGTCCTATAATTCCGTATTTTTTCCGAACTTCACTGCACTTTGACTATGATGGTTATATCTATGATGCTTGCATGTATTGAACGTCGGCTAATCGCTATAAGTCGATTGGTCGGGGTTATACATGATCTGTGTTTGATATTGGAATGTGTATATAAATATGTTGGATTGTCGCGGGTGAATAGCCGGGGGTTGTGAGACGAGAGTTTTCTTTTCTTGCAATTCATGTAAATTTGTAAATTGATGTAATAATTATTTGTATGGCCGCACAACCGGGTCGGGGTTGTAGCCGTCCTTGTATAATTTCTTTTTACTGTTTTTGCTCCTAGGATAGACCCATGGAGGGGTGCACAAACTACCGGGTATGCCGAAGTGTCGAGTGGCCTACTCATGGAGATGAGGGAGGTTGCTACGCTTCGGGTACTTGGCGGGTAGTTTGCCGCACCCGTAGGGGTCTTGGGTGGGGTATTGGCTATTCACCGCGACCGTGTAATCTGTTTTTGTTACAGGCTCGTACAAATTACAGATTCCTAGTATATCCAATGTATTTATCTGTGATCTGAAATGTTTATCATTGCAGTATATCTATATATGATATTATTTAGGCGTTGCTTATGTTTTACAGACGCGCTAGCCCAGCCCCCGCTCTGTCGTTAGTTAAGTAACCTAACGGGTAATGACGGGGCCCAGTGGCGAATGCGAATGGCATAAGCGTACGTCATATTTTGGTTGTTTTCTGCAATGGTAGGATTAAATGATGGGACGCATTAAAAGAACTAATGCAAGAATATCACGCATTAAAAGAACTAATGCAAGATAATAAACCAAGTTAAAGTCATTAGAACACTTTCGAAAAACCACTCGGTTCTTTTCAAAAACAACTTTTAAATGCGGAGCTTGAGCCACTCCTTTTAAAAGCTATCTCGTTCCATCGACCAAATCAAGTTCACTACGTTCACGGTTTTGCCAAAACCATCCGTAGCCCTCCGTCGTTTCACATGAATAGTCAATAGTATTCAAGCTGTGTATGTTGGCCAAAGTCAAGGCACAGTGATTGGTAGCTATTGGGTGTTCATGTGTAGCATAGATAGATGCATTGGTTTGGGACAGTCGTACTGCCATTTTGGCCAAAGTCAAGGGTAGGTACGGATGGATCCAAATTAACCTGGATAATGACGGGTAGAACTTGACATGTGACTTATGATATTTTGGCCAAAGTCAAGGTCATAAGAGCATGGGGAAAAAATCCACATCGGGAGTTTCATAAGTACTGAAACTTGCTAGATTTGCATACCATTTGGAGTGTGATGATTCTGGTAGGATTCCTTCAATTTCGTCACGCGATGATATTTGGATCCCGATCCTACTGTGAGTATATGCTACTCCTCGGGAAATTTCTCACTAATCGATCAATGCTATAAACCTAGTAGGTGCCTAGAAAGGTGTTAGCGGGGCTACGCCCCCAGGGAAAAGAGGTTCTATAATTAAGGAACTTCGCGAAAGCGTTGGAAAACCTCCCTCGAAGTACCGACACCGGCCTGGCTGAACGGTTAAGCAAGTATTGTGCGGTGGGATTGATCCCGACTAATTCTTCCTTTATGGTTTGAGGAGGGATTCGAGAAACAGTGGGAGCCATCCTGTTTAGACAAACTAAAAACCACTCTAAACTTGCAAGAGCATCATGCTGAGTGTTTCTTCTTCTCTCTCCTAATTGCAGCGACCAATCAACATGACTGGACTTAAGTTACTCCTAGATAAAAACAAACTGACAGGGCCAAACTACAAAGATTGGCTCAGGAATGTCAAGATAGCAATCACTTATGACAAGCTGGGGTATCTTCTTACCACCAAAGCTCCCCCTGTCCCTGGTCCAACTTCCAGCGTCGCGGATAAGGAAATCCGCAAGACTTGGGAGATTGATAGCGCGAAGGCCAAGTGCCTCCTGCTTGCCTCGATGGACAACGAACATCAGAGGAGGCATGAGAATATGGACATGGAGTCCATATTGCTTTATACAAAAGAACTGTATGGAGAGCAGTCTCGTATCGCAAGATACGAAGCGTCGAAAAAGTTATTTTCGACAAGAATGGCCGTCGGATCATCAGTAGCCGAGCACGTGCTAAAGATGATCGGCTACATTGAGCAGCTCGCTGACCTAGGGATCACATTGGAGAGTGAGCTATATATGGATATAGTTCTCCAGTCCCTTCCTTCCACTTACGCCCAGTTCATACTGAACTTCAACCTACAAGAAAAAGAGGTTGAACTTTCAGAGCTCCTCAACATGCTGAGGAGCGCAGAGGGCACCCTACAGAAAGGTAGGGAAACATCCACTTTGTTTGTAGGAGGATCATCTTCTTCTAGGTCCAAGGCGAAAGCCAAGGGAAAGAAGAAGAAGGCCCCCGCCAAACCAAGGGGCGGTGTTAGTAAAGTGGATACGAAGGGAAAAGGTAAAGCAACAAAGATAGCGGGGAAGCTTGTGGAAAAGGAAGAATGCTTCTATTGTCATAAGAGAGGACACTGGAAGAATGATTGCAGGGCCTGGAAGGCCAGAACACAGGAATTGAAGCAGGTTGCAGCTTCAGCTTCAGGTGTGTATGTTATTGAAAACTGTCTTTCAATAAACTCTACTTCCTGGGTATTGGATACCGGATCAGGATCTCATATCTGTAATTCTTTGCAGGCGTTGAGAAACCGTAGGGTTTTGAAGGCAGGTGACATGACCCTCAGAGTTGCGAACGGAGCTAGCATGGATGCTAAAGCCGTGGGGGACTATCACCTGGGAATGTCAGATGGACATGTTTTGGTTTTGCATAATTGCTTTTTTGTACCCAACGCAACTTGTAATATCATTTCTGTATCTTTAGTTTCTAAAGAAGGTTATGAATTTACGTTTGTAAGCAATGTTGTAAACATTCACCTTAATCAAGTTTTGATTGGGTCAGGTACTTTGAGTAATGGTATATACGTGTTAAACCAACCACAGATTTTTAATGTCCAGAATACACACAAAAGAAAGTCTCCAGAAATAAATCAGACTTTCTTATGGCATTGTAGATTGGGTCACATCAATGAGAGAAGGTTGACGAAGTTACATACAGAAGGGTATTTGAATGCGTTCGAATATCAGTCGTATGCCACTTGTCAATCCTGTCTCAAAGGAAAGATGACAAAGACTCCGTTTACTGGACATGGAGTAAGAGCGAGCGAGCTCTTAGGACTCGTACACAGTGACGTGTGCGGTCCAATGTCTACACATGCCCGAAGCGGACATTCTTACTTCATTACTTTTACGGATGACTTCTCAAGGTACGGTTATGTCTTCTTAATGAAACATAAGTCCGAGGCCTTTGGAAAATTCCAGGAGTATAAGAATGAAGTGGAGAAATAGACCGGCAAAAGTATTAAGATTCTAAGATCGGATCGAGGTGGAGAATACTTAAGTGCCGAGTTCCTGGACTATTTAAAAAAGAATGGAATTCACTCTCAGCTTACTCCTCCATACACCCCGCAAAATAACGGTGTATCGGAGAGACGGAACCGCACCCTATTGGATATGGTGCGGTCCATGATGAGTAACGCTGAGTTGCCGCGATCATTCTGGGGATATGCGCTAGAATCAGCCGCATACCTTTTGAACCGAGTTCCCACTAAGACTGTGCCTACTACGCCATTTGAGATGTGGTGTGGGAAGAGACCCCATCTTAATCACATTAAGATATGGGGAAGTCCAGCTTTTGTCAAAAAGCAGCATGCGGACAAGCTCGAGGCACGCTCAGTACTGTGCAAGTTTGTGGGATATCCAAAGAATTCCAAGGGATATTTCTTCTACTGTGAAGAGGAACAAAAAGTTCTTGTTTCTCGTCATGCCCACTTTCTAGAACACCAGTTCATAGAAAAAGAAATAAGTGGGAGCGCAGTAGAACTGGAAGAAATTCCAGAACCACGGACTATTACTGAAAGTTTAGTGGAACCAGAGGGTTCGGAAGAACAGGACATTCCTACGCCGCTCCGCAGGAGTAGTAGGCAGACTCATCCGCCCGAGAGATACTACGGTTTTCTCGTAGACGGGGATAGAGAGGATTGCATCATAGACTATGATGAGCCTACTAGCTTCCAGCAGGCCGTTCAGAGCGTTGACTCAGTGAAATGGCTGGATGCAATGCGGACCGAAATGGAGTCCATGTACACCAACAAGGTATGGACGTTGGACATTGCTCCAGACGGGGTAAAACCCGTAGGATGCAAGTGGATCTTCAAAAGGAAGATTGGTGTAGATGGACAAGTTGAGACCTATAAAGCTAGGCTGGTTGCAAAGGGTTTCCGTCAAAGACCTGGCTTGGACTATGACGAAACCTTTTCTCCAGTAGCCATGCTGAAATCCATTCGGATCCTTCTTGCCATTGCTGCCTTCCACGATTATGAGATCTGGCAAATGGACGTAAAGACAGCTTTTCTAAATGGAAATTTAGAGGAGTGTGTCTATATGGACCAGCCAGAGGGCTTCATTCAGAGTGGGAGCAGCGGAAAGGTGTGCAAGTTGCTTAAGTCCATCTATGGACTAAAGCAGGCATCGCGGAGTTGGAACATCTGCTTTGATGAGACAGTCAAAGAATTTGGCTTTATCAAAAATCCAGATGAACCATGCATCTATAGTAGATTTGTAGCGAGAACTGTAGTATTCCTCGTTTTATACGTGGATGACATTCTTTTAATAGGAAATGACATTCCTATGCTACAATCTGTCAAGGGGTTCTTGTCACACAGGTTCTCCATGAAAGACCTGGGTGATGCCTCATACATTCTGGGTATCCGGATCTACCGTGACAGATCCAAGAGGATATTAGGACTTTCACAGTCCAGGTACATCGACACCATACTGAAAAGATTCAGTATGGAAGATTCAAAGCGCGGTAACCTACCGGCTTGTCACGGGATCACCCTCTCTAAAGAGATGTCTCCCAAGACTGATTTGGAGAGGGATCGCATGTCTATTATACCCTACGCTTCTGCGGTAGGCTCTATAATGTATGCGATGTTGTGTACCAGACCGGATGTAGCTTATGCACTGAGTGTGGTAAGCCGGTATCAGTCTAAACCTGGGGAGAAACACTGGATAGCGGTAAAGAACATTCTCAAGTACCTGAGAAGGACTAAGGAGATGTTCTTGGTGTATGGCGGAAAAGACCTCCAGATCGAGGCCTTTGCTGACTCCAGCTTCCAGAGTGACAAGGATGATTCCAAGTCCATGTCGGGTTTTGTCTTTACCCTCAATGGAGGGGCGGTGTGTTGGAAGAGTTCCAAACAGGAAACCGTTGCAGACTCGACGATGGAAGCGGAATACATCGCTGCATCTGATGCCGCAAAAGAAGCTGTCTGGATGAGGAAGTTCTTGAAAGAACTTCAGGTGGTTCCGTCCATTGTTGATCCAATACCTCTGTATTGCGACAACAACGGGGCTATAGCTTTAGCGAAGGAACCAAGGTCCCATCAGAAATCCAGGCACATCTTGAGGCGGTATCACCTGATCAGGGAGATCGTGGATCGCCAGGAGATCGAGGTTCGGAGAGTCGCTTCAGAAGACAACACTGCAGATCCATTCACCAAGGCCTTGCCCCAGACTCAGTTCGAGCGGCTGATCGAGATGATAGGTCTTCGATACGCCAGTACATGGCCTTAGTGCAAGTGGGAGATTGTTAGTGTATATGCCCTAGAGGCCATTACTGTATCATACTAGTTTGTATATTACTTAATGGATGCTTGGGATATTCACCTTGGATATACAATCTTGCTCAAAATAGTAGTATGCTACTTGGTTTGTTTCTACTTCAATATGTACATGTGTTTATTTTTGTATATCGCCTATACACATTAGTAGAGCCCTTAGGATCTTTGCTTGATTACCAGCGATGTGATGGCCGTCACACTAGTGGGGCTGGGTAATCTATAAGCACATCCTTATGCAGGTCCCTGGTCGCAGGACTATCGAGACAGGGCATCGATACTCCGGAGTAGACCAGCGCATGCGCTTCTCATCCCAGTGTGGGAGACGGTCTGTCCCACAGCCGTCAGTACGTCGTACTTGAGATAGTATGCGGGTGCTCGTTAGGTTACGGGTACACTGGACAGGACTCGTCGGGAACTGACTAGTTGGTATTATACCTATCGTCAGTTATCAGTTCCCATGTGACATGAGTACAGCTTAGTCCGCTGACTTGACACTGTCACTCCGCCTCGAGTGTGTTCCCACTGTACTTTGATCACTACCCTACCACGGCTCAAAGGAGTCGTGCAAACAGGTAGTGGTTGGGTGCAGTCCCGAAGCACTTGGAGGCAGTGACGGTTAGACAGGATTCGTCTCTCCCGGTATTGGGGGTTGACATCGCGCTGTGTCTAGGAGAGCCATTACACGAGTAGTCCCTGGCCAGGGCAATCGAGATATACTGGTAGGTTTCCAGTGTTATCTCAGGGTGTTTTGGGCTTCGCTCCGGCACGACTTGTACCGCTATTGGGGGACTGACGTTTACCGCCCCCTAGGCCCGCCATGCGATGTATCAGACGAACAGACCGGACTGTACGGAGAATGTCACACTCAGGCTCAGTAGGAGTTCAGATGGGTTTCGCCTCGTCGGTCTTCTTGTCGGCATTACCTGGGGACCGTTACGCACAGCTAGTGCCGCTTGGGGTCTGTGGTTAAACCCACTGCCAGCGTAGTGTCGAGTCTTTAGAGTCCCACACAGAAAGCTTTTCGCCTTTAGGCAAAAGAGTAGAGGTCGCATGGTATTGCGACAGGTCGCATGGTTTTGCGACAGGGTTCGGTCACATCCGTGCACTTGTGCACGTACAGTGTCCGGACAGTTTACACTAGCGGGCTTTGGTTTAAGCCAGATCCTAGTGTACCTTATGGGATTGGATTTATCCAGTTTGCATTCGTGTCCCTCGGAACGCGGATGCGGGTGTGTATGCACAGTTGACAGGGAGGCAGAGGCAGCGGATTCTCATTAGGGTTGTTGATAGTTGACCGTTGACTATTTGACTTTATGCTCAACCCTAATGAGAATATGATATGTGATTAACTATTATATTAATTAAGTATTATGGTGATATGGTTGTTGACTTGTTGACTTTTGTTGACTTGTTGACTTTTGTTGACTTGTTGACCGGTTGACTAGGCTTGACTAGTTGACCATCATGATAACCATAGCCATCATTTCATGGCAAAGACTTTTGTTTACTTGCTCATTTGTGTAAAATGAGTGCATGAAATGATATGGTTGTGGTTGCTTCTAACCATCACATAAGACTTTTGTTAATATGATGAGTTATCATTGCTTTGGATTATGAGAGGGTGAGAGACAAAATACTTGCTCATTCTTTCTTGCTCATTCTCTCTCTTGTTCTTGAGCTCTCCTCTTGCTCTCACCCTCAACCTCTTGCTCCCTCTCTTGATCTATGGTTCTCTTGTCTCATGAGTTGAGAATCAAGAACCATAGATAAAATCCCATTCTATTTCCTCTCTACTCATTCTAGTTCACTAGGTTTAGCAAACCAAGTGAACTAGTTTCTTCAAAGAACGAAGAAGGAGCTAAAGGTTGGAGCTTTCAGGTGGATCTATCTTCGGCGTACGGAGACGACGAGAAGAAGCCATTGGACCACCATCGGAGCTTTGAAGACGAAGGAGTTCAAGACAAGCAAGGTATAACCATCTCCATCCGAGTAGCTAACTCTCTTTAGCAAAGTATGCTAGTTTTAGTTTAGTCAAAGATCCCGACTTTGCTTAGTCCATGTTGCCCCTTGCGCTAAAAATTTGATTTTTATACCGTTTCCGCCTCCCCGTAAGAACCGGGGGTCGCAACGTGGACTTACACATTTTTACTTGCTGCTTTTTATTGCAAGTTGCCCCATCATTTCGGCTATTTTTCATGCATACATTTTTACTTGCTGCTTTTTATTGCAAGTTGCCCCATCATTTCGGCTATTTTGTAGGCATGTGTGGCTTGCTAACTTTTTCGCCGCAAGCTTGGATTTTAAACACCGATTTCGATATTAGCACCGCTACAACTGGAATGTTGCCAGGAGCGAATCATCATTTGCCTTTGTCGATGATGAACAAAGGTGGCTCAGCAAACAGGGTTAAGGGTCCTGTCGACCAAGGCTTTTGACTTCATGAGCCGTAAGGGTCTCACAAAAGGTATTTCTCCCTACAAGTCGTGAGGATCTTGCAGGTGTATTTTCTCCTTAAGGATCGTGAGGATTCCTAAGTGTGTGTTCCTCTGTAAGTCGTAAGGATCCTACAAGAGGGCTTTCTCCTTATGGATCGAGAGGACCTACAAGGGTTGGACTTTGCTGGGGAAATGTTTATTCGCGCCCGTGGATTGTATACAAGGGTCAGTATTGAGTCCCTTATAGGGAAACATCGAAGGTTGTGGAGGATTTGCTTAAGAACAGGTTTAGGTTTCTGTAACTTAAGACTTTCAAATCTCATGAGCCGTGAGGGTCCCACAAGAGAATTCTCCTTACGAGTCGTAAGGATCTCGCAAGTGCATTTTCTCCTTAGGAATCGTGAGGATCCCTAAGTGTGTTGCTCCTTTGTGAGTCGTAAGGATCTCACGCAGGTGGTTTCTCCTTACAAGGTCGAGAGGACCCTACAAGTGTCTTTTAACGAGGTTGCGCCCTTTCGGGTTTTCACAAACACTCGCCGGTAGTCCTGCTGTTTTTACTCACGGAGCCCTTTCGGGTTTTCATCCGTGCCCATTTTGCTTATGGACATACCGTTTTTTTTTGTTTTTTTTATTCTTTTTCATATATTTTTTTTATTTTTTCTTTATCTTTCTTTTTTTTTTTATCTCGTCAGCCTAAAGATGCTGTGGTAGTAGTTTTAGGGACGTTTCGGTCCGTCGTTAGTTTAAGGACGTTTCGGTCCGTCGATAGTTTTAAGGACGTTTCGGTCCGTTGTTAGTTTAAGGACGTTTCGGTCCATCATTAGTTTAAGGACGTTTCGGTCCATCGTTAGTTTAAGAACGTTTCGGTCCGTCGTTATGGGAAGGCCGGCTGCTGCTTGTAAAGTCTGAGCCTAGGAAGATAGCGAGCGGACATAGTCGTCGTCATCTATCATTGACCTAGGATGTGGCTCATTAAGCATAGTATTTCTTTAAGAAGCGGCCGTTTATTGGCCTGAAAGGCCTTTCACCGTGCATGTCCACGAGTAGATAGGCTCCACCCTGGTAGACCTTGTCTATGATGTACGGGCCTTCATAGTTTGGCTCAAATTTTCCCCGCTTGGCACGATTGGGGATCATAGGTCTTTTGACCACTAGTACGAGTTCGCCTTGGCGGAATGTCCTCGGCCTGGTCAATCGTTCGTACGAGCGCGTCATCTTTGCTTTGTAGGCTTCTAGATGTTGTTGCGCTATGAGCCGGGTTTCGTCGAGGGCATCAAGCTCCTCAAGCCGAAGGTGAGCATTCTCTTCGTCTGTCAGCTCGTGGTGGACTGCCACTCGTAGAAAGGGTAACTCTATCTCGAGGGGGAGTACTGCTTCCGTCCTAAATACCAACGCGTACGGCGTTGTGTTCGTGGCCGTCTTGAATGTAGTTCGATAAGCCCAAAGGGCTTCTTGCAGCCTTTCGTGCCAGTCTCTCTTATTCCGGGAAACGGTCTTTTTTATGATCTTCGTCAAGGTCTTATTGAAGGCCTCGGCCAGACCGTTAGCTCGTGGGTTGTAAACTGAAGAATATCTCCAGTCTATATTGTGCTGCTGCGCGAAGCGGCTAATCTTATGGCTTCTGTAGGCTGGCCCATTATCGGAGATAATCCGCCGTGGGGTTCCAAACCGATAGATGACGTGCGTCTTGAAGAAATGGAGGATATTCTCCGTCTTCACTTCCCTCAGTGGTACTGCTTCTGCCCATTTGGAGAAGTAATCAGTTGTCGCCAGGATAAAACGATGTCCCCGGGATGATGCTGGCTCGATGGGGCCGACTATGTCAGTCCCCCACATTTCGAATAGCCAGCTAGCCACCGTTGGGTGTAGTGGATTCGGATGTTGGTGGATAAAGTCTCCATGAATCTGGCACGAGTGGCATTGCTTCGCATACTCGAGGCAGTCCTGGATCATCGTGGGCCAGTAGTAACCCATCCGTTTAATTTTTAACTTCATCTTTGGGCCTGCTTGGTGAGAACCGCAAAGTCCGTCGTGAACTTCCTGAATAACTCTTTCTGCTTCGTCAGGTCCCAAGCATCTCATCCATAGGGAATCAAACGATCTCTTGTATAGAGTATCGTTGACGAAAGCGAAAGATAGAGCTCGTTTCATGAGCTGATGTCTTGAGGACGCTTCTTTGGGCATTCGGTGGGACTTAAAGTAGTCTATGAAGACTTCCCTCCAGTCCTCGGCCTTCTCATGGTCTTTTATTTGTAGGGTCGTCTGCTCAGTCGCTCCCTTTTCTTTATATAATTCCGGAGGTATTTCTGCTGGGGCGAGCACTCGACGGCTTTGTACCACGATTCTGACATCATCGAGGTTCTCGTCAGCCAGTTCTTTAGCAAGTTTGGCCAACGCGTCTGCTTTGCTGTTTTCCGCGCGCGGTATGTTCTCCAAAATATAGGAGAGAATTTGGGCCAACAGTTGTTGCACCTTTTCGCCGTACTTCACCAATTCCGGCTTGCACGTTTCGTAGTCACCATTTACTTGACTAACGACCAGCAGAGAATCCCAGTATATAAGGAGGTCTTCAATTCCCATGTCGATGGCGATTTCGAGGCCTGCTATCAGAGCTTCGTATTCAGCTTCATTGTTTGTCCTCGGCTCTGTTAAAGAGAAGGCGAAGCGCGTTATCCCTCCTTGTGGAGTTGCAAAGACGAGGCCTATCCCCGATTTGATCATTGGGATACCTTGTTTCTGTTTCTTTACGGAGGACGCTCCATCGAAATAGAGTTCCCATCGGGTGCTTCCGCCGCTAATCGCATCAAATGCATGCTCGTCCGGCAAATCACAGTTCAGAGGAGAATCGGCCGATATCGGGTGCTCAGCGAGGAAGTCGGCAATGGCCTGGCCTTTCACTGCCTTGAGAGGTTGATACGTTATCGAGAACTCCATCAAGAGAAGGGCCCATTTAGTGAGTCGTCCCGTCAATATGGCTTTTGACATCAAGTACTTAAGGGGATCCACTTTTAAAATGAGACGGACTTCATGTGCCAACGCATAGTGTCTGAGCTTTGTTATCGCGAAGATTAACGCCAAGCAATGTTTTTCAATGGGAGAGTAGTTGCTTTCTGCCCCCAGTAGAACTCGACTTAAGTAGTAGAGTGCTCTCTCTTTCCCCTGATCGTTCTTTTGTGCCCATAATGCGCCCAAGGAACCTTCGAGGGCGGTTGTATAAAGAATAAGGGGTTTTCCCTTGACCGGCGCAGCCAACATCGGAGGGTTCTGCAGGTACTGCTTGATCTCGTCTAGTGCACCTTGGCATTTGTGATCCCAAACGAATGGAGTTCCCTTCTTCATCAGGTAGCTGTAAGGACGGCATTTGCCTGAAAGATTGGCGATAAACCGCCTGATGTATGCGAGCTTCCCTTGGAGAGACCGCAACTGTTTGAGGGTTCTTGGTGGAGGCATTTCCATGATCGCTTTAATCTTTGACGGATCTATTTCAATACCTCGGTGTCGAACGATGAATCCCAGAAATTTGCCCGAGGAGACTCCAAACGCGCATTTGAGGGGATTCATTTTCAAATTATATTGCCGAAGGCGTCGAAATACAGTCTCCAGATGCTTTAAATGATCATCGTATGACATGCTCTTTACTACGAGGTCATCGATATAGCACTCGACGATGTCATGTATGAGGTCATCGAAGATTTTTGTCATGGCCCTTTGATAGGTAGCGCCAGCGTTCTTTAGACCAAAGGGCATAACCCTGTAGCAGAATATACCCAATGGGGTCCGGAAAGCGGTGTGCTTCTGGTCTTCGGGATGCATTTTTATCTGATTGTATCCTGATGAACCGTCCATAAAGGAGAAAACCTCGTGAGTGGACGTGTTATCTATCATTAGCTCGGTTACCGGCACCGGGAAATCGTCCTTTGGACAGGCTTTATTGAGATCCCTGAAATCCACGCATATGCGTACCGTCCCATTCTTCTTCATTACCGGAACGATATTGGCGATCCAGTCGGGATATTGGACTTCTTGGATAAATCCAGAATCGATCAGCTTCTTGACTTCGGCGTTGATGCTCATTTCAAGCTCGAGTCGCATCCTTCTTAGCGCCTGCTTGACTGGCTTGATATCTGGGGATATTGCTAATTTATGCACAGCAATCTCCGGATCTAATCCTGGCATCTCGGAGTAGTTCCACGCGAAACAGTCTTTATGCCGTAGAAGCACGTTCTTTAACGCAGCCACCCTTTCTTCAGATAGCAGCTCGCTGACAAATGTCGGTCGCGGGTCATCTGCCGATCCCAACTCAATCTTCTTGAGGTTATCTGCAGTAGTATGTATACCATCTTCTAGTTCTTTCGGAGCGGGCGAAAATTCTGAGATTACCTCATCATCGCTGTTCTCAAAGCACCGGGGAAGGTCATCCATGTTCTCGGGCTCTTCTTTTAATATCGTGATCGTATAACAGGTGCGAATCCGCTCCCAGGACTGAGGTGGATCCGGTCCTGCTCTTGTGGCTTTGAGTTCGTGCTTCTGTGGCGGCGTTACCCTCCAGCCGTCGGATAAAGCGAATCTGCCCTGTTGGTACTGGTCCTCGACCCAGTTCTTGAAGGTGAAGCAGTCTTCGGTAGGATGTCCTATGGCTTGGTGATAAGAGCAATAGCTCAGACGAGAGGCCTTGTTAGCTCGCTCAGGGTGTCTAGATCCTGGAAGCGCGATCATTTGATGTTTTAAAGCTAGCTTGAGTAACCTCTCCGTCTTGTCTCGGGGGAAGGAGTACGCTCGGCTCGTCCTCTTCCTGAGGGACAATTCCGAGCCGTGCAATACCCGATCACGTAACCCTCTAATCCTGCGTCGTTGTTGTCGGCTCCTCTTTCTGCTTCTTGATTTATTTCCGTCTCTGCATCGGGCCTTTCGTACAACGGGTTGACAAAGACGAACATCCTTGTCTTTTGCAGCCTGTTGAAATAAACGTTGCGTCCTGGCCTTCTCGTAGATGGCCATTTCACGGTTGTGGTCTTCCCGAGCTTTCTGACCCACTTTCCTGATAGGCTTGCCCATTCGTTCTTCAAACGACGGACTCGGCGCTTCAATCGCGGGGTCTAGTTTTGATGGGGGGTTGGCATCTCCTGACAGGGCGTCCTCCTCTTCATCAAAGGTATATATAGCGTAGCTGCTGTGAGCCCGTTCCCGTCTTCCGGTTCTCGCGTATCCAAGCCCAAGTGTTTCCATTTTCCCGTTGGGCAATTTGCGTTGAGTCCCAGGGATATCCCAAATCTTGTTGTAGAACCGAGCCTGCCGAACAGTCTGTTTTAAGGGTACTCCCTGGCGCTTCAATAGCTTCTTTAATCCATTTGTATAGTATCTGGGCCGACGGATGGGTTGGAGCCTGTCGAGTGTAGCATCCGCGCCATGCCAGATCTCTTTCTCTACTTTCGACTCTGAGGATCGGTAGAATAGGATCACCTTCTCACCCCTTTGCCTGGGAGGGACGTAAAATGTTCGCAGATCCTGCACATTGTGAGCTTGAAGTGTGTCGAGATCCTTGTAGTGTTCTCGCGGTACCATGGTGATTTGCAAACTATGGTCATCGCCAGGGGGTGTTTGTATTGACAGCCGATTGGAGAACACGGCGTTAACTTCATCTTCTGAATCACTTCCGAAGACCAACATGGGGGTGGGCGTCCCCAGGTTGTTGCGTTGAGATGGCCCTGCATAAACTATCTCTTCCTCTTCTTCGGTATCGCTCCCGAAAACAGGGATGGTGGCGGCGGTTTTGTTTTCCGGGTTGCGACACCTTTCTGTATCCTCGAAATCTGGCAGGAAGTACTTCGCATCTTCGTATTTGCGGACTTCGTTCACGGAGAATGGGTTCAACTCACCTGTTACGGTATACTCGAAACCATCCTTAAAGTACTTCATACACTGATGTTGCGTAGAAGGGATGATGTTGTACTCGTGTAGCCAAGGACGACCGAGTAAGGCGTTGTAGCAGGTCTTGGCGTCAATGACATGGAATTTGACGTCTGTGACGAGAAGTCCGAAGCGTAATGTTAGTATTACAGATCCGAGAGTCCGTGACGATTGTGAATCGAAACCGGAGATAGTGATTTTGTCACGAGCGAGGTGCTGCACACTCATGCAGATTTCCTTCAACACCCGAACATTAAGGAGATTGACGGAAGATCCATTATCCACCAGGATCTTTCCTATCTTGATATCATGGCAGTATCCAGAGACATATAGGGGACGGTTGTGGTCGCACGTCCCAAGAAGGAGGTCTTCGTCACCGAAAGTGATGTCGGCCGTATGCACTTCCTCCAGTTCATCCTTCATCCTTTCAGTGGCGAGGAAGGCTTGAAATTGCTCAGGTTCTTGTAACGCCTTAATTAGTGAGTCTCGCGCTTCTTTTGATAATAGGAGGGCATCGAGAATGCTAAGCTGAGAAGGTAGCTTCCTTAGATGCGCTAGGATGTTATAGTCCACCTTACCCTTTCTAGGAAGGTCTTTGGCAGCCAGCTCTCTCATGACTTGGTCATCTAAAGTGATATCTTCAGTGACCTTTTCCTTTCCCTTATCTTTTCTACTCGCGGTCCCGAGATTCTTTTCTGGGAGTGTGCGATTGCGCAGCTGAATGTTCTCGCAGGCCTTCGATTTCTCCTTTTTCCTTAAAACAGATTCTTTAAAGAGAGGGCCCAGAGCCATTTCTTCATCAGAGTCGCTCCCAAAGGTGAGAACTTGTGACCCCCTGGCGTTAACCATGTAACAGTTGCCAGTAGTTCTGTTGTGCCCATCGACGGTACTTCTTCGCTCCCGACGGATCTTGCGTTTCATGCGCTTAGAATGTTGCCGATGAGCAACATATCCTTGCCACCATATCTTAAAGGCGTCGCACTCCTCCGTGGGGTGTGAGATTTTCCGATGATATGCGCAATAATCAGGGTGCCTCTCCACCCCATCGTGCGTGTTTCCTTCCGAGGGTGGTAGCTTCATTCCCATTGACATGGCTTTGGCAAACCTTTTCCTCGTCTTGAATATCTTCTTGTCTACTTTGGATGCCTTTCGCTCTGGCAGGGGTAGTTCAACTCTTTCGTTCAGTCGCCTGCGTTTGGCTCCTTCTGAAGCGGCCATCTTACGCTCCTGATCCGCTTTACTTTTTAGGCGAATCTCGTCTAGAAAAGCGTCGATCATTTCGTCTGTTGGCCATGCACGCTCTGGTACAGGCTCTGCCTCCAGCTTCTTAGTGCCGGGAGTTTTCCCATCATCGGTAAACGAGTGGGAGATTACGTTACAACTCGCCACATATCCTTCGGATTCATCCGACGAGCTCTCTCCATCATCTTCCTCTTGAAAGATGTGGTTGAGGAACTCTTGCAGTATGACAGGAGTTCGCGCATTTTGATTGTATTCTTCCAGCGCGTCGATTTGCTTCTGCAAGTTCGTGTGCTCGTTTTAAATCTTCACGGACTTCTTGGATTTCTTCTTCTTTTTCTTCGAAGATTTTGACGGTTGGGCGTGAGTATTTGGGCTCTTATCGCGAGTCTTCGTAGTTGGGCGAGGCTTCAACATTCCTTCGATAATTTGAGGTTCAAGAGGGTCCTTCCATTCGATCGCAGGGCACGCATGAAGGTCTCTCAGCATTCTTTTGGTTTTAGTTGATAGCACGACCTCCCATGGAGCTTCTTCAATAAAAGAACAGGTTGCCCCCGGTGTATCCGCTTTCTTAGGAGTATGCGGCTACGGCGGGTTCACCTTCCACTTTTCGGACAGTATAAACTTCCTCTGGAGGTACTGATCTTCAATCCATCCTTTGAAGACGAAGCAATCTTCAATCGGATGACTTACCGTTTGATGGTAAGGGCAATAATTAGGGTTATTCACCTCCGTGGGTTGCAGCGGTCGCCTTGGATTTGGTAGGTTTATAAGTCTGTTGCGTATTGCCAGCTCGAATAACCGTTTCGTCTTGTCTCGTGGGAACGAATAAGGACGTTTCATCTTTTCATTATAATACCGGCGTCTTTCTTCCAGTTGATCTGCCGGTTTCGAGGCGTTAGGTTGCTGTTGGGCATTCGCGACAAAGGTTGCCCTTCCTTTACCCTTGTCATTCCGAGGTTCCGACTTCGGGAGAGGTGGTCTATGACCCATCTGGTCCATCTGAGCCAACTTGTCGATTAAAGTCTGGAATGTGGTTGGCTTAAAGAACATCATAAACTGGGAGATAGTTGCGTGGGGGTCTAGGGTTCCCACGAACATGCCCACTGCGGGTGCCTCCTTAATGCGTTGTTCGCATCTTGACCACAAATTCCGCCAGCGTATAGCATACTGGACCCAGGTTTCGCTTGGTTTTACCCTGGCGTTAATCAATGCAGTTATTGGAGTGCGTTCGCTGGCACTTGCGAATCGCTGAGTGAATAATAACTCCATTTCAGCGAACGTTTTGATAGAATCGTTCGAGAGTTCCGAATACCATTCGAACGCTGTTTCTGATAAGCTGCCCACGAACTGGCGGAGCAACAGTTTATCATCACCGCCGGTGTTACCGCAGAGGGCCCGGAACTGGGCGACATGTTGATGGGGATTGCCGGTCCCCTTATACACATGGAATTTTGGTATCGTATAGCCTTGCGGGTATTTGATTTGGTCGTACCAGCTTGGATACGGCCGTCCCGTCTTTACGACTTGACCAGCTGCCTCAGTCGCATGATGAACCCGGATTTGCTGGGCTATGTAGTCAACCAAGTCAGCCTTAGAGATTGCCTCCTCCTTGACCGTTGAGAGGGCTGGTGGTGGATTTGACGTTTCTCCTCGGTCGTCTTCAAGAACGATTGGGGGATCCTCGGCGGGTAAGTCCTGCTGGATCATCATTCCTATCATATCTTGGAAGAGAAGGCCCATACGTTGTATGTTGGTTGCTTGTTCGGCAGCCTCTTTGTCTTTTTTCTCCAGTATCCGGCGAAGGAATTCAGCGTCGGTTTCTTCCTCCTGGCGTGCGTCTGAGGACGTTTCTAGGCTTTCTTTTGGCCCGGTAAGTGCGGCCATAGCATTCATCATTTCTTGGAGCTTTTGCTGCTGCTCCTGGGCTTTGGTCACCGACCGTGTAAGCGGTCTATGACCCGTGGACGCGCGGCTGTCTTCTTTTCCTGACGCCATGTATACGGTGTGGACCATCATACCCCCAGACTTAGGGCGTCTGGGCTTTAGCGCTATTAGCTATCGTTGCAGGCTGGGGGATCTTCTCTGGCTTCCTCCTTTCATGAGCCATGGAGGTTGAGGGGGCCGTTGAGGTGGGCGTCCAGACAGCCTTTCGGGGTTTAGCCTGGTGACCAGCTTCTGGTTGGATTTTCAGCTTCTTGTGCTGGCGGGAGAAGTTTGGATCGATGATCGAGTCTCGAGCCTGTCGCCAAACCTTCTAGATTTTGGAAGACAGCCGTTGAGGGGATCGGGGCTGTTCTGATTTTATTTCCATAACCTTTCTTAATGGGGGAGGAGACCTCTTTAGCACTGCAGTGGGAGAATTCCTTCGCACCTTATTTAGCATCTCGAAGCTGTTCCCAGTTGGAATAGCAGCATTAACTTCTGCCATCGGGGCTGATGGAGTTAACCCAGAGGGGGAGTTGCCCCCAGCCTTCCTTACTCGGCGCCAATGACGACGTTGAGCATGTCGAGCGGACGGCATTGGTTCAGCGGTAAGAATGGTTTCGTCTTGCCCCCTGTGTAGGTGGGGGGTTGCTGTAGGTGTTAGCCTGTCAAAGACCGACGTCTTTTGGGTAGCAGGAGCGGGAGCTGAAGCCGTCAATCTTGTAAAGACCGATTTTTTGGCCGGAGAGGCCACCTTGGCGATTTCGGGAGCAGGAGCAGCCACTTTCTTAGAAGCAGCCTTCTCTGGGATTGTAGACCTCATGATGGGTCTGCCGGATTTCTGGCCCAATCTAGAGAAGACCGAGGCGCTGATGTTGGGCGACCCGTTGAGATGAGCCGCGGCAGGGGTAAGACGATCAAAGACCGACTTCTTGGGAGCTTCCTTTGTCAGCACTGGCGCCGTGAAGCTTGTTGGTGGGAGTATAGTCCCGAAGAACAATCCGGTAGTGGCCTGAGTCACCTGATCCACCGGCATTGTGAATAACGAAGCAGCTTGGGGTCCGTAGGCTATACCTCCTGGCGAGGCAAAGCGTTGGTCGCAATTGCAGTCTGAGCAGTTGGAGAATTTCACGGAAGTAGAAGCCATCGATCCTTTGCTTTCTGTAATAAGCGAGATGCCAATTCTTAGTATCTTGAAACCCAAGGGCCACCATTAGCGAACCGCGATTGGTTCGTGAATCACGACACACGAAGTGTAGAGTGGAAAGAGGAAAAGGTCCCACCGGACGTGCCAGAATCTGTTCCCCTCCGAAGGACGGCCGAGACATGGGCGTCTCGCCTAAAATTCGGGGCAGATGCTAATTGGTGCTATCCGTCCACCTCTCCGAAGATGCCAAGTTGATTTATGGCACCATGTATCGAAGGTTTAAACGGATGCGGCCGATGTAGCAGACTTCGTCAGATTCCCCCTCGTTTGAGGGGTTTTTGATTGTGGGGACGCTTTTCCCTGCAGGCGCAAGCCCCTGCAGTTAATTACGCTACCGCATCGCGGTAACAACTTTCTCCTTCTCCAGATGGTCACTTCGTGTCGTGTGCGTTTATTTTATGTTTTGTTGCCCGTGGATTGTTTACGGAGACCGAGTTATGTCGTCGCCCGTAGGGCGTGGACTAGTCCAAATCCGTGTTATCTTAGATTTGGGTTTGGGGGTTTGGTTTGAGGATACGTTAGCCATACTTGAGGCTAAGATCAACTCAAACGTTTGTTAAGGATACGTTAGTCTAGTTTGAGACTAAGATCAACTTAACGGGATCGTTTAGATCCGACAAAGGAGAGTTTGGGCTCCATTGTTCCAGTTTAGGGACATAGTGGTCCATGGGTATGTATGACCGTCGGGACCCGTCACCTCTCTGACGACGTTGAAGGATTACAACGACGGATGTCAGAGGAGTTCAGAGATGTACCCTCGAGCCAGAGTTAATTTGGGGGATTCATGGTCCAGTTTGTTTGAAGGTTTAAGGATACGTTAGCCATCTTTGAAGCTAAGATCAGCTTAAACGGGACCGTTTAGATCCGACAAAAGAGCATGCGGGGCTCTATTGTTCTAGTCTAAGGACATTGCGGTCCATGGGTAGTTTAAGGACATTGCGGTCCATCGTTAGTTTTAAGACATCTCGGTTAAGGTTAAGGACGTCGTAGTCCGTGGGTTTAAGGACCCCACAGTCCGTTGTTAGTTTTAAGACATCTCGGTCAAGATTAAGGACGTCATAGTCCATGGGTTTAAGGACCCCACGGTCCATTGTTAGTTTTAAGACATCTCGGTCAAGGTTAAGGACCTCATAGTCCATGGGTTTAAGGACCCCACAGTCCATTGTTAGTTTTAAGACATCTCGGTCAAGGTTAAGGACCTCATAGTCCATGGGTTTAAGGACCCCACAGTCCATATCAATGTGTGGTCATCGGGACCCGTCACCTCTTTGAAGACATTGAGGGATTACAATGCCAAGTATCAAAGGAGTGAAGAGATGTACCCTAGAACCGGAGTGGATTAAATAGTCCTTGGCCCAATTTGGGATCAAGACCAATTAATTATGTTATAAGCCCATTAGCCCAGTTGATTACGAATTGAGGACTTATGGCCAGCTTGGGCTAAGTCCAATCAGGAGAGGCTTTGCCTCTATACATTAGCCAATGTCTAGTGTTAAACACTAAAGACCAACCAGTGTTGAACACTGAGAATGAGATTGACAAGTTAGTGTTTAACACTAAAAGATAATTGGTGTTAAACACCAACAACAGGGCTTTCAAATTAGTGTTAAACACTAAAACAGATCAGTATCAAACACTGGCAACAGAGATCTCAAATTAGTGTTAAACACTAAGGTAGTCAGTGTTGAACACTGCAAATAAAGTTATTTGATTAGTGTTGAACACTAAGGCAAGAGGAGTCACGTGGAGACACGTGAGAGCGCCCTCCCTTCATTTATTCTGCTGAGATTATCGCATCTTTCAGAGCATCACGTGCCATCACGTGACGGGCATTCAAATGCTTGTGTGTTAAAGCTTCTGTCAAGGGTCACGTGGGGCACTGCCTCAAAGGGTCTTTCTGTAGGTCTTTTGGGAGGGTCACGTGGTGGCACGTGACCCTGCCTCTGTGCATGTTGTTTAGAGGATCTGTTAATCTTTTCCAGGAATTAAATTCCTCGTAGGGTTGAACCCTGACAATAATTTCAGAGGAATTAAATTCCTACTTCCTTTCGAAGATTTATATTCTGGAATAGAGTTGGACTCTGAATTTTCTGTAGGAATTAAATTCTTCATATATGTGAAGAACTGAATAGGGTTAAACCCTAATAAAAGCTTTTAAGGAATTAAACTCCCATTCTCTGTTAAATTATGATTAAGGGAATTAAATTCCCGCTGTTTCAACAGAACTAGGTTCTTAATTAGGGTTAAACCCTGTTTCTCTTTGTTCTGAAGGAATTAAATTCCCATGACACAGGGTTAAACCCTAATTTTATTTTAAAGGAATTAAATTCCTATAGTTCTGTGAGAATTAAATTCTCGTGCTTCCGTTCCCTCTCTATGTTTTGGATCTGCATGGCAGGATCTCGACCCATGGAGAATTAAATTCTCAACTTCAAGGGAGATGTGCACTTTGCAGATCCTCTATCAAAGAGAGAAGAAATATGTTCTTCTGTTTTATATATCAGAGTTAAACTCTGTCGAGAATTAAATTCTCTTTTCTTTCAAGGAGCCTTCCCTTTCTTACCTAGGGTTTTCTTTTTTGCAGAAGATCCAAATTCCTCAAAGTATCAAGGCTCTCTCTCTTTTCTTTTTCTCTGCGTATCTATCTCTATCTCCATCCCTGTGTCTCTTGGCTCCTATTTATAGGAGAAGCAGCCGAATCAATTAGTTTTTGACGAATCTTCATTGAGAGATTTGATTTGCATCCATCATTCGTTTTTGACCTTTAGATTATTAGGTGAATTTTATTCACCATTGGATTTCAAATCCAGGGATTCTCATTTGTTATTTCGGTTAGATTTAAAGGGGAAATCTTTCCAAACCCGAGATTTTCCCATGGATAGATGATATTTAATCACCTCTGAATCTTCAATTCGATTGGTTCCAAATAATCGCTTTCCTTCAGAATTTAATTCTGTTAACAAAATGGGCTTTGAAAGCCGGTCACGTGTGGGCACGTGACCCATGGTCGCGTGTGGGCACGTGACCCTCTTTGGAATGAGCCCTCTTCTTTCCTTTTGCGCTCTGTCTTCTGGTTGCTGCTTAACCGTCACGTGCCACCACGTGACCCCTGGTCACGTGTGAGCACGTGACCCTTGTCTGGACTCTTTTTCTTGATTTAACTGGAGAACAATTCTGATGTTTTGAGCGTCACGTGCCAACACGTGACCCCTGGTCACGTGGGAGCACGTGACCTCTTTTGAAGCTTTTTCCTTGATTTGATCAGGGAACCGATGTGCCTTTGAATCCGCTTTAAAATGTCACGTGCCAACACGTGACCCTGGTCACGTGGGAGCACGTGACCCTTTCTGAAGCCCTTTTCTTTGATGTAGTCAGGAAGCTGAATCTGCCTTGATGATGCTTTTTAGATGTCACGTGCCAACACGTGACTGCTGGTCACGTGTAAGCATATGACCCTCTTCTGAAGCTTTTTCCATAAGCTTTTCTGATTTTAAATCAGGAAACAAGCTCCATTTTTGCAAATGTCATGACAGAGTCATTCAGGAGCTCGGAGTACCATTCGAATGATATCTCTGACAAGCTGCCAACAAACTGGTGAAGCAGCAGTTTTTCATCACCACCGGTATTACCGCACAGAGCCCTGAACTGAGCAACGGCTGGTGTGGATTACCCGTCCCCTTATACACATGGAATTTAGGGATCGTATATCCTGGCGGGTACTTTATTTGATCGTACCAACCCGGATAGAGTCGTCCAGTCTTGATGATTTGGCCGGTCATTTCACTTGCCTGATGAGCTCTTATCTATTGATCTATATAATCGTCAAGGGCGGCTTTGGAGATGGACTCTTCCTTGGCTGCCGATAGAGCCGGAAGAGGATTTGATGTCTCCCCTCTGTCATCTTCAAGAATAATCGGAGGGTCTTCGGCTGGAGGATCCGGCTGTATCATCATCCTGACCATATCTTGAAACAGAAGCGTCATTTGCTTTATGTTAGCCGCTTGTTCCGCGGCCTCTTTATCTTTCTTCTCGAGCATTCTTCGGAGGAATTCGGCATCGGTTTCCTGTTCTTGGTGGTGCTCCGACGATGTCTCCAGGCTTTCTTTTGGCCCAGTGAGTGCGGCCATCTTTGTAATTATCTCATGGAGTTTCTGTTGTTGCACCTGAGCCATTGTTACAGACCGCGTAAGTGGTCAATGACCCGTAGAAGTACGGCTTTCCTCTTTCCCGGAAGCCATGTAGATGGTGTGCACTGCCATTCCCCCAGACTTGGGGCGTTTAGGTTCAGTGCCCTTGAGGCTCATCGCAGATATGGGAATCTTTTCCGGCTTTCTCCTTTCATGAGCGGTCGACGTTGAGGGGGCTGTTGTGATAGGCACCCGGGCAGACGATACCTTCCGTGGCACGGCGACGGGATGGTCCTCCTCTTGCCGAGCCTTCGTTTTCCTTGGTTGGCGGGAGTAGTCTTGGTTAATTATACAGTCTTGGACTTTTCGTCAGACCCTGTGGATTTTGGAGGATAGACCCTGTGGATTCTCGGCTTTGTAATGTTCTCCACAGGTGGAGGAGATCCTTTTAGCACGGCGGTCGGAGAGTTCTTACACACCCTCTTGAGTGGTTCAAAGTTGATCCCAGTTGGAACAGCAACATCAATTTCCACCATTGGAGCTGGTGGAGTCAGTCCGGAAGGAGAGCTGCCCCCAGTTTTTCTCACTCGGCGCCAGTAGCGACGTCGAGCATGTCTTGCAGACGGTACTGGCTCAGCTACGGGGGTGGCTTCATTATGCCCCTTGCTCTGGTGGAGGGTTGTTGTTGGTGCCAGCCTATCGAAGACTGACGTCCGCTGAGAAGAAACGTCCAACCTATCGAAGACTGACTTTCGGATAGGGGAGGAATTTTTAATGACCCCGCCTGCAGCAAGAATTGGAACGTCCAGTCTCGCGAAAACCGATCCCTTAGCAGGAGAAGTCCCTTTGACGACTTCGTCCGCCGGAGTTGGAATGGTTATCATCTTCGGGATAACTCCTTCAGGTATTGCAAGCTTCCTTACGGGCCCATTGGAACTCAGGCTCAGCCTATCGAAGACTGATGCAGTAGACCTGGAATTGGACGGCCTGTTGAGAGGGGCCGTGGTAGTTGTAAGCCGATTGAAGACCGACTTCTTCAGAGCTTTCTGCAACGGCATTAGGACGCTGAAGCTTGCCGGTGGGATCATGGCCCCAAAGAACAGTCTAGTGGTGGCCTGAGTCACCTGTTCCACTGGCATGGCGAAGAAGGAGACCGCTTGGGGCCCATAGGTCACTCCTCCGGCGAGGACGGAATGGGAGTTGTTGTTGCAGCTGGTGCAGTTGGAAGCCATTTTCTCTGCACGGGAGCAAGACACCAAATCTTAGTACCTCGAATCCATGGGCAACCATATCAAACCGCGATTTGTTCGTGAACATGACACACGAAGTGTGGAGTGTAAAGAGGAAAAAGTCCCACCGGGCGTGCCAGAATCAGTTTACCGCTGAAAACAGAGACGAAACCGCGTAGGTCGTCTTGCCTGAATTTGGAGGCAGATACTATTTGGTTTTATCCGTCCACCTCTCCGAGGATGCCAAGTTGATTTATGGCACTGTATATCGGAGGTTTAGATGGATGCGGCCGTTGTAAGAGACTTCGTCAGATTCCCCCTCATTTACGAAGGGTTTTTGATTGTGGGGACGCTCTTCCCTGCAGGCACAAGGCTCTGCAGTTAATTACGCTACCGCATCGCGATAACCACTCTCCTTCTCCAGATGGTCACTTCGTGTCTGTTCCCCTCCGAACGGCGGCCGAGACGTGGGACGTCTCACCTGAGATTCGGGGCAGATGCTAATTGGTGCTATCCGTCCACCTCTCCGAAGATGCCAAGTTGATTTATGGCACCATGTATCGAAGGTCTGAACGGATGCGTCCGATGTAGCAGACTTCGTCAGATTCCCCCTCGCTTGAGGGGTTTTTTTGATTGTGGGGACGCTCTTCCCTGCAGGCGCAAGCCCCTGCAGTTAATTACGCTACCGCGTCGTGGTAACAACTTTCTCCTTCTCCAGATGGTCACTTCGTGTCTTGTGTGTTTATTTTATGTTTTGTTGCCCGTGGATTGTTTACGGAGACCGAGTTATGTCGTCTCCCGTAGGGCGTGGACTAATCCAAATCCGTATTATCTTAGATTTGGGTTTGGGGGTTTGGTTTGAGGATACGTTAGCCATATTTGAGGCCAAGATCAACTCAAACGTTTGTTAAGGATACGTTAGTCTAACCTGAGACTAAGATCAACTTAACGGGATCGTTTATATCCGACAAAAGAGCATTTGGGCTCCATTGTTCCAGTTTAGGGACATAGTGGTCCATATAATGTATGGCCGTCGGGACTCGTCACCTCTCTGACGACGTTGAAGGATTATAACGACAGATGTCAGAGGAGTTCAGAGATGTACCCTTGAACCAGAGTTAATTGGGGGGATCTATAGTCCAGTTTGGGACTAAAGTCTGTTTGAAAGGTTTAAGGATACGTTAGCCATATTTAAGGCTAAGATCAACTTAAACGGGATCGTTTAGATCCAACAAAAGAGCGTTTGGGCTCTATCGTTCCAGTTTAGGGACATAGTGGTCCATCGCTAGTTTAAGGACATTGCGGTCCATGGGTAGTTTAAGGACATTGCGGTCCATTGTTAGTTTTAAGACATCTCGGTCAAGGTTAAGGATGTCGTAGTCCATGGGTTTAAGGACCCCACAGTCCATTGTTAGTTTTAAGACATCTCGGTCAAGGTTAAGGACGTCGTAGTCCATGGGTTTAAGGACCCCACAGTCCATTGTTAGTTTTAAGACATCTCGGTCAAGGTTAAGGACGTCGTAGTCCATGGGTTTAAGGACCCCACGATCCATTGTTAGTTTTAAGACATCTCGGTCAAGGTTAAGGACGTCGTAGTCCATGGGTTTAAGGACCCCACAGTCCATATCAATGTGTGGTCATCGGGACCCGTCACCTCTTTGAAGACGTTGAGGGATTACAACGCCAAGTATCAAAGGAATGAAGAGATGTACCCTGGAACCGGAGTGGATTAAATAGTCTTTGGCCCAATTTGGGATCAAGACCAATTAATTATGTTATGAGCCCATTAGCCCAGTTAATTACGAATTGAGGACTTATGGCCAGCTTGGGCTAAGTCCAATCATGTCTGGGACATCGGCCCTCCTGTTGGTCCCTTGAAGGAGAGGCTTTGTCTCTGGCCATTTAGCCAATTGGGCCAATGCCTAGTGTTAAACACTAAAGACCAATCAGTGTTGAACACTGAGAATGAGATTGATAAGTCAGTGTTTAACACTAGAAGATAGTTGGTGTCAAACACCAGCAACAAGGCCTTCAAATTAGTGTTAAACACTAAAACAGACCAGTGTTAAACACTGGCAACAGAAATCCCAAATTAGTGTTGAACACTAAGGTAATCAGTGTTGAACACTGCAAATAAAGTTCTTTGCTTAGTGTTGAACACTAAGGCCAAACAACGTTTTAACACTGAATTCAGGGGTTCCAATTTAGCGTTAGATGCTGAGGCAAGAGGGGTCACGTGGTAGCACGTGAGGGCGCTGTAAGTTCATGCTACCTCTCCCGGTACTTTCGGGCATGCGGAATTTGGTGAAAAACAATTTTTCTAGAGGTGGTAACATGGACTTAAAACCCGGATCTTTGTTAAACATCTAACTAACAACCTAACTAGGAGTTGTTAACTACTCGGTTAGGGGGTTTATACCATTCTTATCTCGAACTCCTTCGTCTTCAAGCCTCGATGGTTGTCCGAATCGGCTTCTCACAATCGTCTCCTTGCGCCGAAGATAGATCCACCTGAAAGCTTCTACTTTTGGCTCCTTCCTCGAACTTTGAAGAAACTAGTTCACTCGGTTTGCCAAACCTTGTGAACTAGAGTGAGTAGAGAAGAGTTTGTTTGGGATTTTATCTATGGTTCTTGGTTCTCAACTCATGAGACAAGTGAACCATAGACTCAAGAGAGGGAGAGCAAGAGGAGGAAGATGAGAGCTCAAGAACAAGAGAGAGAGTGAGAATGATAGAATGAGAGAAGACTTTTCTCTCTTGGCTCTCATAATCCAAAACCATCATCACAAAATAGTAATCAAGTATTGTGTAAATGGTTTAAGCTACAATAGCCATATCATTTCATGCACTCATTTCTCACAAGAGAAACGAGCAAGTAAAAAGTCTTTGCCATGAAATGATAGCCATTGTCATCATGATGGTCAACTAGTCCAACCTAGTCAACCGGTCAACAAAGTCAACAAGTCAACAAAGTCAACCCCTCAACAACCATGTCACCACAATACTTAATTAATATTATTGTTAATCACATTCTCATTAGGGTTGAGCAAAAAGTCAATAGTCAACAATCAACGGTCAACAACCCTAATGAGAATCCTCTGCCTCTGTCTCTCTGTCAACTGTGCATACACACCCGCATCCGCGTTCTAAGGAACACGAATACATACTGGATAAATCCAATCCCAATACGTACACTAGGATCTGGCTTAAACCAAAGCCCGCTAGTGTTAACTATCCGGACACTAAACGTGCACAAGTGCACGGATGTGACTGAACCCTGTCGCAAAACCATGCGACCTGTCGCAAAACCATGCGACCTCTACTCTTTTGCCTAAAGGCGAATAGCTTTCTGTGTGGGACTCTAAAGACTCGACACTACGCTGGCAGTGGGTTTAACCACAGACCGCAAGCGGCACTAGCTGTGCGTAACGGTCCCCAAGTAGATGCCGACAAGAAGACTGGCGAGGTGAAACCCATCTGAACTCCTACTGAGCCTGAATGTGACAATCTCCGTACAGTCCAGTCTGTTCGTCTGATACATCGCATAGCGAGCCTAGGGGGCGGTAAACGTCAGTCCCCTAATAGCGGTACAAGTCGTGTCGGAGTGAAGCCCAAAACACCCTGAGATAACACTGGAAGCCTACTAGTATATCTCGATTGCCCTGGCCAGGGACTACTCGTGTAATGGCTCTCCTAGACACAGCGCGATGTCAACCCCCAATACCGAGAGAGACGAATCCTGTCTAACCGTCACTGCCTCCAAGTACTTCGGGACTGCACCCAACTACTACCTGTTTGCACGACTCCTTTGAGCCGTGGTAGGGTAGTAATCAAAGTACAGTGGGAACACACTCGAGGCGAAGTGACAGTGTCAAGTCAGCGGACTAAGCTGTACTCATGTCACCTGGGAACTGATAACTGACGATAGGTATAATACCAACCGGTCAGTTCCCGACGAGTCCTGTCCAGTGTACTCGTAACCCAACGAGCACCCGCATACTATCTCCAGTATGACGTACTGATGGCTGTGGGACAGACCATCTCCCACACTGGGATGAGAAGCGCATGCGCTAGTCTACTCCGGAGTATCGATGCCCTGTCTCGATAGTCCTACGACTAGGGACCTGCATAAGGATGTGCTTAAAGATTACCCAGCCCCCACTAGTGTGACTGCCATCACAACGCTGGTAATCAAGCAAAGATCCTAAGGTCTCCACTAATGCGTATAGGTGATATAATAAAATAAACACATGTACACATTGAAGTAGAAACAAACCAAGTAGCATACTACTATTTTGAGCAAGATTGTATTTACAAGGTGAATATCCCAAGCTTCCATTAAGTAATATACAAACTAGTATGATACAGTAATGGCCTCTAGGGCATATACACTAACAATCTCCCACTTGCACTAAGGCCATGTACTGGTGTATCGAAGACCTATCATCTCGATCAGCCGCTCGAACTGAGTCTGGGGCAAGGCCTTGGTGAATGGATCTGCAGTGTTATCTTCTGAAGCAACCCTCCGAACCTTGATCTCCTGGCGATCCACGATCTCCCTGATCAGGTGATACCGCCTCAAGATGTGTCTGGATCTCTGATGGGACCTGGGTTCATTCGCTAAAGCTATAGCCCCGTTGTTGTCGCAATACAGTGGTGTTGGATAAACAATGGACGGAACCACCTGAAGTTCTTTCAAGAACTTCCTCATCCAGACAGCTTCTTTTGCGGCATCAGATGCAGCGATGTATTCCGCTTCCATCGTCGAGTCTGCAACGGTTTCCTGTTTGGAACTCTTCCAACACACCGCCCCTCCATTGAGGGTAAAGACAAAACCCGACATGGACTTGGAATCATCCTTGTCACTCTGGAAGCTGGAGTCAGCAAAGGCCTCGATCTGGAGGTCCTTTCCGCCATACACCAAGAACATCTCCTTAGTCCTTCTCAGGTACTTGAGAATGTTCTTTACTGCTATCCAGTGTTTCTCCCCAGGGTTTTACTGATACCGGCTTACCACACTCAGTGCATAAGCTACATCTGGTCTGGTACACAACATCGCATACATTATAGAGCCTACCGCAGAAGCGTAGGGTATAATAGACATGCGATCCCTCTCCAAATCAGTCTTGGGAGACATCTCTTTAGAGAGGGTGATCCCGTGACAAGCCGGTAGGTTACCGCGCTTAGAATCTTCCATACTGAACCTTTTCAGTATGGTGTCGATGTACCTGGACTGCGAAAGTCCTAATATCCTCTTGGATCTATTACGATGGATCCGGATCCCCAGGATGTATGAGGCATCACCCAGGTCTTTCATGGAGAACCTGTGTGACAAGAACCCCTTGACAGATTGTAGCATAGGAATGTCATTTCCTATTAAGAGAATGTCATCCACGTATAAAACGAGGAATACTACAGTTCTCGCTACAAATCTACTATAGATGCATGGTTCATCTGGATTTTTGATAAAGCCAAATTCCTTGGCCGTCTCATCAAAACAGATGTTCCAACTCCGCGATGCCTGCTTTAGTCCGTAAATGGACTTAAGCAACTTGCACACCTTTCCGCTACTCCCACTCTGAATGAAACCCTCTGGTTGGTCCATATAGACACACTCCTCTAAATTTCCATTTAGAAAAGTGGTCTTTACGTCCATCTGCCAGATCTCATAATCGTGGAAGGCAGCAATGGCAAGAAGGATCCGAATGGATTTCAGCATAGCCACTGGAGAAAAAGTTTCGTCACAGTCCAAACCAGGTCTTTGACGAAAACCCTTTGCAACAAGTCTAGCTTTATAGGTCTCAACCTGTCCATCTACACCAATCTTTCTTTTGAAGATCCACTTGCATCCTACGGGTTTTACCCCGTCTGGAGCAATGTCCAGCGTCCATACCTTGTTGGTGTAGATGGACTCCATTTCGGTCCGCATTGCATCCAGCCATTTTACCGAGTCGACGCTCTGAACGGCCTGCTGGAAGCTAGTAGGCTCATCATAATCTATGATGCAATCCTCTCTATCCCCGTCTATGAGAAAACCGTAGTATCTCTCGGGCGGATGAGACTGCCTACTACTCCTGCGGAGCGGCGTAGGAATGTCCTATTCTTTTGAACCCTCTGGTTCCACTAAGCTTTCAGTAATAGCTCGTGGTTCTGGAATTTCTTCCAGTTCTACTGTGCTCCCACTTATCTGGGTTTCCAAAAACTCAGTTTCCAAGAAGTAGGCATGACGAGAAACAAGAACTTTTTGTTCCTATTCGCAGTAGAAGAAATATCCCTTGGAGTTCTTTGGATATCCCACGAACTTACACTGTACTGAGCGTGCCTCGAGCTTTTCCGCATGCTGCTTTTTAACAAAAGCTGGACATCCCCATGTCTTAATGTGCTTAAGATAGGGTCTCTTCCCACACCACATCTCATATGGTGTAATAGGCACAGTCTTAGTTGGAACTCGGTTCAAAAGGTATGCGGCTGATTCTAGCGCATACCCCCAGAATGATCGCGGTAACTCAGCGTTACTCATCATGGACCGTACCATATCCAATAGGGTTCGGTTCCGTCTCTCCGATACACCGTTATGTTGCGGAGTGTATGGAGGAGTAAGCTGAGAGAGAATTCCGTTCTCTTTTAAATAGTCCAGGAACTCGGCACTTAAGTATTCTCCACCTCGATCCGATCTTAGAATCTTGATACTTTTGCCGGTTTGTTTTTCTACTTCATTCTTATATTCCTGGAATTTTCCAAAGGCTTCGGACTTATGTTTCATTAAGAAGACATAACCGTACCTTGAAAAGTCACCCGTAAAAGTAATGAAGTAAGAATAACCGCTTCGCGCATGTGTAGACATTGGACCGCACACGTCGCTGTATACGAGTCCCAAGAGCTCGCTCGCTCTTACTCCGTGTCCAGTGAACGGAGTCTTTGTCATCTTTCCTTTGAGACAGGATTGACAAGTGGCATACGATTGATATTCGAACGGATTCAAATATCCTTCTGTATGTAACTTCGTCAACCTTCTCTCATTGATGTGACCTAGTCTACAATGCCATAAGAAAGTCTGATTTATTTCCGGAGACTTTCTTTTGTGTGTATTCTGGACATTGAAAATCTGCGGTTGGTTTAATACGTATATACCATTGCTCAATGTACCTGACCCAATCAAAACTTGATTAAGGTGAATGTTTACAACATTACTTACAAACGCAAATTCATAACCTTCTTTAGAAACTAAATATACAGAAATGATATTACACGTAGCGTTGGGTACAAAAAAGCAATTACGCAAAACCAAAACATGTCCATCTGACATTCCCAGGTGATAGTCCCCTACGGTCTTAGCATCCATGCTAGCTCCGTTTGCAACTCTGAGGGTCATGTCACCTGCCTTCAAAACCCTACAGTTTCTCAACGCCTGCAAAGAATTACAGATATGAGATCCTGATCCGGTATCCAATACCCAGGAAGTAGAGTTTATTGAAAGACAGTTTTCAATAACATACACACTTGAAGCTGAAGCCGCGACCTGCTTCAATTCCTGTGTCCTGGCTTTCCAAGCCCTGCAATCATTCTTCCAGTGTCCTTTCTTATGACAATAGAAGCATTCTTCTTTATCCACAAGCTGCCCCGCTTTCTTTGTTGCTTTTGCTTTTCCTTTTCCCTTCGTATCCACTTTACTAACACCGCCCCTTGGTTTGGCAGGGGCTTTCTTCTTCTTTCCCTTGGCTTTCGCCTTGGACCTAGAAGAGGAAGATCCTCCTACAAACAAAGTGGATGTTTCCCTACCTTTCTGTAGGGTGCCCTCTGCACTCCTCAGCATGTTGAGGAGCTCCGGAAGTTCAACTTCTTTTCCTTGTAAGTTGAAGTTCAGGATAAACTGGGCGTAAGTGGAAGGAAGGGACTGGAGAATCAAGTCCGTATAAAGCTCATTCTCCAACGTGGTCCCAAGTTCCGCGAGCTCCTCAATGAAGCCAATCATCTTAAGCATGTGTTCCGCTACCGATGATCCGACGGCCAATCTTGCCGAAAATAACTTCTTCGACACTTCGTATCTTGCGATACGAGATTGCTCTCCATACAGTTCTTTTGTATGGAGAAATATGGATTCGAGGTCCATATTCTCGTGCCTCCTCTGATGTTCGTTGTCCATAGAGGCAAGCACGAGGCACTTGGCCTTCGCACAATCGATCTCCCAAGTCTTACGGATTTCCTTATCCGCGACGCTGGAGGTGGGACCTGGGACAGGGGGAGCTTTGGTGGTAAGAAGATACCCCGGCTTGTCGTAAGTGATTGCCATCTTGACATTCCTGAGCCAATCTTTGTAGTTTGGCCCTGTCAGTATGTTTTTATCTAGGAGTAACTTAAGTCCAGTCATGTCGATTGGTTGCTGCAATTAGGAGAGAGAGAAGAAACACTCAGCATGATGCTCTTGCAAGTTTAGAGTGGTTTTTAGTTTGTGTAAACAGGATGGCTCCCACTGTTTCTCGAATCCCTCCTCAAACCAAAAAGGAAGAATTAGTCGGGATCAATCTCACCGTACAATACTTGCTTAACCGTTCAGCCAGGCCAGTGTCAGTACTTCGAGGGAGGTTTTCCAACGCTTTCGCGAAGTTCCTTAATTAAATAACCTCTTTTCCCTGGGGGCGTAGCCCCGCTAACACCTTTCTAGACACCTACTAGGTTTATAGCATTGATCGTTAAGTGAGAAATTTCCCGAGGAGTAGCATATACTCACAGTAGGATCGGGATCCAAATATCATCGCGTGACGAAGCTGAACGAATCCTACCAGAATCATCACACTCCAAATGGTATGCAACACTAGCAAGTTTCAGTTCTTTTGAAACTCCCGATGTGGATTTTTGCCCCATGCTCTTATGACCTTGACTTTGGCCAACAAATCATAAGTCACATGTCAAGTTCTACCCGTCGTTCTCCAGGTTAATTTGAATCCACCCGAATCTACCCTTGATTTTGGCCAACAAGGCAGTACGACTGTTCCAAACTAACGCATCTATCTATGCTGCACATGAATACCCAATAGCTACCGATCACTATGCCTTGACTTTGGCCAACAAACATAGCTTGAATACTATTGACCATCCATGCGAAACGACGGAGGGCTACGAATGGTTTTGGCTAAACCGTGAACGTAGTGAACTTGATATAATCGATGGAACGAGATAGCTTTTAAAAGGAGTGGCTCAAGCTCCGCATTTAAAAGTTGGTTTTGAAAAGAACCGAGTGGTTTTTCGAAAGTGTTCCAACGATTTTTACTTGGTATATTTTTCTTGCATTAGTTCTTTTAATGCGTGATATTCTTGCATTAGTTCTTTTAATGTGTCCCATCATTTAATCCTACCATTGCAGAAAACAACCAAAATATGACGTACGCTTATGCCATTCGCATTCGCCACGGGGCCCCGTCATTACCCGTTAGGTTACTTAACTAACGACAGAGCGGGGGCTGGGCTAGTGCGGCTGTAAAACATAAGCAACGCCTAAATAATATCATATATAGATATATTGCAATGATAGCCATTTCAGATCACAGATGAACACATTGGATATACTAGGAATCCGCAATTCGTACGAGCCTGTAACGAAAAGCAGATTACACGGTCGCGGTGAATAGCCAATACCCCACCCAAGACCCCTACGGGTGCGGCAAACTACCCGCCAAGTACCCGAAGCGAAGCAACCTCCCTCAACTCCGTGAGTAGGCCACTCGGCACTTCGGCATACCCGGTAGTTTGTGCACCCCCTCCATGGGTCTATCCTAGGAGCAAAAACAGTAAAAAGAAATTATACAATGACGGCTACAACCCCGACCCGGTTGTGCGGCCATACAAATAATTATTACATCAATTTACAAATTTACATGAATTGAAAGAAAAGAAAACTCTCGTCTCACAACCCCCGGCTATTCACCCGCGACAATCCAATGAATTCATATACACATTCCAATAACATTACAGATCACAGATTTGTATAACCACGACTAATCGACATATAACGATTAGCAGACGTTCAATACAAATATCACATCACAGAAAAACACGTCAGCATAAGTCTATTAGAAGTTCGATCAAAAATACGGATTTATAGGCCCCAAACACAAAATTTTTGTTCTGGAAAATCTGGGCAGAAAATACATATTCCAAAAATCCCAAAATACCCCACTGAATATACTGTAGCAAAGAAAATCCAGAGAGGAGCCAATACGGCCGCGGAACCGCGGCAATAGCAAGCTATTGCCGCGTTTCCGCGGCTCTTTGATGAGATCAGAGGACCGTCTTTCTACAGTATACTCTAAAAACCCTGAGTCGATTTTTGAAGCATGATTTATTACTTTTACAGAACTTTAAAAATCGACAGCAACTTTGAATTTCGGGTGTATTTCGCGACTTTTTCTCCGATCGAATTTCTAATTACTTTGCTAACATGTTAGATAGAGTTTAACTAGGTTCTGATACCACTGTAAGTTCATGCTACCTCTCCCGGTACTTTCGGGCATGCGGAATTTGGTGAAAAACAATTTTTCTAGAGGTGGTAACATGGACTTAAAATCCGGATCTTTGTTAAATATCTAACTAACAACCTAACTAGGAGTTGTTAACTACTCGGTTAAGGGGTTTATACCTTTCTTATCTCGAACTCCTTCGTCTTCAAGCCTCGATGGTTGTCCGAATCGGCTTCTCCCCGTCGTCTCCTTGCGCCGAAGATAGATCCACCTGAAAGCTTCTACCTTTGGCTCCTTCCTCGAACTTTGAAGAAACTAGTTCACTCGGTTTGCCAAACCTTGTGAACTAGAGTGAGTAGAGAAGACTTTGTTTGGGATTTTATCTATGGTTCTTGGTTCTCAACTCATGAGACAAGTGAACCATAGACTCAAGAGAGGGAGAGCAAGAGGAGGAAGATGAGATCTCAAGAACAAGAGAGAGAGTGAGAATGATAGAATGAAAGAAGACTTTTCTCTCTTGGCTCTCATAATCCAAAACCATCATCACAAAATAGTAATCAAGTATTGTGTAAATGGTTTAAGCTACAATAGCCATATCATTTCATGCACTCATTTCTCACAAGAGAAACAAGCAAGTAAAAAGTCTTTGCCATGAAATGATAGCCATTGTCATCATGATGGTCAACTAGTCCAACCTAGTCAACCGGTCAACAAAGTCAACAAGTCAACAAAGTCAACCCATCAACAACCATGTCACCACAATACTTAATTAATATTATTGTTAATCACATTCTCATTAGGGTTGAGCAAAAAGTCAATAGTCAACAGTCAACGGTCAATAACCCTAATGAGAATCCTCTGCCTCTGTCTCTCCGTCAACTGTGCATACACACCCGCATCCGCGTTCTAAGGAACACGAATACATACTGGATAAATCCAATCCCAATACGTACACTAGGATCTGGCTTAAACCAAAGCCCGCTAGTGTTAACTGTCCGGACACTAAACGTGCACAAGTGCACGGATGTGACTGAACCCTGTCGCAAAACCATGCGACCTGTCGCAAAACCATGCGACCTCTACTCTTTTGCCTAAAGGCGAATAGCTTTCTGTGTGGGACTCTAAAGACTCGACACTACGCTGGCAGTGGGTTTAACCACAGACCGCAAGCGGCACTAGCTGTGCGTAACGGTCCCCAGGTAGATGCCGACAAGAAGACTGACGAGGTGAAACCCATCTGAACTCCTACTGAGCCTGAATGTGACAATCTCCGTACAGTCCAGTCTGTTCGTCTGATACATAGCATGGCGAGCCTAGGGGGCGGTAAACGTCAGTCCCCTAATAGCGGTACAAGTCATGTCGGAGTGAAGCCCAAAACACCCTGAGATAACACTGGAAGCCTACCAGTATATCTCGATTGCCCTGGCCAGGGACTACTCGTGTAATGGCTCTCCTAGACACAACGCGATGTCAACCCCCAATACCGGGAGAGATGAATCCTGTCTAACCGTCACTGCCTCCAAGTGCTTCGGGACTGCACCCAACTACTACCTGTTTGCACGACTCCTTTGAGCCGTGGTAGGGTAGTAATCAAAGTACAGTGGGAACACACTCGAGGCGAAGTGACAGTGTCAAGTCAGCGGACTAAGCTGTACTCATGTCACCTGGGAACTGATAACTGACGATAGGTATAATACCAACCGGTCAGTTCCCGACGAGTCCTGTCCAGTGTACTCGTAACCCAATGAGCACCCGCATACTATCTCCAGTACGACGTACTGATGGCTGTGGGACAGACCATCTCCCACACTGGGATGAGAAGCGCATGCGCTAGTCTACTCCGGAGTATCGATGCCCTATCTCGATAGTCCTGCGACTAGGGACCTGCATAAGGATGTGCTTATAGATTACCCAGCCCTCACTAGTGTGACTACCATCACAACGCTGGTAATCAAGCAAAGATCCTAAGGGCTCCACTAATGCGTATAGGTGATATAATAAAATAAACACATGTACACATTGAAGTAGGAACAAACCAAGTAGCATACTACTATTTTGAGCAAGATTGTATATACAAGGTGAATATCCCAAGCTTCCATTAAGTAATATACAAACTAGTATGATACAGTAATGGCCTCTAGGGCATATACACTAACAGGCGCCCTCCCTTCGTTTGTTCTGCTGAGAAGATCGCATCTTTTGGAGCATCACGTGTCATCACGTGACGGGTGTTTGAATGGAGTATGTTAAAGCCTCTGCCAAGGGTCACATGGGTCACGTGAGGCACTGCCTCAAAGGGCTTTCTGTAGATCTTTTGGGGGGGTCACGTGGTGACACGTGACCCTGCTTTTCTGTAGTTGTTTAGAAGATCTGTTAATCCCTTTCAGGAATTAAATTCCTCGTAGGGTTGAACCCTGACAATAATTTCAGAGGAATTAAATTCCTTGTTCCTTTTGAAGAGTTGAACTCTGAATTTTCTGTAGGAATTAAATTCCTCATATATGTGAAGAACTGAATAGGGTTAAACCCTAATAAAAGCTTTAAGGAATTAAACCCCCACTCTCTGATAGAGAATTATTCTGGGGAATAAGATTAAGGGAATTAAATTCTTGTTGTTTTAACAGAACTAAGTTCTTAACTAGGGTTAAACCCTGATTCTTTTCATTCTGAAGGAATTAAATTCCCATAACACAGGGTAAAACCCTAATTTTATTTTGAAGGAATTAAATTCCTATAGTTCTGTGAGAATTAAATTCTCGTGCTTCCATTCCCTCTCTATGCTTTGGATCTGCATGGCAGGATCTCAACCCATTGAGAATTAAATTCTCAACTCAAGGGGAGATGTGCACTTTACAGATCCTCCATCAAAGAGAGAAGAAATATGCCCTTCTGTTTTATATCAGAGTTAAACTCTGTTAAAAATTAAATTCTCTTTTCTTTCAATGAAACCTTCCCTTTCTTACCTAGGGTTTTCTTTTGCAGAAGATCCAAAATCCTCTAAAGTATCAAGGCTCTCTCTCTCTTTTCTTCCCTCTGCATATATCTTCTTTTTGTGTGTCTCTTGGCTCCTATTTATAGGAGAAGCAGCCGAGTCAATTAGTTTTTGATGAATCTTTCATTGAGAGATTTGATTTGTATCCATCATTCGTTTTGGACCTTTGGATTATTAGGTGAATTTTATTCACCATTGGATTTTAAATCCAGAGATTCTCCTTTGTTATTTCGGTTAGATTTTACGGGGAAATCTTCCCAAATTCGAGATTTTTCCATAGATAGATGATTTTTAATCACCTTTAAATTTTTAATTCAATCGGTTGCCTTTAGAAAGATTTGAGAGGTCTTTTCTCAGAATTTAATTCTGTTAACAAATGGGCTTTGAAGTCGGTCACGTGTGGCCACGTGACCCTTGGTCACGTGTGGGCACGTGACCCCCCTTGGAACGAGCCCTCTTCTTTCTTTTTGCGCTCTGCTTTCTGGTCGCTGCTTAACCGTCACGTGACACCACGTGACCCCTGGTCACGTGTGAGCACGTGACCCTCGTCTGGAGCCTTTTTCTTGGTTTAACCGGAGAACAAATCTGCTGCTTTTGATTATCACGTGCCAACACGTGACCCTGGTCACGTGGGAGCACGTGACCTCTTCTGAAGCCTTTTCCTTGATTTGATCAGGGAACCGGTTTGCCTTTGAAGCCGTTTTTAATTGTCACGTGCCAACACGTGACCCAGGTCACGTGGGAGCACGTGACCCTTTCTGAAGCCCTTTTCTTTGATGTAGTCGGGAAGCTGAATTTGCCTTGCCGATGCTTTTAGATGTCACGTGTCAACACATGACTGCTGGTCACGTGTAAGCACGTGACCCTTTTCTGAAGCCTTTCCCATAAGCTTTTCTGATTCTAAATCAGGAAACAAATGCCCCCACAGCGTTGTTCTCACGTGTCTGCTCGTGAGTGCAATGCTGTCACCTTTTGTGACCGTTGGATTCCTCTAGGGATTTGGGGAGATGAAACGTTTCCATCACCTCCTATAAATGTTCATGTCCCTTCCGAAGAGCCTTCACTTTGCTCATCTCCTTCCTTTGAGAACTTTTTCTGAGAATTTAATTCTCTTCTTCCAGAGCTTAGTTCTCTGCCTTGAAACATTTTCAGAGTTTAACTCTGTTTAAAAGGACTCTTCCTCCTCAGGTAATGTTCTTGGACAAACAGTAAATTTTCACATTCCTTCGGATTTTAAATCCAAAACAAGGGTTTTTACTCTTTTTTAACAAGGAACCCATTTTTCTTCAAGTTTTTCCATAAGAACAGGAAACCACCTAACCTTCGAATTGTAGATCTCTTAGGGTTTAGATGATCTTTGGGAAGATGATGATGGCGTTTCAACTCCATGGAACTTAATTCCATCCAAAAATGTTTCTGGGAATTTAATTCCCTTCTCTTAATAAGGAATTTAATTCCTATGAAGATCTCAGTTTCTTCACACGGAGGCTTCTTGGGGTCTCTTGACCCGAGGTTGTCCTTCTGTAATTAATGAAATAGGAGCTTTGTAATGATTCTCATGACCTTTATTTCAGGTATCATGGATGCCCATCTATATGGTCTTGACGAGATTATTTCCTATGGGAATATTCGTGCACTGGGCCACAGTCAGAACCAGGAGTTCACCGATGCTCAGTGTGCCGAGATCATGAGCCGCTTTGACGAGTACAACCATCGGCTACTCCCCCGTCGCTCTTCTCTTCTGAGGCTGATCGTGCTGGCGATCCGGGAGGCACTTCCTCTTTTTTGCACCGGCATACCGCTCAGGGCCTTGGACACTGCTGAGGAAAAGGTACATTCGGTGTACCTGATGGGTTTGATCTCAAAGAGGAGGCGAGATCACCTTATTGATCTCTTGCACCAAGCCTTTCAGCAGTCAGCCATACTTGCCGCCTATCGGAGGGTGGAGGATATTCGTGAGGACCCCGACGCTTGCGATCGCGAGAGGAAGCATACTCGGGAGGTTCGAAACGCTTGGAGAATCTTGGACAAAGTTAATCTTGAGTTTCTCAACCCATGCCCCGCGTCTGAAGTCTTACCATTGTAAACGTGTCCTCTTTATTTTGTATGAACTTCTTGAAGTATGAGTGACAAGTTTTATTATGTCTTTCCCTGCTTGCATGCCATTCTCTGGGATTTTATCATTTTGCTACTGTTGTTGTTGATGCTTTTAATATGCAGGGTGCTACTCCATTTTTTAGTGCACGTCAAGTTTGGGGCTCACGTGTTCTGCACGTGGGGTCCTTTGATGGGGTTGTTCAAAATTTTTCCATACCATATTTTTTTAGCGCACAATATCAGATGCAGAAAAGGAGCCTTGGAAATAGTTCCATCTTCCTGATTTTCGATGCCTTTCCTCTTTTTTGGGCCTTGGAAATAGCTTCATCATGCAAGATTTTCCACGCTCAATACTTAATGCGCCTCTTTATATCTGAGGCCATAGCCTTCTTTTCCCTTCACAGAGAGATTTATTTTTCCATTTTGGTGTGATTTGTCTTGAGAAACAACCGAACGCCATGGCCTGCAATCGCCCTCATGCTCGTCGACAGCCATGGGAAGTACCTGTCGAGGAGATGATCCCCCGCTTTGCTGCCCGATTGGTGGATCCACTCCTTACCGATGACGAATGCGACTCGGCAACGTACGAACTCTCGATCCGTAGGGGGTCCCCCCTCCCGATGGGGTCCCTCTGGCTCCGGATGATTCTCACGGCCGTGCTTGCCGACATCCCTCCTCACCCAGCGGAGATGACCCTGGCGATGCTTGACGCGGCTGAAGAGAAGCTCGAGGGTTTTCACGAGGCCTGTTTTATTACTCAGGCTTTGAAAGATCGCTCAGTTCATCTTTTGAGCGAAATAAGAGCCCGGCGAGCTGTTATGTCTGCTTTTGCAGATGAACATGGCGCCAATCGATGGGGAGCGACTCCTCGCGAGAACCGTCGCTTTGATATGCTGGAGAGAGCGGAGAGAGAGATGGAGAATTTTGTTCTTTGCTTTGTTAACCCTTGTGCTACTGATCCTGTGTTTGGTGACCTTTTCCCTCTAGAGTAGTATATTAGTCTTTTTATTGTATGCTTTATGCTGAACTTCCATATAGGCTCGGTACTCGTATGTGTGTTTTCGCTTGTATAAATAAACTTTGTGTTCTTCTTATGAAAATCAACACTATCATCATGTCGCACGCACATTAAAGCTTCGAATATTATTTCTTTATCGGACGTTCATATAATCGCGAACACATACTTGATAGGACAAACGTCGGAAATTTTCTCGTTGCTTTTCATACCGGGTGACGTGAGCGCGTTTTAGATCGATTGTTGCTGTCGAATGGAAGCCTATTTATACGGTCTTGGGCGTGTATGTCCTGTTTCCAAGGTCGTGGTCGTGAAAGTGAGCTTACGCGGCCTGATAGGGCGATACGTGGAGAACATATTGTTGTGCGAGAAAAAGGCTCGTCGTAAATTCTCGGAGAGGGAGTTGGCTTCCAAGGCGCTGGGCGAGCTTCAAGCTAATCTTACCGCCAAGGCCGACAAAGCATATGAACTCTGGCGGGTGCTTCAAGAGTCTATCAGGGAGGTGGTGACTCTTGATAAAGCTACCGCGTTCACTCGTGAGAGGGTCGAGGCTCATAAAGCCACCGAGAAAGAGCTTGAAGGCCGGCTCACTTTGTATCAGGCCCAGCAGGCTCAGGCGGAGGCTCGTCTTCTGGAGATCTTGCGTCATGAAGCTGTGGCTCAGCAACAGAACGATGAGCTGGTAAAATTACTGCATCGTCCGCCGGATTGAGGACTTGTATCTTTTCCCCCTTTTTTTGTACATACTCATGAATGAGAGTATCTTTCTTTTTTGTTTCTTTCATGAATTGTACTTTGTATCCATTTTGGTTTATGAATAAAAGATACATTTTTCTTCTCAATGGTGTGTCCCCTTTTTATTGAATGTATTCTGTGGATATTCTATCTTGATCTCCTTGCAGGACAGCGATGGCTTAGGATTCAGGGTTAAGATCTGCTTCCTAAGACTTTTGCATTTTATGAGCCACGAGGGTCTCATAAAGAGTTTTTCTCCCTACAGGTCGAGAGGATCCCATAGGTGTAAGTCCTTCTTAAGAATCGTGAAGATTCTTAAGCGGGTTTTCCCTTGAGAGACATAAGGATCTCACAAGAGAGTTTTCCTCTTCCTTACAAGTCGTGAGGGCCTGTAAGTGCTGGATGTGGTCACCCTTGTCCGTGTTTTACGGAGTCAGGGGTTTCTCCAGGTATCGTAGTTTAAAGACGTCGCGGTCAAGGTTAAGGACCTTATAGTCCGTGGATTTAAGGACTCCACAGTCCGATATTAGTTTAAGACATCACGGTCAAGGTTAAGGACCTCATAGTCCGTGGATTTAGGGACTCCACAGTCCGATGTTAGTTTTAAGACATCACGGTCAAGGTTAAGGACCTCATAGTCCGTGGATTTAGGGACTCCACAGTCCGATGTTTGGTTGCAGGGACCCGTCACCTCTTTGAAGACATTGAGGAATTACAACGCCAGGTATCAAAGGAGTGAAGAGATGTACCCTTAAACCAAGGCAGAATCCGTAGGGAATCGGGGTAGTTGATCGTTAGTTTTAAGACATCGCAGTCGAGGTTAAGGACATCATAGTCCGTGGATTTTAAGGACTCCACGGTCCGGTATTTGCTCTGGATGCTTCACACGGGTTCACTGCCGTGCTTGGCGAGGACCAGGCTCCGCTCTGGGCATTTTTCGCGGGGTCAAAGAGTGACGTTATCCGCGTTCCACGTAACCAGGAATTTTGCACTAGATGCATCACACGGGTTCACTGCCGTGCTTGGCGAGGACTAGGCTCCGCTTTGGATGCTTCACACGGGTTCACTGCCGTGCTCTGCGAGGACCAGGATCCGCTCTGGACGTTTTCCGCGGGGTCAAAGAGTGACGTTATCCACGTTCCACGTAACCAGGAATTTTGCACTAGATGCTTCACACGGGTTCACTGCTGTGCTCGGCGAGGACTAGGCTCCGCTCTGGATGCTTCACACGGGTTCATTACCGTGCTCTGCGAGGACCAGGATCCGCTCTGGACATTTTCCACGGGGTCAAAGAGTGACGTTATCCGCGTTCCACGTAACCAGGAATTTTGCACTAGATGCTTCACACGGGTTCACTGCCGTGCTCGGCGAGGACTAGGCTCCGCTCTGGATGCTTCACACGGGTTCACTGCCGTGCTCTGCGAGGACCAGGATCCGCTCTGGACGTTTTCCACGGGGTCAAAGAGTGACGTTATCCGCGTTCCACATAACCAGGAATTTTGCACTAGATGCTTCACACGGGTTCACTGCCGTGCTCGGCGAGGACTAGGCTCCGCTCTGGATGCTTCACACGGGTTCACTGCCATGCTCTGCGAGGACCAGGATCCGCTCTGGACATTTTCCACGGGGTCAAAGAGTGACGTTATCCGCGTTCCACGTAACCAGGAATTTTGCACTAGATGCTTCACACGGGTTCACTGCCGTGCTCGGCGAGGACTAGGCTCCGCTCTGGATGCTTCACACGGGTTCACTGCCGTGCTCTGCGAGGACCAGGATCCTCTCTGGACGTTTTCCACGGGGTCAAAGAGTGACGTTATCCGCGTTCCACGTAACCAGGAATTTTGCTGATTATATCCGCTTCACACGGCTTCTTTCTTTGGTGAAACCTGGGGGGAGGTATGTTCCCTTTTTTGTTTACGCCCTTGGATTGTGTACAGGGCGTGATGGAACATCACCTGTAGGGCATAAATTTTATTTTTATTTTATTTCTTTTTTCCGCGATGCTCTATCGTTTCAGCTTTTATATCGCGAAGGTCGCGATTGCCCCATCATTTCGGATATTTTTCGCGGTGCCCAATCATTTCGGCTATTTATTTATTTTCTACTCGCTGCTTTTTATTGCGAGTTGCCCCATCATTTCGGCTATTTTTCATGCATACAGTTTTACTTGCCGCTTTTTATTGCAAGTTGCCCCATCATTTCGGCTATTTCGTAGGCATGTGTGGCTTGCTAGCTTTTTCGCCGCAAGCTTGGATTTTGGACACCGATTTCGGCATCAGCACCGCTACAACTGGAATATTGCCAGGAGCGAATCATCATTTGCCTCTGTCGATGTTGAACAAAGGTGGCTTAGCAAATAGGGTTAAGGGTCCTGTCGACCAAGGCTTTTGACTTCATGAGCCATAAGGGTCTCACCAAGGTATTTCTCCCTACAAGTCGTGAGGATCTCGTAGGTGTATTTTTTTTCCTAGGAATCGTGAGGATCCCTAAGTGTATGTTCCTCTGTAAGTCGTAAGGATCCTACAAGTGGGTTTTCTCCTTATGGGTCGAGAGGACCTACAAGGGTTGCTCATTATATGGACATATCCCTAGTCACAGGTGTGACTTTGCTGGGGAAATGTTTATTCGCGCCCGTGGATTGTATACAAGGGCCAGTATTGAGTCTCTTGTAGGGCAGTATCGAAGGTTGTGGGGGATTTGCTTAAGAACAGGTTTAGGTTTCTGTAACTTAAGACTTTCAAATCTCATGAGCCGTGAGGGTCCCATAAGAGAATTCTCCTTACGAGTCGTAAGGATCTCGCAAGTGTATTTTCTCCTTAGGAATCGTGAGGGTCCCTAAGTGTGTTGCTCCTTTGTGAGTCGTAAGGATCTCACGCGGGTGGTTTCTCCTTACAAGGTCGAGAGGACCCTGTACGTGTCTTTCAGCGAGGTTGCGCCCTTTCGGGTTTTCATAAACACTCGCCGGTAGTCCTGCTGTTTTTACTCACGGAGCCCTTTCGGGTTTTCATCCGTGCCCATTTTGCTTATGGACATACCGTTTTTTTATTCTTTTTCTCTTTTTTTTTTTACAAGGTCGTGCCCTTTCGGGTTTTCACGAACACTCGCCGGTAGCCCTGCTGTTTTTACTTACGGAGCCCTTTCGGGTTTTCATCCGTGCCCATTTTGCTTATGGACATACCGTTTTTTTTTATCATTTTTTTTTATATATTTTTCTTTTTCTCCCTTTTTTCTTTGTCAGCCTAAGGATGCTGCGGTAGTAGTTTAGGGACGTTTCGGTCCGTCGTTAGTTTAAGGACATTTCGGTCCGTCGTTAGTTTAAGGACGTCTCGGTCCGTCGTTAGTTTAAGGACATTTCGGTCCGTTATTAGTTTAAGGACATTTCGGTCCGACATGGAGAAGGCCGGCTACTGCTTATAAAGCTCGAGCTTAGAAAGATAGCGAGCGGACATAGTCGTCGTCATCTATCATTGACCTAGGCCGTGGCTCATTAAGCGTAGTATCTCTTTAGGAAGCGACCGTTTATTGGCCTGAAAGTCCTTTCACCGTGCATGTCCATGAGTAGATAGGCCCCACCCTGGTAGACCTTATCTATAATGTACGGGCCTTCATAATTTGGCTCGAATTTTCCCCGCTTGGCTCGATTGGGGATCATAGGCCTTTTGACCACTAACACGAGTTCGCCTTGGCGGAATGTCCTCGGTCGGGTCAATCTTTCATATGAGCGCGTCATCTTTGCTTTATAAGCTTCCAGATTTTGTTGCGCTATGAGCCGGGTTTCGTTGAGGGCATCGAGCTCCTTAAGCCGAAGGTGAGCATTTTCTTCGTCCGTCAGCTCGTAGTGGACTGCCACTCGTAGAGAGGGTAACTCTATCTCGAGGGGGAGCACTGCTTCCGTCCCAAATACCAACGCGTACGGCATTGTGTTCGTGGCCGTCTTGAATGTAGTTCGATAGGCCCAAAGGGCCTCTTGCAGCCTCTCGTGCCAGTCCTTCTTATTTCGGGACACCATCTTTTTTATGATCTTCGTCAAGGTCTTATTGAAGGCCTCGGCCAGACCGTTAGCTCGTGGATTGTAAACCGAAGAATATCTCCAGTCTATATTGTGCTGCTGCGCGAAGCGGCTAATCTTATGGCTTCTGTAGGCTGGCCCATTATCGGAGATAATCCGCCGTGGGGTTCCAAACCGATAGATGACGTGCGTCTTGAAGAAGTGGAGGATATTCTCCGTCTTCACTTCCCTCAGCGGTACTGCTTCTGCACATTTGGAGAAGTAATCAGTTGTCGCCAGGATGAAACGATGTCCCCGGGACGATGCTAGCTCGATGGGGCCGACTATGTCAGTCCCCCACATTTCGAATGGCCAGCTAGCCACCGTTAGGTGTAGTGGATTCGGATGTTGGTGGATAAAGTCTCCATGAATCTGGCACGAGTGGCATTGCTTCGCATACTCGAGGCAGTCTTGGACCATCGTGGGCCAATAATAACCCATCCGTTTGATCTTCAATTTCATTTTCGGGCCTGCTTGGTGAGAACCGCAGAGTCCGTCGTGAGCTTCCTGAACGACTCTTTCTGCTTCGTCAGGTCCTAAGCATCTCAGCCACAGAGAATCAAACGATCTTTTGTATAGAGTGTCGTTGACAAAAGCGAAAAATAGAGCTCGTTTCATGAGCTGATGTCTTGAGGATGCTTCTTCGGGCATTCGGTGGGACTTAAAGTAGTCTATGAAGACTTCCCTTCAGTCCTCGGCCTTCTCATGGTCTTTTATTTGTAGAGTCGTCTGCTCAGTCGCCCCCTTTTCTTCGTATAATTCCGGAGATATTTCTGCTGGGGCGAGCACTCGACGGTTTTGTACCACGATTCTGACGTCATCGAGGTTCTCGTCAGCCAGTTCTTTAGCGAGCTTAGCTAACGCGTCTACTTTGCTATTTTCCGCACGTGGTATACTTTCCAAAGTGTAGGAGGGAATTTGGGTCAATAGTTGTTGCACCTTTTCGCCGTATTTCACCAACTCCGGTTTGCACGTTTGGTAGTCACCATTTACTTGACTAACAACCAATTGAGAATCCCCGCATATAGACAGGTCTTCAATTCCCATGTTAATGGCGATCTCGAGGCCCGCTATCAAAGCTTCGTATTCGGCTTCATTGTTCGTCCTCGATTCCGTTAAGGAGAAAGCAAAGCGCATTATCCCTCCTTGTGGGGTTACGAAGATGAGGCATACTCCCGATTTGATTATGGGGGTACATTGTTTGCGCTTCTTCATGGAAGATGCCCCGTCAAAATAGAGTTCCCATCGGGTATCACCGCCGCCGATCGCGTCGAATGCATGTTCGTCCGGCAAATCGCAGTTCAGAGGAGAACCGGCAGGTACTGGATGCTCAGCGAGGAAGTCGGCAATAGCCTGGCCTTTCACTGCCTTAAGAGGTCGATACGTTATTGAGAACTCCATCAGGAGTAGAGCCCATTTAGAGAGTCGACCCGTCAGTATAGCCTTCGACATCAAATATTTAAGAGGGTCCATCTTCGAGATGAGACGGACTTCGTGCGCCAACGCATAGTGCCTGAGTTTTGTTATCGCGAAGATTAACGCCAAGCAGTGTTTTTCAATAGGAGAGTAGTTGTTTTCTGCCCCCAGCAGAACTCGACTTAAGTAGTAGAGTGCTCTCTCTTTCCCTTGATCGTTCTCTTGTGCCCATAATGCGCCTAAGGAACCTTCGAGGGCGGTTGTATAAAGAATGAGGGGTTTTCCCTTGACCGGCGCAGCCAACACCGGAGGGTTCTGCAGGTACTGCTTGATCTCGTCTAGTGCACCTTGGCATTTGTGATCCCAAACGAATAGAGTTCCTTTCTTCATCAGGTGGCTGTAAGGACGGCATTTGCCTGAAAGACTGGCGATAAATCACCAGATGTATGCGAGCTTCCCTTGGAGAGACCGCAACTGTTTGAGGGTTCTTGGCGGAGGCATTTCCATGATCGCCTTGATCTTAGATGGATCTATTTCGATACCTCGATATCGGATGATGAATCCCAGGAATTTACCCGAGGAGACTACAAACGCGCATTTGAGGGGATTCATCTTCAAATTATATTGCCGAAGGCGTTGAAATACAGTCTCCAGATGCTTTAAATGCTCTTCGTATGACATGCTCTTTACTACAAGGTCATCGATATAGCACTCGACGATGTCATGTATAAGGTCGTCGAAGATTTTTGTCATGGCCCTTTGATAGGTAGCGCCGGCGTTCTTTAGACCAAAGGGCATAACCCTGTAGCAGAATATACCCAAAGGGGTCCGAAAAGCGGTATGCTTCTGGTCTTCGGGATGCATCTTTATCTGATTGTATCCTGACGAACCGTCCATAAAGGAGAAAACCTCGTGAGTGGACGTGTTATCTATCATTAGCTCGGTTACTGGTACTGGGAAATCGTCCTTTGGACAGGCTTTATTGAGATCCCTGAAATCCACGCATATGCATACCGTCCCATTCTTCTTCATTACCGGGACGATATTGGCGATCCAGTCGGGATACTGGACTTCTTGGATAAATCCAGAATCAATCAGCTTCTTGACTTCGGCGTTGATGCTCATTTCAAGCTCGAGTCGCATCCTTCTTGGCGCCTGCTTGACTGGCTTGATATCTGGGGATATTGCTAATTTATGCACAGCAATCTCCGGATCTAATCCTGGCATCTCGGAGTAGTTCCACACGAAGCAGTCTTTATGCCGTAGAAGCACCTTCTTTAACGCAGTCACCCTTTCTTCAGATAGCAGCTCGCTGACAAATGTCGGTCGCGGGTCATCTGCCGATCCCAACTCAATCTTCTTAAGGTTATCTGCAGTAGTATGTATGCCGTCTTCCAGTTCTTTTGGAGCTGGCGGAAATTCTGAGACCACCTCATCATCACTGTTCTCAAAGCACCAGGGAAGGTCATCCATGTTCTCGGGCTTTTCTTTTAATATCGTAATCGTATAACAGGTGCAAATCCGCTTCCAGGACTGAGGTGGATCTGGTTCTGCTTTTGCGGCTTTGGGTTCCTGCTTTTGTGGCGGTGTTACCCTCCAGCCGTCGGATAAAGCGAATCTGCCCTGTTGGTATTGGTCCTCGACCCAGTTCTTGAAGGTGAAACAGTCTTCGGTAGGATGTCCTATGGCTTGGTGAGAAGCCCTGTTAGCTTGCTCAGGGTACTTAGACTCTGGAAGCGCGATCATTTGATGTTTTATAGCGAGCTCGAGTAACTTCTCCGTCTTGTCTCGGGGGAAGGAGTACGCTTGACTCATCTTCTTCATGAGGGACAAATCTGAGCCGCGCAATACCCGATCACGTAACTCTCTAATCCTGCGTCGTTGTTGTTGGCTCCTCTTTCCGCTTCTTGATTTATTTCCGTCTCTGCGTCGAGCCTTTCGTACAACGGGTTGACAAGGATGAGAATCTTTGTCTTTTGCAGCCTGTTGAAATAGACGTTGCGTCCTGGCCTTCTCGTAGATGGCCATCTCGCGGTTGTGGTCTTCCCGAGCTTTTTGACCCACTTTCTTGATAGGCTTGTCCATTCGTTCTTCAAACGACGGACTCGGCATTTCAATCGCGGGATCTAGTTTTGATGAGGGGTTGGCATTTCCTGACGGGGCGTCCTCTTCTTCATCAAAAGTATATATGGCGTAGCTACTGTGAGCCCGTTCCCGTTTTCCGGTTCTCGCGTATCTAAGCCCAAGTGTTTCCATTTTCCCGTTGGGCAATTTGCGTTGGGTCCTAGGGACATCCCAAATCCTGTTGTAGAACCGAGCTTGTCGAACAGTCTGTTTTAAGGGTACTCCTTGGCGCTTCAATAGCCTCTTTAGTCCATTTATGTAGTATCTGGGCAAACGGATAGGTTGGAGCCTGTCGAGTGTAACATCCGTGCCATGCCAGATCTCTTTCTCTATTTTCGACTCTGAGGATCGGTAGAATAGGATTAACTTCTCACCCCTTTGCCTGGGAGGGACGTAAAATGTTTGCAGGTCCTGCACATTATGAGCTTGAAGTGTGTCGAGATCCTTGTAGTGTTCCCGCGGCACTATGGTGATTTGCAAACTCTGATCATCGCTAGGGGGTGCTTGTATTGACAGCCGATTGGAGAACACGGCATTAACCTCATCTTCCGAGTCACTTCCGAAGACCAACATGGGGGCGGACGTCCCCGGGTTGTTGCGTTGAGATGGCCCGGCATAAACTATCTCTTCTTCTTCTTCGGTATCGCTCCCGAAAACAGGGATGGTGGCGGCGGCTTTGTTCTCCGGGTTGCGACACCTTTCTGTATCCTCGAAATCTGGCAAAAAGTACTTCGCATCTTCGTATTGGCGGACTTCGTTCACGGAAAATGGGTTCAATTCATCTGTTACGGTATACTCGAAACCATCCTTAAAGTACTTCATACACTGATGTTGTGTAGAATGGATGATGTTGTACTCGTGTAGCCAAGGACGACCGAGCAAGGCGTTGTAGCAGGTCTTGGCGTCAATGACATGGAATTTGATGTCTGTGATGAGGAGTCCAAAGCGTAATGTTAGTATCACGGATCCGAGAGTCCGTGACGATTGTGAATCGAAACCGGAGATAGTAATTTTGTCACGAGCGAGGTGTTGCACACTGATGCAGATTTCCTTCAACACCCGAACATTAAGGAGATTGACGGAGGATCCATTATCTACCAGGATCTTGCCTATCTTGATATCATGGCAGTATCCAGAGACATATAGGGGACGGTTGTGGTCGCACGTCCCGAGAAAGAGGTCTTCGTCACCGAAAGTGATGTCGGCCGTATGCACTTCCTCCAATTCATCCTTCATCCTTTCAGTGGCGAGGAAGGCTTGGAATTGCTCAGGTTCTTGTAACACCTTAATTAGTGAGTCTCGCGCTTCTTTCGATAATAGGAGGGCATCGAGAATGCTAAGCTGAGAAGGTAGCTTCCTTAGGTGCGCTAGGATGTTATAGTCCACCTTACCCTTCCTAGGAGGGTCTTTGGCAGCCAGCTCTTTCATGACTTGGTCATCTAAAGTGATATCTTCAGTGACCTTTTCCTTTCCCTTATCTTTTCTACTCGCGGGCCCGAGATTCTTTTCTGGGAGTGTGCGATTGCGCAGCTGAATGTTCTCGCATGCCTCCGATTTCTCCTCTTTCCCTAAAACGGATTCTTTAAAGAGAGGGCCCAGAGCCATTTCTTCATCGGAGTCGCTCCCAAAGGTGAGAACTTGTGACCCTCCGGCGTTAACCATGTAACAGCTGCCAATAGTTCTGTTGTGCCCGTCGGCAGTACTCCTTCGTTCCCGACGAGTCTTGCGTTTCATATGCTTAAAATGTTGCCGATGAGCAACATATCCTTGCCACCATATCTTAAAGGCGTCGCACTCCTCGGTGGGGTGTGAAATTTTCCGATGATATGCGCAATAATCAGGGTGCCTCTCCACCCCATTGAGCGTGTTTTCTTCCGAGGGTGGTAGCTTCATTCCTATTGACATGGTTTTGGCAAACCTTTTTCTCGTCTTGAATATCTTCTTGTCTTCCTCGGATGCTTTTCGATCTGGCGGGAGTACTTCAACTCTTTCGTTCAGTCGTCTGCATTTGGCTCCTTCCGATGCGGCCATCTCACGCTCCTGATCCGCTTTACTCTTTAGACGAATCTCTTCTAGAAAGGCGTTGATCATTTCATCTGTTGGCCACGCACGCTCTGGTTCAGGCTCTGTCCCCAGCTTCTTAGTGCCAGGAGTTTTTTCATCGTCGGTAAACGAGTAGGAGATTACGTTACAACTCGCCACATATATCTCGGATTCATCCGACGAGCTCTCTCCATCATCGTCCTCTTGAAAGATGTGGCTGAGGAACTCTTGCAGTGTGACAGGAGTTCGCGCCTTTTGATTGTACTCTTCCAGCGCGTCGATTTGCTTCTGCAAGTTCGTGTGCTCGTTTCCAGGCTTCACGGGCTTCTTGGATTTCTTCTTCTTTTTCTTCGAAGATTTTGACGGTTGGGCGTGAGTATTTGGGCCATTATCACGAGTCTTCGTAGTTGGGCGGGGCTTCAACATCCCTTCGATGATCTGAGGTTCAAGCGGGTTCTTCCATTCAACCGCTGGGCACGCATGAAGGTCACTCAGCATCCTTTTGGTTTTAGCTGATAGCACGATTTCCCATGGAGCTTCTTCAATAAAGGAACAAGTCGCCCCCGGTGCGTCCGTCTTCTTAGGAGTATGCGGCTGTGGCGGGTTCACCTTCCACTTTTCGGACAGCGCAAACTTTCCCTGGAGGTATTGATCTTCAATCCATCCTTTGAAGACAAAGCAATCCTCAATCGGATGGCTTACCGTTTGATGGTAAGGGCAATAGTTAGAGTTATTCACCTCAGCGGGTTGTGGCGGTCGCCTTGGATTTGGTAGGTTTATAAGTCTGTTGCGTACTGCCAGCTCGAATAGCCGTTTCGTCTTGTCCCGTAGGAACGAGTAGGGACGCTTCATCTTCTCATTATAATACCGGCGTCTTTCTTCCAGTTGATCCGTCAGCTTTGGGGCATTGGGTTGCTGCTGGGCATTCGCGACGAAGGTGGCCTTTCCTTTACCCTTGTCATTCCGAGATTCTGGCTTCGGGGGAGACGGTCTATGACCCATTTGGTCCATCTGAGCCAACTTGTCGATTAAAGCCTGGAATGTGGTTGGCTTAAAGAACATCATAAACTGGGAGATAGTTGCATGAGGGTCTAGGGTTCCCACGAACATGCCCACCGCGGGCGCTTCCTCAATGCGTTGCTCGCATTTCGACCACAAATTCCGCCATCGTATAGCATACTGGACCCAAGTTTCGCCTGGTTTTACCCTGGCGTTAATCAGTGCCGTTATTGGAGTGCGTTCGCTGGCGCTTGCGAATCGCTGAGTGAATAGCAACTCCATTTCAGCGAACGTCTTGATAGAATCGTTCGGGAGTTCCGAATACCATTCGAACGCTGTTTCTGATAAGCTGCCCATGAACTGGCGAAGCAACAGTTTATCATCTCCGCCGGTGTTACCGCAAAGGGCCCTGAACTGGGCGACATGTTGGTGGGGATTGCCGGTCCCCTTGTAAACATGGAACTTGGGAATTGTGTAACCCGGCGGGTACTTGATTTGGTCGTACCAGCTTGGATATGGCCGCCCCGTTTTTACGACTTGACCAGCTGCCTCAGTCGCATGATGAACCCGGATTTGCTGGGCTATATAGTCGACCAAGTCAGCCTTAGAGATTGTCTCCTCCTTGGTCGTTGAGAGGGCCGGTGGTGGATTTGACGTTTCTCCCCTGTCGTCTTCAAGGACGATCGGGGGATCCTCAGCGGGTGGATCCTGTTGGATCATCATTCCTATCATATCTTGGAAGAGGAGGCCCATACGCTGTATGTTGGCTGCTTGTTCAGCAGCCTCTTTGTCCTTCTTCTCCAAAATTCGGCGAAGGAATTCGGCGTCGGTTTCTTCCTCCTGGCGTTTGTCCGAAGATGTTTCTGGGTTTTCTTTTGGCCCGGTAAGTGCGGCCATAGCATTCATCATTTCCTGGAGCTTTTGCTGTTGCTCCTGAGCTTTGGTCACCGATCGTGTGAGCGGTCTATGACCTGTAGACGCACGGCTGTCTTCTTTTCCTGACGCCATGTATACGGTGTGGACCATCATGCCCCCAGACTTAGAGCGTCTGGGCTCGGTGCTTTTAGCTGTCGTTGCAGGCTGGGGGATCTTCTCTGGCTTCCTCCTTTTATGAGCAGTGGAGGTTGAGGGGGCCATTGAGGTGGGCGTCAAGACAGCCTTTCGTGGTTTATCCTGGTGACCGGCTTCCGATTGGATTTTCAGCTTCTTGTGCTGGCGGGAGAAGTTTGGATCGATCATCGAACCTCGGGCCTGCCGCCAAACCTTATAGATTTTGGAAGACAGCCCTTGAGGGGATCGGGGCTGTTCTGACTTTATTTCCACAACCTTTTTTAGTGGGGGAGGAGACCTCTTTAGCACCACAGTAGGAGAATTCCTTCGCACCTTATTTAGCATCTCGAAGCTGTTCCCCGTTGGAACAGCAGCATTAACTTCTGCCATCGGGGCTGATGGAGTTAGCCCAGAGGGGGAGTTGCCCCCAGCCTTCCTTACTCGGCGCCAATGGCGACGTCGAGCGTGTCGAGCGGACGGCGTTGGTTCAGCGGTGAGAATGGCTTCGTCTTGCCCCCTGTGTAGGTGGGGGGTCGCTGCTGGTGTTAGCCTGTCAAAGACCGATGTCCTTTGGGTAGCAGGAGCGGGAGCTGGGGCCGTCAATCTTGTAAGGACCGACTTTTTGGCCGGGGAAGCCGCCCTGGCGATTTCGGAAGCAGGACCAGTCACTTTCTTAGAAGCAGCCTTCTCTGGGATTGTAGGCCCCATGATGGGTCCACAGGATTTCTGGCCCAATCTAGAGAAGACCGAGGCGCTGATGTTGGGCGACCCGTTGAGAGGAGCCGCAGCAGGGGTAAGACGATCAAAGACCGACTTCTTGGGAGCTTCCTTTGTCAGCACCGGCGCCGTGAAGCTTGTCGGTGGGTGCATAGTCCCAAAAAACAATCCGGTTGTGTCCTGAGTCACCTGGTCCACCGGTATTGTGAATAACGAAGCAGCTTGGGGTCCGTAGGCTATACCTCCTGGCAAGGCAGAGCGTTGGTCGCAATTGCAGTCCGAGCAGTTGGAGCATTTCGCAGAAGTAGAAGCCATCGATCCTTTGCTTTCTGCAATGAGCAAGACGCCAAGTCTTAGTATCTCAAAACCCAAGGGCAACCATTAGCGAACCGCGATTGGTTCGCGAATCACGACACACGAAGTGTGGAGTGGAAAGAGGAAAAGGTCCCACCGGGCGTGCCAGAATCTGTTCCCCTCCGAACGGCGGCCGAGACGTGGGACGTCTCACCTGAGATTCGGGGCAGATGCTAATTGGTACTATCCGTCTACCACTCCGAAGATGCCAAGTTGATTTATAGCACCATGTATCGAAGGTCTGAACGGATGCGTCCGATGTAGCAGACTTCGTCAGATTCCCCCTCGCTTGAGGGGTTTTTTTGATTGTGGGGACGCTCTTCCCTGCAGGCACAAGCCCCTGCAGTTAATTACGCTACCGCGTCGCGGTAACAACTTTCTCCTTCTCCAGATGGTCACTTCGTGTCGTGTGTGTTTATTTTATGTTTTGTTGCCCGTGGATTGTTTACGGAGACCGAGTTATGTCGTCGCCCGTAGGGCGTGGAATAGTCCAAATCCGTATTATCTTAGATTTGGGTTTGGGGGTTTGGTTTGAGGATACGTTAGCCATATTTGAGGCCAAGATCAACTCAAACGTTTGTTAAGGATACGTTAGTCTAACCTGAGACTAAGATCAACTTAACGGGATCGTTTAGATCCGACAAAAGAGCATTTGAGCTCCATTGTTCCAGTTTAGGGACGTGGTGGTCCATTTAATGTATGGCCTCGGGACCCGTCACCTCTCTGACGACGTTGAAGGATTACAACGACAGATGTCAGAGGAGTTCAGAGATGTACCCTTGAACCAGAGTTAATTGGGGGGATCTATAGTCCAGTTTGGGACTAAAGTCTGTTTGAAAGGTTTAAGGATACGTTAGCCATATTTAAGGCTAAGATCAACTTAAACGGGATCGTTTAGATCCAACAAAAGAGCGTTTGGGCTCTATCGTTCCAGTTTAGGGACATAGTGGTCCATCGCTAGTTTAAGGACATTGCGGTCCATGGGTAGTTTAAGGACATTGCGGTCCATTGTTAGTTTTAAGACATCTCGGTCAAGGTTAAGGATGTCGTAGTCCATGGGTTTAAGGACCCCACAGTCCATTGTTAGTTTTAAGACATCTCGGTCAAGGTTAAGGACGTCGTAGTCCATGGGTTTAAGGACCCCACAGTCCATTGTTAGTTTTAAGACATCTCGGTCAAGGTTAAGGACGTCGTAGTCCATGGGTTTAAGGACCCCACGGTCCATTGTTAGTTTTAAGACATCTCGGTCAAGGTTAAGGACGTCGTAGTCCATGGGTTTAAGGACCCCACAGTCCATATCAATGTGTGGTCATCGGGACCCGTCACCTCTTTGAAGACGTTGAGGGATTACAACGCTAAGTATCAAAGGAATGAAGAGATGTACCCTGGAACCGGAGTGGATTAAATAGTCTTTGGCCCAATTTGGGATCAAGACCAATTAATTATGTTATGAGCCCATTATCCCAGTTAATTACGAATTGAGGACTTATGGCCAGCTTGGGCTAAGTCCAATCATGTCTGGGACATCGGCCCTCCTGTTGGTCCCTTGAAGGAGAGGCTTTGCCTCTGGCCATTTAGCCAATTGGGCCAATGCCTAGTGTTAAACACTAAAGACCAATCAGTGTTGAACACTGAGAATGAGATTGATAAGTCAGTGTTTAACACTAGAAGATAGTTGGTGTCAAACACCAGCAACAAGGCCTACAAATTAGTGTTAAACACTAAAACAGACCAGTGTTAAATACTGGCAACAGAAATCCCAAATTAGTGTTGAACACTAAGGTAATCAGTGTTGAACACTGCAAATAAAGTTCTTTGCTTAGTGTTGAACACTAAGGCCAAACAACGTTTTAACACTGAATTCAAGGGTTCCAATTTAGCGTTAAACGCTGAGGCAAGAGGGGTCACGTGGTAGCACGTGAGGGCGCCCTCCCTTCGTTTGTTCTGCTGAGAAGATCGCATCTTTTGGAGCATCACGTGTCATCACGTGACGGGTGTTTGAATGGAGTATGTTAAAGCCTCTGCCAAGGGTCACGTGGGTCACGTGAGGCACTGCCTCAAAGGGCTTTTCTGTAGATCTTTTGGGGGGGGTCACGTGGTGACACGTGACCCTACTTTTCTGTAGTTGCTTAGAAGATCTGTTAATCCCTTTCAGGAATTAAATTCCTCGTAGGGTTGAACCCTGACAATAATTTCAGAGGAATTAAATTCCTAGTTCCTTTTGAAGAGTTGAACTCTGAATTTTCTGTAGGAATTAAATTCCTCATATATGTGAAGAACTGAATAGGGTTAAACCCTAATAAAAGCTTTAAGGAATTAAACCCCCACTCTCTGTTAGAGAATTATTCTGGGGAATAAGATTAAGGGAATTAAATTCTTGTTGTTTTAACAGAACTAAGTTCTTAACTAGGGTTAAACCCTGATTCTTTTCATTCTGAAGGAATTAAATTCCCATAACACAGGGTCAAACCCTAATTTTATTTTGAAGGAATTAAATTCCTATAGTTCTGTGAGAATTAAATTCTCGTTCTTCCATTCCCTCTCTATGCTTTGGATCTGCATGGCAGGATCTCAACCCATTGAGAATTAAATTCTCAACTCAAGGGGAGATGTGCACTTTACAGATCCTCCATCAAAGAGAGAAGAAATATGTCCTTCTGTTTTATATCAGAGTTAAACTCTGTTGAGAATTAAATTCTCTTTTCTTTCAATGAAACCTTCCCTTTCTTACCTAGGGTTTTCTTTTGCAGAAGATCCAAATTCCTCTAAAGTATCAAGGCTCTCTCTCTTTTCTTCCCTCTGCATATATCTTCTTTTTGTGTGTCTCTTGGCTCCTATTTATAGGAGAAGCAGCCGAGTCAATTAGTTTTTGATGAATCTTTCATTGAGAGATTTGATTTGTATCCATCATTCATTTTGGACCTTTGGATTATTAGGTGAATTTTATTCACCATTGGATTTTAAATCCAGAGATTCTCCTTTGTTATTTCGGTTAGATTTTACGGGGAAATCTTCCCAAATTCGAGATTTTTCCATAGATAGATGATATTTAATCACCTTTAAATCTTTAATTCAATCGGTTGCTTTTGGAAAGATTTGAGAGGTCTTTTCTCAGAATTTAATTCTGTTAACAAATGGGCTTTGAAGTCGGTCACGTGTGGCCAGGTGACCCTTGGTCACGTGTGGGCACGTGACCCCCCTTGGAATGAGCCCTCTTCTTTCTTTTTGCGCTCTGCTTTCTGGTCGCTGCTTAACCGTCACGTGCCACCACGTGACCCCTGGTCACGTGTGAGCACGTGACCCTCGTCTGGAGCCTTTTTCTTGGTTTAACCGGAGAACAAATCTGCTGCTTTTGATTATCACGTGCCAACACGTGACCCTGGTCACGTGGGAGCACGTGACCTCTTCTGAAGCCTTTTCCTTGATTTGATCAGGGAACCGGTTTGCCTTTGAAGCCGTTTTTAATTGTCACGTGCCAACACGTGACCCAGGTCACGTAGGAGCACGTGACCCTTTCTGAAGCCCTTTTCTTTGATGTAGTCGGGAAGCTGAATTTGCCTTGCCGATACTTTTAGATGTCACGTGCCAACACGTGACTGCTGGTCACGTGTAAGCACGTGACCCTTTTCTGAAGCCTTTCCCATAAGCTTTTCTGATTCTAAATCAGGAAACAGTGTCGTGTGTGTTTGTTTTGTTTTTGGTTGCCCGTGGATTGTATACGGAGACTAATTTATGTTGTCGTCCGTAGGGTGTGGATTAGTCCAAATCCGTATTTTTTTTAGATTTGGGTTTGGGTTGGTTTAAGGCTCGTTAACCTCGTTTTGAGATTAAAATCAACTTAAACGTTTGTTGAGGATACGTTAGTCTAATTTTAGACTAAGATCTACTCAACAGGATTTTCTTCAATTTATAGAGACATTGCGGTCCATTGGGTTTAAGGACATCATAGTCCATGAGTTTTAAGGACCTCATAGTCCAAAGTTTAAAGACGTCATAGTCTATAGAGCTTAGTTTAGGGACGTTACTGTCCATTGGGTTTAAGGACATCATAGTCTATGAGTTTAAGGACCTCATAGTCCATAGTTTAAAGATGTCATAGTCTGTAGGGTTTAAAGACATCATAGTCTGTACGGTTTAAAGACATCATAGTCTGGTTTAAAGACATCATAGTCTGTACGGTTTAAAGACATTATAGTCTGTACGGTTTAAAGACGTCATAGTCTATAGAGCTTAGTTTAGGGACGTTATGGTCCATTGGGTTTAAGGACATCATAGTCCATGAGTTTAAGGACCTCATAGTCCATAGTTTAAAGACGTCATAGTCTGTAGGGTTTAAAGACGTCATAGTCTATACAGTTTAAAGACGTTATAGTCTGGTTTAAAGACGTCATAGTCTGTATGGTTTAAAGACATCATAGCCTGGTTTAAAGACATCATAGTCTGTAAAGCTTAAAGACATCATAATCTGTATGGTTTAAAGACGTCATAATCTGGTTTAAAGACGTCATAGTCAGTATGGTTTAAATACATCATAGTCTGGTTTAAAGACATCATAGTCCGTATGGTTTAAAGACATCATAGTCTGGTTTAAAGACATCATAGTCCGTATGGTTTAAAGACATCATAGTCTGGTTTAAAGACATCATAGTCTGTAAGGTTTAAAGACATCATAGTCTGTTTAAAGACATCATAGTCTGTTAGTTTTGGTTTAACCGCTTGGGGATGCACCAAACGTTATTGATTATTGGGACCCCCCATCTCTCTGAAGACGTTGAAGAATTACAATGACATGTATCAGAGGTATGAAGAGATGTACCCTTGAACCAATGTTGTTGGGACTAAGACCAATTAAAAAGATTGTGAGCACATGGACTCGGTTGATCTGAATTAGAGACTTGTGGCCAACTTGGGCTCAGTCCACTCAGTTCTGAATAGAGTGTTTAAACACTAGTTTGGGCTCGGCCCCTTTTTATTCAATAATGCTGAGCATTGATTTGGGTTCTGACACCCCTTTTTCTGAGTGTTGAACACTTTTTATGACGCTGGGGTCTAATTTACAGAGCGCCTTGTAATTCCTTAGCGCCCACGTGAGGAGCACGTGGAGCGCTTGGCGCTGAGCCCCAGACTTGGAGCGCTAAGGCGCTTCTTATAAAATAGCGCCCACATGAGGAGCACGTGGAGCGCTTGGTGCTAAGCGCCAGACTTGGAGCGCTAAGGCGCTTCTTATAAAATAGCGTGTGGAGCGCTGGGCGCTAAGCGCCAGACTTGGAGCGCTAAGGCGCTTCTTATAAAATAGCGCCCACGTGAGGAGCACATGGAGCGCTTGGCGCTGAGCGCCAGACTTGGAACGCTGAAGCGCTTCTTGTAAAATAGCGCCCACTTAAGGAGCACGTGGAGCGTTTGGCGCTGAGCGCCAGACTGGGAGCGCTAAGGCGCTCCTTTTAAAATTAGCAGCTTTGATCAGTCCTGTGCTCTGAGAATTAAATTCTCGATTTATAAGAGACTTTGTCTTATGGATCTAAAAACTAAGTTCTTCTTTTATGAAGAGATGCTATGATCTCTTTTGTTTTTTATTTATGAGAGATTTTGTCTCATGGATCTAAGAACTAAGTTCTTCTCTTTCTGATGAGATGTTGTGATCTCTTTTACTTTTGTGAATGACCTTGTCTTATAGATCTGTGATCTGAAAAAGAACTAAGTTCTCCTGATGTGAGAGTTAAACTCTTAAATATGGAGGAGATGCCATGATCTCTCTTCTTAATATTTACCTTGAGAAGAAATTGCTCTCGTCATTGAAGTTTCTTGAAGTTTGGGGGGGTTCTTCTCTCTAAGACTTGAAGTCTTGGGTCCTTTATATAGGTGAGGCTGATTTGTTGAATCAGTTAAGGAAATTTCTCATTGAGAGATCTCTGATTGATTTGGGGATGTTTCCCACCATTGGATCTTTGATCCAAGAGCTTCTGTTTTACAGAAGAAATTTTTCTTGTTTTTAACAAGATTGGAAAATATTTTCCCATAAAGAACTTATTCTGTATCTTGATGATATTTAATCACCCTTGGATCTTTGATCCAACGTTGCTCTGATTTACAGAAAACAATCATTCTTGTTTGGAAAGATTTGAGGAGTATTTTCTCAACAGAATTTTAATCTGGTAATTTGATGATTTATCATCTTCTTTGGATCTTTGATCCAAGGGTGGAGAACATTTAGTTCTAGTGCTGGCGTGCCTCAGAGTCTTTGACTCTTAGCGCTGGCGCTCTTGGCGTGAGCGCTCTTATGAGGCGCTGCCTCATTTCAAATTTTAAATTTTAAATTGAGCTTTGCTCTCTGATTGGGGGAAACAGCAACCATAAATGTCACGCCTCAGTACGGATGGTATTGCCCGCTCTGGTCGAAACCGCACGGTTTTGTCCTTTGGAACGAACCGGACTCGAGAAGGGACCACTTCCCAGGAGGTCACCCATCCTAAGATTTCCCTAACCCAAGCACACTTAACCACGGAGTTCTTCAAACTCCGGAGTGCCGGTTAATCGAAAGACTCCTCCGTAATTGACGGTGACATCATTACATTTATAATACAGTTCGGTCCTATTTCGGAATGTGCTTCAGAGACCCGATCTCATTGTTCTGAAGCAGCTCTACACTCAGATCACCATGTGTCCGCAACAAACCGCACTGAGTGTGAACAGAGCAGATCACCATGATGTCTGAAAACCGCACTGCTCTGGAATATTACAGCTTCTCTTTAAAACCGTGATTCCACCTTAAGGATTTTTCGACGAGGGGAAATTTCGGCGGTGTGGAAGAAAGTCTCGACCTTGGCGAACAAATCCAACAAATCTTCGGTTTCGAGATTTCCATCAAAAAGGTGAATCTCATTTTTGATGTGATATTCGTTGTTGCAATTGGGGTGGTGCTCGTAGCGGCCTTATTAGCAGTAGCGCTGAACCTCTTGGTTGGGTTCTTCGTCATCGTGGCGAAGAGGGAGTTCAAGAACATTGGGGGCCGGTTGACGAGAAGTTGTTGAGGTAGTCGCTTGGTTGCTCTTGATAAGCGCAGTAATCTCTGCCAATTGCTTCTTCACATCTTGCATATCGACGCTAAACGTCTCAACTTTATTGTCGAGGACGTCAACTTTACTACTAAGGGTGTCGTGTTCCTCATGGGTTATGTTGCGGGCTCTAGTCATGATGGAAGATGAATATTGGTGAAGAGGGGAAGAAGAAACGCTGTTGCGGAAGTCGAGGTGCTAGTGCAGTGAGGGTGCGTGAGGGCAGCAAGGGTGCGGTGCTGATGCAGCGAGGATGCGTCAAGGGTGTGTGAAGGTGCGGCGAGACGCCCGTGCAGCGAGGGTGCTTGAGGGGTCGATGAGGGGAGGCTCTAATACTACCTTAGGCGACAAGGTATCCGAAGAGTACCGAACCACCTATTGGGATGCAGAGAACTGTTAAATTCCGCAAACCCGGATAACTGGACGCACCGCTGCTAAAGGCAAGACGATGGAACCATAGAGTTTGGTCGAATACACGACTGTGCCGAATCCACGTGAAAGAAAGAAACTCAAATTTTTATTAATTTTCAAAATAATCTTTAGAAGAGGCTATAGACTTTATTTATAACTAAATACCGTCTTGAGAAACAAGTCGATTTAAAAGCTAAGAGATAATTAGGAATAAAAGCAATCCTAATCTACTAAGGAAAACATTCAAAAACAAATCTAGCCTAATAAAAGTAAATTAAATCAATCAATTATAATCTATCCAACTATAGAAATATAGATAAATCTTAATTGATTGAAAAATCTAATTATCATCTATCTAATCATTTATGATCTATCCAAATATAGATAAATCCTAATTGACTGGAAAAATTCCTGATTTGCCTTCCATCTGCTCGATCTCAAGCCGGTCGCGTTCATACGTGATGTACGCATTAAGTCGCGCTACATTAGATGCGGAAGGAACAATGGGAAAAGTTGATCGCTTACATGACAACCCCTGAAAAACTGGTATATATGATTTCAAATTCGTATGTGTGTGTGTGTGACCAAACATTTGACCCAAATAATACCGAAGTTCAATGTAGAAAAGATAGTATTAGTAATCAATCACTTTTTTTTAATTTGAAGGCTGAATCAAAACGCACCAAAAGAAATAAGGAAAGCAAGAAACGTCTGCGTTCTAATTCGACTAGTGGGAAGTTACTATTAGAAAACGTCAATTGGAGGATGGTTAATATTTTAAACCTTTAAATTTATGATCGTAGTGAATTTATTCAAAATATTATTACCTATCATGCAATTTATCTATATTATTGTTTATTGAATGCAGAAAAAGAAAGATTGGATCGGGTACGATCCATTTAAAACATGGGTTTCGACGCATTCCGGAAAAGATCTATCGTTTCGAGAATATAGTGAATCCATGCTTATTCTTCAATTTCATTTAGTTAATAACTTTTTGGATTCTCCTTAAACCTTAAAATAGATAAAATTTTGCCGTATGGAACATTTGCAGAAGACGTTTGAGGAGAAGACAGTTGGGATAGACGTTGGTCCCAATACTCCGATACATGTGATTACCCCCATCTTAGATGAGATATCTGGGGGACATCACGGTGGATGCGAGAGGGACTTGGGAAGTGATTTCATGTGACGTTGTATGAATTCCACAAGTATTCACATATTTTTCATCATCCAGACGCAGTCACAGGCATCTGGCTCGGCTATTGCACGGCTGGAACTCTTGAGAAAAGAATTAGAAGAAAAGTGACGCGACCTGAATGCAGAAATCGATGCTCATGTCAATGCTCAAGTTAAATACCATATTGAAGCATATGAAGAACGGCAAGCCGAGGCGGCACGAAAGCAAAAGGGGGAACAAGATGAGCACTATTGGTGAATGTATCCGGATGGATGGGTGGTAGCATGTATGGGCCGTGAGGTCCTTCACCGGGTGCGGCATCTAGGTAATTAATCGGATCGTTAAGACTTTTCAAACTTAGGTACTCTATTTTGATTGCCGATTTGGTTTATGCTTCTAGAAATTTATGTTTATTAAGTATCGCTCTAAGAATTTGATATATGGATTGTATTCCGAATTATTAGTGGTTTTTTATTATTGATGTTTGAATTTGTTTTTTTTTTGATATCAGAATATTGTGGTTATGATGTCATTGTTGTGATGTTCTTATCGTTATTCGAAGATGTTATTGTTATGTTGAATAAAATATTATGTGTTCGAATTACTATTAATTGTCAAGCAGGATCTACTAATCAATAAAAAATATTCGCCTTCCAGAACTATTTAAACCGTTTCGAGAAATTTGGGTACTTTTTAAAAAAAGCTTAATTTTTGGAAGAACGGTTTAAACAGTTTCCAAAATTTTAATTTTTTTATTAAAAAATACCCTTTTTGGGAGAACGGTTTAGACCGTTCCCCGAAATTAAACCGGTTTATTTTAAAAAATATCAAAAGGAGGAACGATTAAATCCGTTACCCCGATTAACCCCTAAGAACGTTTCAAACCGTTCTCCACATTTTAGGAGAACAGTTTTAACAGTTCTCGGTTTTCGGAGAACTGCGATACATAAAACGGTTCTCAAAATTCAGGAAACGGTTAAAACCGTTCCCTCTGTTGCTTAGGAGAATGATTTAATCCATTCTACCAAGGGTTATTTGTGGTAGTGATGGAGTTTGAATCCTTCACCAGGAGGCTCTATTCTTATCTTCTTATCCAACTTTTGCCCCACATGTATAATGTTTAATCCCAAATAAGAAATTCAAAGTATTAGCGACAAGAAAACATCACAACCACAAACGTCTGAAGAAATCTTGTCCAGACATCTGAAGAAATCTTTTCCAGACATCTGTCAAAGCAATAGAGCGAAAGCAAACGTCTGCTGAAGGAAGCACAGATGTCTGGCAATCAATTTCCAGAAAAACTAGAGTCTAAGCGTTTGTCTGACCAATTGCCTATTAGACATCTGCCGATGGAAAATGCGACTGTTGCAGATTTTGAAGATTAGAAAAATCTTTCCATATTTTTTCTGATGTTATTTGTTTAGGAAAGATTTTATTTGTTTATTTCCTCATCATGTAAAGTGTATATATACACCTTTAATATTCAATACAAATCAATGAAGTTCAAACCCTAAAACTATTTTCTCCTAGATTTTTTATGGTATCAGAGCCCTACGATTAAAAGCTCAATTATTGATCCATGGCCTCCTCTCAAAACTCAACCTCTATCATCACCGAATTCCCTTCTCCCACAAAAATTACCCACACAAATTTCACTGTGTGGAGATCCCAAATTCAATCGACCTTAATCGACCACGATCTCCTTGGCCACATCGACGGCTTCAAATCCCCTCTAACAAGGACTATCACCGACATCAACGACACCACCAAGCAAATTGAAAATCCCGACTACCATCAATGGTACCGTCAAGATCAACATATTCTCAACGCTATCCTCGGCAGTTGTGTCGAGACGATCCAGGCCCGCATCTCCTCTGTCTCCCCTCTAAGGAAGCATGGGATCGACTTGTTATTCTCCTTGCAAACAAATCTCGCTCCCGAATTATGTCGCTCAAGGAACGCCTGATCAACAATCAACGTGGCTCGCGATCTATAACCGAGTACTTACAAGAGATGCGATCTATCTCCGACAACCTCGCTCTCGCTAACCACCCTCTTCCTAAAGATGACTTTGTTCTTCACATCCTCACTGGCCTTAGACCTGAATTTAAAGAAGTCGCTGCTACTATCCGAGTTCATGATAACGCCATCATCTTTGACGAGCTTTATGACAAACTCATAGACTATGAACGCTATCTGAAGAAAGAAGACACGGGTGCATTTTACTCTATCGCAACTGCTAACTGTGCCAACTAACTCAATCGATCCTCATATCGCCCTCCGCAGCAGCGTTGAAATGTCTCCTATAATCACAACAACAACAACAACAATTTCGCTCGCAACAGCAACAACTAACAGTACTCTAACTCACGCAACAATAACTCGCCCTGCTCCAACTCCTACTACAATTTCTGCAAGCGTCCCGGTCACAATACCAAAAATTGCCATCAACTCGTTTGTTTTCTTCATGAGAACGCAGTACAAACCGATTAACCGCAGCACCCGGCGCAGGCAATCCCTCAATCTGTGGTAAACAACACAAACACCAACCAACCCGCTCGCTCCTCCTAAATATTGGACACCGGTGTTTCTCGACATATTACGTCCGATGTTAGGACTCTTTATGGCTACATCGATTATGATACCCCCGATGATATCAACATAAGTGATGGTTCGGGTTTGAAAATTTCTCAAATCGGTAACACAATACCGCACTCACCCCAAAAACCTTTTCTTTTAGATAATGTTCTTTGTGCCTCATATATTACTCAAAACTTAATTTCTGTTACTAAATTTTGCAAATAAAAAAAAAGTCTCACTTGAGTTTTTCCCTCTAATTTTTTGGCGAAGAATCTTCGCACCGGGGCATCTCTTCTTCGTGGGAATAGCTATAATGATATCTACTGCCTTTCACGCTCCATCCAAGCTCAAATTCATGCTACCTCCAAATTAGAAATAAGTTAGAGGCACTGTCATTTTGGTCATCCCTCCATCCGCATTCAATCAGTTGTTAGGAAAAATAAGTTAGTGTCTAATATATCGGTAGTTAATAATCTTCAATGTAACTCTTATGATTGTAATAAAAGTCATAAACTTCCTTTTTCTGAAAATTTACTACGTGCTTCTAAGCCCTTACAATTAATTTACACTGATGTTTGGGAACCCACTGAGTTGTCGTATGATGGTTTTCGTTATTATATAATTTTTGTTGATTATTACACCAAATATGTCTGGCTGTACCGTATGAAACGCAAATATGATATTGCCACCATCTTTCCCCAATTCAAAAAACTTGTCAAAACATATTTTCAACTACTGCTCATATCACTATACTCTGATAATGGCGGCGAATACATATTTATTGGCTCCATTCTTACCTCCTCCAGTGTCTCCTATCTCACCACTCCCCACACACACCCCTGAACACAATGACACATCAGAACGTCGCCATTGTCATGTTATCGAAACTGGTCTTACACTCTTACATACTGCCTTTTTTACCTCCAAGTATTGGAGTCAAGCTTTTCAAACCGCTGTTTATCTCATAAATCGTCTTCTCATACCAGTTCTTAATTTCCAATCCCCATTTGAAAAACTATTTCAACATCCACCAAACTATAAACATCTCAAGATTTTTGGGTGTCTTTGCTATCCTTGGTTAAAGTCGTATAACTCCTTCAAACTTCAATCTAGATCCACTCTCTGCATTTTTCTTGGTTATTCAACGTCTTAATCTGCATATAAATGTAGAGATCCCATCACTAACAAGATTTACATTTCTCATCATGTCAAATTTGTTGAAACCAATTTTCCAATGCAGATATTTAGTAGACATCAAGAGACTCTTCTGCAAGATTTGTCCTCCCCTGGCACATTATCGCAACCAATCCCATATACCCAACCTATAAAATGTCACATCCTACCTGCATTACCAAACCCAACCCTCATTGAACCCCAATCATAAACATCTCATACCCTCAACCTCACCCACTCCACCGAATCCTCACAATCCTCATCCTCCAATCTCGATACCATCGCCAACCTACTCGTCCCTACCTCCCTAACCTCTTCCAGAACCGCTCAATCACCTTTACCATCTCCACAATTATCTCCTTCTCCCCAACCCCCAAATCTCTGCACCAACATTGAACGAAAACACAATCCTAAATACTTCAACTCCCAATTTATAAACCATACCACTATTCAATACCCCAAACCCTTGAACCAACCTGTGTATCTCAAGCTATAAAGGATCCAAATTGGCATGCTACAATGTCCGAAAAGTTTGATACTCTCATAAAGAATGGATCATGGGATATTATTCCAAAACCAAATCAGAATCTTATAGTTTGCAAATGGGTCTTCCGAATCAAGCGCAACTCCGACGACACCATTGTCCGATACAAAGCTCATCGTGTAGCCAAAGGCTTCCATCAAAGGCCTGGCCTAGATTACTCCGCCACCTTCAACCTTGTTATTAGGACGACAACACTGTGTATAGTCTTATTCCTCGCACTCTCCCAAGGATGGCCTCTTCGTCAACTCGATATTAACAATGTTTTTCTCAATGGCACTCTCCATGAATATATGTATATGGCTCAACCACCACACTTCCTCCACTCCTCCCTACCCAATCATGTCTGCAAACTACGAAAAACTTTCTATGGTCTCAAGAAAACGCCCAGGGCATGGTATCAAGAACTCAAACACGATCTCCTTCAAGCCGGCTTTGCAAACCCAGTGGCAGATACGTTTCTATTCATCTACTCCAAGGAAGCTACCGCCACCTACTTCTTGGTGTATGTCGACGGCATTATTCTTACTGATAACAACATTCAATTCATTCAATCTTTTGTTAGTCAACTTGGGCAACGCTTTTCTCTGAAGGATCTTGGCGACCATCATCACTTTCTTGGTGTAGAAGCTATTCCCACGACACAAGAACCCTTTCTATCTCAACATCGCCATATTATCGATCTCCTGAGAAAGTTCTATATGAAAGGAGCCAAAGAACTTACCACTCCAATATGCAATACTACTCCTCTACTCTGCCATGACGGGTCTTCTTCGGTCAACCTCGCACCATACCATCATCCAGTTGGTGCTCTTCAATACCTCTCTCTCACTCGGTTCGATGTTTCCTTTTCCATCAATCGTATTTTCCAATTCATGCACTCTCCTACAGAACTTCAGTGGACGACACTCAAACGTATTCTTCGTTATCTTAAAGGTACAATACATCATGGTCTATACCTTTTTAGAAGATCTCTTCTAACTCTTCAGGCCTTCAGTGACTCTGACTGGGGTGGAAGTCATGATGACGGCCGCTCTACCACTATCAACATTCTCTACCTTGGCTCGAATCCGATATCATAGAAATTAACTCGACAAATGACTGTCTCTCGATCCTCTTTCGAAACTGAATACAAAGTCTTTGCGAATGCCACGACCGAGGTACTCTGGGTGAAAAATCTTTTACATGAACTCAAGCTAACTCAAGCTAGTGCGAACTCGGTTTTCCTCTCTCGGATGAAGCACTTTGCACTTGACTGTCATTTCGTTCTGGAATGCGTTGAAGATGGAATCATTCATGTATACCACATCAGTACTCATGATCAACCTGCGGATGTCCTCACCAAAGCATTTGGACACACAATTTCTCAAATTTCGATCCAAGATTGGAATCTCCAACGGAGCTTCAATCTTGTGAGGGCGTATTAGCAACAAGAAGACATCACAACCGAAGACTTCTGAAGAAATCTCGTCTACCCGTCTGGCAACACAACAACGCGAAGGCTGACGTCTACTGAAGGAAGCACAGACATCTGGCAATCAATTTCCAGAAAAACCTGAGTCTAAGCAGACATCTGACCAATTGCCCATCAGACGTCTGCCGATGGAAAACGCGGCCATTGCAAATTTTGGAGATTAGAAAAATCTTTCCTATTGCTTCTGATGTTATTTGTTTAGGAAAGATTTTATCTGTTTTATTTTCTCATCATATAAAGTGTATATATACACTTTTAATATTCAATATAAATCAATCAAGTTTAAACCCTAAAACTATCTTCTGCACTTTTTTAAAATGAGTGTTGGAATAGCCACCATACCGGTAAAAGAAATTTAAAAAGGCACATGAGCATAATTAAGATCCAGATGGGCACCCCCACCAAATGCATGAGCCTTTTTGGGTCATGGGAGGAACAATAAATACATATAGTCCATGTATTGATGTACTTTCATAAAAGGCTTAAGGCTCCAATTGCTTAAACTATTAACATCATATTAGAGCTTCAACTGAATCATTTTTTGTAAATAATTAACTATATTTAATGTAGTAAATAAGGAACAAATTAGCTCTGTTTTCCTCTTTCATGGTAAAGCACCATGAGAATATGACAAATTATCGAAAGCAACAAATTTAGATATGGGATACAAATAAGTGTGCTTACACTGCGTGAGGGTAAGTATGCAGAGGCCTAAGCGTTCATGTGCGGCCTGTATAGTTTAAATGCTTGCAAGCCGGATCTTTGTATGGTGCAAGTCCCAGAAAGAGGACTTTAGCACATGTCTCGGCTGACAGCCTATTATATATAAAGTTTCAAGCTAAAAGGAACAAAGGAAGGAGAGGATGGGATTGAGGTTCCAAAGACGAAGGAGTTATGGAAAAGATGCAACTGGAGACATTGGCCTGACACGTCGGGATAACCTAGAGACAAGAGAGGGCTCGAACCAGGAAAATCTAAAGGCGTAAAGTGCTTCATGGAGGAGACTTTGACGAGCCATCATTGCATGGAATTACGCTCTTTTGTTAGTTCTTAGCTCTTTTTAACATTTTTTTCTTTTTTAATTGTTTAGAACTTGTGGTTTTATTAAATTATTTTTTAATGAAACACATGAATACTTATGAGAAAGAAAAAAGAAATGACTCAACTCCATCTAGAGATGTTGGTTAGTTATTAATGGGAGACATAAATTTCCCTAATGATTCTTTTTTCAAGAGCGATATGTTTAATCTTTAGTTATATTCACTTAAATATGCTTTTATTTTCTTTTACATTATCTTATTTGTAGTTGTATATATTGATTAACTGGCTAGGCCTAACCTAGAATATATAAATAGAGTGGAAGATAAAATCCTTTGATGCAGACCTAAATTAATTTGAATTTTTTATGATGAGGTTGACTTGCTCTGTTCAAATTTGGATTTACAGTGATCTACCAACTTCTTTTTGACTTGTGCGGTTTGTTAATTTGATTTTTTTATGATGAGGTTGACATGACCATGTTCAAATTTGGATTAACATCTACCAACTTCTTTTTGACTTGTGAGGTTTGTTGTCGGTGCTTGTTACTGCTCACACCTAAATCAATCTTGGCCTTAGCTAGCAGTTAGTGTAACAAATTGAAGATCAAGCATTCACACCTTTTTTATAAAATGAAATTAAATTAAATTTTACTTAAGAAATAAAATAAAATTATGGAAGAATACTTTTTTCCCCCTATTTTCCCCCCTCAAATCAAATGTCAAAATAAAAGATGGCAACCATGATAAAACTAAACAGAGAATTTATTTAGAAAAAAATGCTAAAGAGAAGTGTACATATGTATGGGAAAATGGCCCCTGTGGTTTACCGCTAAGCCATTTCCTCCGCTGCTAAGAGACAAATGGGGGCACGACGCACACCCTACCTAACGCAAAGAGAGCCCGTTCTCCTTGTTTACAACAAGGCCATAAGCACGTGCGCATGCAAATTCATTATTTGTTGCATTTTACATGTTAGAAAAATATTCTCTTACTGATTTTGGAGTTTTGGTGTATGGACTTTTGGGCAGAAACATTTTAGATGGTAAATATCAAAGCAACATAGGTTTTAAGTCCCACTAGGCTCATATGCTATGCAGATAAAATAGCGATGTTCAAAGACCTAGGTTTTGATCCATAACAGTGAGCGTGTGCGTATGAGAATAACGAAGAAAAGATGCCCTAACAGACTTTTTCGTTAGGCGGTGTCAAAAATATATATCTTTCACAATTTTTTTCGACGGTCGGCATCCATCATCATCTTTATCATGTAAGATGTTGATACATCAAATTTCTTCATGCGATTTCACAACTTTTTCACCGTTCAATTAGCAATGTATAAAGTTTTATTATCGGTAAACCGTTAATTTTGCACCCACTAATTAACGGTGAAAAAGTGATGGAATCACATGAAATTTGGTGTATCGACATCTTACATGATAAAGATGATGATGATGGGTGCCGATCATTAAAAAAATTCCGTGGAGAATATATATTTTCGACGTCATAGAAGGAAATTTCCTCCTATGGCATATTTCCTCTTTTACCCTCCCTCTCTCTCTCTCTGCACACGCGCGCTAGTTCTTATCATAATTTTAAAATTTTGATGCACCGGTAGACATACCGAATTTCATAATTACTATATACTGTTGATATATATCTTAGCAAGCAAAATTAAGGAAAATACTATTATATTTTCTTGTTTAGCATGAAATTGGTTTAACCTTTAATAAACAAAAAAAAATTGTGAAAAAAATTTTTGTTTATTACTTTCAACTTTAACTAATGTTTTCCGTTTAATTTCTACTATTGTTGGTTTCAAGAATATTCCTTAATTAAAGTATTAAGAGTAGAAGGAAAAAATTGGGTATCCTTTCTTATCCTTCTCATTACTAATCATTGGATTAAGAAGACATGATTATTTGCTCCTAACCTTTTGCTCTCCCACCAAACTCAATATGAAAAAAGCTACTGTTCAAAGCTAGCCAAACCTTGAAAATTCTACACCTTCTAGACTTGTAGTAATTAAATATATTATTTAAATAAACCCCTATTGATCTTTGTAGTGTATATATACCTGCTTAGCTCTTTAAAACCATTGCCCACTGACACTCAGTGCCCACGTGCCCACGTGACCTGTGACCCGTTGTTTAAAACCATTGCCCATGTGAGCCACAGCTTAAAACCATTGCCCACGTGACCCGCTGGCACCCAGCGTCCACGTGCTGCGCACGCGACCAACGGACGCCAAGCGCTTATGCGCCAGGCACGTGACCCATGGGCACCATGCGCCCACGTGCCACGCACGCGTCTTTAAGACGCACCTCCCCCCATTTTTTATGCACTCCACATCAAAACACGTCCCCGTAAGGAAATTTTTTCTAACGGGGCGCTGCCCCGCACCCCGCAAAGGGGCTGCTAGTCCTCTTGACTCCCAGCCCGCTATCCGGGTAGCGGGACCCCCGTAAAACTCTGCGGAGCTCCCGATATATCCAAAACCCTTTCAACACATACACACACTGCATGTTGAGTTCGCATGACCTGTTTGACCCGTCAATCGAAGGTTCCCTCGCTCCAAAAACGAGGGGCAATTAACGGCAGCTTAGTCCGCGGCTGCCGGAGATTCGGATCCCCACGATCAATAAACCCCCGTCTAACCTATGCAGGGGGAATTTGTAGTACGCCTGACAAGCACACACGTATTCACATCTCAATAGGGTGACAAAAAACACCCTACAGATTCTGGCACGTCCGGTAGGACATTTCTCTCCTCCCATATCTCGGGTCAAGCGTTCATGCGAACTTATTTAACATATATATACATATCTATATTTATACTAAAATAATGCTCTTTCATGTAGGTTTTCAAGCAATCAATTTTCAACAATGTCTCCAAAGATGAACCCAGCTCCCATCTTCTACACGATGAAGATGGACGCTGGGACGGTCCTCCCGGCCAATCTTGGGAGACAGTGGGAGGAGCCGATGCTACAGTTCGGCTCTATTCTGTTCATGCCAGCTAGCACCATCCCAGCTTCTCAAGATCCGGTAACAGACAAACCGGTCTCAAAAGGGAAAAGGCCGAATGTCATAGTCACAAGGGCACCTCAGCCCAAGCACAAATCCGTTTCCGAACGACTCTCCATCGCTCCAACTGGGGGTAAGGCCATCAACGTCAACGGGGCATCTCGGGCAAGCTCCAGCGGTACCCTCGACAACTGCTCGATCGGGTATCTTCTTTAAGCTCCCTATCAATCGACTCATGGTGGCTTTTCAGAAAACGGATGCCCGCCAAACCCTCAAAATCGAGAAGCTAAGGCAGAAATGGCTCAGATACAGAGCCAACAAAAGGGCTAGGGCTCATGCTAGGCTGAGCTTCATGAGGCTCCGAGAACGGGGTTACTCTGCCAAAGATAAAGAGACGGCTGGATATGTGGTCCACACTGTTTACGTGGTCGGACATGAAGAAATGAACCCTCCTATGCTTCATAGCCATGGTGATGATATGGTGGACGCTACCCAACGTCGACTCGGTCTTTATGATGAAGAGCTCGCTCAGGCCGATAAGCCAAAAGAGCCCGGGGTTCCTGCAGAATTGAGCTCAGGTAATAAGGATGACTCGGTTGTCATAACCGAAACTACAGAACAAGAATTATTCCGATGGCTTCAGAGGCAGTTTCACGACAAGGATGAGAAGTTAGACAAGGTACAGTCTAAGGTCGACGAATTGGCAAATGTCGCGGTAGATCTCGTGACCCAAGTCGCCCGATTTCAATTACAGCAGAATCAAATTTTGGTTCATGAGCCAGGGATTGATACCCAGAGGCAGCCAACTGATACCTCCTTCAGCCTAAGAGCGGAGCGCCTTCGCGAAAAACGGCCGCGATCAACCTCCAGTCCCTCAGATACATACACCGAAGGGGAATCACCTCTGAAAGAGAAACTGGATAAGGTATATTCCTTCAAAAGGGACAAAGTCCATAAGATATTCAAGAACGCCTTAAGAAACGGTCTACATCTTCCAGAATTAAAGAGACCGTAAGAAGCGAATATGACCGACGACCCAAAATATTGCCCCTATCACAGAGTGATAGGTCATACCATTGAGAACTGCTTCGTCTTCAAAGATTGGGTCGAAAAGCAATACAAGACGGGAGAGATAGAACTGTCTAAAGGCGTGTTAGCAAACAGTCAAGCTACGACCGCCGATTTCATACAAATGGAGACCGGAGCCCTTCGGGAACTTGATTCTATCATACATGTGCCATTATTTGAAAAGGGCGAACCAAATACTGATCGGCCTCATGGAACAGCATCAATAAAGTCACCCACGCCAATGGAGAGAAAGAAGAAGGTATACTCTTTCAGGAGGGATGAAGTCCGCAAAATATTCGCGGACGCCTTGAACAACGTTCTACAACTGCCTGTTCCAAAGAGGCTACATGAAATGAACATGACCGGCAATCCCATATACTGCCCATATCATAGAATGGTGAGTCATACAATCGAAAACTGCTATATTTTCAAAGATTGGGTGGAGAACCAATACAAACTTGGGAAAGCCCCACAGTCGTCAGATGTACCGACAAGCCACAGAGCTACGGTCATCAACACAACTCCGCCAAGATCAAAGTTCGAGGAGATGGGATAAGCAAGCTGACCACCACGTTATTAAACTGGGAACGATAGACCTCTAAGTCTTTAAACTGGGAACTGTTGACTACCATGTCATTAAAATGGGAGCATACGACCACCACGTCGTTAAACTGGGAACAACAACCCTTAAGTCGTTAAACTGAGAATGTAAAAAAAATATGTGTAAATAAAAGAAAAAAGAAAAGCCGAAATGATGGGGCAACTCGCAATAAAAATCGGCGAGTAAAATAAATAAGAAAATAAAGCCAAAATGATGGGGCAACAGCGAATAAATAGCCGAAATGATAGGGTAATCGCGACCTTCGCGATAAAAAAAACTGAAATGATAGAGCAATCGCGATAAAAATAAAATAAAATAAAATAAAATAAAATAAAAAAAGCCTTGCAAATAGCGAATGATGAGTCGCTCCTGGTACCATATTCCAGTGCAACGATGCATACACCAACCAAATCCTAAATCCCTAGATTTCCAATGGCGAATGATGAGTCGCTCCTGGTACCATATTCCAGTGTAGCGATGCAGACACCAACCAAATTCCAAATCCCAAAACAGCGAATGATGGGTCGCTTCTGGTACCATATTCGAGTGCAGCGATGCAGACGCCAACCAAAATCCAATTTCCCAAAATTCTCCCAGCCCTACGGTTGGTCCCCGAACTGACTACCGTATACAATCCACGGGCTCAAATAATTCTCATCAAACCCATACCCCACCGCGATCATCAGTCTAGTGGCCGGTCTCCGCCCTTGGAATTATGCTCCATTTGGGAAGACCCACTCATGCGTCCTCACGATACATAAGGAGAACAAACTTACGAGATCCTCTAGACTCGTAAGAAAACACCTTCGTGAGATCCTTACGACTCACAAAGGAAAAACACACTTGGGAGTCCTCACAACTTCTAAGGAGAAAGTACACCTACGAGATCCTTTCGACTCGTAGGGAGAAGTTGCTTTTATGGGACCCTTACGGCTCATAAAATTGAAAAGTCTTGGTTGATAGGGACCTAAACCTGTCTCCTAAGCCATCACTCCCCAACAGGGAACGGCAAATGATGAATTGCTCCTGGCACCTGTGATTTAGTATTAGCAACGCTGATGCCGACCCTAACCCCAAAATTCCAAACTTCCGATCCAATAAACCCCTAAGTATTTAAACTGGGAACAGATGACCTCTAATTCGTTAAACTGGGAACGGATGACCTCTAAGTTGTTAAACTGGAAACATATGACCTTTAAGTCGTTAAACTGGGCACAATAGACCCCTAAGTCTTTAAACTGGGAACAGATGACCTCTAAGTCGTTAAACTGGGAACAGATGACCCCTAAGTCGTTAAACTGGAAACGAGGGAGATCCCCTCATAGCAAATGATGATTCGCTCCTGGTACCATATTCCGGTGTAAGCGGTGCTGATGCAAAACCAAAACCAAAATCTCCAAATCCACTCATGGCAAATGATGATTCGCTCCTGGTACCATATTCCAGTGTAGCGATACTGATGTCAACCCAAATCAAACCAACAACCTCTACAGCGGAATCATGCTTCATCCCAGAATGTACCCCGTGTCGAAATCATGCTTCGCCTCGGGATATCTACCTTCCCTGCCGGAATTATGCTTCGCCTTGGAATCAAGTCAACCAGCGATACTCCATGCCGGGGACAAGTCGCCCAGCGACACTCTGTGCTGGGGACAAGTCAAACAGCCAGCAACACTCCGCGCTGGGGACAAGTCGAACAGCCAACGACACTCCATGCCGGGGACAAGTCGAACAGCCAGCGACACACCGTGCCGGGGACAAGTCGACCAGCGACACTCCGCACCAGGGACAAGTCGACCAGTGACCTCCCTGTCGGAATCATGCTCCGCCTCGGAATCGGGTCGACCAGCGACACTCCGTGCCGGGGACAAGTCGAACAACCAGCGACACTCCGTGCCGGGGACAAGTCGACCAGTGACACTCCATGCCGGGGACAAGTCGACCAGTGACACTCCATGCCGGGGACAAGTCGAATAGCGATACTCCATGCTGGGGAAACGTCGACCAGCGACACTCCGCCTTTGGGATACGTCGACCAGCAACACTCCGCGCTGGGGCACGTCAAGAAGACACTCCGTCTCGGGGACACGTCGACCAGCGACACTCTGTGCCGAAGGCAAGTCAAGCAGACACTCCGTCTCGGGGACATGTCGACCAGCGACACTCCTCCTCGGGAAAACGTCACAAACAAAAACTCCGTGCCGGGGACACGTCAACCAGCGACACTCCGTGCCGGGGAAACGTCAAAGAGACACTCTGTGCCGGGGACACGTCAAAGAGACACTCCGTGCCGGGGAAACATCATGAACAAACACTCCGTCTCGGGAACACGTCAACCACCGACACTCCGTCTCGGGAACGCGTCAAGCGTCGACCGTCCATGTCGTAAAAAGGGCAGTGCCAGCTTCCCAAAAAGCGGGAACTAAAGCAAGTCGCCTCCACGCGAAAGAAAATCCATCAATTTTATGCACACGACTCACATATGTAATCTGCATTTATTGATGGGGGGCACTTTGTTGGGGTCAAAAATTACACCACAGTTGACCAATTCAAAGTCAAAATCAACCCCAGGTAAGCGGGCCCACGCCCAGCTCAAGTGGGCCCATGCCCAAGTCGAGCCCCGCAGCCAGCCTCCTCCATACCAAAATAAAAATCATGTAATAAATAATTTTGATATAATTTTTAATAGGCATAAAGCCAAATTTTTGTAAAGCCCATAGCTCATGTGCAAAAGTAGTGAGCACTTGAGGCATGAAATGGGCAAAATGCCATTTTACAAAGCCCAAGGGGCTATATGTAAATTTTGTAAGCCTATATAAGGCAACATGATAATGAAATGAAATATAACAATTCATTCTCCCCAAAATTCTAGTGTTTGTGCCTCCTTCCCCTTTCTCAAGGGTCTAAAACCTTCTTCCTCTTTTTAAATTAAATCAAGAATTTAACTCTTTCTTTATCAAAAAGTAGTTTTTCACCACAAAACCTACAAAGGGGAGCTTGGATCTCCCATCAAATATTTGAAAGGGAAAATTTTGAATCTCACTCCCCTTTCCCCCAAGAGTCGGCCAACCGAGAGGAAGAAGAAGGAGACTCATCTCCAAAAATCCCACGTTGGGAGGATCCAAGGCTCAAAAGAAGAGCCAAAAATTCCTAAGAGTTTAACTCCTTTTTAGATCTGTTGGAGTTTAACTCCATAAATTAAATTTCTGTTAGGAGTTCAACTCCAAAACCCCTTAGGAGTTCAACTCCCTAATCTAGGGGCTAAGCCCCTTCCCGCTGGTGTTCCTCATGGTCGCATGCCGCACACGTGACCCGCGGGCGTCTAGAGGTCGCATGCCGCGCACGTGACCCACGGGCGCCCTGCGGTCGCGTGCATGGCACGTGACCCACGGGCGCTAAAGCGCCTAATGATCACGTGCAGCGCACGTGACCCCGGGAACTAAAGCGCCCACGTGCGCGCACGTGACCCGCGGGCACTAAAGTGCCCACGTGCGCACATGCCCGCGATCGCGTGCAGCGCATGTGACCCCGCGGTCGCGTGCAAGGCATGTGACCCACGGGCACTATAGCACCTATGTGCGCCCCACGCGACCCGCTCAGCACCTAGTGGTCGCGTGCAGCGCACGTGACCCGCAGACGTCTCGCAGTTGCATGCCGCGCACATGATCCGCTGGCACCCAGCGCCTACGTGCTGCATATGCGACCAGCGGATGCCAAGCGCTCACACGCTAGGCACGTGACCCGTGGGCACCATGTGCCCATGTGCTACGTACACGTCTTTAAGACGCTTCTCCCCTATTTTTTTATGCACTCCACATCAAAACACGTCCCCCGTAAGGAAATTTTTTCTAACGGGGCGCTACCCCCGCACCCCGCAAGGGGGATGCTAGCCCCCTTGACCCCCAGCCCGCTATCCGGGTAGCGGGACCCCCGCAAAACTCTGTGCGGCCCCCGATATATCCAAAACCCTTTCAACACATACACACACTACATGTTGAGTTCGCATGACCTATTTGACCCGTCAATCGGAGGTTCCCTCGCTCCAAAGGCGAGGGGTAATTAACGACAGTTTAGTCCGCTGGCTGCAGGAGATTCGGATCCCCACAATCAATAAACCCCCGCCTACCCAAAACAGGGGGAATCTGTAGTACACTTGACAAGCCCGTGCGTATTCCCATCTCAATGGAGTAACGAAAAACACCCTACACACCGTGTATTCTACGTTACAGTTAAAATTACCGGTCTTTTTCGAAACCATGAATACATTAAGTTTTCAAGATTGAATTCATGTCAATATCATGTATTCATGTCAGGTATTCTTGTATTCATGTTAAGTTGTATTTATGGTTCGAGTCAAGTCAGTTCCAATAGCAACCATTGTGCTCTAGTATTCATGTTATGTCCAATTATAACCAGGGGTTGGTTAAGTCAAGTATACATGTTTGATATTGATGGTTTGAATTCGAGTGTTCATGTTCAATTATTCATGTTTGATTTTAGATTCAGGTTTGAATTAGACTCAGACTGAATCAGACACTTGTAAACTGATTTAGATCTTGAATTAGGTTCGGGAGTCATCGGTAACTGCTGCACATGGACGACAGGATTTGTGTCTTTTGCAAGACAATTACCATTGATAACTCCGTTAAGTTTTCTACCTTAAATAGGCAAGCACTCACTTTCTCCGGCTGTTAGTTATATGTATGCCCTAGAGGCCATTACTATACATAGGATGTATATTGTAGTGGATGCTTGGACATATATAGGGAGGACTTTCTTGCTCGACATGATAGTATGCTATCTGGTTGATCTTTACCTTAACGAGTACACTGATTGTCTCTCTGTTACATGTTGGTAAAGCCCTTAGGATGTGTACTTGACTACCTGGACTATGATGCGGATCATACTAGTGGGGACATGGTAGTCCATAAGTATATCCTTCAAAGTCCCTAGTCGTGGGTGTATCGAGACGGGGCATCGATATACCAGAGTAGACTAGCGTATACCTTCTCGACCCATACAGATGAGCGATGGATGATCCCATATCCATTGGTGTTTGACATCAGAGATGATATACGGGTGCTCAGTGGAGACTGGGTATACTGGACGGACTCGCCGAGAACTCCCAGATGGTATTATACCTTACGTCAGATGGCAGTTCTCTGGTGACACTGGTACAGAGTAGTCTGTTGACCCGAGATCGTCATAGAGTCTTGTGTGGTTCCCACTGTGCTTTGATTTCCACCTTACCACATCCAAGAGGGCGTGCAAAACGGTGGTTTTTGGGTACAGTCCCGAGTCACATGGAGGCAATGAGCGATAGGAGGGGATTTGTCTCTCCCGGTATAGGGGGTTGATGTTGCGCTGTGTTCGATTGGCTATAACCGGAAATCCCTGGCCAGGGTTGCTGAGATTTACTGGTAAGTGTTACCAGTAGTTTCTCGAACTGTTATAGGCCTCATATCGACACGACTTATCGAGCTATTGGGGTCTGACGTTTACCACCCCTAGGCGAGATATGCGACATATCAGACGATCAGACCGGACTGTACGGTAAGTGTTACTGGTTGGATTCACAGGAGTGTGAGCGGGCTTGCTCGTCGATCTTCTGATTGCTCAATACCCGGGTGGCCGTTACGTTTAGCAGACCGCTTGCGGCTTGTGGGTGTTTGATGTGATCATCACCTGCTGCCGGCATATTGACGAGTCTTTAGAGTCCTACACAGAGGTTTCCTGGCTCAAGCGAAACGAAATAGGAGCGCATATGAGATATGTGCGGGACCGAGAATAATGCGTGTATGTGATACCGTATTCCATTCTCGCGATAAATGTATCGATTGGTTATATGCGATATAACCTAGTTATCGAATCAAGGATTGGTTCGATAAGTCGATACATAGGATACTAGTCGGTTATATGCGATATGACCGGATCGTTAAATCAAGTGTTGATTTAATGATTTAATGTATAATTATATATTTGATATATTACTTTGCATTAACTAGTATTGGTTCACTTTAAATGGATTTTCTCACTTGGATGTGCAAGTTGTATATGTGATATACTTTTGTGCACATGTTTGTATCATGTTTGATGATGCATGCTTATTTGGTTAAGTGTAAACAGTTAAACCATGGTTAAGTTGATGATTAGGGTTTAGCTTATTCATTTATTTATTTGTTTATTCATTTTGGAAAAGCATAAAGAGAAAAATGGTTGCTAGTTTTGTTTTATCTTTGAAGCTTCATGAAGCTTTGACTAAAGTGACCATTTTGTCTCATGCTTAACCCTAACCATTCACTTGAACCTTAGTTAGTTCTCTACACTTGACCATGGTTCATGATATGATAAGAATTCATTTATTTTCTATTTAAAAAAAAACACACTTATCATATTCTTGCTTCTTCTTCTTCTTCACTTCATGAAGAAAGCTTTCTACCAACAATGGTGAAATGTGAAAATGAGTGAGAAATCCAATTCTAGAGTGAACCCACTTCCTATTTCTTCATCCTCTACCTCTTGCCAAGTAGTATAGGGTGTTTTCTTCACAAGTTTCTTGACTTGGTGAAGTTGGAGCTTGATCTAGTGATGCCTCGACGTAGATCATCTTCGGCATCGAAGCCGACGACCAAGCCCGCCCATTTCTCCGATGAAGCCGACGCTAGAGCCCGGGATTCGATTTGGACAGCGAGGAGACTTCATTGCGGAGCTATGGAGGTGGAGGACCGGATCTACAAAGGTTGTATTTCCGTTCTTGTAGTTAAGTTGTTAACTAGTTTCATTTGTCGCCTAAAATTCTAGTTAACGATCTCGTCTAGGGTTTCTCGGCACCGTAAAATTTGAAATTGGCATGGTTGATACCTTGTGAGACCTCCTTAGTGTGCCTAGGAACCCTACAGTGGTATCAGAGCCTAGCTAGAGCCTTAGGCGATGCGTAGACGAAGTTTGAAACCCGAACGAACCCGAAACCCTAACCCGATAATGCTCTCTGGACATTTTTCAAATTTGTGGATTTTTGTCAATTAAAAATATGCAGAAAAATCAGCAGGGAATCTTAAGAATTACTGTGCAACACGTGTCCATGATTCCTCCAAAGTGCGGCGGAACCGCGGCAGAAGCCTGGCTTCTGCGGCGGTTCCGCGGCCGTATGATGACGTCATACTTTCCTGTTTGCACAGTAACTCCTATTTTATTATGCTGAGTTTTCTGGGAATTTTTAATTTGACTGAAGAGTTGAGTATTCTGGGGTTGCTTTGGGAATCGCTGATTCGATCGGATTATCAAATTTTGTCTGTGCGGTTTTCCGGATAATTTTTGAATATGTTAAAAAGTTCGACCGGATATAAATACCCACTTTTTCCCCTGCCGGGAAATTTCCAAGTGTTGGATTTTTCCTTGGTTTAAAGACGTTCTAAGTAGTGCAAGTAACTCGATGGACCCTTTAGAAGACAACAAACCTTAACTCGATTATGTGACCGTCTTGAACTGCCCTTTGAACCTTAGGGTTTGGGGCAGTACGGCGTGCCACATGTGAGGCGTTGGCTTGACCCTTCTACGGCTGGACCGTTGGTACTGAGGCAGGAACTGAATGTTTTTAGACTTATTTCATGTGTTGAGCTGTATCGGGAAAACTTGGGTGTTCGTTTGTTCGATCGGAAAGGTTAACATTTTCTATTTATCCGGAATGTGATACAATAATTGGAATTCACAATAAGTTATGTGATAACTGGATGAATGTTATAAACATAGCACTTTAGTCTCACTTGATCGGTTGCCACGGAATTTTGATGTGATCAAAAGTCCGTCGCGATCACGTAGCGTACGCGGATACTCGCCGGGTAAACTTAATAGACAGCCTCGCTCCATAGCCCCGACCAAGTGACTGTAGGAGAACCCCCGTCGCCGAAAGCATCCGTTCGGGTGCTCGCGGCAGCGGTATTCCGCCTTGGTGCACTTCGTCGACGGTATCGGGGGTGCAGCCGCCTACTAAAGTTTGCGACGAGCATTCGATCAAAATGTCGGGAATCTTGTTGAATTGCCCGACTTGATATTGAAAAGTGTTTTCGATAATGAGACTAAAATGCGGGGTTTATAATTATTAGGCATGCGATGTCTAAGGAATTCATTTGATTAGGCATGCGATGTCTATGTTGGTTGCGGATTCCAACTGTTGTAGTTTTACACTTTCTTTTCTGTGACCGTAAGTGTAATATGTGATATCGCCGGTTTCGTTGCTATATGTCAACGACAATTGGTATGCGCATATTTACTTACGTTGATGACATGTGATGTTATGTGTTGCTGGATATGTTATATTGGATCGTCGTGTTTGAATAGCCGGGGGTTTTTATGTGAGATGAGTGTTTTTCATTTTCATTCATGTAAAAACTTGTATGTAATATTCTTTTATTGGGGCACTTCCAGGTTGCGGAAGATGTCACCCTTTGTATATTATTTTCTTTTCCGCACTAGGATAGACCCAAGGAGGGGAGCACAAGTAACCGGGTTCTGGAGTCCAGTGGGAGACCAACTCGAGGAGTCGAGTCCGGGTCTCCTAACTCTAGAATTGGTAGGGTTGCTTGCCGCTCTCGTAGGGGTCTAGGGGTGTGGGTTTGGCTATTCATCACGACCGTGGAATCCGTGTTTTATACTGGCTCGTATTGAAAACACGGACGTCCTAGTATATCCAATATTTCATATGATTATTCTGCTGCGATATCTGTGATGTGATCATGTGATATGTTCTGTGATAGATACTTTATATAGTATATATGATATATTATATAGACGTTACTTATGTTTTACACCCGCGCTAGCCCTGCCCCACTCTTCCGTTAGTTACCTAACCTAACGGTGCACGAGGGGACATCGAGGCGAATGCGGATGGCATAAGTGTACGTCGTATTTATCTGTGATGTTTAGGTACTTAAATGATGGGACTTCATTAATGAGATTAATGAAAGAAAAGAAACCTAAGATGTTGTGGAATCGAATTTCAAAAATAATACAGGTAGCTACAGTTCTTGCTTTGCACAGCGGTATATATGATATATCCTGCACCTTATTCGATAAGGAAATGACCGAGATCCCTTCACCGGGAGTGACTCCTTTAGCAATAACTGGCAGATGCTACACACTCGGTTTGTCTTTTGATTGCTTTTAAAAGTTTTTGCTTTGCACAGTGATATATATGATATATCCCGCACCTCATTCGACGAGGAAAGGACCGACGATCCCTTCACCGGGAGTGACTCCTTTAGCAAAACTAGAAAAGCCTCAAAGACACTCCATTTCAAAATTCATTCGATCCTACAACGAAATCAAGTTCATTACGCAATAGGTTTACAGAAAAACCTGTCGTAGCCCTCCGTCATTTCAGATAAGTACTAGTTAGTATTCGTGCTGCGGTTGTTTGGCATGCGTCAAGGCGTAGTGTACGGTAGCTAACTAGTGCTTATCTGCTAGCATACGATGCGATTGGATTAGGGTATTCGTACGGCGTTGTTTGGCATGCGTCAAGGGTCGTGCGGGTGGGTTTAATTCAATCAAGAAATGTACGGGTTGAACTTGACTAGCGGACTATGGGTTGTTTGGCATGCGTCAAGGTCATAGCACGCTAGGGGCAAAATATTATCGGGAATTTCAAGTGTTGAAATTTGCAATGAGATTGCATACCTTCTATGAGATAGTTGGATCCTGATACCCGCTGCGAGTAAGAGTTACTCCTGGGAGAGTTTTACATATTACAATTAGCCGATCAAGTAGGTGTCTAGAAAGGTGTCAACGAGATTACGCCTCTGGGAAAACGAGGTTTACTGTAATTAGGTTCGTGCGAAAGCACGGGGGACCTCCCTCAAAGTACCGACACTGGCCTGGCTGAAAGATTGGCGAACTTGTAATGTGTAATTAATCCCGGCTAGTCTTTCCTTTTAGGGTTTGAAGGAAGATTTGATTAAAAACAGTGGGAGCCATCCTGATTAGATAAAATAATAACCAATCTATTCTTGCAAGAGCGCACGCTGAGTGTTTTCTTCTCTCTCTCTCCAGGTAGCGACCATATCACGCCTTAATCAAGATAATAATACGGAATATTGACCGAACCCGCTTGTTATACTGAGCTGGGGAACGTTGGTCCCGCTCCAACTTATAATTGTTATAAGACAGAGCAGGAAATTGGGGATTACCAGAATTCCCGTGCCGCCCAAACGAAGAGAGTGCATGCTGATGCATCATCTTCAGGTGTGTTCGTTACAAAGAACTGTTTCTCTGTATCCTCTACGTCCTGGGTATGTGATACCAGATCAGGATCCCAGATATGTAATATGTTACATAGGGCTACTGCTAGGTAGAGAACTGAGAATGGGTGATAAGTTTCATGAGGCAGAAAACGGGGCAAGTGTTGCAGCCAAGTCTGTTGGTCACTGTCGTCCTGTATTCCAAATACATTGATTCTGAACGAATGTTATTAGATACCGAACCTGATATACAAAATCATATCAATCTCTTTATTAGTAAAGAAATGATAAAATTTTGTATAGTTGGATAATGTTTTGAACATTTCCTATATCAAAAGTTGATCGGTTCAGGCACGTTATCTAAAAGCATTGATGTTCTAAATCAAACTACAGTTCTTTAGTATACGGAACACACACAAGAGGAAGAGTTCAGAAATGAACGAATCCTTCTTGAGGCATTGTAGACTAGGTCATATCAATGCGACCCGACTGGCTGAAGTTACATTTTAGAGGCACATTTAAATCAGTTTGAATTTACATCTTATGGAAACTTACCAGTCATGTCACAAAGATAAGATGACCATAGCTCTGTTTATTGGAATCAGAGAAAGAGTTAATGAACTCTTGGGATGATACATGTTGATGTATGTAGGTCCCCTGTCTACATTTGCCAAGACCGGTTCTTTATACTTCATTAAATTCTCTGATGATCTCTTTTGATTCAGACATATGTTCCTGTTGAAACACAAGTCAGAACCTTTTGAGATATTCACAGAATATAAGTTAGAAGTAGAGAACCAATACGGGTATAAGTACTATGTCCTTTGATGAGATCAAGGAGGAGAATACTTGAGCACGGAATTCCTGAACTATTCTAAAGGAGAATGAGATTCTCTCTCAGCATTACTCCTCCGTATACACCATAGCACGATGGTATATCGGGGCGGAGCAATCACACCCTATATGATAAGGTGTGCTCTATGATGAGTACTACTGAGTTACCTATTTCCTTTTGGGAGTTATGCACTTGAGAAGCTGCATACCTATTGAATAGGGTTCGAATCAGATCACGGCCTACCACTCCATATGAGATATGGTATGGGAAGAGCCCATGTCTTAAGCTAGTTAAGATTCGGGGTTGTCCGGCCTATGTCTAAAAGCAAAATCCGGACAAGCTCGAGGCAAGGTCAGTTATGTAGAACTGAAAATGTTCCAGCTATACAAACTACAGCAGGTGATTTGGTAGAACCAAAGGATTCAGTAGATTCCAACGAACCTCAGCCTCTCCGCCGATCTAGTAGGGTTCCTCACCCACCTGAGAGATACTTCGGTTTCTCTATGACAGTGGGAGCGAGGATTGCATCATGAGATGATGACCCAACTAGTTTCGAGCAGGCCATCGAGAGTAGGGACTCTGTAAGAATGATTGGATGCTTAGCGATCTGAGATGGGATCCATGTACACCAACAAAGTATGGACTTTGGTTGCTATATCTGAAGGGTTAAATCCCCATCAGGAGCAAGTATATCTTGAGAAGATTACTTGGTGTGAATGGAAAAGTTGAGACTTTCAAAGCTAGACTTATTAAAGGTTTGCATCATTGACCAGGTATGGATTATGTTGAAACCTTTTCTAAGGATCTATGCTTAAGTCCATCCAGATCCTACTTGTCACGGCTACATACCATGACCACGATATCTGGTGGTTAGGTGTCATGACTGCTTTTCTAAATGATGTTTTAGAACAGAACGTCTGTAAGTACACAGCCAGAGGGCTTCGTAGACAGTGGGAGCAGCGGAAACGTGTACAAGATGCTTTATAGGATAAAGAAGGCATCGCGGAGTTGGAACGTCTGTTTTGATGAAGTAGTCAAAGAGTTTGACATCATCAAAATGGTAGATGAACCTTGTATATACAAAAAGGTAGTAGGGAGTATGGTGGTGATCCTTATAGAGGACGTGGATGACATACTCTTGATAAGGAAGGAGTTTCCTATGCTACGCTCGATCAATCTCCGCTTATCACAATGATTCTCCATATAGGATCAAAGTGATACCTCCTAAATCCTGGGTTTTGGATCTATGAGATAGATCTAATTGGATGTCAGGATTCTCACTAGTTGTAGTGAGATGGTATCAATCGATCCTGGGGAGAATCACTGGAAGTGTTCCAGGGTGATAAGGACGACTGAATGTCAGTCACAGGCATTGTCTTTACCCTTAGTAAAGGGACGGTATGTTGGAAGAGTTCCAAGCTAGATACCGTGGCATACTAGACGATAAAGGCTGGATACATCGCTACTTAAGATGCTACCAAAGAGGCTGTCTGGGTGTATATTAGTTCATGAGATGAACTTAGTTCCTCCCATTGTGTGACAATGGAGTTGTGGCTTATGCCAAGGAACGTCCGTCCCATCAGTGATCCAGATATATTCTAAGGCAGTATTACCTGATCATGGAGATGGTTGATCTCCAGGGGATCGAGGTTAGGAGAGTAGACTCAGAGGACAACACGGCGGATCCACTCACGAAGGCCTATTCCCAGAGAGAGACTCTTATGGGATGGTTGAGTATGAGATACTGCAACCACTGCTACAGATGGCCCTAGTGCAAGTGGGAGATTGTTAGTTATATGTATGCCCTAAAGGCCATTACTATACATAGGATGTATATTGTAGTGGATGCTTGGACATATATAGGGAAGACTTTCTTGCTCGACATGATAGTATGCTATCTGGTTGATCTTTACCTTAACGAGTACACTGATTGTCTCTCTGTTACATGTTGGTAAAGCCCTTAGGATGTGTACTTGACTACCTGGACTATGATGCGGATCATACTAGTGGGGACATGGTAGTCCATAAGTACATCCTTCAAAGTCCCTAGTCGTGGGTGTATCGAGACGGGGCATCGATATACCAGAGTAGACTAGCGTATAGCTTCTCGACCCATACAGATGGGCGATGGATGATCCCATATCCATTGGTGTTTGACATCAGAGATGATATACGGGTGCTCAGTGGAGACTGGGTACACTGGAAGGACTCGCCGAGAACTCCCAGATAGTATTATACCTTATGTCAGATGGCAGTTCTCTGGTGACACTGGTACAGAGTAGTCTGTTGACCCGAGATCGTCATAGAGTCTTGTGTGGTTCCCACTGTGCTTTGATTTCCACCTTACCACGTCCAAAAGGGCGTGCAAAACGGTGGTTTTTGGGTACAGTCCCGAGTCACATGGAAGCAATGAGCGATAGGAGGGGATTCGTCTCTCCCGGTATAGGGGGTTGATGTTGCGCTGTGTTCGATTGGCTATAACCGGAAATCCCTGGCCAGGGTTGCTGAGATTTACTGGTAAGTGTTACCAGTAGTTTCTCGAACTGTTATAGGCCTCATATCGACACGACTTATCGAGCTATTGGGGTCTGACGTTTACAACCCCTAGGCGAGATATGCGACATATCAGACGATCAGACCGGACTGTACGGTAAGTGTTACTGGTTGGATTCACAGGAGTGTGAGCGGGCTTGCTCGTCGATCTTCTGATTGCTCAATACCCGGGTGGCCGTTACGTTTAGCAGACCGCTTGCGTCTTGTGGGTGTTTGATATGATCATCACCTGCTGCCGGCATATTGACGAGTCTTTAGAGTCCTACACAGAGGTTTCCTGGCTCAAGCGAAACGAAATAGGAGCGCATATGAGATATGTGCGGGACCGAGAATAATGCGTGTATGTGATACCGTATTCCATTCTCGCGATAAATGTATCGATTGGTTATATGCGATATAACCTAGTTATCGAATCAAGGATTGGTTCGATAAGCCGATACATAGGATACTAGTCGGTTATATGCGATATGACCGGATCGTTAAATCAAGTGTTGATTTAATGATTTAATGTATAATTATATATTTGATATATTACTTTGCATTAACTAGTATTGGTTCACTTTAAATGGATTTTCTCACTTGGATGTGCAAGTTGTATATGTGATATACTTTTGTGCACATGTTTATATCATGTTTGATGAAGCATGCTTATTTGGTTAAGTGTAAAGAGTTAAACCATGGTTAAGTTGATGATTAGGGTTTAGCTTATTCATTTATTTATTTGTTTATTCATTTTGGAAAAGCATAAAGAGAAAAATGGTTGCTAGTTTTGTTTTATCTTTGAAGCTTCATGAAGCTTTGACTAAAGTGACCATTTTGTCTCATGCTTAACCCTAACCATTCACTTGAACCTTAGTTAGTTCTCTACACTTGACCATGGTTCATGATATGATAAGAATTCATTTATTTTCTATTTAAAAAAATAACACACTTATCATATTCTTGCTTCTTCTTCTTCTTCACTTCATGAAGAAAGCTTTCTACCAACAATGGTGAAATGTGAAAATGAGTGAGAAATCCAATTCTAAAGTGAACCCACTTCCTATTTCTTCATCCTCTACCTCTTGCCAAGTAGTATAGGGTGTTTTCTTCACAAGTTTCTTGACTTGGTGAAGTTGGAGCTTGATCTAGTGATGCCTCGACGTAGATCATCTTCGGCATCGAAGCCGACGACCAAGCCCGCCCATTTCTCCGATGAAGCCGACGCTAGAGCCCGGGATTCGATTTGGACAGCGAGGAGACTTCATTGCGGAGCTATGGAGGTGGAGGACCGGATCTACAAAGGTTGTATTTCCGTTCTTGTAGTTAAGTTGTTAACTAGTTTCATTTGTCGCCTAAAATTCTAGTTAACGATCTCGTCTAGGGTTTCTCGGCATCGTAAAATTTGAAATTGGCATGGTTGATATCTTGTGAGACCTCCTTAGTGTGCCTAGGAACCCTACACCGGCTCCCTAGGGCTCAAGAGAATTGATCCCGCTTAAATCTATATTTACTAAAGTTCTTAAATATTGTTTTTATATAACTCGAAGGAGTTTTATGAAAAATATTTTAATATAGTTTAAATATTAAAGCTCGAGGGATTATTTATATTATTAGGTTTTTCATGAGCATGAGTTTTAAGGATTTGAGGTATTTTAGTGATAAACAATTAACTTTGGAAGTTCATGGTATTTTATTGAAAAGAGTTGTCTTTTGGTAACTTGATAGTACTTTATTAAAACTTGTTAATCTTTCATTTTTAGAAAATAAGTTTATTATATTTTGAAAATAAGGATTTGTAATTTCTATACAATTATTAAAAATTAAATTTCTCTATTTAGTTAGAAAATTCGTTTTTCTTAAAAACCGTATTTAAAACCTTTCGAGACCGAATGCTCCGTGAGGAGCTCTGCATCTCGCTCTACTAACCCAACGATGTGCGATAATCCGCACCATCCATTAGTGGGTCCCCTAAATAGGGTTGTAGAGGTATAATCGCAAAGGAATCAAAATACTGTTTTAAAAGAAAACCATTTTTTAAAGTAAGTGGTATTTTAATGTAATATTTTTTTCGTACAAAATTCATACAAAAAGGTATCGTGCTATGAAACAAGAGTGTGCGTGAGTGATAGGTCATTACCCCCATGATTTTTTTCCTAAAGGTATAATTTTAACGTAAGTAAAAGAAGCGATATCAAAGTTCATGGTATTTTAATGAAAAAGTTAATTTAAAGTTATTTTACATGATATTATAGGCTAAAATCTTGATTCTAAATATTGGTATCAAAATTACAAGTGAAGAGGTAAAGTTTGTATGACCAAAATATAAAAGGAATTGGAGTTATGGCTTTTATAAAAGATGATATCGGTATAACTCCACTTTTACCGATTTTGATTAAAAAGAATTTTTGATGAAGAGAAAGGATGTTTGGGAGGGACTTACCGTTTGATTGTGCTAAGAAGAGGGGGAGGAAGAGTAGGAAAGTTTTGGGGTGTCGCTGGAGCGCCGGAATTAGCTTCGATTTTCGCCGAAAGTTGCTTGCTTGCTAACTCTTCTTTACTTCACTTGTACTTAGGAAATTTTTTAGAGTTTTGGCTAGAATTTTCGGAATGGTGAAGGGCTAGGGCATGGGGCAGTATTTATAGTGGAGAATTAGGGTTTTGGAATTGAAAATGTGGATTAAAAAGCATTAAAATGTGCTTTAATTATGAAATGAAGGGTCTCTGTTTGATTGCAGAGAAATCAAATAGTGAAGGGGAGTTAGGGGTAGGTGAAAGGATGTGTGTGCAAAACCCGGGGACATTTGGGCACCATCCAACCATCGGCGTCGACCGTGGGGGTATATCCGCCGGTCGTTTTGAGGAGCCGGGTCTCGAAATTCGTGCCACGTGTATTTCTCAGTGTTTACTCCATTTTCCACATATTGATTTTTCTAACTTTTCATTTTTCTGTGTATTGCACGTGCAATCTTTTGGGCTTCCAAAAATTTAAAAAGAAAAATCAGAAAAAATAATTGTGGATGATGGGAATCGAACACAGAGGCTACGTCACAGCAGTGCAAGGGCTTTACCAGTAAGCTACAAGTTGTTTCTTGCTTTTATTTAGCAAAAGTAACTTATAACTCAAACTGAGGCTGTTATACTCTCTTCTGTACATTAAAAAGAAAAATTTTATACAGTAATTTCAGCGTCGTTACATTCTACTCTCCTTATAAAAAAATTTGTCCTCAAAATTTATACAAAATAGTTGTAACAGATTCAAGAAAGTTTCGTTAAAGCAGTGGTGAAGGAACTACTGATATTGTACCGAAAGTGTATGAAAATGCTTCCGTCTACTGGGAACTGGAGCGTGACAGTACGTGTCGCTAATATATAATGATAAAGCCCGTAGGGTCTTTACTTGACTACAATGATTATGATGGTGATCATACTAATGGGGCCTGGATAGTCCATAAGCACATTCTTAAATGTCCTTAGTCGTGGGAGTGTCGAGACTGAGTATCGATATTTTAGAGTAGACTAGTGTATACGTTTCTTGACCCCCACGAGAGGCGATAGTTGATCCCATAGCCATTGGTGTTTGACTTTGAAGATTGTATACAGTTGCTAATTGGGTTATGGGCTACACTGGACGAACTCGCGAGAACTCCTAGATGGTATTATACCTATCGTCAGATAGCATTTCTCTAGTGACACGAGTACATGGTAGTCTATTGAGCTGAAATCATCATTTGTCTTGTGTGAGTTCCCACTATACTTAGATTACTACCCTACCATGGCTCTACTGAGTCGTGCAAACAGATTTTAATTGGGTATAGTCCCGAGCAACTTGGAGGCAGGGAGCGGTCAAGGGGATTCATCTCTCCCGATATAGGGAGTCGATATTGCACTGTGCGCGATTGGTTATAACCATAAGTTCCTGGTCAGGGCGGATAAGATTTACTGATAGGAGATCATTAGTTTCTCGGTTGGTTATGAGCTTGACATCGGCACGACTTATCGAATTATTGGGAGTCTAACGGTTTCTACCTTCCAGACCCATTATGCGACATTCTTAGATGAAAAGACCGGACTATACAGTGATTGTCACATATAAACTCAGTAGGGGTTCGGACGAGCTTACTTATCAATATTCCTTTCGATAGATATCAGTAGCCATTACGTACAGCTAATGTCACTGACGTACTTGTGGGTTATGGATTGGATTCAGTAACTCACTGCCAGCGTATTGTCGAGTCTTTAGAGTCTCGCACAGAGATTTTTCCGGCTCTAGCGATATGATGTAGATGTGTGTATTGAATGCGTACTGAAGTTCGATTAAATACGTGAATTGGATACGCGTATAGTAATCAGACGTTTGATAATACTAACTGGTCTTTTGGAAAGACGGATATTAAATCAAGTATTGATTTAATATATTTATACATATATTAGGTATATGTATTTACTAGTATTATATCACTCATTACCTTTTTATCTCACTTTTGCATTTTTAATGCAAATGGAAATTATATATTATATGTTTACATATTAATGTATTTTCCTACTTCTTTTTCTCTTCTCTTTTATACATGTGATCTTCACATGGGTTTAGGGGTACATACCCACCCACTTTGGATGGACAAATGGAGGAGAGAGGAGTGGATGGACAAGTGGAGGAGAGAGATGTAAGGGGTTATATGAGAGTATTCTCTCATATCATTTTATTCTAATGCTTTCATTCCCCACCCCCCTCTTCCTCTCACTTTGTTCTCTAGGTTTTCAACCCTCCTAACAAAAGAAAAAAGAAAAAGAATTAGAAGTGAGAAAAAGAAAGAGTGAATATAAACTATATCTCTTGGTTTAGAATTCTAGCAAGATTATAGATCAAGTATCTTCACAAGAAGCTACCTTGAAGTGAAGATGGAGTTACAGTTGGTTTTCCTTAATTTGATCCATTTTTGACAAGGAAGGCCTTCACCAAGCCTGTTCTCTACAACCTAGGAGCCTAACTAGAGTTCAAGTTCATTCTAAGAGCATATGAAGATACATCAAAGGTTGTAATTGCTAAACTGTTAGTTGTAGTGCTAGTTTTAGTTTACATGTTCATATCTTTAGTTGTTTTTTTGGTGTTGGAAGTTCATGCTCTCTTGATTTTTTGAAAACAGTATTCCACCTTGTTTTAAAATCCTAGCTCGGGTGCATAAACTCCATCAGTAATTGTAGAATCATCAACTGTGGTTTGTACAAGAAGATCAGAAATGTACTTGTATTATGACAGAAGATGACTACGGGAAGAGTAAGCAACTTCGATTCCCAAGAAATAACGTAAATATCCAAGATCCTTCATCTCAAATTGCCGCTGAAGAAGTTTTTTTAGATATGTAATATTTGTTGTGTCATCACCAGTGATAATCATATCATCAATATAAATCAAGAGAAGACCTCGGCTTTTGGAGGAAGAGCAATAAAAGAGTGCATAATCAGTAAGGCTCTCGGTGAATCCTGCAGTCAGAAGAGTTTGACGAAATCGCTCAAACTAGGTGCATGGTGCCACTTAAGATCATAAAGAGCACAACGCAGACTACACGCATACCAAGGGAAAGCGGAGACACCAGGAAGAGGCTTCATATAAATCGTCTCCGAAATATCACCGTTAAGAAAAGTATTCTTAACATCCATCTGAAATATATGCCAATGACAGGCTACATCAACTGCAATGAGCGCACGAATGGACGTGATCTTGGAAATATCAGCAAAAGTCTCTTCATAATCAATGTCATATTTCTGAGAAAACCCACGAGCCACAAGACGTGCCCTGTAACGTTGACCGATTTATCTTACTTGGTTTTGACCTTGTAAATCCAGTTACAGCTAATGGGCTTGACATCTGATGGTAAAGAAACAAGATCCTATGTGTGAGTATCATGAAAAGCATGCAATTCTTCCTGCATGGCATGTTGCCATTCTGGATATTTCATAACCGCGGTATGTAACTTGGGTTCCTGAATAGAATGAACAGCAAAAAGAAAAGATATAAACTAAGAAGAATAATTGTTAGTCATGTAAAAGCTATAACAGGAAGATGGCCGTATTTCTCGCAGAGGATTCCGACGATGTGGAGGAGGAGAAATAGCATCTGGAGAAGATGGTACAGGCACAAGTGAATACTTAGTCATCACTGTATCAGTGAAGGGAACAATAGAAATTGTAGGAGCATCAATAGTTGTAACAGGAGGTGAAACGGGAGTGTATATAGGCATAATAGTGGGTGTAACTTACGATGAGATAGAGAAATCAAGAAAGGACATCTATCTTGGAATGAGCAAAATATTGCACATTCTCGAAAAATGTGACGTTTCGAGAAATGTGAAGCCATTTACTAGTAGGATCGTAACATCTGTATCCTTTATGATTCGGACTATACCTCATCATAAAACTCTTCACTAAGCAAGAAAAAAGTTTATCTCGTTCAAAAGCAGGTAGAAAAATAAAACAAACACGGCCAAAAGCGTGCATAATGGAATAGTCAAAGGGGGATTTGTAAAGTCTTGAGGATGGAATGGCATATGGAAATAAGGAAGATAGAGTGATATTGATGAGAAGAACATATGTCAACAAAGTTTCAACCCAATATGAAAGAGGAACTTAAGAAGACGGTAATAGGGCCCGTGTAGTCTCTAAAATATGTCGATGGTTTCTCTCGGCTATACCATTTTGTTCATGAGTGTGTAACGACCCCAATATTACTATACCATCGGGTTTTCTTTCTTTAGTAAAATATTGTATTTATTTAATCGTAGTATTTTTCCGTAAATTTTGTTTTCTATTAAATATATTATTTTATTATTCCATCTATTTTCCCAAACCCATTTCATTAAAACTAAATTTTAACGTTTTTCAAATTAAACATAAAACCTAACCCAGCCCATAACTCAAATCCAATTTCATTTTCATTTTTTAAATAAAACTATGAGCCCAAAATCCCACTTTCTTTTTAAGAAACATCATATATTTAATTCTTATTAAATATGTGTATGAACAACCGTGTAGCTCATTGGTTAAGACTTTGCATTGTTATTCTATAGATTACATGTTCAAATCCCTATTCTTGCAATTATTTTTTTTATCAATTTTTATTCTTCCCATAACTTACAAATGAGCCCTTTCATTTTCAAAATGAATGGTGACCTTTCATTCTCTTTTAATTCCCATGTTGAATGCATATATTAAAATAGATAATTCACCATTACACCATCTTTATTTGTCCTCCTCTTTTTTTCTTCCTCACATTTTTCTCTCTCTCTCTTCTCCCTCTTCACCTAGAGTCCTAAAAGAAGAACACAAAGAAGTTTTCAAGAAAGTCTCACTAGTAATGCGAACCTATCAGCGGATAGACAAGCCCAGTGACAATACCGGCTTGTGTATGTAAGTCTCTTCTCTCTCCCCCTCCATCTCTTTATTCTCCTCTTGTCATATCTTGTGAATCCGCCATTCTTTTCATATCATAATCCATAAGAGAAGATAAACATAAACAAATATATACATATATACATATAAACATATATATACATATATATACATATATACATACATATATATATACATATATATATATATATATATATGTGTTTAGTTATATATAGTTCTATATGGTTTAATAATACCTTATTATCTATTGTTCAAATTAAAGTATTTTCAATTCTTTGTTCATGACTATGAATGTTTATTATGAGTTGTGAGAACATATGTGTAACGACCCCAATATTACTATACCATCGGGTTTTCTTTTTTTTAAAAATTATTGTATTTATTTAATCGCAGTATTTTTCCGTAAATTTTGTTTTCTATTAAATATATTATTTTATTATTCTATCTATTTTCCTAAACCCGTTTCATTAAAACTAAATTTTAACTTTTTTCAAATTAAACATAAGACCTAACCCAGCCCATAACTCAAATCCAATTTCATTTTCACTTTTTAAATAAAACTATGAGCCCAAAATCCTACTTTCTTTTTAAGAAACATCATATATTTAATTCTTATTAAATATGTATATGAACAACAGTTTAGCTCATTGGTTAAGTCTTTGCATTGTTATTCTATAGATTATATGTTCAAATCCCCATTCTTGCAATTATTTTTTTTATCAATTTTTATTCTTCTCATAACTTACAAATGAGACCTTTCATTTTCAAAATGAATGGTGACCTTTCATTCTCTTTTAATTCCCATGTTGAATGCATATATTATGATAGATAATTCACCATTACACCATCTTTATTTGTCCTCATCTTTTTTTTTCTTTCTCACATTTTTCTATCTCTCCCTTCTCCCTCTTCACCTAGAGTCCTAAAAGAAGAACACAAAGAAGTTTTCAAGAAGGTCTCACTAGTAACGCGAGCCTATCAGTGGATAGACAAGCCTAGTGACAATACCGGTTTGTGTATGTAAGTCTCTTCTCTCTCTCGCCCTCCATCTCTTTATTCTCCTCTTGTCATATCTTGTGAATCCGTCATTCTTTTCATATCATAATTCATAAGAGAAGATAAACATAAACATATATATACATATATATATATATACATATATATATATATATATATATGTTAAGATATATATGGTTTTATATGGTTTAATAATACCTTATTACCTATTATTCAAATTAAAGTATTTTCAATTCTTTGTTCATGACTATGAATATTTATTATGAGTTGTGAGAACATATGTGTAACGACCCCAATATTACTATACCATCGGGTTTTCTTTCTTTAGTAAAATATTGTATTTATTTAATCGTAGTATTTTTCCGTAAATTTTGTTTTCTATTAAATATATTATTTTATTATTCTATCTATTTTCCCAAACCCATTTCATTAAAACTAAATTTTAACTTTTTTCAAATTAAACATAAGACCTAATCCAGCCCATAACTCAAATCCAATTTCATTTTCATTTTTTAAATAAAACTATGAGCCCAAAATCCCACTTTCTTTTTAAGAAACATCATATATTTAATTCTTATTAAATATGTGTATGAATAACCGTGTAGCTCATTGGTTAAGTCTTTGCATTGTTATTCTATAGATTACATGTTTAAATCCCCATTCTTGCAATTATTTTTTTATCAATTTTTATTCTTCTCATAATTTACAAATAAGACCTTTCATTTTCAAAATGAATGGTGACCTTTCATTCTCTTTTAATTTCCATGTTGAATGCATCTATTATGATAGATAATTCACCATTACACCATCTTTATTTGTCCTCCTCTTTCTTTTTCTTCCTCACATTTTTCTATCTCTCCCTTCTCCCTCTTCACCTAGAGTTCTAAAAGAAGAACACAAAGAAGTTTTCAAGAAGGTCTCACTAGTAACGCGAGACTATCAGCGGATAGACAAGCCTAGTGACAATACCGGCTTGTGTATGTAAGTCTCTTCTCTCTCTTCCCCTCCATCTCTTTATTCTTCTCTTGTCATATCTTGTGAATCCGCCATTCTTTTCATATCATAATCCATAAGAGAAGATAAATATAAACATATATATACATATATACATATATATACATATATATATGTTTAGATATATATGGTTCTATATGGTTTAATAATACCTTATTATCTATTGTTCAAATTAAAGTATTTTCAATTCTTTGTTCATGACTATGAATGTTTATTATGAGTTGTGAGAACATATGTGTAACGACCCCAATATTACTATACCATCGGGTTTTCTTTCTTTAGTAAAATATTGTATTTATTTAATCGTAGTATTTTTTCGTAAATTTTGTTTTCTATTAAATATATTATTTTATTATTCTATCTATTTTCCCAAACACATTTCATTAAAACTAAATTTTAACTTTTTTCAAATTAAACATAAGACCTAATCCAGCCCATAACTCAAATCCAATTTCATTTTCATTTTTTAAATATATGAGCCCAAAATCCCACTATCTTTTTAAGAAACATCATATATTTAATTCTTATTAAATATGTGTATGAACAACTGTGTAGTTCATTGGTTAAGTCTTTGCATTGTTATTCTATAGATTACATGTTCAAATTCTCATTCTTGCAATTATTTTTTTTTATCAATTTTTATTTTTCTCATAACTTACAAATGAGACCTTTCATTTTTAAAATGAATGGTGACCTTTCATTCTCTTTTAATTCCCATGTTGAATGCATATATTATGATAGATAATTCACCATTACACCATCTTTATTTGTCCTCCTCTTTCTTTTTCTTCCTCATATTTTTCTATCTCTCCCTTCTCTCTCTTCACCTAGAGTCCTAAAAGAAGAACACAAAGAAGTTTTCAAGAAGGTCTCACTAGTAACGCGAGACTATCAGCGGATAGACAAGCCCAGTGAAAATACCGGCTTGTGTATGTAAATCTCTTCTCTCTCTCCCCCTCCATCTCTTTATTCTCCTCTTGTCATATCTTGTGAATCCGTCATTCTTTTCATATCATAATCCAAAAGAGAAGATAAACATAAACACACACACACACACACACACACACACACACACACACACATATATATACATATATACATATATATACATATATACATATATATGTATATACATATACATATATACATATATATGTTTAGATATATATGGTTCTATATGGTTTAATAATACCTTATTACCTATTGTTCAAATTAAAGTATTTTCAATTCTTTTTTCATGACTATGAATGTTTATTATGAGTTGTGAGAACATAAATTTCATACCACAATTTATCTACGATATCTCATGAAATCAGTTTCCTTATTAAAAGAAAAGGAGAAGTTTGCATAAAAAAAATACGAGTTAATCTTTTTGCCGATTTTAGCATACATATCAATACCTTTACCTTTAAAATAAATTTTAGAAATTAATTTTTACTTCTGGAAATTTCAGGAAATTTACATATGATAGAATATATTTTTCTGTACATGTTGTAAAATTTTTAGATCGAATCGCTAAACGGTTTAGAAATTATATCGTTTTTATTCACTGTTCGTAAAACAGAAAACTGCAGTTATCGGTCAACTTTTAGAACACATAACTTGGTATACCGGTATACAAATTGAGCAAACTCAGGTGTTTTTGATATCTAAATCGAATGATCTAGATTTTCTTAATTTTATGTTTTTACTGAAAACCGACGTAAAATATAGAAAACCGCGTTACAATATTAAGTGACGAATCTGGACAGAATCTGTCCTGATTCGTACACTGTTTTTAAATTAGACATAACTCAAACTCCCGATATCCGTTCGTGACAAACTTTAGATTTGTAGATGCATAATTGATAAAGATATAATTTTATGTATATTAGATTACTTAGAAATTCATGAAACAATCCGATATAGGCTTTACAATATAACATATAGTTGTTGTCCAGAAATCTGAATTTCCGTTTTAAACGTTGATATTAAAATGATCATAACAAGAGTTTAAGAAATCCAAATCGTGCGAATCTTAGTGTTTTGGATAAGTATATTGAAAGACATACAATTTTCTAATAATTTTCTTAACCTGAAACCTGATGGAAATTGACCGAAACTATGTTTTAAAAATATGCGACGGTGCCGAATAGATTCTGATCTGTTTTGCACGACGATACGAAAACATATATACCTCTAAAACCGGTAGTCGTATTTAGGTGAAACTAGAACTCACGCATGTAAAACACTTAGAGCCATATTTCTGTTTATATTCCGCATTCGTTCGACTTGTTTAATTAGTCGTACATAATATTTCTTTACTACATTATTTATGGTAGTTACTCGATTAATATACTTGACTCATTTCATGTTATTCGAACATGTATACATATTTATCTTGATCATTAAATTGTTGTATGTACATAAAGACGATAATTAAATACTTGAGTTGTATTTTGAAAACTATACAAAATTATTTTTACATAAAAACCTTCAAATTATACTAAATTACAATAAGGACCCTAGTAAACATAGGTTTAAGCGGGACCAGTCTCTTGAGCCTCAGAAAGATGGAGATATGGATGCTTGCCTATTTAAGGTAGACAACTTAAAAAATGGTGTTATCAACACGGTAATCGTTTTTGAAAAAGACACAAATCCTGCCGTCCGTGTGCAGCGGTTACCGATAACATCAAAACCTAATTCAGGATTTAATTTCTTTTCAAATTGTCTGACTCAGACTGAGTCTCTGTATAATCAATCTGACTTTTAATCAATCTGACTTTAATATAATTCAAGTACAATATATAATACTACAATTCAATATGAATCCATGAATCTATATATTCCATATATGCAATCTATTCAATCTGTATTGACTGAACCAAACCATGGACATATTTCCATTTACATGATTCTCCAGTTACATCCATTTACTGATATCATGGTTTCGGCAAGTCATCCATCTGTACAATCTATAATACAAGACATTACAATTTCAATACAATACAAACAATACAATCAGGACATCACGGGGTTTAAGGGGAAGATTGGTACGGAAGGTGTTAAAAGTGGCACGAGACTGCAAGATTTAAGACACCTAACTTGAATTCAATTGTCGTTATTCCGGGTTGTATAACGGAGCCTTGTACTCTATATTCCATTACCTTAGTCTCTGGCATACTGAAACTCCTCTCGTATACACTAGCCTCTTCTGTACCAAGCTATAAATAACAGCGTTAATACTAAATACAACTTTAAAAGCTACTTTCTCTCTATGTCTATTCTATTTCTCCCTTATTTTTGGACTTACCGAGCGATTGTTCGCTGACTACATTCCTTCTCTTTCTTCTTTGGAATGTTGTCAAGTGATCTGGACACTCAGAAGAGCGGGCCCACCAGCGAGGACTTGGATCTGCTAGCCTACGACCCAGAGATTTAGATTCATTGTACACATTTCATTTTAGTACTTTTCATTTTTGTTATGCCACTGTTTAGGCATCGCTTCATTCATATGTATTTGCTTTTCCATGCATTGTACAAAAGAATATTAATAAATAAAGTTGCTGTTCAGTTATACCTACTATCTTGTCTCTTGTGTATTTACATTTATATTGCTTAGATACGCTTAGCGTATGTACTTCTGAATATATACGTAGTGGCCTCGTCGCGTCCTCTGCCCGTATACTGGGAAGCGGGGCGTGACAGGTTTTGTTGGTGGCCCATGCAGGTCAGAGCTGTATGGAACCCTACCATGCAGGTCAGTTCTGCATGAATTCCTAAGCAATATAAACACAAGAAACAACAACTGAAAACATTCTTTACATTACATATTCCTTGAATCCATCTTGAACTCCACCTTCGGTTTTCTTGAAATCCATCTCTCCACTTTTGAATCCTTAATTCTTATTCACCCTTTCTATTTGTATCTTGTAGACTTATTAGCTCAATTGGTTAGAGTATCGATCGACGGAGCTCGAAGACAAAATCATCCAAATCTTGTTTTCTTACTCTGTTGCAACATGCTTCTTGAATAATTTCGAGGACAAAATTATTTTAAGGAGGGTAGGATGTAACGACATCAATATTACTATACCATCGGGTTTTCTTTCTTTAGTAAAATATTGTATTTATTTATTCGTAGTATTTTTTCGTAAATTTTGTTTTCTATTAAATATATTATTTTATTATTCAATCTATTTTTCCCAAACTCATTTCATTAAAACTAAATTTTTACTTTTTTCAAATTAAACATAAGACCTAATCCAGCCTATAACTCAAATCCAATTTCATTTTCATTTTTTAAATAAAACTATGAGCCCAAAATCCCACTTTCTTTTTAAGCAACATCATATATTTAATTCTTATTAAATATGTGTATGAACAACTGTGTAGCTCATTGATTAAGTCTTTGCAATGTTATTCTATAGATTATATGTTTAAATCCTCATTCTTGCAATTATTTTTTTTATCAATTTTTATTCTTCTCATAACTTACAAATGAGACCTTTCATTTTCAAAATGAATGGTGACCTTTCATTTCTCTTTTAATTCCCATGTTGAATGCATATATTATGATAGATAATTCACCATTACACTATCTTTATTTGTCCTCCTCTCCCTTCTCCTTCCTCACATTTTACTATCTCTCACTTCTCCCTCTTCACCTAGAGTCCTAGAAGAAGAATACAAAGAAATTTTCAAGAAGATCTCGCTAGTAACGCGGGGCTATCAGCAGATAGACAAGCCCGGTGACAATACCGGCTTGTGTATGTAAGTCTCTTCTCTCCCCCCCCCCCTCCATCTCTTTATTCTTCTCTTGTCATATCTTGTGAATCCGCTATTCTTTTCATATCATAATCTATAAGAGAAGATAAACATAAATATATACATATATATATAAATTTAGATATATATGGTTTTATATGGTTTAATAATATCTTATTACCTCTTGTTCAAATTAAAGTATTTTCAATTCTTTGTTCATGACTAAGAAAGTTTATTATGAGTTGTGAGAACATAAATTTCATGCCACAATATATCTACGATATCTCATGAAATCGGTTTTCTTATTAAAAGAAAAGGAGAAGATTGCATTAAAAAATACTATTTAATCTTTTTGCCGATTTTAGCATACATATCAATACGTTTACCTTTAAAATAAATTTTAGAAATTAATTTTACTTCTGGAAATTTCAGGAAATTTACATATGATAGAATATATTTTTCTGTACACTCTTTAAAAAATTTAGATCAAATCGCTTAACGGTTTAGAAATTATATCGTTTTTATTCACTGTTCGTAAAACAGAAAACTGCAGTTATCGGTCAACTTCTAGGACACAAAACTTGGTATACCGGTATCCAAATTGAGCAAACTCAGGTATTTTTTATATCTACATCGAATGATCTAGATTTTCTTACTGTTATGTTTTTACTGAAAACCTACGTAAAATATAGAAAACTGCGTTACAATATTAAGTGACAAATCTGGACAGAATCTGTCCTGATTCGCACATTGTTTTTAAATTAGACATAACTCAAACTCCCGATATCCGTTCGTGACAAACTTTAGATGTATAGATGCATAATTGATAAAGCTATAATTTTCTGTATATTATATTTCTTATAAATGCATGAAACAACCCGATATAGGCTTTGCAATATAATATATAGTTGCTGTCCAGAAATCTGAATTTCTGTTTTAAACGTTGATATTAAAATGATCATAACTGGAGTTTAAGAAATCCAAATCGTGCGAATAATAGTGTTTTGGATAAGTATATCGAAATACCTACAATTTTATAATAATTTTCTTAACCTGAAACCTGATGGAAATTGACCGAAACTATGTTTTAAAAATATGTAACGGTGCCGAATAGATTCTGATCTGTTTTGCGCGACGATACGAAAACATATATACCTCCCAAACCGGTAGTCGTATTTAGGTGAAACTAGAACTCATGCATGAAAAACACTTAGATCCATATTTCTGTTTATATTCCGCATTCGTTCGACTTGATTAATTAGTCGTGCATAATATTTCTTTACAACATTGTTTATGGTAGTTACTCGATTAATATACTTGACTCATTTCATGTTATTCGAACATGTATACATATTTATCTTGATCATTAAATTATTGTATGTACATAAAGACGATAATTAAATACTTAAGTTGTATTTTAAAAACTATAAAAAAATTATTTTTACATAAAACCCCTCAAGTTATACTAAATTACAATAAGGACCCTAGTAAACATAGATTTAAGCGGGACCGGTCTCTTGAGCCTCAGAAAGACGGAGATATGGGTGCTTGCCTATTTAAGGTAGACAACTTAACAAATGGTGTTATCAACACGGTAATCGTTTTTGAAAAAGACACAAATCCTGCCGTCCATGTGCAGCGGTTATCGATAACACCAAAACCTAATTCAGGATTCAATTTCATTTCAAATTGTCTGACTCAGACTGAGTCTCTGTATAATCAATCTGACTTGAATATGATTCAAGTACAATCTACAATACTACAATTCAATATGAATCTATGAATATATGTATTCCATATATTCAATCTATTCAATCTGTATTGACCGAACTGAACCATGGATATACTTCCATTTACATGATTCTCCAGTTACATCCATTTACTGATATCATGGTTTCAGCAAGTCATCCATCTGTACAATCTATAATACAAGACATTACAATTTCAATACAATACAAACAATACAATCAAGACATCGCGGGGTTTAACAGGAAGATTGGTACGGAAGGTGTTAGAAGTGGCACGAGACTGCAAGATTTAAGACACCTAACCTGAATTCAATTGCCGTTGTTCCGGGTTGTATAACAGAGTATTGTACTCTATATTCCATTTCCTTAGTCTCTGGCATACTGAGACTTCTCTCGTATACACTGGCTTCTTCTGTACCAAGCTACAAATAACAGCGTTAATACTAAATACAACTTTAAAAGCTACTATCTCTCTCTCTGTCTATTCTATTTCTCCCTTATCTTTGGGACTTGTCATGTCCCGCTTCCCGGTGTACGGCGAAGGGGATGGGACGAGGCCGCTACATATTTACTGTGAAGTAAATACCCTAGCGTATCTAAGCAATATAAAAGTAAATCACAAGAGACAGGATATAATAAACAACAACTTTATTTATTCATATTCTTTCTGTACAATGCATGGAAAGTAAATACAACTGAAATAAAAAATGATGCCTAAACAATGGCATAACAGAAAAGAAGAGTACTGAAATGGAAAATGTACAATGTACTAGAGCTCGAGGTCTTCACTGAACTGGTCCAAGTCTTCAGCGCTGGGCTCGATCTCTGATGTGTCCAGATCACCTGACGACATTCAAAGAAGAAAGAAAAAGAATGTCGTCGGCGAACAGGTCGCTCGGTAAGTCCCAAAAATAAGGGAGAAATAGAATAGAAAGAATAAGAAGGTTTCTTTTAAAGTTGTATTATATTGTTGTAATGTTGTGTTAACGATGTTGTTTGTAGCTTGGTACAGAAGAATACCAGTGTATACGAGAGGAGTCTCTATATGCCAGATACTAGAGGCAAGTATAGTACAAGGAACCGTTTATGCCACGGTACAACAGCAACTGGATTCATGTTAGGTATATTAAGTCTTACTGTCTCGTGCCACTTCTAACACCTTCCGTACCAATCTACCCCTTAAACCCCGAGATGTCTTGTTTGTATTGTATTTTATTATAACTTGTATAATTGATTGACTAACCGAAACCATCATATCAGTAAACAGATGTAACCGTAGAATCATGTAAATGGATGTAACTAGAGAATCATGTAATTGGAATGTATATCCAAGGTTCGGTTAAGTCAAGTTGTATAATGGATTCATGAATTCATGTTGAATTGGAATATTGTAGATTGTAAATTGTAGATTGTAGATAGTAGATTATACTTGAATCATATTCAAGTCAGACTATAATGAGACTCAAACTGAGTCAGACAATTAGAAAGATAAATTGAAGTCCTGATTGTTTTGATATTATCGGTAACCGCTGAACATGGGCGGCAGGATTTGTGTCTTTTTCAAAAACGATTACCGTATTGATAACACCGTTATTAAGTTGTCTACCTTAGATAGGCAAGCATCCACTTCTCCGGCTCCCTGAGGCTCAAGAGATTGGTCCCGCTTAAACCTATATTTACTAGGGTCTTTAGGGTAAATTATAGAACTTGAGGGGGTTTTACGTAAAAATACTTTGCATAGTTTTCAAAATACACCCCAAGTATTTATTATCGTCTTTAGAGTTGTAATAAATATAGATTTTATATTTGTGACAATTCTAATGAGAATATCCTAAATTCATAATAAAAGGTATTTATTTGTAATATTGGTTTTGTATGGAATTCATGGTATTTTAGTGTAAAATTGATTCTTGTGATATTTTTAGCAAAAGGTGGAATATTTATAATACTTCAAAATAGATATCTTTATGTTACATATACATATATTTATATGAAAATAATTTTTGTATATATCTATAATATTCTAGAAATCTCGTTTTCTTAAGATGTCGTATTTTAAATCTTTCGAGACCGAATACTTCTTGCGGAGGTCTGAATCTCATACTAATAAGCCCGAGGATGTGTAATAATCCACACCATCCCGAACGGCTTCCCCAAAATGGGTTGTAGCGGCGCTTTGCAAAGATTTGTATAAATACTAATTATTAAGGAAAAACGGTTTGATTAATTATGGTATTTATTTGTAAAGATGTCGATTTTCCATATTCTATATTCCCAAGGGTATTGTGCTATGTTGCATATGAGTGTGTGAGGAGGTAGGTCATTACCTCGTGATCTACTTAAAGGAATAGCAAGTTTTGTGATGTTAAATGTAGAATTGAAACTATGTGGTATTTAAATGAAAAATATGGTAAAATGAAATAGCAATTGCTTTATGATGTGAAACTTGATCAATATGGTTGATTAGTGATTAATAGTCAACATGAATTGGTTTAAGCATGATTTAAGAAAAGTGAAGTTTTATAAAGAAACCGAATCGGAAATCGGATTTGTTCTGATTCCGTCGAGTTTTGTAATTCCGTATTTTTTAGAAAGAAAAGAAAGATAGAAATGGGGACTTATGGGTTTAGGACAACAAAGAGCGGGAGATTGATCGGGAGGAGTCGCCGGTGTGTCGTTTCGTTGCCGGGAGCTCCTAAGATGGTCGTCGGAAGTTTGCCGGAAAATTCGTCGTAGCTTCGCTTCTTGCTCGTTTTCAAAGTACACAAGGTTTCTAATGATTTCTTGAGAGTTGGCTCAGAGTTTTGGGGTGAGGGGATAGTGTGTAGGGTTGGTATTTATAGGGTTAGGCTAGGGTTAGGATAGATGAAGGGTTTTAAATTAAAAATGTAAAAAATGTAAAAAAATGTATTAAAAATTCATTAAAAATAGAGTAAATGAGGATTAATGGTGTCTCTGGAACCGATCTAATTAAATGGAGTGTGCAGGGGTTATGAGAAGACCAAAAGCCAGGATTTTCCTGTTGACGACTCGGCCGACCGGCCCGAGTCGGGAGCTCGGGAGGTGGGGGGTCTTCAGGTGTAGCCTCTGGTGCATTAACATTTTCATGTGTAGTGGGAAATTTAGGAGTTATCACGTGTTGACTGTTGGACTTCTAAAAAAATTTAAACCAAAATAAAATTAAAAATAATATGGGGTATGGGATTTGAACTCTGGTGGCTTGGTTCAGCAATGCAAGGTATTACCAATGAGCTACAAGCTTCTTCTTGTAATTAAGAAATGAATTAAATACTTAAAGTGATAACAGCAGAAGTAAACACTCCAAGTATATATTAATTTTAAAGCAAATTTTTGTACACCAAAAATGGAGTTGTTATAGTCTACCCTCCTTACAAAAATTTCGTCCTCGAAATTTACAACTTTTATTTGAGGACTAGTTTACAAAGAGGTGTGAATATCTTGCACGCATTTCATCTTCCCTTTCCCAAGTGGACTCTCCTAGAGTGTCTTTCCTCCACATCACTCAGACCAAGTTGACTTTCTTGTTCCGAAGTTTCTTCACTTTCCTGTCCAGGACTCCACAGGTTGTTGCTCACAGGATAAGCTAGGCTGTATAGTAAGCTCGGAATGGTCGAGAACATGGCTGGGGTCACTCACATATCTTCTGAGTTGGGATATGTGAAACACATTATGCACTCCTTCCAATGAGGGTGGAAGTGCTATGCGGTATGCTACTTCTCCGACTCATTCGAGTATGTCGAACGGTCCAATGTATCTCGGACTTAGCTTACCCCGTTTTCCAAATCGGATCACTCCGTGGTTCAGAGATATCTTCAAGAATACGTGATCTCCTGGCTGGAAATCCAAGTGACGTCTCTTTGCATCAGCCCAGTGCTTCTGTAAATCTTGGGCTATGCGCATCCTTTCTCTGATAGTACGAACCACATCAACAGTCGCTACTATCATCTCTGGTCCAAGAAATTCCCTATCTCCGATGTCGTTCCAACTTAATGGCGAGCGACACTTCCTTCCATACAGTGCTGCAAAAGGTGCCATTCCTATGCTTGATTGGTAACTGTTGTTGTACGAAAACTCCACAAGATGTAGGTGATCTTCCCACGATACTTTGAAGTCTAACATACATGTTCTAAGCATATCCTCCAAGATCTGAATAGTTCGTTCAGACTGACCATCTGTTTGTGGATGATAAGCCGTGCTGAAGTTCAGACTTGTTCTCAAGTTTGCTTGCAGACTCTGCCAAAATTGCGATCGGAACCTAATGTCACGATCGGAGACGATGCAGACCGGTACTCCATGAAGTCTCATAATTTCCTATATGAGTTCATGGGTATCAGAGATAGTACATTATGAAGAGTTCTAAATCTTAAGTAGATTATTACCTCCATGTACTTCTTTGCTAGTGTCTCGGTAGATTGGCCAACTCGAAATGGGATGAAGTGAGCCGACTTTGTGAGTCGATCCACAATGACCCATACGGCATCGTTACCCTTTGTGCTGCGAGGAAGAGCAGTCACAAAATCCATCGTGATGTGTTGCCACTTCCATTCTGGGATTGGTAACGGTTGAAGTAGTCCAGCTGTCCTGTGATGTTCAGCCTTTACTTGCTGACACGCCAAGAATTTTGCGACGCTTCTGGTTACTTCACGCTTCATTCCATGCCACCAATAATTCTGACGTAGATCTTTGTACATTTTGGTACCTCCAGGGTGTACTGAGTAGGGAGAGTTGTGAGCTTCTTTCATTAACTCTTCCCGAACAGGACCTTTTGGTACGCACAATCTGCTGCCATATCTCAAAGATCCGTCTTCAGGGATGATGAAGTCTGTTCTGAGTCCATTCTCCACTTGTTCTCTGATCTTTTGCAACTTAGCATCACTTGCTTGAGCCGCTTTGATTTGATTGACAATGGTTGATTGAACTTGTAAATTCATCAAACTTGAAGCATTACCTGGCATGACTACTTCAATCTCCATTTGATGCAAGTCTTGTTGAACCTTCCACTGAGCGGTGAGATTCATCGATAAAGGTTGGCGACTAAGAGCATCAGGTACCACATTCACCTTCCCTGGGTGATATTGCAAGTTGATGTCAAAGTCCGCCATGAGTTTTAACCATCTTCTCTGCCTCATATTCAACTCCTTCTGAGTAAACACGTATTTCAGGCTCTTGTGATCTGTGTATATATTCACTCGTTCGCCAAGTAGATAATGGCGCCAAATCTTGAGAGTAAAGATGACGGCTGCTAATTCCAAATCATGCATCGGATAATTGCGCTCATGAATCTTCAGCTGTCTTGAAGCATAAGCCACAACTTTGCCGTGCTGATGTAGAACACATCCTAATCCCTTACCGATGCATCGCAATGCACTTCGAATCCTCCAGATTGATCCGGTATGACGAGAATAGGTGCTGATGTCAACCTTGACTTGAGTTCTACGAAAGCTTGTTCGCATGCTACTGACCACACAAATTCTTCATCTTTACGTGTGATCTTGGTCAGGGGTATTGCTATCTTTGAAAAGCCTTCAATGAACCTTCTGTAATATCCAGCTAAACCCAAGAAACTCCGAATGTCCTTCACTGTCTTAGGTGTAGGCCATTCGCTAACCGCTGAAACTTTCGCTGGATCCACAGAGATTCCTTCTCCTGATACGATATGTCCAAGAAAACCAACTTGCTTTAGCCAAAACTCGCACTTGCTGTACTTGGCATAGAGCTGATGTTGTCGAAGAGTTTCCAGAATAATTCGTAGGTGTTCGGCATGCTCTTTCCGATTCTTGGAATACACCAGAATGTCATCGATGAAGATGACAACAAATCTGTCTAAGTATTCCCGGAAAACTTGATTCATTAGGTTCATGAATATTGTTGGTGCGTTGGTCACTCTAAATGGCATCACTAGAAATTCGTAATGTCCATAGCGAGTTCTGAAAGCTGTTTTATGAATATCAGCTTCCTTGACCTTCACCTGATGATAACCTGAACGAAGATCCAATTTAGAGAACGCAAAAGATCCACTTAGCTGGTCGAATAAATCGTCGATGTGCGGGAGTGGATACTTGTTCTTTATAGTGACTTCATTCAAGGCTCTGTAATCGATGCACATTCAGTATGAACCTTCCTTCTTCTTCACAAGTAGTACAGGTGATCCCCAACTTGAAGTGCTGGGACGAATCCATCATTTCGCCAGTAATTCGTCCAACCGTGTTCGGACTTCCTTCAAACCTTCCGGACTTAATCGATAAGGTGCTTTGATCACTGGTTGTGCTCCTGGTACTAAATCAATGCTGAATTCAAGAGCTCGATTGGGAGGCAAACCTGATATATCATCAGGAAACACATCGTCGAACTCTCGAACCACATCTGGTCTGGATTCTTCCTCCGATTGAGCTGCTGCAACTATTGCTTCCCTTGGCTTCGCTTTGTAGATACTTGGCTCCAGGGTACTGTTTCCTGATTTAAAATCAGAAAAGCTTATGGAAAAAGCTTCAGAAAAGGGTCACGTGCTTACACGTGACCAGCAGTCACGTGTTGGCACGTGACACCTAAAAGCATCAGCAAGACAAGTTCAGTTTCCCAACTACATCGAAGAAAAGGGCTTCAGAAAGAGTCACGTGCTCCCACGTGACCAGGGTCACGTGTGGGCACGCGACACCTAAAAGTATCGACAAGGCAAATTCAGTTTCCCAAATACGTCAAAGAAAGGGGCTTCAGAAAGGGTCACGTGCTCCCACGTGACCTGGGTCACGTGTCGGCACGTGACAATTACAAACGGCTTCAAAGGCAAACCGGTTCCCTGATCAAACTAAGGAAAAGGTTTCAGAAGAGGTCACGTGCTCCCACGTGACCAGGGTCACGTGATGATCAAAAGCAGCAGACTTGTTCTCCAGTGAAATCAAGGAAAGAGGCTTCAGACAAGGGTCACGTGCTCACACGTGACCAGTGGTCACGTGTTGGCACGTGATGACCAAGCAGCAACCAGAAGACAGAGCGTAAAAAGAAGGAAGAAGGCTCGTTCTAAGGGGGTCACGTGCCCACACGTGACCATGAGTCACGTGGTCACACGTGACCGATTTTCAAAGCCCATTTTGTTAACAGAATTAAATTCTGAAAGAGATTCAAATCTTTCCAAAGGAAAGCGATTATCTGGAACCAACCGAATTAAAGATTTAAAGATGATTGAATATCATCTATCTATGGAAAAATCCTGAACTTGGAAAGATTTCCCCTTTAAATCTAACAGAAATAACAAAAGAGAATCCCTGGATTTGAAATCCAATGGTGAATAAAATTCACCTAATAATCCAAAGGTCAAAAACGAATGATGGATGCAAATCAAATCTCTCAATGAAGATTCGTAAAAAACTAATTGACTCGGCTGCTTCTCCTATAAATAGGAGCCAAGAGACACAAAAAAAAAGATATATACGCAGAGGGAAGAAAGGGAGAGAGAGCCTTGATACTTCGAGGAACTTGGATCTTCTGCAAAAGAAAACCCTAGGTAAGAAAGGGAAGGCTCCTTGAAAGAAAGGAGAATTTAATTCTCGACAGAGTTTAACTCTGATATATAAAACAGAAGAACATATTTCTTCTCTCTTTGATAGAGGATCTGCAAAGTGCACATCTCCCCTTGAAGTTGAGAATTTAATTCTCAATGGGTCGAGATCCTGCCATGCAGATCCAAAACATAGAAAGGGAACGGAAGCACGAGAATTTAATTCTCACAGAACTATAGGAATTTAATTCCTTTAAAATAAAATTAGGGTTTGACCCTGTGTCATGGGAATTTAATTCCTTCAGAACAAAGAGAAACAGGGTTTAACCCTAATTAAGAACCTAGTTCTGTTGGAACAGCGGTGATTTAATTCCCTTGATCATAATTTAACAGAGAATGGGAATTTAATTCCTTAAAAGCTTTTATTAGGGTTTAACCCTATTTAGTTCTTCACATGTATGAGGAATTTAATTTCTACAGAAAATTCAGAGTCCAACTCTATTCAGAATATAAATCTTCAAAAGGAAGTAGGAATTTAATTCCTCTGAAATTACTGTCAGGGTTTTAATTCCTGGAAAAGATTAACGGATCCTCTAAACAACATACATAGAGGCAGGGTCATGTGTCACCGCGTGACCCCTCCCCCCAAGAGATCTACAGAAAGCCCCTTTGAGGCAGCACCCCACGTGACCCACGTGACCCTCGGCAGAAGCTTTAACATATAAGCATTTAAATGCCCTTCACGTGAGGGCACGTGATGCGATAATCTCAGCAGAATAAATGAAGGGAGGGCGCTCTCACGTGTTGCCACGTGACCCCTCTTGCCTTAGTGTTCAACACTAAATTGGAACTCTCGAATCCAGTATTGAAACACTGTTGGGCCCTAGTGTTCAACACTAATCAAAGAACTTTATTCGCAGTGTTCAACACTGATTACCTTAGTATTTAACACTAATTTGAGATCTCCATTGCCAGTGTTCAACACTGGTCTGTTTTAGTGTTTATGATAATTTGAAAGCCTTGTTGCTGGTGTTTAACACCAATTATCTTTTAGTGTTAAACACTAACTTGTCAACCTCATTCCCAGTGTTCAACAATGATTGCTCTGTAGTGTTTAACACTAGGCTTTGGCCCAATTGGCTAAATGGATAGAGGCAAAGCCTCTCCTTCAATGGACCAACAAGAAGCCAATATTCCAGACATGATCGGACTTAGCCCAAGCTAGGCCATGAGTCTTCAATTCGTAATTAACTGGGCTAATGGGCTCATAACATAATTAATCGGTCTTGATCCCAAATTGGGTCAAGGACAATTTAAGCCATTCCGGTTCTAGGGTACATCTCTTCACTCCTTTGATACTTGGCATTGTAATCCCTCGATGTCTTCAAAGAGGTGACGGGTCCCAACGACCAGACATTGATATGGACTGTGGGGTCCTTAAACCTGTGTCTAATGAAAAATTCCTGGTTACGTGGAACGCGGATAACGTCACTCTTTGACCCCGCGGAAAACGCCCAGAGCGGAGCCTAGTCCTTGCCTAACGCGGCAGTGAACCCGTGTGAAGCATCTAGTGCAAAATTCCTGGTCACGTGGAACGCGGATAACGTCACTCTTTGACCCCGTGGAAAACGCCCAGAGCGGAGCCTGGTCCTCGCCAAGCACGGCAGTGAACCCGTGTGAAGCATCCAGAGCACATACCGGACTATGGAGTCCTTAAACCCATGGACTACGACGTCCTTAACCTCGACCGAGATGTCTTAAAACTAACAATGGACCGCAATGTCCTTAAACTACCCATGGACCACAATGTCCTTAAACTACCCATGGACCGCAATATCCTTAAACTAGAACAATAGAGCCCGCATGCTCTTTTGTCGGATCTAAACGGTCCCGTTTAAGTTGATCTTAGCCTTAAAGATGGCTAACGTATCCTTAAACCTTCAAACAGACTGGACTATGAATCCCCCCAATCAACTTCGGTTCAAGGGTACATCTCTGAACTCCTCTGATATGTGTCGTTGTAATCCTTCAACGTCGTCAGAGAGGTGACGGGTCCCGACGGCCATACATTCAATGGACCACTATGTTCCTAAACTGGAACAATAGAACCCAAACGTTCTTTTGTCGGATCTAAACGATCCCGTTAAGTTGATCTTAGTCTCAAACTAGACTAACGTATCCTTAACAAACGTTTGAGTTGATCTTAGCCTCAAGTATGGCTAACGTATCCTCAAACCAAACCCCCAAACCCAAATCTAAGATAACACGGATTTGGACTAGTCCACGCCCTACGGGCGACGACATAACTCGGTCTCCGTAAACAATCCACGGGCAACAAAACATAAAATAAACGTACACGACATGAAGTGACCATCTGGAGAAGGAGAAAGTTGTTACCGCGATGCGGTAGCGTAATTAACTGCAGGGGCTTGCGCCTGCAGGGAAAAGCGTCCCCACAATCAAAAACCCCTCAAACGAGGGGGAATCTGACGAAGTCTGCTACATCGGCCGCATCCGTTTAAACCTTCGATACATGGTGCCATAAATCAACTTGGCATCTTCGGAGAGGTGGACGGATAGCACCAATTAGCATCTGCCCCGAATTTCAGGCGAGACGCCATGTCGCGCCGTCCTTCGGAGGGGAACAGATTCTGGCACGCCCGGTGGGACCTTTTCCTCTTTCCACTCCACACTTCGTGTGTCGTGACTCGCGAACCAATCGCGGTTCGCTAATGGTTGCCCTTGGGTTTCAAGATACTAAAACTTGGCGTCTTGCTTATTACAGAAAGCAAAGGATCAATGGCTTCTACTTCTGCGAAATTCTCCAACTGCTTGGACTGCAATTGCAACCAACGCTCTGCCTCGCCAGGAGGTATAGCCTACGGACCCCAAGCTGCTTCGCTATTCACAATGCCCGTGGAACAGGTCACTCGCGCAACCACAGGATTGTTCTTTGGGACCATGCTCCAGCCGACAAGCTTCACCGCTCCAGTACTGACAACGGAAGCTCTCAAGAAGTCGGTCTTTGATCGTCTTACCCCTGCCGCGGCTCCTCTCAACGAGTCGCCCGACGTCAACGCCTCGGTCTTCTCTAGATTGGGCCAGAAATCCTGCGAACTCATCATGGGGCCTACAATCTCAGAGAAGGCTGCTTCTAAGAAAGTGGCCGCTCCTGCCCCCGAAATCGTCAAGGCGGCTTCTCCAGCCAAAAGGTCGGTCTTTACAAGATTGACGGCTTCAGCTCCCGCTCCTGCTGCCCAAAGGACATCGGTCTTTGACAGGCTAATACCAACAACGACCCCCCACCCAGACAGGGGGCAAGACGAAACCATTCTTACCGCCGACCCTACGCCATCCGCTCGACACGCTCGACGTCGCCATTGGCGCCGAGTAAGGAAGGCTGGGGGCAACTCCCCCTCCGGGTTGACTCCATCAGCCCCGGTGGCAGATGTTAATGTTGCTGTTCCAACTGGGAACAGCTTCGAAATGCTAAATAAGGTGCGAAGGAATTCTCCTACTGCGGTGCTGAAGAGGTCTCCTCCCCCATTAAAAAAGGTTGTGGAAATAAAACCAGAACAGCCCCGATCTCCTCAACGGCTGTCTTCCAAAATCTATAAGGTTTGGCGGCAGGCCCGAGACTCGATCATCTATCCAAACTTCTCCCGCCAGCACAAGAAGCTGAAAATCCAACCGGAAGCTGGTCACCAGGCTAAACCCCAAAAGGCTGTCTGGACGCCCACCTCAACGGCCCCCTCAACCTCTATGGCTCATAAAAGGAGGAGGCCAGAGAAGACCCCCAGCATGCAACGACGACTAAAAGCACTGAGCCCAGACGCCCTAAGTCTGGGGGCATGGTGGTGCACACTGTTTACATGGCCTCTGGAAAGGAGGAAAGCCGCACTTCTACGGGCCACCGACCGCTAACCCGATCCGTGACGAAAGCCCAGGAGCAGCAACAAAAGCTTCAGGAAATGATGAATGCTATGGCCGCACTTACCGGGCCAAAAGAAAGCCCAGAAACGTCCTCAGACGCGCTCCAGGAGGAAGAAACCGACGCTGAATTCCTTCGCCGGATACTGGAGAAAAAGGACAAAGAGGCTGCTGAAAAAGCGGCCAACATACAACGTATGGGCCTTCTCTTCCAAGATATGATAGGAATGATGATCCAGCAGGACTTACCCGCCGAGGATCCCCCAATCGTTCTTGAAGACGACCGAGGAGAAACGTCAAATCCACCACCAGCCCTCTCAACGGCCAAGGAGGAGGCAATCTCTAAGGCTGACTTGGTTGACTACATAGCCCAGCAAATCCGGGTTCATCACGCGACTGAGGCAGCTGGTCAAGTCGTGAAAACGGGGCGGCCGTATCCAAGCTGGTAGGACCAAATCAAATACCCGCAAGGCTATACGATACCAAAATTCCACGTATATAAAGGGACAGGGAACCCACATCAGCATGTCGCCCAGTTCCGGGCCCTCTGCGGTAACACCGGCGGTGATGATAAACTGTTGCTCCGCCAGTTCGTGGGCAGCTTATCAGAAACTGCGTTCGAATGGTATTCGGAACTCCCGAACGATTCTATCAAAACGTTCGCTGAAATGGAGTTGTTATTCACTCAGCGATTCGCAAGTGCCAGCGAACGCACTCCAATAACAGCACTGATTAACGCCAGGGTAAAACCAGGCGAAACCTGGGTCCAGTATGCTATACGCTGGCGGAACTTGTGGTCAAGATGTGAACAACGCATTGAGGAGGCACCCGCAGTGGGCATGTTCATGGGAACCCTAGACCCCCACGCAACTATCTCCCAGTTTATGATGTTCTTTAAGCCAACCACATTCCAGGCTTTAATCGACAAGTTGGCTCAGATGGACCAGATGGGTCATAGACCACCTCCCCCGAAGTCGGAACCTCGGAATGACAAGGGTAAAGGAAGGGCAACCTTTGTTACGAATGCCCAACAGCAACCTAACGCCCCGAAACCGGCAGATCAACTGGAGGAAAGACGCCGGTATTATAATGAGAAGATGAAGCGTCCCTACTCGTTCCCACGAGACAAGACGAAACGGCTATTCGAGCTGGCAATACGCAACAGACTTATAAGCCTACCAAATCCAAGGCGACCGCCGCAACCCACCGAAGTGAATAACCCTAACTATTGCCCTTACCATCAAACGGTAAGCCATCCGATTGAAGATTGCTTCGTCTTCAAAGGATGGATTGAAGATCAATACCTCCAGGGGAAGTTTGTACTGTCCGAAAAGTGGAAGGTGAACCCACCACAACCGCATACTCCTAAGAAAGCAGATACACCGGGGGCAACCTGCTCCTTTATTGAAGAAGCTCCATGAGAGGTCGTGCTATCAACTAAAACCAAAAGAATGCTGAGAGACCTTCATGCGTGCCCTGCGATCGAATGGAAGGACCCTCTTGAACCTCAAATTATCGAAGGGATGCTAAGGCGCCGCCCAACTACGAAAACTCGCGATGAGGACCCAAATACTCACGCCCAACCGACAAAATCTTCGAAGAAAAAGAAGAAGAAATCCAAGAAGTCCGTGAAGCTTGGAAACAAGCACACGAACTTGCAGAAGCAAATCGATGCGCTGGAAGAATACAATCAAAAGGCGCGAACTCCTGTCACACTGCAAGAGTTCCTCAACCACATCTTTCAAGAGGAAGATGATGGAGAGAGCTCGTCGGATGAATCCGAAGGATATGTGGCGAGTTGTAACGTAATCTCCCACTCGTTTACCGATGATGGGAAAACTCCTGGCACTAAGAAGCTGGAGGCAGAGCCTGTACCAGAGCGTGCATGGCCAACAGACGAAATGATCGACGCTTTTCTAGACGAGATTCGTCTAAAAAGTAAAGCGGACCAGGAGCGTGAGATGGCCACATCGGAAGGAGCCAAATGCGGGCAACTGAACGAAAGAGTTGACCTACCCCTGCCAGAGCGAAAGGCATCCGAAGTAGACAAGAAGATATTCAAGACGAGAAAAAGGTTTGCCAAAGCCATGTCAATGGGGATGAAGCTACCGCCCTCGGAAGGAAACACACACGATGGGGTGGAGAGGCATCCTGATTATTGCGCATATCACCGGAAAATATCACACCCCACGGAGGAGTGCGACGCCTTTAAGATATGGTGGCAAGGATATGTTGCTCGTCGGCAACATGTTAAGCGCATGAAACGCAAGAGCCGTCGGGAGCGAAGAAGTACTATCGATGGGCACAACAGAACTACTGGCAACTGTTGTATGGCTCACGCCGGGGGGTCACAAGTTCTCACCTTTGGGAGCGACTCTGATGAAGAAATGGCTCTGGGCCCTCTCTTCAAAGAATCCGTTTTACGGAAAGAGGAGAAATCGGAGATCTGCGAGAACATTCAGCTGCGCAATTGCACACTCCCAGAAAAGAATCTCGGGCCCGTAAGTTGAAAGGATAAGGGAAAGGAAAAGGTCACTGAAGATATCACTTTAGATGACCAAGTCATGAGAGAGCTGGCTGCCAAAGACCCTCCTAGAAAGGGTAAAGTGGACTACAATATCCTCGCGCACCTAAGGAAGCTACCTTCTCAGCTTAGCATCCACGATGCCCTCCTATTATCAAAAGAAGCGCGAGACTCACTGATTAAGGCGTTACAAGAACCTGAGCAGTTCCAAGCCTTCCTCGCCACTGAAAAGATGAAGGATGAACTGGAGGAAGTGCATACGGCCGACATCACTTTCGGTGATGAAGACCTCCTTTTCGGGACGTGCGACCACAACCGTCCCTTATATGTCTCTGGATACTGCCATGATATCAAGATAGGAAAAATCCTGGTGGATAATGGATCCTCCGTCAATCTCCTCAATGTTCGGGTGTTGAAGGAAATCTGCATGAGTGTGCAACACCTCGCTCGTGACAAGATTACTATCTCCGGTTTCGATTCACAATCGTCACGGACTCTCGGATCTATGATACTAACATTACGCTTTGGACTTCTCGTCACAGACATCAAATTCCATGTCATTGAAGCCAAGACCTGCTACAACGCCTTGCTCGGTCGTCCTTGGCTACACGAGTACAACATCATCCCTTCTACACAACATCAGTGAATGAAGTACTTTAAGGATGGTTTCGAGTATACTGTAACAGGAGAGCTAAACCCATTTTCCGTGAACAAAGTCCGCAAATACGAAGATGCGAAGTACTTTTTGCCAGATTTCGAGGATACAGAAAGGTGTCGCAACCCAGAGAACAAAACCGCCGCCGCCGTCCCTGTTTTCGGGAGCGATACCGAAGAAGAGGAAGAGATAGTTTATGCAGGGCCATCTCAACGCAACAACCTGGGGACGCCCGCCCCCATGTTATTCTTCGGAAGTGATTCAGAAGATGAAGTTAATGCTGTATTCTCCAATCGGCTGTCAATACAAGCACCCCCTGGCGATGACCATAGTTTGCAAATCACCATGGTACCGCGAGAACACTACAGGGATCTCGACACGCTTCAGGCTCACAATGTGCAGGACCTGCAAACATTTTACGTCCTTCCCAGGCAAAGGGGTGAGAAGGTGATCCTATTCTACCGATCCTCAGAGTCGAAAATAGAGAAAGAGATCTGGCATGGCGCGGATGCTACACTTGACAGGCTCCAACCCATCCGTCTGCCCAGATACTATACAAATGGATTAAAGAAGCTATTGAAGCGCCAAGGAGTACCCTTAAAACAGACTGTTCGGCAGGCTCGGTTCTACAACAGGATTTGGGATGTCCCCGGGACTCAACGCAAATTGCCCAACGGGAAAATGGAAACACTCGGGCTTGGATACGCAAGAGCCGGAAAACGGGAACGGGCCCACAGTAGCTACGCCATATATACCTTTGATGAAGAAGAGGACGCCTCGTCCGGAGACGCCAACCCCTCATCAAAACTAGACCCCGCGATTGAAGCGCCGAGTCCGTCGTTTGAAGAACGAATGGGCAAGCCTATCAGGGAAGTGGGTCAGAAAGCTCGGGAAGACCACAACCGCGAAATGGCCATCTACGAGAAGGCCAGGACGCAACGTCTATTTCAACAGGCTGCAAAAGACAAAGACGCCCATCCTCGTCAATCCGTTGTACGAAAGGACCGACGCAGAGACGGAAATAAATCAAGAAGCGGAAAGAGGAGCCGACAACAACGACGCAGGATTAGAGGGTTACGTGGTCGGGTGTTGCACGGCTCGGATTTGTCCCTCATGAAGAAGATGAGTCGAGCGTACTCCTTCCCCCGAGACAAGACGGAGAAGTTACTCAAGCTCGCTATAAAACATCAAATGATCGCGCTTCCAGAGTCTAGACACCCTGAGCAAGCTAACAAGGCTTCTCGTCTGAGCTATTGCTCTTATCACCAAGCCATAGGACATCCTACCGAAGACTGCTTCACCTTCAAGAACTGGGTCAAGGACCAGTACCAACAGGGCAGATTCGCTTTATCCAACGGATGGAGGGTAACGCCGCCACAAAAGCATGAACCCAAGGCCGCAAGAGCGGAACCGGGTCCACCTCAGTCCGGGGAGCGGGTTCGCACCTGTTATACGATTACGATATTAAAAGAAGAGCCCGAGAACATGGATGACTTTCCCTGGTGCTTTGAGAACAGCGATGACGAGGTGGTCTCAGAATTTCCGTCCGCTCCGAAAGAACTGGAAGATGGTATACATACTACTGCAGATAACCTCAAGAAGATTGAGTTGGGATCGGCAGACGACCCGCGACCGACTTTTGTCAGCGAGCTGCTATCCGAAGAAAGGGTGGCTGCGTTAAAGAACGTGCTTCTACGGCATAAAGACTGCTTCGCGTGGAACTACTCCGAGATGCCAGGATTAGATCCGGAGATTGCTGTGCATAAATTAGCAATATCCCCAGATATCAAGCCAGTCAAGCAGGCGCCAAGAAGGATGCGACTCGAGCTTGAGATGAGCATCAACGCCGAAGTCAAGAAGCTGATCAATTCTGGATTTATCCAAGAAGTCCAATATCCCGACTGGATCGCCAATATCGTCCCGGTAATGAAGAAGAATGGGACGGTACGCATATGCGTAGATTTCAGGGATCTCAATAAAGCCTGCCCAAAGGATGATTTCCCAGTACCGGTAACCGAGCTAATGATAGATAACATGTCCACTCACGAGGTTTTCTCCTTTATGGATGGTTCGTCAGGATACAATCAGATAAAGATGCATCCCGAAGACCAGAAGCACACCGCTTTCCGGACCCCTTTGGGTATATTCTGCTACAGGGTTATGCCCTTTGGTCTAAAGAACGCTGGCGCTACCTATCAAAGGGCCATGACAAAAATCTTCGATGACCTCATACATGACACCGTCGAGTGCTATATCGATGACCTCGTAGTAAAGAGCATGTCATACGATGATCATTTAAAGCATCTGGAGACTGTATTTCGACGCCTTCGGCAATATAATTTGAAAATGAATCCCCTCAAATGCGCGTTTGGAGGCTCCTCGGGTAAATTCCTGGGATTCATCGTTCGACACCGAGGTATTGAAATAGATCCGTCAAAGATTAAAGCGATCATGGAAATGCCTTCGCCAAGAACCCTCAAGCAGTTGCGGTCTCTCCAAGGGAAGCTCGCATACATCCGGCGGTTTATCGCTAATCTTTCAGGCAAATGCCGTCCTTACAGTCACCTGATGAAGAAGGGAACCCCATTCGTCTGGGATCAAAAATGCCAAAGCACGCTAGACGAGATCAAGCAATACCTGCAGAACCCGCCGGTGTTGGCTGCTCCGGTTAAAGAAAAACCTCTCATTCTTTATACAACCGCCCTCGAAGGTTCTTTAGGCGCATTATGGACACAAGAGGACGACCAAGGGAAACAAAGAGCACTATACTACTTAAGTCGAGTTCTGCTGGGGGCAGAAAGTAACTACTCTCCGATTGAAAAACATTGCTTGGCGTTAATCTTCGCGATAACAAAGCTCAGGCACTATGCGTTGGCACATGAAGTCCGTCTCATCTCGAAGGTGGACCCTCTTAAATATCTGATGTCAAAGACTATATTGACGGGTCGACTCGCTAAATGGGCTCTACTCCTGATGGAGTTCTCAATAACGTATCGACCTCTTAAGGCAGTGAAAGGCCAGGCCATTGCCGACTTCCTCGCTGAGCATCCAGTACCTGCTGGTTCTCCTCTGAACTGCGAGTTGCCAGACGAGCATGCATTTGATGCGATTGGCGGCAGTAGTACCCGATGGGAACTCTATTTCGATGGAGCATCCTCCGTAAAGAGACAGAAACAGGGTATCCCAATGATCAAATCGGGGATAGGCCTCATCTTCGCAACTCCACAAGGAGGGATAATGCGCTTCGCCTTCTCCTTAACAGAGCCGAGGACAAACAATGAAGCTGAATACGAAGCTCTGATAGCAGGCCTCGAGATCGCCATCGACATGGGAATCGAAAATCTCCTTATATACGGGGATTCCCAATTGGTCGTTAGTCAAGTAAATGGTGACTACCAAACGTGCAAACCAGAATTGGTGAAGTACGGCGAAAAGGTGCAACAACTATTGACCCAAATTCCCTCCTATACTTTGGAGAACATACCGCGTGCGGAAAACAGCAAAGCAGACGCGTTGGCCAAACTTGCTAAAGAACTGGCTGACGAGAACCTCGATGACGTCAGAATCGTGGTACAAAGCCGTCGAGTGCTCGCCCCGGCAGAAATATCTCCGGAATCATGCGAAGAAAAGGGAGCGACTGAGCAGACGACCCTATAAATAAAAGACCATGAGAAGGCCGAGGACTGGAGGGAAGTCTTCATAGACTACTTTAAGTCCCACCGAATGCCCAAAGAAGCGTCCTCAAGACATCAGCTCATGAAACGAGCTCTATCTTTCGCTTTCGTCAACGATACTCTATACAAGAGATCGTTTGATTCTCTATGGCTGAGATGCTTGGGACCTGACGAAGCAGAAAGAGTTATTCAGGAAGTTCACGACGGACTTTGCGGTTCTCACCAAGCAGGCCCAAAGATGAAGTTAAAAATTAAACGGATGGGTTACTACTGGCCCATGATGATCCAGGACTGCCTCGAGTATGCGAAGCAATGCCACTCATGCCAGATTCATGGAGACTTCATCCACCAACATCCGAATCCACTGCACCCAACGGTGGCTAGCTGGCCGTTCGAAATGTGGGGGACTGACATAGTCGGCCCCATTGAGCTAGCATCATCCCGGGGACACCGTTTTATCCTGGCGACAACTGATTACTTCTCCAAATGAGCAGAAGCAGTACCACTGAGGGAAGTGAAGACGGAGAATATCCTCCATTTCTTCAAGACGCACGTCATCTATCGGTTCGGAACTCCACGGCGGATTATCTCCGATAATGGGCCGGCCTACCGAAGCCATAAGATTAGCCGCTTCGCACAACAGCACAATATAGACTGGAGATATTCTTCGGTTTACAATCCACGAGCTAACGGTCTGGCCGAGGCCTTCAATAAGACCTTGACGAAGATCATAAAAAAGACCGTTTCCAGGAATAAGAGAGACTGGCACGAAAGGCTGTAAGAAGCCCTTTGGGCTTATCGAACTACATTCAAGACGGCTACGAACACAACGCCGTACGCGTTGGTATTTGGGACGGAAGCAGTGCTCCCCCTCGAGATAGAGTTACCCTCTCTACGAGTAGCAGTCCACCACGAGCTGACGAACGAAGAAAATGCTCACCTTCGGCTTGAGGAGCTTGATGCCCTCGACGAAACCCGGCTCATAGCGCAACAACATCTAGAGGTCTACAAAGCAAAGATGACGCGCTCGTACGAAAGATTGACCAGGCCGAGGACATTCCGCCAAGGCGAACTCGTACTAGTGGTCAAAAGACCTATGATCCCCAATCGTGCCAAGCGAGGAAAATTTGAGCCAAACTATGAAGGCCCGTACATCATAGACAAGGTCTACCAGGGTGGAGCCTACCTACTCACGGACATGCACGGTGAAAGGCCTTTCAGGCCAATAAACGGCCGCTTCTTAAAGAAATACTACGCTTAATAAGCCACAGCCTGGGTCAATGATAGATGACGACGACTATGTCCGCTCACTATCTTCCTAGGCTCAGACTTTACAAGCAGCAGCCGGCCTTCCCATAGCGATGGACCGAAACGTCCTTAAACTAACGACGGACCGAAACGTCCTTAAACTAACGACGGACCGAAACGTCCTTAAACTATCGACGGACCGAAACGTCCCTAAAACTACTACCGCAGTATCTTTAGGCTGACGAGATAAAAAAAGAAGAGAGAAAGAAAAAATAAAAAAAAAATATATGAAAAAGAATAAAAAAAAAAGGTATGTCCATAAGCAAAATGGGCACGGATGAAAACCCGAAAGGGCTCCGTGAGTAAAAACAGCAGGGCTGCCGGCAAGTGTTCGTGAAAACCCGAAAGGGCGCGACCTTGTAAAAAAAAAGTGAAAAAGAATTTAAAAAAAAACGGTATGTCCATAAGCAAAATGGGCACGGATGAAAACCCGAAAGGGCTCCGTGAGTAAAAACAGCAAGACTACCGGCGAGTGTTTGTGAAAACCCGAAAGGGCGCAACCTCGTTAAAAGACACTTGTAAGGTCCTCTCGACCTTGTAAGGAGAAACCACCTGCGTGAGATCCTTACGACTCATAAAGGAGCAACACACTTAGGGATCCTCACGATTCCTAAGGAGAAAATACACTTACGAGATCCTCACGACTCGTAAGGAGAATTCTCTTATGGGACCCTCACGGCTCATAAGATTTGAAAGTCTTAAGTTACAGAAACCTAAACCTGTTCTTAAGCAAATCCTCCACAACCTTCGATATTGCCCTACAACTTGTATACAATCCACGGGCGCAAAAAAACATTTCCCCAGCAAAGTCCCACCCGTGACTAGGGGTATGCCCATATGATGAGCAACCCTTGTAGGTCCTCTCGACCCATGAGGAGAAAGCCCTCTTGTAGGATCCTTACGACTTGCAGAGGGACATACACTTAGGAATCCTCACGATCCCTAAGGAGAAAATACACCTGCAAGATCCTCACGACTTGTAGGGAGAAATACCTTTGTGAGACCCTTACGGCTCATGAAGTCAAAAGCCTTGGTCGACAGGACCCTTAACCCTGTTTACTAAGCCACCTTTGTTCAATATCGACAGAGGCAAATGATGATTCGCTCCTGGCAACATCCCAGTTGCAGCGGTGCTGATGCCGAAATCGGTGTCTAAAATCCAAGCTTGCGGCGAAAAAGCTAGCAAGCCACACATGCCTACGAAATAGCCAAAATGATGGGGCAACTTGCAATAAAAAGCAGCAAGTAAAAATGTATGCATGAAAAATAGCCGAAACGATGGGGCAACTCGCAATAAAAAGCAGCGAGTAGAAAATAAATAAATAGCCGAAATGATTGGGCACCGCGAAAAATAGCCGAAATGATGGGGCAATCGCGACCTTCGCGATATAAAAGCTGAAACGATAGAGCATCGCGGAAAAAGAAATAAAATAAAAATAAAATGTATGCCTTACAGGTGATGTTCCATCACACCCTGTATACAATCCAATGGCATAAACAAAAAGGGAACATACCTCCCTCCCCCAGGTTTCACCAAGGAAAGAAGCTAAATCTCGACGGGCCACAAGCGACCTAGAGATCGTCCCAACACTCGTCTCGTAACAACGGACACAACTTCAAGCTAAGCGGAACAGCGGCAACTCCCAGTTCCATGGCTCGGTGGTATACATATCGCCAACAGTCAAACCTCCATCCCGTGAAATGCGGATACAATCAGCAAAATTCCTAGTTACGTGGAACGCGGATAATGTCACTCTTTGACCCCGTGGAAAACGTCCAGAGCGGAGCCTAGTCCTCGCCGAGCACGGCAGTGAACCCGTGTGAAGCATCTAGTGAAAAATTCCTGGTTACGTGGAACGCGGATAATGTCACTCTTTGACCCCGTGGAAAACGTCCAGAGCGGATCCTGGTACTCGCAGAGCACGGCAGTGAACCCGTGTGAAGCATCCAGAGCGGAGCCTAGTCCTCGCCGAGCGCGGCAGTGAACCCGTGTGAAGCATCTAGTGCAAAATTCCTGGTCACGTGGAACGCGGATAATGTCACTCTTTGACCCCGTGGAAAACGTCCAGAGCGGAGCCTAGTCCTCGCCGAGCGCGGCAGTGAACCCGTGTGAAGCATCTAGTGCAAAATTCCTGGTTACGTGGAACGCGGATAATGTCACTCTTTGACCCCGTGGAAAACGTCCAGAGCGGATCCTGGTCATCGCAGAGCACGGCAGTGAACCCGTGTGAAGCATCCAGAGCGGAGCCTAATCCTCGCCGAGCGCGGCAGTGAACCCGTGTGAAGCATCTAGTGCAAAATTCCTGGTTACGTGGAACGCGGATAATGTCACTCTTTGACCCCGTGGAAAACGTCCAGAGCGGATCCTGGTCCTCGCAGAGCACGGCAGTGAACCCGTGTGAAGCATCCAGAGCGGAGCCTGGTCCTCGCCAAGCACGGCAGTGAACCCGTGTGAAGCATCCAGAGCAAATACCGGACTGTGGAGTCCTTAAAATCCATGGACTATGATGTCCTTAATCTCGACCGTGATGTCTTAAAACTAACGATCAACCACCCCGATTCCCTACGGATTCTGCCTTAGTTTAAGGGTACATCTCTTCACTCCTTTGATACCTGGCGTTGTAATTCCTCAACGTCTTCAAAGAGGTGACGGGTCCCTGCAACCAAACACCGGACTGTGGAGTCCCTAGATCCACGGACTATGAGGTCCTTAACCTTGACCGTGATGTCTTAAAACTAACATCGGACTGTGGAGTCCCTAAATCCACGGACTATGAGGTCCTTAACCTTGACCGTGATGTCTTAAAACTAACAGCGGACGGTGGAGTCCCTAAATCCACGGACTATGAGGTCCTTAACCTTGACCGCGACGTCTTTAAACTACGATACCTGGAGCAGCCTCTGACCCCGTGAAACATGGATAAGGATGACCACATCTAGCACTTGCAGGTCCTCACGACCTGTAAGGAAGAAAAAACTCCCTTGTGAGATCCTTACGACTCTCAAGGGAAAACCCGCTTAAGAATCCTCACGATCTCTAAGAAGAACTTACACCTATGGGATCCTCTCGACCTGTAGGGAGAAAAACTCTTTATGAGACCCTCGTGGCTCATAAGATGCAAAAGCCTTAGAAAGCATATCTTAACCCTGAACCCTAAGCCATCGCTGTCCTGCAAGGAGATCAAGATAGAATATCCGCAGAATACATTCAATAAAAAGGGGGGCACACCATTGAGAAGAAAAATGTATCTTTTATTCATAAACCAAAATGGATACGAAGTACAATTCATGAAAGAAACAAAAAAGAAAGATACTCTCATCCATGAGTATGTACAAAAAAAAGGGAAAAAAGATACAAGTCCTCAAGCCGGCGGGCGGTGCAATAATTTTACCAGCTCGTCATTCTGCTGCTGAGCCACGGCTTCATGACGCAAGATCTCCAGAAGACGAGCCTCCGCTTGAGCTTGCTGAGCCTGATACGAAGCGAGCCGAGCTTCGAGCTCTTTCTCGGTGGCTTTATGAGCCTCGACCCTCTCACGAGTAAACGTGGCAGCTTTATCGAGAGCCACCACCTCTTTGATGGACTCCTGAAGCACCCGCCAGAGTTCATACGCTTTGTTGGCCTTGGCTGTGAGATTGGCTTGAAGCTCGCCCAGCGCCTTGGAGGCTAGCTCCCTCTCCGAGAACTTGCGACCAAGCCTCTTCTCACATGACGTCATGTTTGCCGCGCACCGTGCTATCAGCCCCCGTAACTCCGCCTTTGCAGCCACGGCCTCCGAGGAAAGGCGAGAACACTCGAGAGCGTACAAACAAGCCTCCACCTTCCTACAGAACTCCACCCAGACCCGCACCACCTCCTCGCTGTGATAGGTGGCGAGAAAAGGAAGGGAGCCGTTAGCTTCAGCGGCAAACGCTTCGGCTGTGGTCGCACTACCAGCACGGAGCTCCTCGACGAAAGAGGATAGAGAGACAAGGCTCAATTGGGCCAAGCGTTCTGAAGCCCGCAGAGCGTAGGGGCCGGGCGGCATCACAATGCGTGATTCCAAAGCCATGGAGACTGGCAGGGCTGTTCAAATTTGGCAAATGTTAGTAAAACTCTTAAACGCAGAACGAACGGGACTATAATAAAATGTCACTCACCGACAGTCATGCAAGTAGGAGCTGAAGGTTCCCCTGGCCCTTCAACAACCTCGACCTCATCGTCGGCTTCCAAAACTATAAGAGACATCAACGTCATTTCGCAAAATAGTAACAATGCTATGGTAAAAAAAAAAGGGGCGAATGACACTAACCTTGCCCAGAGGAAAGGACAATACGCTGAGGGGAGATCGCCTGCGGAGCTGCCATCTCCAATAAACGCTGAAATGACTGTCGAGGCGACAGATCCGCGATCGTGGCCGCAAAACCGCGCAATTCTGGGAAAGATAAAAGAGTTCAGACTATGAAGGGGTTGCTAAATTAAAACGCAGAGGGATACCTTCAACACTCCTCCCGTTCTGAGCCGGGGGGATAGCAGCTTCAACGGTCTCCGCCGTGACCTCAGGCTCCAACAAAGGGAGAGTAGTCCCGACTAATTCGCTTCCAGCCTTTGGGCCGCCCTCAGTAAGAGTCATTGGGGCGGCGGCCTCCAAAGGAGCCTCCCCCAAAGGGGCAAGCACTCCCTGATCAAGAACCGCCGCTGGAAGTTCTACCATGAGAGGAGCAGCCTCATCGGCCCCCTCCACATCCAGCAAGGCTTCATTAAGAATTTCGGCGGGCTTTAGCTTTAATGGGCCAGTAGGGAGCTCCCCCAGCGTCGAAGATTCTGCACGATGCAAATAAGAATAATGATACATACCCACGAGCATAAATAATCGGAAAGACTACGAAAAGAACCACAACGTACCGATGCGCAAAGAAGCCCTCAATATGGCTTCTTCAAGCCGCTGCTCCTTCTCAAGGAGGTGGGCTCGCCGGGGTTCGAGAGTGGTCTCATGGCTGCCGGTCCATAAAGAAAGTGCGTCAGCTGCATCTTCTGAAGCGGCCTTCTTCAAAGCCCTCTCCCCCCATTCCTCCAAAGGACCGATAAATCGCCGCCGAATCCACGAAGGGTCTTCGTAAAAGATTACAGCGGGATAGGACTTCTTCGGAACCCTGGCATTATGAGACACGTCTTTGGAACGCCGTATGGCCTCAGCCAACTGTGCGGCCTCCTCATCGGCTGAACTCGGGAAAGGAAGTCCAGCGTCTGACTCTTGCAGAGCCAACGGCTCGTCTTCAAGAGTAGGCTCAGACTCTGCCAAAGAATCGAGCGAATTGGTGGCCACCTTCCTTCGACGCTTAGACCCAGAGCCGGTCGCCGAGGATGACCGTTTCCTCCCCCGCGAAGCCTTAGGGCGACGCTGACCCACATCGCCTACGACGCCCTCATCTCTATTACCCTCGCCTGGTGCCACGGCCGAGGATGACACTGTCATTGTCAATGCCACGGGGGGCGGTGCTGCCACAGGCAGTGGTGCTACTACTGGGGCCCTTCCACCTCGCGAGCGGGAACCCAGGGGCATACCGGCCGTTGGAGTAAGGTTTACCTCCGATTCTCTTGGGATGAGCGCAGTGCCGGTATCCCTTAGAGGGAAGCGGACCGGAGCCCTCGGTCGCAGCTTAGCTCCTGGAACCAGAGGAGGGGCATCGTGGCCGAGAAGCACCCTCCTTTCCTCAAGAATGATTGGGCTGACCCGATGAAGATACCAACCCGTAAACGCGCCCACGCACCGGGGCAGGTATTCAGCTTCAGGTACAATGAAGTGGGAGCCGGTGTTTAGCCTCATGAAATGATGAGCTGCATCGCGAACGGCATCGAGCGAAGGGATTGGGGCGACTAGAAAAGCCTCGAAGGGAACACCCTGGTCATATCCAAGTTGTCGGGCAAATCGATGCGGATTGTACCGCATGAAAAGAGCTGCACTGTCCTGGCGAAACACCAAGTAGCCCGGTCTAATTGTATATAAGTGCGCAGCCTCCCGGGGCTTCAAAGAAGGTGCGTTGTCTTTTGACAAATCCCAGAGTTGTTGAACTGGACCTGAGGGAGTAGACAAGACCCAATCATTAAAAACCATCCCGCCAGCGGCAGCGTAAGGAGAAATCAGCACCCGAATAGCCCCAAATTGAGTCGGGTCGGCGGCAGAAGCATCCACTAATCGCATAAGTCGTGGAAAGGGGTAGGCATCGTAAAATGAGGGCCTCTGATGCATGGCAAAAGCTTCCAATACGTGCATTTCGATCCAGGACGTGAAATAATGAAGCGAAAAGTTTACCACATCCACGCCAGGCGTAGAGGTATTAGCTGCGGTGCCCAATCTATTATAGAGGTGCGCCAAGGCCGGGATGCCGATAGCCAACCGTGTCCCCTCAGCAATACGATGAGCCGGGTAGATGACCGAGGCTCTCATGAAGCGGCGATGCATGGGGATAACGAACCAACTAAGCCAAACACTGACAAACCCCACGAAGAATGTTTCCTCATCCATACCGGGTGCTGCAACGGACTCAAAAGACATCGGCGACACGATGGGAATATAATATTGTGGCAGGTCCGATTCAGCGGTCGGTAGCTTCTTCAGACCAAACCCAAAGGGGTCTTTGATGTTAGCAAACTTCGGAGCAGTCTTCGATATGACGTCCTCACGAAGGAAGCAGGAAATGAAGCTTTTAAAAGTAACACCCTGCTCCTCAGATTCAGTGAACAACCGATCAAAAATACCCAGCGCCTTGATCAAGCTGGGGCGCTTGTGGCGAACGGCGTTCTCAACAGACAAGCCGTCAGCCGGTGCAGACTCGGGCTCAAAGACATACTCGTCAGGAGGCAACAACTCCTCATACAGTGCACCCCTGATTGGCAATCCCGATATTTCATAAAATTCTGCAAGAGAGATCGAGACCTCACGATCTCCTAGAATGAAAGTGTTGGTGGGAAGATTCCATTGGTTCAAAAACGCCTTAACCCACCAGACATGCGGGGACTTATAATGGAAGAGTGACGCGTATATTGCCTGATAAAGCCCGACCTTCTGCAGCCGCGCATGATGGATGGCAAAGATATAGCGAGCCCAGAGAAGATAGCCCGTGGGGTGTCGGGGAGTGAGCCCTATCTTATAGATCTGCCCCCACGGGTGGGCCTCACCCTGGCAGATACGCCGCCCCAAGATGTCTATGGCCGGGATCGGATGGTTCGGAATACTGGTCGTCGAAGGCTCGAGCCTCCCCGTTGGAGTCCAGTTGGGCATTTCCACAGCAAAAAAAGTCCTCGGAGGATCCATCGGTAAAAATGGGAAAGTGGGCTCCGTCGGCACCGCGCAAAGAAAACTCCGGCGACCCTGAATAATCTGACTGTACCATGATCCCCATTGAAGAAGGTTGGTGCAGTTCGGGTCATGGGCCCGAATCATCGCCATCGCTTCCTCATCAGATGGTGACTGAGGAAAAGCAGCCTCCGAGCGAGAAAAGGGAAAGCGTGGAACAGAAGCCATCGCACCTGAAATCCAATAAAGGAAGACCGTTAAAAGAAAAGTTAGCAATATATATTCATGCATGAACATGAAGACTAGTTGAAGAAAGCAACAGCAGAGTTTCCTGGGACCATTGGCTACAAAACACATGGGCCCCACAGAATCCGGATGACGGCTCATTAATAATGAGACCAAATAGTTACAATAAAACAAAGGGAATATCCTTATTTAATAAAGAATGATGACCATGCACATTCCCCCCAACAGGATCTGTCTCGGGCTCTACAATGAATCCAACAAGATCAAAGGAATTAAATTCCCACAGAAGACATCATTACAAAACCACCATTTCATTAATTGCAGAAGAACAACCTCGGGCCAAGAGACCCCAGGAAGCCTCCGCGTGAAGAAATCAAGTCCTTCATTGGAATTAAAATTCCTTATTAAGAAAAGGGAATTAAATTCCCAGAAACATTTTTGGATGAAATTAAATTCCATGGAGTTGAAACGCCATCATCATCTCCCCAAAGATCATCTAAAACCTAAAAGATCTACAGTTTGAAGGTTAAGCGGTTTCATGTTCTTATGGAAAAACATGAAGAAAAAAGGGTAAAAACCCTTGTTTTGGATTTAAAATCCAGAGGAATGTGAAGGTCCATCGTTTGTCCAAGAACATTACCTGAGGAAAAGAATTCTTTTCGAACAGAGTTAAACTCTGAAGATTGTTTCAAGACAGAGAACTAAGCTCTGGAAGCGAGAATTAAATTCTCAAGGAAAAAGTTCTCAGAAGAAGAAGATGAGCAAAGTGAAGGCTCCTCGGAAGAGACGGTGGTATTTATAGAAGGCGATGGAGAAGCTTCATCTCCTCAAATCCCTAAAGGAATCCAACGGTCACAAAAGGTGACAGCGTTGCACTCACGTGCTGACACGTGAGAACAACGCTGTGGGGGCATTTGTTTCCTGATTTAAAATCAGAAAAGCTTATGGAAAAAGCTTCAGAAAAGGGTCACGTGCTTACACGTGACCAGCAGTCACGTGTTGGCACGTGACACCTAAAAGCATCAGCAAGACAAGTTCAATTTCCCAACTACATCGAAGAAAAGGGCTTCAGAAAGAGTCACGTGCTCCCACGTGACCAGGGTCACGTGTGGGCACGCGACACCTAAAAGTATCGACAAGGCAAATTCAGTTTCCCAAATACGTCAAAGAAAGGGGCTTCAGAAAGGGTCACGTGCTCCCACGTGACCTGGGTCACGTGTCGGCACGTGACAATTACAAACGGCTTCAAAGGCAAACCGGTTCCCTGATCAAACCAAGGAAAAGGTTTCAGAAGAGGTCACGTGCTCCCACGTGACCAGGGTCACGTGATGATCAAAAGCAGCAGACTTGTTCTCCAGTGAAATCAAGGAGAGAGGCTTCAGACAAGGGTCACGTGCTCACACGTGACCAGTGGTCACGTGTTGGCACGTGATGACCAAGCAGCAACCAGAAGACAGAGCGTAAAAAGAAGGAAGAAGGCTCGTTCCAAGGGGGTCACGTGACCATGAGTCACGTGGTCACACGTGACCGGCTTTCAAAGCCCATTTTGTTAACAGAATTAAATTCTGAAAGAGATTCAAATCTTTCCAAAGGAAAGCGATTATCTGGAACCAACCGAATTAAAGATTTAAAGATGATTGAATATCATCTATCTATGGAAAAATCCTGAACTTGGAAAGATTTCCCCTTTAAATCTAACAGAAATAACAAAAGAGAATCCCTGGATTTGAAATCCAATGGTGAATAAAATTCACCTAATAATCCAAAGGTCAAAAACGAATGATGGATGCAAATCAAATCTCTCAATGAAGATTCGTAAAAAACTAATTGACTCGGCTGCTTCTCCTATAAATAGGAGCCAAGAGACACAAAAAAAAAAGATATATACGCAGAGGGAAGAAAGGGAGAGAGAGCCTTGATACTTCGAGGAACTTGGATCTTCTGCAAAAGAAAACCCTAGGTAAGAAAGGGAAGGCTCCTTGAAAGAAAGGAGAATTTAATTCTCGACAGAGTTTAACTCTGATATATAAAACAGAAGAACATATTTCTTCTCTCTTTGATAGAGGATCTGCAAAGTGCACATCTCCCCTTGAAGTTGAGAATTTAATTCTCAATGGGTCGAGATCCTGCCATGCAGATCCAAAACATAGAGAGGGAACGGAAGCACGAGAATTTAATTCTCACAGAACTATAGGAATTTAATTCCTTTAAAATAAAATTAGGGTTTGACCCTGTGTTATGGGAATTTAATTCCTTCAGAACAAAGAGAAACAGGGTTTAACCCTAATTAAAAACCTAGTTCTATTGGAACAGCGGGGATTTAATTCCCTTGATCATAATTTAACAGAGAATGGGAATTTAATTCCTTAAAAGCTTTTATTAGGGTTTAACCCTATTTAGTTCTTCACATGTATGAGGAATTTAATTTCTACAGAAAATTCAGAGTCCAACTCTATTCAGAATATAAATCTTCAAAAGGAAGTAGGAATTTAATTCCTCTGAAATTACTGTCAGGGTTTTAATTCCTGGAAAAGATTAACGGATCCTCTAAACAACATACATAGAGGCAGGGTCACATGTCACCACGTGACCCCTCCCCCCAAGAGATCTACAGAAAGCCCCTTTGAGGCAGCACCCCACGTGACCCACGTGACCCTCGGCAGAAGCTTTAACATATAAGCATTTAAATGCCCTTCACGTGAGGGCACGTGATGCGATAATCTCAGCAGAATAAATGAAGGGAGGGCGCTCTCACGTGTTGCCACGTGACCCCTCTTGCCTTAGTGTTCAACACTAAATTGGAACTCTCGAATCCAGTATTGAAACACTGTTGGGCCCTAGTGTTCAACACTAATCAAAGAACTTTATTCGCAGTGTTCAACACTGATTACCTTAGTATTTAACACTAATCTGAGATCTCCATTGCCAGTGTTCAACACTGGTCTGTTTTAGTGTTTATGATAATTTGAAAGCCTTGTTGCTGGTGTTTAACACCAATTATCTTTTAGTGTTAAACACTAACTTGTCAACCTCATTCCCAGTGTTCAACAATGATTGCTCTGTAGTGTTTAACACTAGGCTTTGGCCCAATTGGCTAAATGGATAGAGGCAAAGCCTCTCCTTCAATGGACCAACAAGAAGCCAATATTCCAGACATGATCGGACTTAGCCCAAGCTAGGCCATGAGTCTTCAATTCGTAATTAACTGGGCTAATGGGCTCATAACATAATTAATCGGTCTTGATCCCAAATTGGGTCAAGGACTATTTAAGCCATTCCGGTTCTAGGGTACATCTCTTCACTCCTTTGATACTTGGCATTGTAATCCCTCGATGTCTTCAAAGAGGTGACGGGTCCCAACGACCACACATTGATATGGACTGTGGGGTCCTTAAACCCGTGTCTAATGCAAAATTCCTGGTTACGTGGAACGCGGATAACGTCACTCTTTGACCCCGCGGAAAACGCCCAGAGCGGAGCCTAGTCCTTGCCTAACGCGGCAGTGAACCCGTGTGAAGCATCTAGTGCAAAATTCCTGGTCACTGTGGAACGCGGATAACGTCACACTTTGACCCCGCGGAAAACGCCCAGAGCGGAGCCTGGTCCTCGCCAAGCACGGCAGTGAACCCGTGTGAAGCATCCAGAGCACATACCGGACTATGGAGTCCTTAAACCCATGGACTACGACGTCCTTAACCTCGACCGAGATGTCTTAAAACTAACAATGGACCGCAATGTCCTTAAACTACCCATGGACCGCAATGTCCTTAAACTACCCATGGACCGCAATGTCCTTAAACTAGAACAATAGAGCCCCGCATGCTCTTTTGTCGGATCTAAACGGTCCCGTTTAAGTTGATCTTAGCCTTAAAGATGGCTAACGTATCCTTAAACCTTCAAACAGACTGGACTATGAATCCCCCCAATCAACTTCGGTTCAAGAGTACATCTCTGAACTCCTCTGATATGTGTCGTTGTAATCCTTCAACGTCGTCAGAGAGGTGACGGGTCCCGACGGCCATACATTCAATGGACCACTATGTCCCTAAACTGGAACAATAGAACCCAAACGTTCTTTTGTCGGATCTAAACGATCCCGTTAAGTTGATCTTAGTCTCAAACTAGACTAACGTATCCTTAACAAACGTTTGAGTTGATCTTAGCCTCAAGTATGGCTAACGTATCCTCAAACCAAACCCCCAAACCCAAATCTAAGATAACACGGATTTGGACTAGTCCACGCCCTACGGGCGACGACATAACTCGGTCTCCGTAAACAATCCACGGGCAACAAAACATAAAATAAACGCACACGACACGAAGTGACCATCTGGAGAAGGAGAAAGTTGTTACCGCGATGCGGTAGCGTAATTAACTGCAGGGGCTTGCGCCTGCAGGGAAAAGCGTCCCCACAATCAAAAACCCCTCAAACGAGGGGGAATCTGACGAAGTCTGCTACATCGGCCGCATCCGTTTAAACCTTCGATACATGGTGCCATAAATCAACTTGGCATCTTCGGAGAGGTGGACGGATAGCACCAATTAGCATCTGCCCCGAATTTCAGGCGAGACGCCATGTTGCGCCGTCCTTCGGAGGGGAACAGGTACAGTCTCCGCTATTGAAATAGAAGACCGGGTGGTCTGGAATCTCGAATGCTACCCTAATTTGACGACAGTCGATAGTAGCATAAAAAGTTCCAAGCCAATCCATACCTAGAACCACATCGAAGTTTGGTATGTCCAGCGCTTTGAAGTCAGCATAAAATTCTCTGCTGCAGACGACTACTGGACACAAGTTGTATCCCATTGTTGCCTTTAGAACACCATTTCCTGAACTGACATTTTAGCTGGCTACAAGCGGTGAGACTGGAATCGCATGGGTTCGGACAAACCGTTGCGATATAAAGCTGTGAGATGCTCCAGTATCAAAAAGTGCTAGTGCAGGAATTGAGGATACTAAGATTGTACCTAAGTTATGTGGGATTTGTTTTAGGTATAGGGAAATGTATGTAGCTAAGTAGCAAGATTGAAAATAAAGGTTTGAGAAGAAAAGTTTACCGGTGATAACTTGGCCTGTGGCCTCAGTTTCTTCCACTGTCATCGTGAAAGCCTGGCGCCTTGGTACATTCCTCCTGGCCTGAGGAGCATTCCTCGGAACGTTACTTTGAGCTTGATGGAACTAACGAGGAGGTGGTGCAGCTTGTGGTCCTCTAGATGGTGCAGGTAGTGCAAGTCTTGGAGCAGGTGCTTGGATGGCTGGGCGCTGTGGGTAATTGTTTGCTGGCCTGGGTGCAGCAATTGGATCTTGTTTATGAGGACAAGACCCAATATCATGAGCAGCTGAGCCGCAGATCAAGCAAAGGTTGTTCGCACGCCGGCAATCTCTCGCCAGATGCCTACTTCTCTTGCAGTAGTTATAAAAGGCTAGGCTAGACCTGTTGTTTGGTACTCCTGGTCGTCTTGGCACAAAAGGTGGCCTGGACGAGGCTCCTCCTGCCGTCTGGTTGGCAGGGCGTTTAACTCCTGCAGACTGAGATCTGCCCCTTGCCTTTATCACTGCCTCATAACTGCGGGCAGCTTCCAGAGCATCCTCATGAGTTGGAATTTTCCCTGTGGCTAGCGCAGCCTGAATTTCCGTGTCCAACCCCTGTTGAAATCGATGGGCTATGATCTCGTCCGTCGGTATCAAGTGTGTCGCGAATCTATTTAAAGGATTGTATTAGCTGTGTAGTATGTGATATTTAAAAATTTGAATTATTGTGACATATCTTACCGACTGAGTATGGTGAACTCAGCGTCATACTCATCTACCGACTTGACCCACATAGAATATTTTTGTAGATGAATAAACTGATGTTCCATGTCGAACCTGGCAGTCACAGGGAAGTACTTCGCATCGAACTTATCGCGAGAAGCCTTCCATTCTATGGGATGTTCAAGCCGACTTTCTTCCGCCTTCCACCAGTTGCGAGCATTGTCCGTGAGCTGTAATTTTGCCACACGAACCCAAGCTATGTATGGCACTTGTGCTGCTGCCAGATCATCCTCTATACCTTGTGCCCATTCCTCAGCTTCAAGTGTACTTCCCTTTCCTGAGAACTGTTTGGGGTGTAAAGCCCTGAATTGCTTTACCCCAGGTGCTTCAATCTCGGGACGGTTCAAGAGCTGCTGCTGTTCCTCAAGGAGGCTGTGGATCGCCTCAAGCAGAACTGTTTGCTCGTTGGGTGGAGCAGGAACGGCAGGTGTGAGTGGTAGTGGTGGAGGTGTGTTGTTGACATTGGTACTGGTGTTGTTTGGTGAATCCATAACCTTGAAGAAAATTTGGGTTAGGACAGATTCAAAATGATAAGATTCAAGGAACATGAATTGTAAAGAATATTTTAGTTGTTGGTTCTTGTGTTATATTGCTTAGGTTGTTCACGCAGAACAGAATTGCATGACAGTGTTCCATACAACTCTGACCTGCATGGGTCACCAACAAAACCTGTCACGCCCCACTTCCTGGTGTACGGCGAAGGGGACGGGACGAGCCCGCTACGTATTTACTGTGAAGTAAATACGCTAAGCGTATCTAAGCAATATAAAAGTAAAGCACAAGAGACAGTATATAATAAACAGCAACTTTATTTATTCACATTCTTTCTATACAATGCATGGAAAGTAAATACAACTGAAATAAAAAACGATGCCTAAACAATGGCATAACAGAAAAAAGAGTACTGAAATGGAAAATGTATAATGTACTAGAGTTCGGGGTTTTCACTGAACTGGTCCAAGTCTTCAGTGCTGGGCTCGATCTCTGATGTGTCCAGATCACCTGACGACATTTAAAGAAGAAAGAAAAAAAATGTCGTCAGCGAACGGGTCGCTCGGTAAGTCTCCCTAAGATAAGGGAGAAATAGAATAGACAGAATAAGAAGGTATCTTTTAAAATTGTATTATATTGTTGTAATGTTGTGTTAACGCTGTTATTTGTAGCTTGGTACAGAAGAATGCCAGTGTATACGAGAGGAGTCTCTATATGCCAGAGACTAGAGGCAAGTATAGTACAAGAAACCGTTTATACCACGGTACAACAGCAACTGGATTCATGTTAGGTGTATTAAGTCTTACTGTCTCGTGCCACTTCTAACACCTTCCGTACCAATTTACCCCTTAAACCCCGAGATGTCTTGTTTGTATTGTATTGTATTGTAACTTGTATAATTGATTGACTAACCAAAACCATGATATCAGTAAACGGATGTAACCGTAGAATCATGTAAATGGATGTAACTGCAGAATCATGTAAATGGAATGTATATCCATGGTTCGGTTAAGTTAAGTTGTATAATGGATTCATGGATTCATGTTGAATTGGAATATTGTAAATTGTAGATTGTAGATTGTACTTGAATCATATTCAAGTCAGATTATAATGAGACTCAAACTGAGTCAGACAATTAGAAAGGTAAATTGAAGCCCTGATTGTTTTGATGTTATCGGTAACCGCTGCACATGGGCAGCAGGATTTGTGTCTTTTTCAAAGACGATTACCGTATTGATAATATCGTTGTTAAGTTGTCTACCTTAAATAGGCAAGCACCCACTTCTCCGGCTCCCTGAGGCTCAAGAGATTGGTCCCTCTTAAACCTATATTTACTAGGGTCCTTAGGGTAAATTATAGAACTTGAGGGGGTTTTGCGTAAAAATACTTTTTATAGTTTTCAAAATACACCCAAGTATTTATTATCGTCTTTAGAGTTGTAATAAATGTAGATTTTATATTTGTGACAATTCTAATGAGAATATCCTAAATTCATAATAAAAGGTATATATTTGTAATATTGATTTTGTATGGAATTCATGGTATTTTAGTATAAAATTGATTCTTGTGATATTTTTAGCAAAAGGTGGAATATTTATAGTACTTCAAAATAGATATCTTTATGTTACATATACATATATTTATATGAAAATAATTTTTGTATATATCTATAATATTCTAGAAATTTCGTTTTCTTAAGATACCGTATTTTAAATTTTTCGAGACCGAATGCTCCTTGCGGAGGTCTGAATCTCGCACTACTAAGCCCGAGGATATGCGATAATACGCACCATCCCGAACGGGTTCCCCAAAATGGGTTGTAGCGGCGCTTTGCAAAGATTTGTATAAATACTAATCATTAAAGAAACATGGTTTTATTAATTATGATATTTATTTGTAAAGATGTCGATTTCCCGTATTCTATATTCCCGAGGGTATTGTGCTATGTTGCATATGAGTGTGTGAGGAGATAGGTCATTACCTCGTGATCGACTTAAACGTATAGCAAGTTTTGTGATGTTAAATGTAGAATTGAAACTATGTGGTATTTAAATGAAAAATACGGTAAAATGAAATAGCAATTATTTTATGATGTGAAACTTGATCAATATAGTTGATTAGTGATTAATAGTCAACATGAATTAGTTTAAGCATGATTAAAGAAAAGTGAAGTTTTATAAAGAAACCGAATCGGAAATCGGATTTGTTCCGATTCCATCGGGTTTTGTAATTCCGTATTTTTAGAAAGAAAAGAAAGATAGAAATGGGGACTTATGGGTTTAGGAAAATAAAGAGAAGGAGATTGATCGGGAGGAGTAGCAGGTGCGTCGTTTCGTCGCCGGGAGCTCCTAGGATGGTCGTCGGAAGTTTGCCGGAAAATTCGCCGTAGCTTCGCTTCTTCCTCGTTTTCAAAGTACATAAGGTTTCTAATGATTTCTTGAGAGTTGGCTCAGAGTTTTGGGGTGAGGGGGTAGTGTGTAAGGTTGGTATTTATAGGGTTAGGCTAGGGTTAGGGTAGATGAAGGGTTTTAAATGAAAAATGTAAAAAAATGTATTAAAAATTCATTAAAAATAGAGTAAATGGGGATTAATGGTGTCTCTGGAACCGATCTAATTAAATAGAGTGTGCAGGGGTTATGAAAAGACCAAAAGCCAGGAATTTCCTGTTGACGACTCAGCCGACCGGCCTAGTCCGGCCGTCGGTGCCGGCCCGGCCGACTCGGCCGAGTCAGGAGCTTGGGAGGTGAGGGGTCTTCAGGTGTAGCCTCTGGTGTATTAATATTTTCATGTGTAGTGGGAAATTTGGGAGTTATCACGTGTTGACTGTTGGGCTTCTAAAAAAAATTTAAACCAAAATAAAATTAAAAATAATATGGGGTATGAGATTTGAACTCTGGTGGATTGGTTCAGCAATGCAAGGTATTACCAATGAGCTACAAGCTCCTTCTTATAATTAAAGAGTGAATTAAATATTTAAAGTGATAACAGCAGAAGTAAATACTCCAAGTATACATTAATTTTAAAGCAAATTTATGTACACCAAAAATGGAGTTGTTACAGGACTTACCGAGCGATTGTTCGCTGACTACATTCCTTCTCTTTCTTCTTTGGAATGTTGTCAGGTGATCTGGACACTCAGGAGAGCGGGCCCACCAGCGAGGACTTGGATCAGCTAGCCTACGACCCAGAGCTTTAGATTCATTGTACACATTTCATTTTAGTACTTTTCATTTCTGTTATGCCACTATTTAGGCATCGCTTCATTCAGATGTATTTACTTTTCCATACATTATACAAAAGAATATTAATAAATAAAGTTACTATTCAGTTATAACTACTATCTTGTCTCTTGTGCATTTACATTCATATTTCTTAGATACGCTTAGCGTATGTACTTCTGAGTATATACGTAGCGGTCTCGTCGCGTCCTCTGCCCGTATACTGGGAAGCGGGGCGTGACAGAGTGTGTGGGCATGATTATTGTGAAAGTGTACCATGAGATTTAAGAATGGTTTCCATATATAACGAAATATACTCACAAGTATTATCAGATCTAAAAATTTTAATTCGTTTTTGAAACTGTGTATAAATCATATTTGTAAATTCAGTATAAATGGAAGGAATCTCAGATATGGCATGCATAAGATAAACCCAGGAATAATGAAAGTAATCATCTATAAAGCTAACATAATATTGATACCCAGACATAGACAGAACATGAGCAGGTCCCAAATATCAGAATGAATCAATTCAAAAGGTTCTAATGAAGTTTTATTATGAGACATGAAATGTAAAGCAGTTTACTTTGCCAAACGACATCCAACGTATTTATTTTAAGTACTAACACGAAGGGACCCTAAGACTCCAGACTCAGATAAAAATTTAAGACGAAAACAAGAAATGTGACCTAAACAACAATGCCACAGATCGGAAATAGCTACAGTTTTATTCAAGGTAGGTAAGTAAAGATGCTCAAACTGGTACAGTCTATTCACTCTACGACCCGCCCCAATCTTCTGACCGGTGGTTGAATCATGCACAATACAAGAAGTGGATGGGAAAGTAATGGTGCAGCCAGAATCAACAATCTGACCCACAGATAAAAAATTCATTGTTAATTTAGGCACATGTAATACAGATGAAAGAATAAGATTGTCAGGAGAGTGAGTGGTAGATATGATGTCACCACATTGATTTACTGCAAGTGACAAGCCATTAGCAGTATGTATGTATGACATTGGAATAGTAGAACAGTTTGTAAGAAAGGATTTATCAAAAGTCATATGATGTGAGACACCTGAGTCAAATATTCAAGGAATAGAAATACCAGAATTAGCAGTTGAGATAGTATAGGTAGGAGGTGAAGGAGTTCCACTAACATGAAAACTCTGTTGAACAATACTCGCAATCTCTGCTATCTGTACGGGAGAGAATGAACCTAAAGTTGCAGTAGAGGCTGATGATGACACAGCAATAGATGCAGCTGGAGAGCGATTGCGATATCGAGCAGCTGAACGAGTTTGAGTATTTGTCGACTTGTTCTTAAGTACCGGACACTAAGTGATATGATGTCCAGGTTTATTGCAGTATGCACAAACTCGTTTGGTAGAAGGAGAAGGAGACTGTAATGGAGCTGTGACGGGTATGGTTTGTGCAGCGAAAACGGTAGTCGATAGTGCCATCGATGAGCCCATATCACGAGTACTAGTAGATGTAACCGTCAACATTTGGTGGCGGGTCTCCTTAGAGATGAACTCGGCTACTGCAGCCTCATGGCTATGCAAAGGAACACGAAGTATCTGACTGCGTAGTCCTTCAAGCTCTGGTCGAAAATGCATAGAAAAGTGGTACAAATACTGGCGATCATGCTGCTTATAATACTCGATAGAGACATCCTCCAATGATACTAGAATCTGAACCTCCATAAGGTGTAATTTCTCCCAATACCCTAATAGAAGAGGGTAAAAATCCTTAACAGAATGATCTCCCTGTCGAGCATCTTGAAGGGCCTGAGGCAGTAGGTATTCACAAGTGGCACCTGTCTGAACGAACATGCGGCTAAGAGAAATCCACTGCTAACGAGAGGTAGTTATGCATCCAATAAACAGACGAATAGGTGTCACCACAGAACGTACAATATATGGCATAATCTGCTGATCGGTTGCATCCATCGATCACGAGTGAGAGTGTAGAGACCTGAAGTATTAATGGAAGAACTGGAATGATCGGCTAAAGTTACAGGAGTAGCGGAAAAAGTGGTGGTAGAAGGACAGACCAGTGAGCCATCAATGTAGCCCCATAATACCAAAGCTCAAAAATTATACTGTATAGTAAGAGCCCATCCAGTATAATCCACGGACTTGGTGAGAAGAGTGTCAATTTGGGGAAACAAATAGAATCCACACTTATCTATATCATAATAAAATGAAATCGGCTTGAAAATAGCTCAAAATAGCCTAAAAATCAACCAAAAACAGCCTAAAAACAAGCTCAGGTCGGGTCGGCTCGAATCGGCCAGATAAGCTCGGATCGACTTGACTTGGCTCGAGTCAGCTCGGGCGGCTCGACTTGGCTCATGGCTTGGCTCGGGTTGTTCAGCTTGAAACGGCTTGGCTTCGTTGATGGCTCTTTTGATTGGTGGCTTTGTCAGGAAGGCTTTCTTGATTGAAATCTTTGTTGGTTCCGTTGACATGATAAGAAAGCAATATGCTCTTATCAAGATGATTCGACGTTCTGGAAGCTTCAGAAATTCAAGATTGCTCAAAGAATTTGTTGGTGGCTCGAGGACTTCACGGGACTTCGTCGAAAACTATTTTCGTGGAGGCGACAACTTTGTGGGGAGATGCGACGACTTCGATGGAGGCGAGTTCGGCGGCGACTTTGATGGAGACCTGGACGGAGGCGTCTCGATCGGCAAAAACGAGCACCAAACGGCATCGTCTTTAAAAAAATAAATCGGCAGAATCGAGACGGTCTCGTGACGGCATTGATTCCCACAAGAAAAAGAAAATCGACAAAGATCAATCAGCGGCGAAAGATAGCTTTGATACCATATTAGAAATTGTAGATTGGGAGGAAAAAAAATATTATTGATGATTGAACGTGATACAATATACAATGTGTTGTATATAACCAACAAGATTAAATTCCACTACTAAGAGATAAGATTAAATTCATGTACAAAAAGATAAAGATAAGAAGATATATGAAAAATTTATGAATATCTTAACACTTTTCATCGATATTTTCTCAAACTTCACCTTTTCCGGTTGCGATGAAAAACTCTTTTTGGCTATTCAATATAATAATGATAAAAATGAACATTATTTTGAGCTTCTTTTTTATTTTTTTAACTTTGTTTTTATCATATTATAGTAACTACATCTAAGTAATATAGTTATTAAACTCTCTTTAACTTGCCTTAATTTATATTAAATGATCGTTATTATCTTTTATTTACCTATATCATGTTCACTTGGCTTATATAAGACCCTAACAATGAAGGTTTGAGTGATGGTTCGGAGATTAAATTTGGTTAAACAAACAGGATTTAGTAATGAAAATAAGGAATTAAATTTAAAATTATAGGATAATTGTAATAGACTAAGCAACAATTAAGATAATATTCTCTTTATGTGCGCCTATCAATAGGTTTTTTTTGTTGTTGTAACACTATGTAAAATTTGAAGTGATATATACAAATACAAAGGTTAGTAGAGGTATATACAAATAAACAAGATGGTCGGGGATCATGTATATTTCATTAAAAAAGAACACTTTATCCTTCACGATGAACCAGATTCGGTAGTTTTTTTTAGATCTAGCCCATAAGCCTTACCCAAACACACAACACACTCACTCACACAGCTAGCATACACAAGCACACATCACACACATATCCAAAAGACCCACTAATTTATCCCGAATATGTTAATTTATGGTGGTTCTTATTGGTTCGAACCCGCACTTTGAGGTAAGTTGTCAATTGAACTATTGCTGGGATGAGATTAAATTAGTAGTTAGCCATGCAATTTTGGCCCATTCATTTGATAGGAGAAATTAAAGAAAATCAATTCAAGTCTAAGCCACCAACTTCGAATTTTTTTTTTCCCTTTTCAAATCAGAGTCATGTCATGCACCAAATAGACGAGACACGTGATTTTTTTAAAAATATATTATTATCTTACCTTCACTAGATAAGCCTTTATTAGTCAAATATAAGTATTTACCTTTACAATGTCCAAATTTTAAGATACAACTTGACATGCATTTTTTACAAAAGTAAAAAAAATTAGAATATATTGCTCAACAATAAACTTCAGATTTCAAAGCATAAAAGATGCTTGACCTACGGTTAAAATATAATATTTTTGAAGCTCATCATTCTACAGTGAGATTTTTAACCTGTAGAATTTTTCACAATGTGGAACAAATATAATATTATATAACGCTCCAAATCATATATATAAAGATGATCTTGAATGTTCCAAGAAGCGCCAAATATAATATTATATAACTCTACAAATCATATATATAAAATATGTTTATGTCTATTAAATTTAATTATACACGAATGAAGGGCTCCATCAATAAGATCCAGGCCTTGTTAAGGTTTGACACGTCTTATGTTTTATACCCATGCACTCCTAATACTTTTTTTAATGTGTGACCATTTTAATCTACACATATCAACACTAACCTCATGAAGACTCAAAGTCCGGCACAAAGGCCCGGATCACACGCAAGAGAGGACGAAGGCTCAAGAGATGACACAAGACTAAGAGAGCACGAAAGCTCGAAGGAGCGCTCGAAAGAGACGGGAGTTAATGTACAGATCCATGAATGTTATCAATCGAGTTCTGATATCATATTAAATTTAATTATACACGAACGAGATGAACGATTATAAATTTTATTTATATGAGTATACACGGCTCACCTTATGTTCTATACATGTATTTATTTCATGTGCTTTTTCGATAGGACTGGAGCAAATATAAGTCAATGGTCTATTCATCATGAGAATCCAGCGCGCATTTAATCTTGTCGGATCTGTGACGTTGGCAAACTGTGTTCTAAATATCCCCACACGTTATTTGGTGTCATTAGATTCAGGATGAAGTGATCGTTTATGTTGACTTCTTGAATTTTTGTTTTTGTTTTTGTTTTTTGAGTGTCGGTGAATTTGATGGAAATATATATGGGACTTGGATCAAAGCCAGACTCTAGGTGCATTGATTCCATACATGCAAAAAAAGTTGGTTTGATTTAAAATTTCTACTGCATGGATAAATAAAGTTAATGTGACAAGAATTGTTTTTGATACTTGTTTACCTCATAAATATTGTTTGAGTTTTAGTTATCTCGATTTTGACGGGTTCGCTCTACTCTAATCTTCGATCAGGAACAAACAATATTTTGAAGAAAAGCGTGTGTGTGCAGCACTTGCTGTAAATTGAGTGTTCTTTTTTGAGCACAAAAAAAAAGGTAAGTGTGTGTATATATATATAAGCTTTTCAGAATTGGTATATTTTTAATAAAATAGCAATTCACTAAAATCAAAATCATTATTTTTTATACGATCGTATTTGTGTGTTATTCACTCTCTAGCGCATATAACAACTAAGATCAACCTCTTTTTCTGTAGTGTTAATTGTTGCATGCCATAAACTTGTCATCTTCTTTTTCATGACTTTCATGTTCTACAAACTTCTCTTGATGCCTCATATGTTGAATGATTCAGAAAAGTTGAGAGTGATGGGTAAATGATAAGAAACTATGGTAGTGAATGCAAAAAATATTAGGTATAATTAAAAACGAGGCAGAAATAATTGAGATGGTTTAGCATGTTCCGAAGTTTTTCATAACTGTTCAAGACTAGAAGGAAGCCTCCTAGGGGAAAAGCTAAAAAAGACAATGATTGATATAATTGAAAAAAAATGGTTTTTACAATGGAAGAATATGATTTATTCAGTCCCTAAAAAGCTTTGGGTTTACCACTTATGTTGTGGCAAGGATAAATGCTCATAAAATATACATATTTTTTCTTTGCCCGATGCTAACATGTATAGATCAAGATAGTGGTGCTCGTGGATCGCACTGGACTGGTTTCGCAACGCTTTCATGCTCATCCGTATAGGTTTTTAAGCTTGCATCTGCATCCCACGGATTAATCAGATGTGTTTTGGGTTTCGGTTTGGGTTTAACTAGTTTAGTGCAGTAAATATGGGCATGGATTAATATCCATTCTTACATATATAACTTGGAAATTTATGAAAAAGAACTCAACCATGGACCAAAATAACTAAAGTAATAAAATTAACAATACATAGATAAATCATACAAATTTAAATATGAATAATGCAAAAACAAGTTGCAATTACAACTTTTAAATGGATCTACTTATCTTAAAATTTCAAATTTACAAAAAGAGTAAAAATAAATGTAGGATTTATTTTACATAATCAACAAAAAATACTACAACCGCAAAATTATATGTAAGTTTTGACGAGTTTGGATCGGGTGCAAGTAGCACGTGGATATGGTTTCGGATTTGGACAGGTCTTCGATTTCTTAAAACCAGCAGGATTTATAACTTTTATCTTAATCAAAATCGTGCCGATTTTGGAAAGGGGTGGGTTTTGTCCAGGGTTTTTATCCGCCAAATATGGGGGAGTACGGGTGGATTTCGGGTCCAATTTGAACCACTGCTCAGCCCTATTGCGGGCGAAGGAAAGTGTGGCTCTTAACAAATTGGACTTCAATATAGCAAGAACAATTTGTATTGGACCTATAATGCTAATTTTAATTTAACCCAAATAGAATTGGAGGTTCGTCAAGCATACTAAAATTTATAACTTTCCATCCAAATTAATAAACTTAGTAAGGTCTGGTTTCAAAATGCTTAGCCCAAATTACATAATTTTGATAGTGTACATGCATCAAATTCTTGAAGTAGAATCAAGAAGTGCGATTAGCAATCACAACACAACAAATTGGTCATATGCATAAATAACAACAACAAGTCTTCCTTCCAAATTCCTAGGGTTGGCTATATTCCTTAGCAGCAGACGTCCGCATCCACTTGGTTGCGGGCGCAAGAAAGAAAAGTGAGACTCATCCTATTGTTAAACTCTTTTGCGTCCGCAACTACATTACACTTATATTCTTTTTCATTTTGCTATGTCAAGGGCTATTTTTTCTGTAGCATCAATAATTAACATGTAATTCTTAATTGTCTCTTTTAGTGTTCATTTAGGTATCCATATCTCTAGTTGTGTCAAGAACTACAATATTGTCTTTTTTTCTAATCGGAATAACCACTTGTCTTTGTTACACATTTTCAAACCGTCGTAATTGATTCTCTCATATCTTATCCTCTATAAAAGATACCTCTACCTTCCTTGTTACAAGTATATTTTTTTTATCCTATATTTTAGTGTATCACCACACATCCATGTTAACATTCGTATTTCATGTATTTTTTGGGCATATTGTTTCTTTATTGTCCAACATTCTAATCCATATATGGATAGGTGGTAATACGCTAAAAATATAAGAACTGAGTGTATTCGTAACAAGATAGAGTTAGCTCTTATAGAGGATAAAATGCGAGTGAGGTGAATTTCATCCATCAGAACCATTTGCTCTATTGTACTTCAATTGTATTTTAGAGCACATATTTAGTTTTTGTAAATACTAACAAGGGCTTCCATGCAATGCACAGGTACAAAGTCTAAAGGCATGAAAAATAATATTGATTTTAAGTTTATTGTGATATGATTTATAAATTATAATATCTGTATATGAAATTTATAAGTAAACCATATGAAGGATTGATTTGGAAGTACTTCAGTAAATTTTTCCAACTATTTAATTTTTTTTTTTTGCTAATGCAAAATTCACGAAATTTTTAAAAATATTCAAATTTTCTTTCCTCTTTAGTTTTTTGATATTTTGCTTGTAGTACACGGTATCACGAAATATAAAAAAATCCAAAATAAATTATGTTTTTTTTAAATTTTCAACATTTTGCACACTATCACACGAATTTGGCTAAATTTTAAAAATCTCAAATTTTTTCTTCGGTTTTCAATTTTCCTCGATTCTTCAATATTTTGCATGTTATATCACATCAAAATGATGAAAATATCAAAATTCCAAAAATTACCTATGTTTTTCGGTTTTTAAATATTTTTCTTGTTATATAGCATAAGAAAACTGCAATATCTTCAAAAATCCGAAAATTTTCTTTTTCCATAAAAAATTTAAATTTCCAAAATATTTGAATATATTGTGATATTTTAAAAATTCAAATTTTTTTAGTTTTATTCGAATCTTGAATATTCTGTATGCTACAGCACACGAAAATCGTGAAATTTTCAACTCAATATTTTTTTCTTTTTTTGATTTTTCAATATTTTGTTTGCTATAAACACACAAAGATCGGGTATTTTTCAAAAATATTGAAATTTTTTAGTTTCTTTCTTTTTTTTTTTCAATATTTTGCTTCTTATACTGTACAAAAAGTTGTTAATTTTTTTTAAATTTAAAAAAAAATTAGTTTTATAATTTCTTGTATTCTATATACCACATGAAAATCATGACATTTTCAAAAATCTCAAAATTTTCTATTTTTTTCGGGTTTTTATTATTTTGTTAGAGCATGAAAATAATAATATTTTCAAAAATCCTAAAATTTTCTGTTATTTTAAAAAATATCAAAAATATTTTATTTTCTTCCCTTCTTAAAATATTTTGCATGATATAACATATCAAAATCGCTAATTCTAAACTTCCTTTCTCGTACCTCTTCCGGAGCTTTCCCATCACAAGCCGTACCCTTTTCCCTGTTGTCTATCTTTTTTCAATTATTTTGGATGTTATATAGCACTTCTAAATAATGAAAAATTTCATAATTTTGTGTTTTCTTCGGTTTTTTCCATATTTTACTTACTCATACTATTGGAGATCTTCCGGGTATTAAGGAGACAAAAATTTATGTGAAATTAAATTAAAAAAATTCGTCGACTTTTTAAAATGAATTTAACAAGAAAAAAAACCTATCCTGGTGACTGGGAACTCTTAGCAACACACGAAAATGATGAAATTTATAAAAAAAATCTTAAAAAATATTTTCTCCAAATTTTCAATATTTTGTACTTTGCAACGCATGAAAATATTGAGATTATTTGTTTTCATTGGTTTTTCAATTGTTTGCTTGTAGTATATACGAAAATCGCCAAATCTTCAAAAGTCTTACGAATTCTCTATTTTCTTAAGTATTTCAATGCTTTTTGTTTGCTACGCAAAAAAATTCTTGAAATTTTCAAAAGTCTCTATATTTACTGTTTCCTTCCGTTCTTCTATATTTCACATGCTATATAACACATAAAATTATAAAATTTTCAAAAATTTTATAATTTTCTATTCATTTTTTTTCAATATTATGCATGGTAAGAAAAATTCATGAAAATATCAAATTTTTAGTTTAATTCAAAATTTAAATATTTTGCATGCATGCTATATGGAAGTCTCGTAAAATTTTAAAATATCTCAAAAACATTTTGTATCTTCCCTTTTTCAATTCTTTTGCATGCTATATGGCACATGAAAATCATGAATTTCAAAATTCTTAGAATTTTTATTTTTTTCGGTTTTCAATATTTTATTTTCTAATACTTTTAGAGAGGTTTCAAGTATCAAGAAGACAAAACAAAAGGCTACATGAAATAAAAAAGAAAATGTTTGCTACTAAAAACTTAATAGAACAAGGAAATTTGGTCCGATGAATGAGCCTCCGGATGAATGGGAATACCTAGCAACCCAGAATTTTTTGTTTTCTTTTGGTTTTCAGTATTTTTCTTGTTAAAGCATACGAAAATCGTTAACTCTTCAAAAATACTAAGAATTTTCTGTTTATTTTGTCTTTTAATATTTTGTTTGCTATAACATATGGAAACACCGATATTTTCATAATTCTCGATATTTTCAGGTTTCGTCGTTCTTACATAGGCATTATTTTAAAAAATTCCACTAGTTTCCTTTAAAACTACTTTATAATTTAAAAACTACAGAAAACTATCCCTTTTAACTGCGTCACATCAGCCCTAACCCTCCATGTCATCGCCATATCAACTTAATCACCATATCATCATTTATTTCCAAAATACCCTCAACTTAATCTTCTCCAAATTCTAATCCTAAACATAATCCGAGATCTATCCCTAACCCTAACCTTAGGATAGCCATCGCCTCGTTGCCACTCGCCGTCCCCCACCCTTTACCTGACCTTCCCCCGCCTCCCCGACTCCCTCCCTTATTCTTCGTCCTCTCCCTGCCTCACCCACCACTTCCCTTTCCGTCATGACATCTCCCTGAACTCTCCTTGTCCCTATTCCCTCCTTCCCGACCTCCCCTCTCCTCCTCTACCACTACCCCTCATCCCCAAACTCCGCTTCCTCTGACCCGTTCCCCAACCTCCCTTAACTCCATCCCCCACCATCACCCGCCTTCCTGCACCACCCCATCTTCCCATAGCCACCCTTCGCCGCTGCCTCACTAACCCCGACCCCCATCACCTAACCCTAACCTTATCTCTAACTTTAACTGTTGCCGCCTCACCTCGACCCAACCCCCATCATCTAAACTTAACCCTAGTCTTAACTTTAACCCCTGCCGCTTCACCGCTATCGTCCCATTGCCAGTCTATCTCCTCGCTTGTCGTATTAATTATTACTTATCTAATTAACTTTTATAATTACTATTGTCACGCCCCGCTTCCTAAAATACGGCAGCGAGAACGCGACTAGGTCCGCGATGTAATTATACCGAGAAGAAGCTCTTCCGGATACAGTTACACTAAGCGTTTAGTAATGCAGGGAAATATACAAAAGCAGATGTAAATAAAAATAAAGTTTTATTCATTAAACCAACATTTATTACAAACAAAAACATTCAAAGTTTATTACATCATCAATGGCGACAACAAAAGCAAGCCTTAAACAGATATGCTTTAAAGAAATAAGAAAAGACCAAGTCTAATAAGCGTTATAGAATGGGTGTAGTATTCCGCGGTAGCTTCGACCTCCATGGTTCCATCTTGATCTACTTCTAGCCATAACGAACATTTTAGGAGAGGGGGGGGGGGAGAGGGACATCCGTCAGCAAGCTATACTCGGATAGGATTCTCAACTGGGTTAAAGACAACAAGAATAACTAAAGTATAATATGACGTAGATGAGGTAGTAGGTGTGGTGTCGCAAGTATATAAGTAAAGGTGTGGGTAAGGCGTCGTTTAATAACTATTTTTCGTATTTTAGTTTGCTTAGCTTTGGGTTATAAGGGTCTACGTGTTCTCGAGAGTATTTTGTTTCATCATGGAACAGCGTTAACAAGAATAAGGTTAGCAATCCATAACAAGAATAAGGTTAGCAATCCGTTTCACTACGGAAACAGGGTAACAAGTACAGGAAAGTTAGTATTTCGTTCCACCACGGGAACAAGAGAGGACTCCCGAGACATATCGTACGGCCTTACTATCCAAACCATCCAACCCCGTGTAATCGTTTATTTAAGCTATGGAATCAGTTGCGGTTTAGCACGGGAAACCAACTAGACATGGAAACAAGATTTACTTTCCATTTTGGTCCTTTCAATTCCACCCCATGTCTAGGTCTATGTGCTCAACTCTAACCGTTCAAGTGTAACAAGTATAGTAGAGTTCAAGTCATGTCTGGTTTTGTTATTTTAGCTAGGTATAACAAGGTTTTATTTACGAACCGAAACTGAGCGATTAAGGATGTAGCAAATGCCCGAACCGTATTTAAATGACTAATAACAAGTGTAGGGTCCTATTTAAAAAAGTAGGCAAATGTAGTAACGAGTTAATAGGTATAGGTGACAAAGTGTACTACAATTTTTGTTAACGAAAGGATCGATTTTCTTTTGGAAGTAAATCGCCGTTTTTGGTAAAAGGTCTTTTATGGTAAATTTGGCAGTATTTCGGTGTAATTTGGGCAGCATTTCGGCATGATTATCATGTAAGAGATTAATTTGGTTATAAATCATGGTATGGAATTACCACGATATCAAGAAAGCACAATTTCTAAGCTAAAAACTAATTTTAAGAAAGTTAACGAAATGGGCAGCATATCTGTATTTTGGGATAATGACTGGATTAACTATAAACATAAGGGTGTTATCTGTATCAAAGATACAACGAGAATATTAAGAAAAGCATAGAAAATCATATAGGAGTGCTGGGGTCAAAAATTACACCCCGGTTAACCAAGTCAAAGTCAAAGTCAACCCCAAGTAACGGGCCCAAGCCCAGGTCAAGTGGGCTCATGCCCAAGTCGAGCCCCGCGGCTGGCCTTTTAGGATGTTTTTCGTCACCTTATTGAGATGGGAATACGCGTAGTTTGTCAGGCGTACTACAGATTCCCCCTGCCTAGGGTAAGCGGGGGTTTATTGATTGTGGAGATCCGAATCTCCGGCAGCCGCGGACTAAGCTGCTGTTAATTACCCTCCGCTTTTGGAGAGAGGAAACATCTGATTGACGGGTCAAACTGATCATGCGAACTCAATGTGCAGTGTGTGTATGCGTGTCTTCAGAGGGATTTTGGATATATCGGGAGCCACGCAGAATTTACGGGGGAAGTATTGTGGAGTGTGTATATGTATAAAAAAAAAGAGGAAAATAGCGTCCAAAGGACACGTGGGGGTCAACGCCTCGTGTGCTTGGCACGCGGGCGCTGGGCACCTCGCGGGCGCAGGCACGCGGGAGCAGGACGCTGGGTGCTAACGCCCGCGTGCTTGGGCTTAGCCCTTACTGGGATTTGTACTCCCAATTGACTTTTGGAGTTAAACTCCTAAAAAAAAGACAAAGAGGCTTAGCCCCTGCACTGGAAGTTGTACTCCCCGGTTGACTTTTCGAGTTAAACTCCTAGAGAAATGGATTTATTATTTTATATATTATTTTTTTTGTGGAGTTAACCTCCTAAGAGATTTTCGGAGATGATGAAAGGGGATCTCTTTCTTCTCCCTTGAGCCCTGGGTTTTCTCTTGAGCCTTAGATCTTTCCAAAGTGGGATTTTTGAAGATGGGTCTCCTTCTTTCTCCTCTCTGTTCACTGGATCTTGGAGAAAAGGGGGAGCGAGAATTAAAAATCTTTCCTTTTAGAGATTTGATGGGAGATCCGCGTTCCCCTTCAAGGTTTTGTGGTGAAAAACTATTTCTTTTTGGAAAAGGAAGAATGAAACTCTTGATTTAATTCAAAAAAAGGAGAAGGTTTAGAACCTTGAGGAAGGAGAAGGAGGCACAAAAACCCTAACTTTTGAGGGAATGAATTCTTTTTTTAATTTCATCATCATGTTGTCTTATATATGCTTACAAATTTACATATAGCCTCTTGGGCTTTACAAAATGGCATTTTTGCCCATCCCATATCTCATGTGCTCATTTCTTTTGCACATGAGCCATGGGTTTTACAAAAATTTGGCTTCATACCCATTTATTTTACATTCACATGAAAATTACAACAAACTTATTTATTACATAGTTTTCTTCTTGGCATGGGGGGGCCGGCCGCTTCATGTTCGAGCTTAACTTGGGCATGGGCCCACTTGGCCTGGGCTTAGGCCCAATGGGCTTAGGGTTGACTTTGATTTTGACTTGGTCAACCGGGATGTAATTTTTGACCCCAACAGGCATCTCCAATGCCAAAATGAAAATTATGTAATAAATAATTTTGATGTAATTTTTATGAATAAATGTAAGAAAATTGGACATAAAACCAAATTTTTGTAAAGCCCATAGCTCATGTGCAAAAGAAATGAGTACATGAGGTATGTGATGGGCAAAATACCATTTTGTAAAGTCTAAGGGGCTATGTGTAAATTTGTAAGTCTATATAAGACAACATGATAATGAAATAAAGAGCAATAATTGATTCCCCTCAAAGGCTACGGTTTCTATGCCTCCTTCTATTTTCTCAAGGTTCTAAACCTCCTTCTCTTTTCTGAATTAAACCAAGAGTTTAACTCTTCATTTTCTAAAAAGAAATAGTTTTTCACCATAAAACGCTTGAAGGGGAACTTAGATCTCCCATCAAATTTCTAAATGGGGAGATTTTTAAGTCTCACACCCTTTTCCTCCAAGATCGAGCCAACAGAGAGGAGGAAGAAGGAGACCCGTCTCCAAAAACCCCATTTCGGGAAGATTCAAGGCTCAAAAGAAGATGCAGGGCTAAAGGGGAGAAAAAATGGGTCTCTTTTGATCACTTCCGAAGGTATTCGAGGAGTTCAACTCCAAGATCCAAATTCTCAAAAGAGTTTAACTCCACATCCAAACCTTTTTTAGGAGTTTAACTCCAAATCCAAGTCTTTTAAGAGTTTTACTTCAGATCCACATCCAATTTATTACATAGGAGTTTAACTCCAAAATCCAAATCTTTTGGGAGTTTAACTCCAAATTTATACCTAATTCTTGTTTGGGAGTTCAACTCCAAAGCCCCTAGGGAGTTCGACTCCCATCTCAGGGGCTAAGCCCCTTTCTCTGTTGGTGTTTCTAACGGTCGCGTGCCGCGCACGTGACCCGCTGGCATCCAGCGGTCGCGTGCAGGGCACGTAACCCGCTAGCGCCCAGCGTCCACACGCCATGCACGTGACCCGCGGACGCCCAGCGCCTATATGCAGAGCACGTGATCTGCGGGTGCTCACCTGCCACTCGCATGACCCGCGGGCGCCCGGCACTTGACCCGCGGGCGCCCGGCGCCCGCGCGCCTGGCACTTGACCCGCGGGCGCCCGGCGCCCGCGTACGCGTCCTTAAGACGCTCCCCGCCCCTCTTTTCCAATGCACTCCACACCTCCATAAACTCTGCGAGGCCCCCGATATACCCAAAACCCCTTAAGACACACACATACGCACACTGTACATTGAGTTTGTATGACTAGTTTGAACCGTTAATCAGAGGTTCTTTCGCTTCAAAGGCGAGGGGTAATTAACGGCAGATTAGTCCGCGGCTGCCGGATATTTGAATCCACACAATCAATAAACCCTAGCCTACCCTAAACAGGGGGATCTGTATATGCTCGACAAGCGACGCGTATTTCCCATCTTAACGGGGTGACGAAAAACACCCTACAAGGAGAAGTTGCGATGGGTGCAAAAGAGAAGGGGGAGAATTCCTATCCCTTGAAAATTGCCGAAACACAAACCAACGACTTTGTTTAAGTTGTTATCCTTCCTTGGAATTTTTCTTCGCTCAAGACTACAGTGTTGTGAAGAGCATCGAAAGACGATCGCGCAGGAATTTTTCGGAGACTTTTTTAAGAGTCAGAGGTGTGAGAAATGAGCAAAAGATTGAGGGCTATATATAGTGTTTTAGAAACCCTAGTCGGAGCCAACACCTCACCAAATCGGCTCTGTCGACCTCGGGATGCATGCCACATGGCACATCGCACTGCCTGCATGCGCACACGCCAGCGCGTGGCGCTGGCTTGAGCCATCCCGGCTCGAGCTCGGGCCTGGGCCGATAGGCCTAGGTTTGGGTTTTTATTTTATTTTATTTCTTTTGCTTTTTAATTTTATTTTTTTCAAACTGTTTTTCATGATTAAAAATTCATAAAAAGTTCTTCAAATTCAAAAGGAAGATCATGAATCGAAATTTGATTAATATCGGAAAATTATAACTAATTTCTAGGATAATTTTAAATAAATATTTTATCATTTTTCAAAGTTTTCATCCCAAAAATAATACATTTTTCCAAAATCCTTTTAAAGAATAAATCTTAGAAAATTTTAATAATTATATTTAAATTATTTTTTTCCCAAAATTTATATTAAATATTTTTAAACTCAAAACAACTTTTTTCCAAACTTTTCCATCAAAAGCAACATTAAAATCAATTATTGGCTTCGAATAAATATAAAAAGCTTTTATTGGTATATAGAAAACACAGATCGTTATAACTATAATTATTAATAATTTAATTAATAAATATTTAATTTAATTAATTATATTTATTAAAAAGGCTAAATGGTCATAACTAACATTTTTGGACCTTCACCTTCTTTGACCATTAGAATGTATAGTTTTTTGTACTTTTGAAACTATAGGGTAGTTTCGTGAAAATCGAGAAAGCTATTAGGGAGTTTCGTAAAATTAAGTCTTTTTTATATTTTATATGTTATAGCACAAGAAAATTGCAAAATGTTTAAAAATTTCAATTTTTTTTTTGTTTGCTTCCGTTTTTCAATTTTATGCATGCTATACGAAAATCATGAAATTTTCAAAAATCTAAAATTTTCTGATTACTTCAAAATTTTAATCTTTTAGATGTTATAACACATGAAAATAGCGAATTTTTCTAAAATATCAAAAAAAATTGTTTTCTTTGATTTTTCTATAATTTGTTTTGCTATACCAAGAAATTTAAAACTCGAAAAAAAATTCTATTTTTCAATGTTTTGCTTGATATAACATACAAAAACTGTGAAAATTTTTAATATTTTGCCAGGAAATTCCAAATAGTGAGAGAAAAGCTAGTAAATTTTTTTAAAATGCTGATCATAATTTTTCCACTATTTAAGCCTAGCTGTATGAGATAAAGGAGATAAATATTGAGTAGGAATCCAACAATTTTTTTTTACATAATCTAAATATAGTAAAAGAGAGTTAAATAAGAGTTAGATAACAATTCTTTCACCAAAGTCCAAACAAGATAAAGAGATATCCCAAAAAATCAAAATATACTCTCATCTAGTTTTATATAAATTATATAGATAGATTGGTGACATAATTTTTCTTGACAGTGTCAGCTTGTCAATAAAACTACTTAAAGAATACACACACACACACAAAGAGAATAATGGAGAAAAAAGGCCTTATGAGAGTTTTTCTTTAGGCGGCGCAAAAAATCTCTATCCTTCACAATATTTTTCCGACGATCGGCACCCATCATCATCATCTTTATCATGTAAGATATGGATATACCAAATTTCATGTGATTCCACCATTTTTTCACCGTCGATTTAATAATGTAAAAAGTTCTATTGTCGGTAAACCATTAATTTTGCACTCATTAAATCAACGGTGAAAAAATGATGAAATCACAAGAAATTTGGTTTATCAATATCGTACATGATAAAGATGATGTTGATGGATGCCGATCTTCGAAAAAAATTTCCGGAGGGTGTATTTTTTGATAACATAGAAGGAAATTTCCTTCCATGTCATCTTGCCTTCATGATATATATATATATATATATATATATATATATAGAGAGAGAGAGAGAGAGAGAGAGAGAGGGAGAGGGAGAGGAAAGATGCCATAGAAAGGAATTTTTTCCTATGGCGTCGAAAAAATACACCCTCTTATATTTTTTCCGCTGATCGGCACCCATCATCTGAGAGAGAGGAAAGATGCCATAGAAGGGAATTTTCTCTTATGGCGTCGAAAAAATACACTCTCTTATTTTTTCCGCCGATCGGCACCCATCATCTTCATCGTTATCATCTAAGATGTGGGTATACCAAATTTTATGTGATTCTACAACCTTTTCACCGTTGATTTAGCAATGTAAAAAAGTTCTATTGTCGGTAAACCGTTAATTTTGAACCCCCTAAATCAACAGTGAAAAGGTTGTAGAATCACATGAAATTTGGTGTACCCACATCTTAGAAGATAACGATGAAGATGGTGGGTGCCGATCGTCGGAAAAATTGAGAAAAAGTGTATTTTTTCGACGCAATAGGAGGAAATTCCCTCTTATGGTCTCTTTCCTCCATTAACCTCATATATATATATATATATATATATATATATATATATATATAACAAGTTATGCAGGACATGTATATATTAAAGAAAAAGGGGGAAAACAATATTTGAATGAAAAAGTGATATAAGAGAAGTCAAAATGACATAGGACTTGGTCCGCAAGAACATAGAGACGTATAAATAATTTGTTTATAACATAAATTAACATTGATGCATGATAATATTTATGGATTCATAATTTTGTTATTTAAGTGTAAACATGATCCTGAAGTTGTGAGATGAAAGAATAAGAATACACTTATTGCAAACCTTTTCCCCCCTGAAATGCTAAAATTGAAAGGAAAAAAATGATATCATTACAGCCGTTTCAAACACGATATATCCCTTCATTAACTCGTATTGCCGATTTGCAACACTCACTACTACAATAAGGGGTTGCCCCTACGAAGATAGGAATCCGTAGGGCTATTAGTTTGCCCCGACGTTGCCCTACGGATTAATTAAAAAAATATTAAAATGTAATCTTTTAGTTGGCCTTACGGAGCCACAAAAGAAGGCCCTACAGATTAATCCGTAGGGGGCATTAAAGGGTTATTTATAAAAAAAATAAAGTTCAGTAATTTCCCCACTGTCCCCAAAATATTTCCTCTCACCAACTCCCCGTGCGCGCGATCGCTCACCCTCACCCGTTCCTTCTCCACCTCTCGTCAGCCGTCTCCAGAGCCTCTCGTCGCCAAAATTTTTCTCGTCAGCCGCCGTCTGGACCTCTGTCTCGTCGCCAAAATTTCCCGATCAAATTCTCTCGTCGAATTCCAAGACCTATCTCCTCCACCTCGTTGAGCTCCAACCGCCGGCAAAACTACAAGTGAGGTGAGTTAATTCCATTTTGAACTATTAATTATTCTTATTTTTTGTGTTATTGTTGATTTTTGTGTTAGGGTTAGGGTGAGGGTTCGGTTTAGGCTTAGGGTTAGGTTTCGGTTTAAGGTTAGGGTTAATTAGATAAAATTGGGTTGGTGATGATTATGGTTAATTTTGGTTTAGACTAGAGTTAATTTGGGTTGGGGTTTGGGTGATGATTAGAGTTAGGTTAATTTGGGTTAGGGTTTGGGCTAGGTTAATTTGGATTGATTAGGTAAAATAGAGTGTATTTGTGTTAGGTTGTTGATTAGGGTTTATTTGGATTAATTTTGGTTTAATTAGGAATAATTTGAGATAGGGTGATGATTATGGTTAATTGGGTTAATTTTGGGTTAAGTATAATTTGAGTTAGGGTGATGATTAGGGTTAATTTGTGTTAATTAGGTTAATTAGGGTTAGGGTTTAGGGTGCATTAGTTTCTTTAGTAGGATACTCAATAATAACGTAAACGCACAACTTTATCATAAACGCAAAAAAAAATTACACTAAACTTAAAACTTCGAATCCTTAAAAACGAAATGTAAACGTAAAACCTATTCAAGTTAAATGTTCAAATTAAAACCAATATATGATACTCGAAACTTTCATATTCTCATCGATACTGATATATGAAAATCAAAACGCCGCTTAGTCCCCGTCTATCGGTTAACATACATTCGATTTTCGTCGTGATATAGAACTATACGAAGGTAGTTAAATATCGGACGGTATAGTTCGGTACTAACAACCGTCGTATAGTCTATGTGATGAGAAAATTCAATCGTATGATAACCGATAGATTTTTCCAGTGTGGACAAGTTAGGAATGTATAAAGCAAACACTTGCATTCACTTATGTTTTCATCCGTTTCGAGTTATTTCATCGGTACTTTTCCGCTGGTTCTCTGTGTAAAAAGATATATTACATGTTCATTTTAATGTTGTTTCACAGCTTTGAAATAATTATCTATTCTATTACAGTGTATTCGGAGAACAGTGGGGAGGTGCTGCCGAAATTTACTCGAAACGGATGAAAGCACAAAAGAATGAGTGTCTGCTCTATACATTCTTAATAGGATAAAAACCTTACCCCCGACAGCCGAAACACACACATACAACATGAATACACAACAAACGCACACACAAAGCATATACACACTAACACCCCTACACTTAAGCGAAATCATAAATTGAAACACACATATATAGAATACAACTCATACTTGGGTATCTTCAAATCTAACTTTGTTTATCGATAATTTATTATTTTCAACGACAAACTTGCCGCTACGGATTTTCTTCTTTGTCAGTAACCATCACGTTCTTAGATTTCTCAATATAGTCACCATAACTTACAGTTTATATATTATACGGTCTAACATGGTCCATGAGTACATCAGAGTTAAGGACTGAATGCACGTGGATTGGCAACAACGCATGCAATCTAAGTTTGTCACAGGAGTTGCTGCTTTCATTGAATTTGCACGCGCACATAATAAGATCGTGGTAGAGAAGATTTTCTGCCTGTGCGATAGATGTGGGAATAAGTTCTGGCAGAAGGTAGAAATCGTAGAGCGTCACATCGTTAAACATAGTTTTACTAGACTTTATACAACTTGGGTATATCACGAGGAAGGACAAGAAGAAGACGGTAATGCGGCAGAAGAAGAAGGAGAAGATGGTAATGCGGCAGAAGAAGAAGAACACGATAACTTCTTTGCAGGAGAAGAAATGATGGATATGGTAGAGGCTGCCCTAGGTGACATTCCTTCCGGCCAAGGACCGCGTGCGGATAAGTATGAAAAGTTCATGAATGATGCTAGAAGACCAATTTATGAGAATGCAAAGTATTCAACCCTATCATGGTTCGTCCAACTCTTCCAGATTAAGTGCCTAAATGGATGGAGCAACAAGTCATTCATGATGCTTCTGAAGTTCCTGAAAGATTTCATGCCCCCGGAAAATAACGTGCCCGACAGCTGGTATGAAGCCCAGAAGATGATGTCTGATCTGGGTCTGAAGTGTGAGAAGATTCATGCATGTCCTAAAGATTGCGTGTTGTATCGGAAAGAGAATTCAGATTTGAAACAGTGTCCAACATGCGGAGAGGCCAGGTATAAACCGAAAGAATCTGATAAGAAGCCCGATATACCTGTCAAGATAGCACGATAGTTTCCCATAACACAGAGGCTGCAGAGACTATTCAGGTGCAAGAAAACAGCCGAGGCAATGATTTGGCATCATCGTGCTGATCTAAGTGAAGATGGAAAAATGAGCCATCCAAGAGATTTACCGGTATGGAAGGATTTCGATAGGAGGCACGAAATATTCAGTAGCGATCCTCGCAATATCAAGCTCGGACTCACTAGTGATGGCTTCTGCCCATTCAACTATATGGCTGGAAACCACATCACATGGCCTGCTGTAATGATAGATTATAATCTGTCTCCTTGGTTGGTTATGGATCAATCCTACTTTATGATGCCTCTTCTTATTGACAGACCAAACTCACCGGGAAACAATATCGACGTCTATCTCCGGCATCTGATCGATGAGTTAAAATCTTTATTCATCGATGGTGTAGAGACTTACGATGCAAATACAGATACAACCTTCACACTGCGTGCAGCTTTAATGTGGACAATTAATGACTTTCCTACGTATGGAATGCTATCAGGTTGGTCCGTACATGGTCACAAAGTATGCACTTATTGCTATCAATATACAACAGCGAAATAGTTGAATTTTAGCAGGAATGTTTGTTATTGCGGTCATCGGCGTTTCCTGCCACCAGACCATCCCTATCGGTCAGACGCTGCTCAGTTTAATGGTCATCAGGAGCTTCTTGGGCCTCCAGCCTCATTGTCCAGAGAGGACATGACTGCTCAGTGGGATGGTTACAATAATGTGATCTTCAGGATAGATCCGGCAAAACAAGTCAAACCACCATACTAGAACAAGTTAAGTATTTTCTACAAGCTTCTGTACTGGTCAACAAATTTAGTGCGTCATTGTCTGAACGTCATGCACATAGAAAAGGGAGTATCCGAGTACGTACTCAACTTGCTTCTTTGTAAAGATGGAATATCGAAAGACAACCTCCGTTGTAACGACTCTGTTTATAATGTACAAAATTTGTTTAAAGTTAAAGTACTAAATGGAGTATTTGCAACCCTAAGTATGCTATAAGTATTTGATTCGTTTAAGAACAGCAAGAAATTGTAGCTCATTGGTAAAGCCTTGCACTACTGTGACGTAGCCCCTGTGTTCGAATCCCATCAGCCACATATTATTTTTTTAATGATTTTTCTTTTAAAATTTTTGGGAGCCCAAAAGTTTACTCGTGCAATACACGTAAAAATGAAAAGTCACTAAAATCAAACATGTGCACTAAGATATATGAACAGACCATGACACGCGGCACAAATCCCACACCCTGACCCCTTAAACGGACTGGCGAGATTGCCCAAGGGGCCGGTGCCACCGGTTCCACCCAAACTTAATGCTCTCAAATTTTGCCCTAACACCCTTTGGCCTCCCCCCACTACCCTAGTTCTGTTTGTTTTTCCTGCACATTAATAGAGAATTAAAAATGAGCATTAATCCAAAATTTTAATACATTTTTATTTCATTTTTTCAATCCTCAAAACCCTAATTTCTCCTATAAATACCGCATCATACCTAGCCCTCTCCATTCTGAAATCTAGTATCAAAACTCTCAAAATTTTCCAAGTCAAATAAGGTGTACAAGTGGAGTTAGCCCAAGGTCATCTTCCGGCGACGATTCAGGAAAAATCCGGCGATACCGCGACTCGACGATACTTTCAAAACCTCTCCTCTCTTCCTATTCTAAAAGATCTCTTTTTCAAAACTCGTCGGAAGTGGAATTATTCCGACTTCCGGTTTTAAATTGGTTAAAAACATAACTTTTCTTAATAACCAAACACACATATTGATACATATTGTTTAGTAATCATAAATAAACCTTTAAAACAAGTTTCAATTCAAAATACAATGTTATACAACTGTTATTTCAATTTTTCGTTTAAATACCATAAGGTTTACCTACGACATTATTTCATATAGTTGCTCATATTACTTTTAGAAAACTCACGAGGTAATAATCTACCTCATCACAACACTCATTATGACATAGCACGATCGTCTCTTTACAATATTTTGGGATAAATACAATTTTACAATAAAATACCTTAAATTAATAAAACCGTATTCTTTAAGAATGTTTTAATTAAATTCCTTGCAATTAAGCCTCTACAACTCATTTTGGGAAATCCGATTTGGATGGTGCGGGTTATCGCACATCCTCGGTACTAGTAGAGAGAGATGTAGACCTCCTCACGGAGCATCCGATCTCGATGGAATTTTTAATACAATTTTTAAGAATAATGTGATTTCTATTTAATTAATAAATTCTTTTTTTAATAATTATATATATATATATATATATATTATCAAAACATCTATTTTATATTTATAATAAATTTCATGTTTTCTAAACACAAGAATCACAAGTTTCAAGAAAATACGATTATTAATCCATACAATTCCAATTTACACAAAAAAACCATATACTATTCAATTTAGGTTTATATCCACTAGAATATCTCATCTTATAAAAATTACATCTATAAAAACCCTAAAGACGATAAATAAATACTTGAGCTTTATTTTGAAAATATATCAAAACTATTTTTCATAAAATCCCCTCAAGTTATATTAATTTACAATAATGACCCTAGTAAATATAGGTTTAAGCAGAACCAATTCTCTTGAGCCCCACGGAGCCGGAGAAAGTGGGTGCTTTCCTATTTAAGGTAGACAACTAAAATCGGGGTTATCAATACGGTAATTGTCTTGGAAAAAGACATAAATCCTGCCGTCCATGTGCAACAGTTACCGATAACTCCAAAACTAATTCAGGACTTCAATTCTGTTAAGTGTCTGACTTAGTCAGAGTCTCAGTTTAATCTGAAATCAATCCATCCATGAATAAAATTCAAATATAACTCCAATAAAACATGAATCCATTTATACCAGAATACTATCTATATCAACATGACTTGATTTGACCGAACCATGAATATACATTGACTTGTCTATATGACTATCCGTTATATCCTTATCCATTTACATGAACAATTGATATCATGGTTTCGGCAAGTTTTATATTTACAAATCACTACAAGTCAATACAATAAACATTACGGGGTATTTAAAGGGGTAGATTAGTACGGAATGTGTTAAAAGTGGCACGAGATGGTCACTTTAATACTCCTAACCTGAACATCCATTGCCGTTGTCCCGTGGGTTTTGATGGGGCCTTGTAATCCTTATACCATAGTTCACGGGGTAAGTTAGACTCCTCTCGTATACAATGGCATATTCTGTACTAAGCTACAAACAACTGCTTAGCAAAATAATCATACATTATACCAGATATATTCTCTTTACCTGTTCAGTCTATTTCTATCTCTCTTTGGGACTTACCGAGCGATTATTCGCTGACGACATTTCTTTTCTATTCTTTCTTTGGAATGTTGTCAGGAGGACCCGACTCTCTGGAGATCGAGCCCAGCTCAGAAGACTTGGAGCGGTTCTCAGAAGACCCAGAGCTTTAGTCACCTGTATATACTTTTACTTTCAGTTCATGCCATTGTTTAGGCATTGCTTTCCATATTGTATTTACTTTTCAGTTGCATTGTAAAGAATATTTAATAAATAAAAAGGTGCTGTTAATTTACATCTCATGTCTTTCTTGTGCACATTTACATTATATTGCTTATTTACGCTTAGCGTGTTTACTTCTGAGTAAATACGTCGCGGGCCATGTCACGTCTCCTTACCGTACACTGGGAAGCGGGGCATGAAATCCGTGCTCGGATGGATCTTCAGGACTGGGAAATTAGAAGTGAATTGTATCCTAAACCGATAGCGGTAAACCAGGTAAGTTTGTACTTCCCAATACCGCGTATCATATGTCACAACCGGAGAAGAAAATGTTCCTGCAGGTGTTGCATGATTTGAAAGTTTCCACATGTTTCTCAGAATCATTTAGGAAGAAGATAAAAATTGTGAAAGGCAAGATCGATGGGCTGAAAAATCAAGATTACTATGTTATTATGGAGCACCTTCTCCCATTAGCTCTCAGGACTTCCCTTTTCGAATTGGTTGGTCTAGTAATCAATGATCTTTGTTGCTTTTTTAGAGAATTGTGCGCTAAAACCCTAGATGTTGTGATGCTGGAGAATCTAGAAAATTCTATTTTATTGATAATTTGCAAGCTTGAGCGTATTTTTCCACCGTCATTCTTCGATATCATAATACACCTGACGGTTCATCTTGCAACCGAGGCTAAGTTAGTCGGACCGGTACAATATCGATAGATGTATCCCATCGAAAAGTATGTGGAATTTTTCATTTCATGCAATTTGTAAAATTATTGTTGTCCTATATGCCCATATTTATTTATTTAACATGTTTTTCTTTAGGTATCTCTACACTCTAATTAAGTATATACGCAATAGAAATCGACAAGAGCGTTCTATCATACAAGGTTATCTTCTAGATGAAATAACCATATTTTGGTCCCGCTATTTGGACGAGAACATTGAAACGAAGCTTAACTGGCCTCGGAGAATTCAGGACGGGCCATATGGTAAAGCGTTCTATAAGAGAGTAGACACTATATTTATCAACAGGATATATCGGTTCATCCTCCTCAATAGCGTATGTCTTGAAGAAATTAGAGAGTAAGTATTTTTGGATTAATTGTTATATTTGTGTTTGTATGTGTATGAAATGATATAATATTAATTTCATAATTTATTGTTGAGAACAGAATTCATATTAATAAGGTACGTAAGGGGCATCCTGATTGGAATGATGAACGATTGGAAAAATATCATCAGGATAATTTTTGCAATTGGGTTGTAGATCATGTAAGTTGTTCGAATAATATGTTATTGCTACCAGTCTTAATCTAAACTTATATCGTTATGTATTTTTCGTAAAATTTGTTTTGTCAGATCCACGATCCGAACTTGTTTGCATCATTAGAGAGAGTTCAAGATGTTTAGCTCAGTTTCCTAGTATGGAGGTTGCATATTATAAAGGATTCGGTGTCCTTGGATACAAATTTGAAGTTAAGAACATAGAAACATCTCGAACCACTCAGAATAGTGGGATTGCGACGGTAGGATCGGATGGTGTGATTTATTATGGATACTTAAATTGCATACTTGGTATCCAATATCCCGGACGATTAGAACCGTTTTATATATTTCAGTGTACTTGGTACGATACACGAACCGATACGGATAAGTGGAGAAACAATCTCGGGACTTGGAAAGATGAATATGGATTGACTAGTGTGAACACACTTTGATTTTATGGTCAGGACGATCCATTTATATTTCTGAACCAAGCGTTCCAAGTATACTACTCACAGTGCTTGAAGCATCCGGGATGGAGTGTCATATGCCATTGGAAATCCAGGGATTTTTACGATGTCCCAAAATTCGAGGATCGTATGGAGGATAGCGATGAGGATGAAAAGGATAGAAGACTTAGAGTGCTCCGACCGCTTGTTTCAAAATACGGGTTGTCTTCGGCTGATCGTGAAGTTACGTGGGTTAGAAATGATATCGATGATGAAATCCAAGTAGATATGTCTAATGCGTCCACGAAACGAAAAAGGTTATCGGTAATATTATATTATTAATTCACATTTCTACGATCTATACATATATTGCATGCATATGTAATGATTGTACTCTTATCTAGGAGCGATGACGTCAACCGAAAAAGCGAGGGGCGGCAGGAGCACCAGCCGCGGCAGCGGCAGATGCAGAGGCAAAGCGGTTCTGCCTCCCGGAGAGCTGCGTAGGGAGCTTCATAGGCCCGGTCTTGCACCCCGATAGGTATCCCCTTCGGATGACTCCTTCCGTGTGGACTTTTCCACACCTCCAGGTATATTGCATGCATATTCATTTTGAATGTAATATTATAGATATACACGCATATTCATTTCAAAATTACTTATATAGTCAATGTTTAATTGTCTATCTGTTGGTGGTGCGTCCAAATCAGAAGCAAAGGCCACCACCGCACCTGCAGATATGTTTATATATCCTATAGTGCATGCATATTGATTTAGAATATTATATCATAAATATACACACTTTCTTTTTGCTCTTAATTAGATAATCATATTTTGATTGTCTAGCTGTAGGTTATGCCTCCACATCTCGGGCAGAGGCCACTACCGCACCTGCGGGTATATTTATATATCATATATTGCATGCATATTGATTTAGAATGTTATATTATTGATATACACATTCTTTTTGCAATTACTTATATAATCTATTTTTAATTATCTAATTATAGGTGGTGCGTCCACATCTGGCGCAGAGGCCACTCCCGTCACTTGCGTACCCTCCACTCAGTTTGCAGGTTAGTATGAATAAATATAAAATATTTATTTATTTTACATATCCTCTAAGAATAAACATGAACTCCATATAATTTTATCGTCAATGTTTATTTTCCAGTTGGAGGGGACGCGTCTACGTCCGGGTCAGCGGCTGTTCCTCACCGGAGGAACTATCGCCCCGCTCGTGCTGCTGCCTGGGTCCAGGCTCATGCTGCTATCGCCGGAGGTATATATTGCACTTCAATTTTCGTTAATCCTTGATTTCTTTATACCACTTTGTCTTAATATTTCTTGTTTTGATATTTCTTGTAGATGCAGGGCAGCCCCATCCTGAGAGGGGCACTCGAGGGCCGAATCAATCCCACATGCTGACGCCCGACAGGGCTAGTGGGGAGGCACCATTCCCACTCTTCTTTACCCCCGATTATCGCTATGCCGGAGATTATACTGAGAGGTTCGTCCGGTATATCGAGGATGAGAGCCGCATCCTAAAGAAGTATCCACTTCACGTTGAGTGGGGTGATCAACACCGGCGCTCATTTACCCTCTTTTGGGATCGGGCTCGGGTATTAATATATATTTTCATTTGAATTATTCAATATATTTATTATTATTTAACACTTGCAATTTAAATACATTTTTTTGTATTTGTAGTTGGATTACGACTTTCAGCCTATACCCGACCCTGATTACCCTGATGTAGGGTTCCCTAGGGCCGCCGCTGGGTTTTGGAAGGTATCGACCATGCCGTTTTCAAAAATTGGCGCGCTAAAGAACCCTAATCTAAATCTTAATCTAGATAATTAGACGAAACAAGAATGTAAATATCTTTACATCTAAGTGAATAAGGAATACAACCTTTGTAGACCGGTCCTTCACTTCATAAGCTCCGTGTAGTTGTCCCTTCGCTCTAAGTAGTGATCTCCCGGACTCTAGTAAGGCTCCACAAGGTGAAATGAACAAACTTGCTTGAAGTTTTCGAGGCCGAAGATGATCTACGTTGAGGAGACACTAACCCAAGCTACCTCTTCACTAAGTGATGAACTAGTGAAGAAACAACCCAATCTAAATGACTAGTCTAGAAGAGATTGATGAAGTAGGAATTTTTCTCAGTTTAGAAATTATTTTCTCACTCATTTTCTTCACCTTCCAAAAAGCTAGATAGCTTGAGGAAGGAGATGAAGAAAAGCAACCATGAAGAGAAGCAAGTGAAGAATGAATCAAGTGGTGAGAATAGCAACCATGGGTGAGATAATATCATATATTAACCCTTGTAGAGACTAAACCATGGCTAGTCATAATGGTTGGGTTAATAAATATCTTAAGTAAAACAAAATTGGTGGACTTAGTCAATGATTCTACAAGCTTCTACTTGTTGGAGATAGTGCCCTCAGAGTCAATTATTAGATCACAGGCACGTGATTGCAATGATTGAGGGAGGACCTATCCCGGTAGGACAGTCTTACTCGAGATGATAGTATGCTATCTGGTTTACCTTTATCATCATGAACTGCTTTAGGCGACCTGACAGGTCGCTATTACACGTTGATAGAGCCTCTAGGATTCTTGCTTGACTGCCAGCAGTATGAGGGCGATCATATAAGTGAGAGCTGGAGTCTATAAGCACATCCTTAAAAGGTCCCTAGTCGTAGGAGTTTCGAGACAGGGCATCGATTCTCCAGAGTAGACTAGTGTATACAGTCGAGACCCCGACGAGGGGCGGTGGCCGGTCTCACAAGTCACTGGTGTCAGTTGGTTCACCTAAGATGTATACAGGTGCTCATTGGGTTATGAGTACACCGGACAAGACTCGCCGGGAACATGCTAGTTGGTCTTATACCAGACGTCAGATAGCAGTTCCCTGGTGACATGTGTACATGTTAGTTCATCGACCTGGGGATCGTCATTTGTCTCATGTGAGTTCCCACTGTACTTTGATTACTACCCTACCACGGCTCAAAGGAGTCGTGCAAACAGGTTTTAGTTGGGTACAGTCCCGAGCCATATGGAGGCAGTGAGCGTATCTTCAGGGGTTCGTCTCTCCCGGTATTGGGGGTGAGTTCGCGCTGTGTCTAGGAGAGCCATTACACGAAGTCCTTGGCCAAGGCAGGAGATTTACTGGTAGGTATTCCGGTAGTATCTCAGGGTGTTCTGGGCTACACTCCGACACGACTTGTACCGCTTTTGGGGGTCTGACTTTTACCAACCCCCTAGGCCCGCCATGCGATGCTCATAGACGAACGGACCGGACTGTACGGATATTGTCACTGACAGGCTCAGTAGGGTGTCAGGATGAGTTCGCTCATCGACGTCCCTTTTGGTCAATAGCTGGTGGCCCGTTACGTATTGGCTTATACCTCTGACGTGCTAGTGGTTAAATTCACAACCATAGTATTGACGAGTCTTTAGAGTCCACCACACTTTCAGTTACTCAAGCTTTCGGGCGAAACGCTGTAGAGGCCGTATGGAGATATGGCAGGGTTCGATCAGATACGTGCGGTATTGCACGGATCGTGATCGGACGGATTTTACTAGCCGGCTTTGGCTTAAGCCGGATCCTAGTATTAGACAGTGTAGATTTTGTCTCTTTGTATTTGTATCCGGTCGGAATACAGATGCGGGTGTGTATGCACAGTATCGGGGTTTTCCTGTGATTTATTACGGGACCAGTTTTCTAGAGTTGCCAGTTTGCATTCCGTTCCGGCCGGTTTTTCTTTGTTCTTTCCCGGCCGGACTTTCCGATGGAAGGGGTTATTTGCAAGTTTGCAAATAACTTATTGAGGAGGGGTTTTATGCATTTGTGGGGCTTCATGATGGTTCATAATCATGAGATGCTTTCTTAGTCTTTTCCTTTGCTTTATGGTGATTAGAGTTGATTAGGAATTGATGTGAGATTGTTATCATGGTGTTTGGATGTGGTCACCTTCCACCTTTTACTACCATCACCTCCCTTCTTGATATGTATTTTTCCTCCACCATTTTCACTTGAAATGGCCGGCCACATCTTGGAGAGGGAGAATGAGAGAGTTCATTTTGTTATGTGAGGAATTCTTCATCTCATATTCTTCTTGCTAGAAAATTGAAAGCACCAATTTTTCTAACCTCCTCCTCCATCCTCCATGGCAACAAAACCCCAAATGAGACACAACTCTACACATTCTACAGCAAATCTTGAGCATGTCGACTTGCCAGCTTCATGCCCGAGTTGCCTCGGTATAGAGGCGGGAGCCCGTAAAAGAAGCAGGCGATGTGGTGCCCTTCCGGCAAGGAGGCGACGACCGGACATTCCGCAGGAGATCGGGACGACGACGAGAAGACCGGAGGACTCGGATCACTCGGTATACTTCTCTACCCTTCTCTTGATAGCTAGCATTAGGTTAATGGTTACGATCCGGGTTTATTGTCCGCGGTAGCGCTAGTTTGAAAGTTAAGAAAATTTTTGTTTCCGCATTTTGGCCTTGGATAGACGGTCGGGGCGCTGTCGTGGCGCAACATGGTATCAGAGCCTCGCCATTAACTTAGTCTAGCTTTGTTTAATGTGTTTACATTTCCGATCGACCAAAATTCCAAAATCCGCGTTTTTGTTCACATCAGTTTTCTGTTGAAATTTTTTGGCGTCGAAATTTTTTTCAGGTTGTAGAAAAGTGATGTACTGGAAATTATAAGCACTCTGTAGAAATTCGACACAGTGAATCGACCACTGAAGCGCGGAACCGCGGCCAAACCCCCCTTTGGGCCGCGGTTCCGCCGCACATTGGTGTCCTCGCTGTATCAAATTTTTGCAGTCGCTTTCTGGGTTAAAAATAGGGGTTTTGGAATATTAATTTTGGGCCCAGAATTTCTTGATGTGCTACAGTAGTACTTGGGGGCCCACTTGTTAATTTTTGATCGATCGGATATTTTAAACACATTATTTTCACAGTATTTACATTATATCTGCGACCGTGAATGTCACTTGATCGGTAAATCCAGTCTGACTGCTATAGCACGGTTAGACGGATTTGCGAACGTAACTTTCACGTTGATGTTCTGTGATTTTGCTGTGATGTTGCGGATCGGTCGTGGAGGATAGCCTGGATGCAATGCTAGTACAGTTTCTGTTGTATTATGTACATTTGATTTTGCGGGGCGAGCGTCCGACATGTGGACTGCCGTCACTGCCTATTTGTATTATTATTTTGGGGCACGACCAGGTTGCGGTCGATGTACCCGTTGTATGTATATTTTACTTTCTGTACTAGGATTGCCCCGCGGTGGGGTGCACGGATAGCCGGGTTCTGGAGGGCAACAAGCCCGCATCTCATGGCATTGGGACGGAGGGGGCTTCACTCTAGAATTGGCGGGCTATTCACCGCACTCGTAGGGGGTACAGGTTGACCCAGGAGGGGTGCCCAAGTTACCGGATTCCGTGAAGTGCTGGGTGGTCCATTCACAGTGCTGAAGGGGGCTGCCTCGCTTCAGGTTTTGGCGGGTAACTTTCCGCGCCCGTAGGGGTCTAGGATTTCATTGCACAGGCTATCCACACGACCAGGGGAACGTCGGGTTTCAGTAGTGGCTCTGTGAAACCCGGGGATCCCAGATATCTGTATTGTTCTGTGATGCTGTACATTTCTGTGATGTTGCATTTTTTTTCACGCCTTGAGCGAATATAATATATTGGTATATATATTAGTAGATGTTGTATATGTTTTACATCCGCGCTAGTCCAGTCCCCGCTCTGTCGTTAGTTAACTAACCTAACGGGTAATGACGGGACCCAGTGGCGAATGCGGATGGCATATACGTACATCAGTATATTTTCGTTCTTTGTGGTGTGATCAATTGATGGGACTGCGTTGATTCGGATCAATGCAAGTTAAAACAAACCTAATCTGATGTTGTTGGAACACTTTTCAAAAAGCTGTTATTGCAAGGACGTTCACTTTTGTTTTGCATTGTGGTATTCATTTGGAATATCCTGCTCCTCAGTCGACGAGGCAAGGGCCGAAATCCCTTCACCGGGAGTGACCCCTTGGACATAAGTTTGCGTCAGGGCATTAACTTCACTATAGCCGATTACTTTTGCTTTGCACCGTGGTATTCAGTTGGAATATCCTGCACCTCATTCTACGGGGAAAGAGCCGAGATCCCTTCACTGGGAGTGACTTCTTTAGCAAAGGTTTTCGTCACTATATTTTCAAAAAGCTATCTGTTCCTTCAAAGATATCAAGTTCTTTACGTTAAAGGTTTTCGCCAGAAACCATTCGTAGCCCTCCGTCGTTTCAGACGGGTAGCACGTAGTATTCATGCTATGTTTGTTGGCCTTCGTCAAGGCATAGTGTATGGTAGCTGCTTGTTGCCTTTCTGCAGCATAGATAGATGTGTTGGTTTGGGACAGTCATATAGCCTTGTTGACCTTTGTCAAGGGCTTATACGGGTGGGTTCAAATTAACCTGGATAATGACGGGTAGAACTTGACATGTGACTTATGATTTGTTGACCTTCGTCAAGGTCATAAGAGCATGGGGTAAAAATCTACATCGGGAGTTTCAAAAGAACTGAAACTTGCCAGATATGCGCATACCTTCTGGAGTGTGATAACGTGAGCGGATTCCGTCATGTTATCATGCGATGAGAGTTGGATCCCGATTCCCACTGATGAGTTGGTTTACTCTTCGGGTGACCCCGACTAATTCTTCTTTCAGGTTTGGAGGAGAATTTGAGGTACAGTGGGAGGTTTCCAGATTAGATAAAGTGATAACCATTTTGATCTAGGTTAGAGTGCACGCTGAGTGTTTCTTTTCTCTCTCTCTTTGGCAGCGACCATTGACCCGACCCTAGACTATGACTCAGTGACCAAGTTGACCGAACCTTCTTAAACACTGGCTTTTGGATTGTCAGAGTTGCAGACCTCATTGCCACTCCTACTTTTACCCTTTTCTCCAGGACACCCCGTATTACTGCGAACGTCCACTTCCATTGGACAAAACCATCATATGGTTAGATACGAACTCGAAGGAATTCGAGGATGGTTTCCGGTTCTGGAGAAAACGGATAAGGTTTATTCAGTTGTCTTTTCCTTTTTTTTCCTTCTCTCAAGTTACGAGTACTCCTTAGTTTAGGAGATAGTACACCTATTACGCAAATTGGATAGTCTTCTTCCAAACCTTAGGCTGGTGCCGAACAGTGGGGAATGAAGAAAACCAATTAGCATAACGATGGTGTGCAGAAGGTATTAAGTTAAGACAAAGAAAGGGATTAGTAAGAGGGCAAAGTAAATTGCGACTGCTATTCACGACCAAACCAAGTATTTCTTCGCCAATCCTAAATCACCTTTGTATTTCTCCAGGACACTCCGTATCACTACGAAGATCCACAGTTTATTGGATACTCCATCGTATAGTTATATACGAACTCGAAAGGAACTTGTTCCAGTTCGGGGATGGATTCTAGTTGAGGAGAAATAGGAATAAGGTTTATTCGGTTGTCTTTTATCTTCACCTTCTCTCGCATTGCGAGTGCTCCTAGGATTAGGACAGTACACCCATTATGCTTATTGGATAGTCTTCTTCCAAACCATAGGCTGGTGCCGAACGGTAGGGAAGGAAGAAAACCATTTGGCCTAAAGGGGTGTACAGAAGGTAATGACTAAAGACATATAAAGGGATTTGGAGAGATGGCAAAGAATTATACGGTTACAGTTGTGAATCTGGATAATGGAAGAGGCATTACTAGGAATACCAGGATACCCCATCGAAACATTTCAATGTTTCAATTTCACTGTGTACTGTTAAAAGAAAACTGATTTCCCAATTAGACACTTGCTCCAGGGTATGTATTTACCAGTTTTGATTCTCACATCAGTATAGTTTTTACAGATGATGAGTGGGAGTAAGTTATTGGAAATTAGGTGACCATCCTCATTATATCGGGATTCGTTGTAATTGGTGATATTTGAGGAAGCCACCTGGGTTGTTTGCCGGTCGGCAAATATTTGGTTTTGAATATCCGTTGCTATGCACCAATTTCAAATTGATATATCTGTACGTCTATTTTCATAGAGTGAGATATACCTTTTGATATTATGTCGATGACATTTACCTATATCAGTGGATGGTTAGGTAAGGAGCATTAAACAATGGTGTAATTCTTCTTAACCATAAGTACAGTTTTCAACCTACGACACACAGTGAAAGAGTTGTTAGACTCAGCGGACTTATACAGAGTATTGTATGTTGTCCAGTGTCCATTAGGACAGAAGGGTTGGTCCTCATACTATATTCTATTTACTTTTAACTTCTCTAGTTCTTAGACATGTGTTTCGTAGAAACACAGGGTCTAAGCTTTGAGGAGTTATAGGTATAAGGATAAAGTAGAGAACCAGATATTGCAAGTATCGGGATTCTTCAAGGTGATCGAAGATGTAGATATTTGTGCATGGTATTCAGATGATAGTAATGATTAAGAGAACTTGCTTCTCTTACAGGTTACTCATAATTGGAAGTATTCCTAAGTTGAGTAACGCTGATCGGCCTCTTTCCATTTAGTTGACATGCACTGGAGACAGCTGCATGATTTGAATCTGGTTCAATTAAATCAGTGCCTCTGGTTCTATATTGGATATAGAACAGTTCATATCTTAACGATGTTAAGGTACGGGGAGTTGTCCGGCTTATGATTAAAACCAGACACTGGACAACTCAAGGCACGTTTCTGTAATGGCTGTTTGTGGGTTGACCCAGGCTATGACGAGGGTTGACTTTCTACCATCTGGGAGATCAATAGTAATATTGTTCTAGACTCGCCACGGTTTTAATAAAAATGGATTTTTTTCAAAAACAGTAGTGGGAGTATGGTAGAACTGGAAGTGATTCCAGAACCGCAAACGATTACTGAAAATTTGATAGGAACCTAAAGATTCAATCTGGCTTGACATTCCATTGGCCACTCCGTAGATAAAGTGGGTAACTTCAGGCACCCGAGAGGTACTCTGATAGCCTCAAGGACGGTGACAGGGAAGTTCTTGTTTACCCACACTTGCCATTGCTGTTGTTCCAGGCTGGGAGACCCAGTGGGAGGATGAGTATAGCGTCGTTCTAAACTAGCTTTAGAAGTGCACGTCTATATGACTCTGCCAGAGGGTTGTCGTAGTCAGTGGGCGCAGCGGAAGCATTGGTGGACATGTAGCTTATGTCTATTTATAGACTGAAGCACCAGTAGCGGAGATAGATCATCTATTTTTGATGTGACAGTCATAGGTTTGACTTCATCAGAATAGGGGATGGATCTGTTGAGAAGGTAGTAGGGTGTGATGTCATGGTATTTGGATGACATACACAGAGTAGGAAGTGATATTCCTATACTATGATCGGTTATTCTTTGGTTGTCACACAGTGGTTTCTCCACATGGGACTTGGACATTATATCAGACATACTGGTTACTAGATCTATGGTTTTAGATCTAGATTTGGGTGGTTTCCCAATCAGGGTACTTTGACAGCATTCTAAGAGTATTTAGAATGGACGACTCCTGGCACGGTAGTGTACCTGCAGGTGATGGAGTCACCCTCTCTAAAGGTGTCTTATAGACTAAAGTAGAGAGGGATGTGCATGATTGGCAGATCACTTGCTTAGGCAATTGAGTCAATCATGAGATGTCAAGTACCACACCAGATCTTGTTCTTGCACTAGATGCAATAAGTTGATATTGATCCAATCCTGGAGAAACAGTCGGGAGCAACTTTAGAACATAAGTAGATGTTCTAGGGAAATGATAACGACAGCCTCATTAAGGAGACAGTTATCATTCCAGGCTTCCAAGGTGACATGGACGACAGGGTGATTGTCAGAGTTATAGTTTTCCCTCTGATGAGGGGCAGTATTCTGGACAGGTGATCCAGGCAGATACTGAGGGAGGCATGGCGCAGGATACTGATTAAGTTCAGTTGACGATACAGTCTAAGAAGTTTGGATTTGGAGTTCATTTATGAGCTAGGTCCCATTAGACATCCAGACATTCTAGGACAAGTATTGCTCATTTCGGGAGATGGCTTTCTCCGCGAACTTGAGATATAGAGAGACATAGAAAGAAACATCTAGGCGGATCCACTCACTGAGGCTATTCCTCGAACGCAATAGTTTCGCAAACGGATTTTGTGAGACTGACTAGTAGGGGAGTTGGGTGTTCGGTATCACACGGGCTGTGAGTATGCGACATCGCAATAATTAGCCGCAAGTGGGAGATTGTTGGAGATAGTGCCCTCAGAGTCAATTATTGGATCACAGGCACGTGATTGCAATGATTGAGGGAGGACCTATCCCGGTAGGACAGTCTTACTCGAGATGATAGTATGCTATCTGGTTTACCTTTATCATCATGTACTGCTTTAGGCGACCTGACAGGTCGCTATTACATGTTGATAGAGCCCCTAGGATTCTTGCTTGACTGCCAGCAGTATGAGGGCGATCATATAAGTGAGAGCTGGAGTCTATAAGCACATCCTTAAAAGGTCCCTAATCGTAGGAGTTTCGAGACAGGGCATCGATTCTCCAGAGTAGACTAGTGTATACAGTCGAGACCCCGACGAGGGGCGGTAGCCGGTCTCACAAGCCACTGGTGTCAGTTGGTTCACCTAAGATGTATACAGGTGCTCATTGGGTTATGAGTACACCGGACAGGACTCGCCGGGAACATGCTAGTTGGTCTTATACCAGATGTCAGATAGCAGTTCCCTGGTGACATGTGTACAGGTTAGTTCATCGACCTGAGGATCGTCATTTGTCTCGTGTGAGTTCCCACTGTACTTTGATTACTACCCTACCACGGCTCAAAGGAGTCGTGCAAACAGGTTTTAGTTGGGTACAGTCCCGAGCCACATGGAGGCAGTGAGCGTATCTTCAGGGGTTCGTCTCTCCCGGTATTGGGGGTGAGTTCGCGCTGTGTCTAGGAGAGCCATTACACGTAGTCCTTGGCCAAGGCAGGAGATTTACTGGTAGGTATTCCAGTAGTATCTCAGGGTGTTCTGGGTTACACTCCGACACGACTTGTACGGATATTGTCACTGACAGGCTCAGTAGGGTGTCAGGATGAGTTCGCTCATCGACATCCCTTTTGGTCAATAGCTGGTGGCCCGTCACGTATTGGCTTATACGTCTTACGTGCTAGTGGTTAAATCCACAACCATAGTATTGACGAGTCTTTAGAGTCCACCACACTTTCAGTTACTCAAGCTTTCGGGCGAAACGCTGTAGAGGCCGTATGGAGATATGGCAGGGTTCGATCAGATATGTGCGGTATTGTACGGATCGTGATCGGACGGATTTTACTAGCCGGCTTTGGCTTAAGCCGGATCCTAGTATTAGACAGTGTAGATTTTGTCTCTTTGCATTTGTATCCGGTCGGAATACAGATGCGGGTGTGTATGCACAGTATCGGGGTTTTCCTGTGATTTATTATGGGACCAGTTTTCTAGAGTTGCCAGTTTGCATTCCGTTCCGGCCGGTTTTTCTTTGTTCTTTCCCGGCCGGACTTTCCGATGGAAGGGGTTATTTGCAATTTTGCAAATAACTTATTGAGGAGGGGTTTTATGCATTTGTGGGGCTTCATGATGGTTCATAATCATGAGATGCTTTCTTAGTCTTTTCCTTTGCTTTATGGTGATTAGAGTTGATTAGGAATTGATGTGAGATTGTTATCATGGTGTTTGGATGTGGTCACCCTCCACCTTTTACTACCATCACCTCCCTTCTTGATATGTATTTTTCCTCCACCATTTCTCACTTGAAATGGCCGGCCACATCTTGGAGAGGGAGAATGAGAGAGTTCATTTTGTTATGTGAGGAATTCTTCATCTCATATTCTTCTTGCTAGAAAATTGAAAGCACAAATTTTCCTAACCTCCTCCTCCATCCTCCATGGCAACAAAACCCCAAATGAGATACAACTCTACACATTCTACAGCAAATCTTGGGCATGTCGACTTGCCAGCTTCATGCCCGAGTTGCCTCGGTATAGCGGTGGGAGCCCGTAAAAGAAGCAGGCGATAAGGTGCCCTTCCGGCAAGGAGGCGGCGACCGGACATTCCGCAGGAGATCGGGACGACGACGAGAAGACCGGAGGACTCGGATCACTCGGTATATCTCTAACCCGTCTTGTAGTTAGCTAGGACTAGTTAATGGTTCGATCCGGGTGTTTAGTGCGCGGTGGTGCCGGTTTGCTAGTTTGCAAAATTAAAGTTTATTACCGCTTCCGCATTTGGCCGTCAGATTGACGGCCGGGGCGCCGCCGTGCACTTACATTACTAAGCATCAACCATGACTAATTTCCACCCAATTTTGAATTACTTTAAATAAATAAAACCATTTATTATGTTAAGCATGGTGTGAGTCTTATACACCTATGTAGCATGTAGCAACAAGTATGACACAATAATATATATCACATAGATATTAAGTGCACACAAAAGTGAGAAAAAGAAATGCTTAAGTGAGCTAATATTAGTTAATGCAAATTAATATATCAAATATATAATTATACATTAAATTATTAAATCAACAATTGATTTAATACTCCGGCTATATCACATATAACCGACTAATATCATATGCATCAACTTATCGAATTAACACTTGATCCGACAGCTCGGATATATCATGTAAGTCCACGTTATCCACCCCGGTGCTTACGGGGAGGCGGAATAGGTAAAAAACAATTTTCTAACACAAGGTAACATGGACTAATAACTTGAGAATCTTTGCCAAACCATTGCTAACATACTACAAGATGTTCTATTTACTATGCTCAAGAGATTATACCTCACGAACCAAGTTCTTCGGGTCTTCTCTCCTCTTTCCTCCTCGTCCATGCAAGCTCCAAGGATCGATCCGGATCTTGCTCACCTCCGCGGCCTCCTTGAGTCGAAGACGATCCACCCGAGAGTTTGTATTCCGAGCTCCACCTCAAGCCGAGGTAACTAGGGCAACAAGTGTGCTACTCTTCATGTCCTAGGTGGTGTAGAAGATGGTGGTGGATTTGTTTATCTATTTAGAACCCTATTTTCTCAACACATGAGAGCTAGGGAAAAATCTAGAGAGGAAGAAGAAGGAGGAACCATGGGAGCTTCTCACTTGAAGAGAGATAATGAGAAGAGAATAATGTTCCATGTAACAAAATAATTACTAATCTCTTATCATGATAAAGTTGATGGCTACATTGATATGACCATTATCATCACAAATCAAATCCAAAGCCAAAAAGCAAAAGAAGGATCTAGTGCTCTCAAGAAACTCCAAGTCAACAGTGGTCAAATTGTCAACATGGTCAAGTATGGTCAAATGGTCAAAGCAATTAGCCATAACATAATTGTCATTAAAAAGATTAGTAAATATTTTCCCCACCTCATAATGGTTTTGACTGAACCAACGGTCAAAACCCTAATGAGGCACCTCCTCCTTCTTCGCTCCTCACAACCGTGCATACACACCCGCATCCGTATTCCGTAGAATGCGAATGCACAGAAGACAAAACTAATCCATCCATACAATACTAGGATCCGGCTTAAACCAAAGCCCACTAGCATTGTTTGCCCGAACAGCATATGCACACAAGTGCACGTAAGTGATCGTAGCCTTGCCGTAAAACCATACGGCCTCTACACCTTTCACCCAGTGCAGGGAAACTCTCTGTGTGGGACTCTAAAGACTCGACACTACGCAGGTAGTGGGTTTAACCACAGACCGCAAGCGGCACTAGCTGTGCGTAACGGTCCCCAGGTAGATGTCGATAAGAAGGCCAATGAGGTAAACCCATCCGAACTCCTACTGAGCCTGAATGTGACAATCTCCGTACAGTCCGGTCTGTTCGTCTGAGAATATCGCATAGCGGGCCTAGGGGGCGGTAAACGTGAGTCCCCTAATAGCGGTATAAGTCGTGTCGGAGTGTAGCCCAGAACACCCTGAGATACACTGGAAAACCTACCAGTATATCTCGCTTGCCCTGGCCAGAGACTTTGTGTAATGGCTCTCGGAGACACAGCGCGATATCAACCCCCAATACCGGGAGAGACGAATCCTGTCTAACCATCACCGCCTCCAAGTGCTTCGGGACTGCACCCAACTACTACCTGTTTGCACGACTCCTTTGAGCTGTGGTAGGGTAGTAATCAAATAGCAGTGGGAACACACTCGAGGCGAAGTGACATTGTCATGTCAACAGACTAAGTTGTACTCATGTCACCTGGGAACTGATAACTGACGATAGGCATAGTACCAACCAACAGTTCCCGACGAGTCCTGTCCAGTGTACTCGTAACCTAACGAGCACCCCCATACTTTTCACAAAGCTATCTACCAATGATGCCAATCTTTCTTTCTCGGTCGGTCGTAAACAGCCCTTTGGTCAATTAGCCCATTCCAATCCTTTCTTACCGATTTTTGAAGTTGGGATTGGAAATGGCCCCATCTGTGCACTAACTCATCTCAAGTATGACGTACTAATGGCTGTGGGACAGACCATCTCCCCTGCTGGGATGAGAAGCGCATACGCTAGTCTACTCCGGAGTATCGATGCCCCGTCTCGATAATCCTACGACTAGGGACCAGTATAAGGATGTGCCTGTAGATTACCCAGCCCCACTAGTGTGACTGCCATTACAATGCTGGTAATCAAGCAAAGATCCTAAGGGCTCCACTAATGTGTATAGGCGAGATGCTAAAAGAAACACATGCACACATTAAAGTAGAAACAAACCAAGTAGCATACTACCATTTTGAGCAAGATTGTCTATACAACTGTGAATATCCCAGGCTTCCATTAAGTAATATACAAACTAGTATGATACAGTAATGGCCTCTGGGGCATATACACTAACAATCTCTAACTTGCACTAAGGCCATGTACTGGCGTATCAAAGACCTATCATCTCGATTAGCTGCTCGAACTGAGTCTGGGGTATGGCCTTCGTGAATGGATCTGTAGTGTTATTCTCCGAATCTACTCTCTTCACCTCGATCTCCTAGCGATCTACGATCTCCCTGATCAGGTGGTACCGCCTCAAAATGTGCCTGGACTTATTATGGGACCTGGGTTCCTTCGCTAAAGCTATAGCGCCGTTTTTGTCACAATACAGTGGTATTGGATCAACAATGGTAGGAACCATCTGAAGCTCCGTGAGGAACTTCTTCATCCAGACAGCTTCCTTTGCGGCATTGCAAGCAGCTATGTACTTCGCTTCCATAGTTGAGTCAGCAACGGTTTCCTATTTGGAGATCTTCCAGCAAACCGTCCCTCCATTGAGGGTAAAGACATAACCCGACATGGACTTGGAGTCATCCTTGTCACTCTGGAAGCTGGAGTCAGCAAAGGCCTCGATCTGGAGGTCTTTTCCACCATACACCAAGAACATCTCCTTAGTCCTTCTCAGGTACTTGAGAATATTCTTTACTGCTATCCAGTGTTTCTCCCCTGGGTCTGACTGATACCGGCTTACAACGCTCAATGCGTATGCTACATCTGGTCTGGTACACAACATCGCATACATTATAGAGCCTACCGCAGATGCGTAGGGTATAGATGACATGCGAGCCCTTTCTAAATCAGTCTTGGGAGACATATCTTTCGAGAGGGTGATTCCGTGACAAGACGGTAGATTATCGTGCTTTGAATCTTCCATACTGAATCGTTTCAGTATGGTGTCGATGTACCTGGACTGCGAAAGTCCCAACATCCTTTTAGATCTATCACGATAGATCTGGATCCCCAGAATGTAGTTGGCATCGCCCAGGTCCTTCATGGAGAACCTTGTTCCCCTCCGAATGGCGGCGACGACATGAGGACGTCTTGCCTGAGATTCGGGGTAGATGCTATATGGTTTTATCCGTCTACCTCTCCGAAGATGCCAAGTTGATTTATGGCACCGTGTATCGAAGGTTTAGACGGATGCGGCCGATGTAGCAGACTTCGTCAGATTCCCCCTTGCTAGAGGGGTTTTTGATAGTGGGGACGCTCTTCTCTGCAGGCGCAAGCCCCTGCAGTTAATTATGCTACCGCATCGCGGTAACCACTTTCTCCTTCTCCAGAATTTCATTTCGTGTCGTGTGTGTTTGTTTTGTTTATGGTTGCCCGTGAATTGTATACAGAGACTATTTATTTCGTCGCCCGTAGGACATGGATTAGTCCAAATCCGTATTTTCTTAGATTTGGGTTTTGGGTTTTGGTTTAAGGATACGTTAGCCATTTTTGAGGCTAAGATCAACTTAAACGTTTGTTAAGGATACGTTAGTCTAATTTCCAGACTAAGATCAACTTAACGGGATCGTCTAGATCCATTTCCAGTTTAGAGACATGGTGGTCCATTGCATGTATGGCCGTCGGGACCCATCACCTCTCTGACGACGTTGAAGGATTACAACGACAGATGTCAGAGGAGTTCAGAGATGTACCCTTGAACCAAAGTTGATTGGGGGATCTATAGTCCAATTTGGGACTAAAGTCTGTTTGAAGGTTTAAGGATACGTTAGCCATATTTAAGGCTAAGATCAACTTAAACTGGATCGTTTAGATCCGACAAAAGAGCATTTGGAGGCTCTATTGTTCCAGTTTAGGGACGTAGTGGTCCATAGGTAGTTTAAGGACATTGTGGTCCATTGCCAATTTAAGGACATGGGGGTCCATATTCCAGTTTAGGGACATGGTGGTCCATATGTAGTTTAAGGACGCTTAAGCCCGTGGGTTTAAGGACCCCACAGTCCGTCTTTTAGTTTAAGGACGCATAAGTCCGTGGGTTTAAGGACCCTACAGTCCGTCTTTTAGTTTAAGGATCTTTTAGTTTAAGGACGCATAAGTTCGTGGGTTTAAGGACCCCACAGTCCGTCTTTTAGTTTAAGGACGCTTAATTCCATGAGTTTAAGGACCCCACAGTACGTCTTGATGTGTGGTCGTCGGGACCCGTCACCTCTCTGACGTCGTTGAAGGATTACAACGATAGGAGTCAAAGGAGTTCGGAGATGTACCCTCAACCGGTCGTAAATGGGTTTAAAAATAAAGCAGTTGTGCTCAGTCAATTTATTTTGAGGACTTACGGCCATGATTGGGCTAAGTCCAGTTGAAAAATATTCAACATTTTTATTTGTTTTTGGTCTATTAGACCTGTGCTAGGGCTTTGCCCACATTTAAATAATGCATTGCATTACTTTTTATTTTTGTTTGGGCTCTACCCATAAAGGATGCAGAACATCAATTTGTTTTGGGCTCTGCCCATTTATAAATGATGCAGAGCATCAATTTTACTTGGGCTCTGCCCTTTATAAATGATGCAGAGCATCAATTTTACTTTGGCTCTGCCCTTTTATTGCTTTGCAATTTATTTATGCCTACTAGGTCTTTTTGATTTGGGCCTAGCCCTTTAGCAAAAGAAATCATTGCATTTGTCAGGCGCTTTGCGCCAATCAAAGAGCGCAAGCGCTTGTGGTGAGGACACATGTCATGCAAGCGCAGTGCGCTGCGCTGCTGACACGTGGCACGCTCTGGTGAGTTGCGCCAGTTTCAGAGAGCAAGGCTCTATTTCAAAGCGCATAGCGCAAATAGTTGAGATACTGACATGTGGCGCTTTCTGGTGGCTTGCGCCAACCGAAGAGCGCAACAGTGCAGTTTTGCAAGTGCAAGGCACTATTTTAATAATTTGAGAATCTTTCAGATTCCAGAACCAATGGTTCATAAGAAAGTGCAAAGCACTGTTTGTTTTCTTGATCTAATTTAGATCAAAGAAAACAAGTTTCTCTTGTTTTCAGAGAACCAATGGTTCATAAGTGCAAAGTACTATTTTTATTCGTTTTTATTGAAGATCATTGATCTTGTTCTTAGATCAATGATTTACTAGAAGAAATTCTTCTATCATAAAGGTTTTTACCTTTTTTTCTTCCTGAAATTTCTTCAGAGTTCTCTCTGTTTGAAATTCTTGATTTCTCACAATTGTTGATGCCTTTGATTTGAGGTCTAGGGGTCTTTATATAGTGCCCATAAATTTGTTAAAGAGATCTTTCTCTGAGTCATTTGGGAAATTTTCCCCACCATTGGATCTTTGATCCAAGGGCTTCTGTTTTACAGAAGGCAATCTTCTTGTTTTAACAAGAACAGAAAAAATCTTACTCGGATTTAATTCTGTTAGGCGCAAACGCCCCAGCGCGTGACACGTGTCAAGCAGCACACAGCGCAGCGCAACTGCGCTGACACGTGTCCCGTAGCGCAACTGCGCTGACACGTGTCGCGCAGCGCGGTGCTTGCGCAACTGAAGCGTTGCTTCCTTTGATTTTGCCTTAAATAGAGCTTTGCTCTGATTGGGCGCGTTGCCTCGGGCGCTGCGCTGATGTATCAGCTTTTGACACGTGGCGCGTTGCGCGCAGCGCAAAGAATCTGAAGTGTTGCTTCGAATTTTGAATTTTGAAATTCAAACAGAGCTTTGCTCTGATTGGGGGAAACAAATGCCCCCCCACCGTTGCGCTCACGTGGTGCGCACGTGAGTGCAGCGGTGGCAAGATCCTGACCGTTGGATCAACGGGTGAGCTGAAGGGGCGCAAGCGCCTTATAAATAGGACCTCTAGCCCTTTAGAAAACTTCACCATTTTCTAGATTTTGATTCCCAGAGCTTTGCTCTTGCTTAGAACTTCAGAGCTTTGCTCTCGTTTCCAGAACTTTAGAGCTTTGCTCTCATTTTCCAAGTTAAAAAAAACTTTAGGTAAAATTAATCTTAGGTTAGATTAATTTTAATTAACCAATAGAGCTTTTCTCTCATAGATCTTCTGATCTAAAGAAATCCCCTTTGGGGTTTCACCAACAGAGCTTTGCTCTCATGAATTCATAGATCTACAGAGATCTTGTTCATGGGTTTTAACCCATGAGCAGAGCTTTGCTTATGGATCCAAAAATAGATCTTTTTGATCTAAAAGTGAAGAACTCTTAAGAGTCTTCAAAATTTTTGATTTCTTTAGGAGTTTTAAATAAATTTTCTCATCATCATCACAGAGCTAGGCTCTTTTATGGAATCGTATTCCCTTGAGACCAGAGTTTGACAAGTGTCACTCTGTGACAGAGCTTTGCTCTGAAAGAGGAGATTTCCTCCTTGTCTCTAGGGATTTTTTTATTAATGGGAATATTTTCTTGGGGACCAATTGATAATCTCATCCAATGATGGGGTTGTCTTGTTAATTGACGTATTGTCATCCAGATTTTGTGGGTCCCCCTTCGGTCTCCTACTCACTGCACTGATGTGTAGTGTAATTAATTAATTTTAATTTAATTGATTTTTAATTTAATTAATTAATTAGTGAAAATTTTACTTAAACGCCAAGCGTTGGAATTACAACACTAACGGCAATTTCTGTTCATTTGCAGCAATCATGTCTCTCGACACCTCATTCCCATTTGCTCGTTCAGAGGAGGGATTTCTCGAAGCGCCCTTGGACCGTGAAGTCTTGGCTATGATTAGGGACCACGACCCGGAATATAAGAGTCTCTACCTTTGGGGGTCGTGGTACAATCAGATTATTATGGGTCGACAGAGCTTCACATGCGCAGTACCGTCAGAACCCATCACGGCGATTCATTACGCCAGCCCACCCCCGGTGCAGTATGCCGTGGAGATGGTTGATTGGACCTCGAAGGGCTTTCTACATCCCGCCATAGATGCGATTCCTATTCAGCGTCCCATGGTTTTGAATATCTTGGGACGCCGTATATGTCAAGGTGAGGCACGACCTTGGGGGCAATCATATAACATAGGTCTGATCCCCCGCCACCCGATTGGCTACCTGCCATGGGCTCTGTATATCCTGTCGACGAAGAAGTCGCAGTTGATAAGGTTAGGGTTGTACACCGCGGTCTACTTCTCCCTCTTCCAGTATCCTACGCTTCCCACCTGGTGGTTCAAAGCCTTCTTGGAGCAGTGGAACATCCCCACTCACACTTTCCTCGCAATGGATCGGGAAGTGTCGATTTCTCTGGAGGAGTTCACAGAAGTCTCCGGTTTACCGGTTATAGGGGAGCATTATGAGGAATTGCTTCCGACAAACGATTATGTCTTCGGTGCTAAGCCGGTGATAAGGGGCCTCACGCCGGAGAATGCTGTTCAACACCAATTCCAAAGTCTGATCAAGCTGTTGAACATCTACGAGGCCCTTTTCATTGAGCGTGGGAGCCACAGAGTTAGTTTTGAGGACTTCATCGCCCGGTTCCTTCACCCAAGCGCCCTTTCGGCAGAAGCTGTCAAGTTCGCCACTCTCAAAGACCCTTTCGGTCTAGGTTTGGATAACCTACCAGCGAAGGAAATAGACCAAAAGGGTTTTTTCCTTCCTAACTCCCCGACTGTGTCTTTTGCGGAAATTGCGGTCCCCGGGATGGACAAGGAGGCCTTTTTCTTAGGATTTCTTGGGCTATGGCTGAGTTGGTTTGCGCTCCCAATGCATTCTCGCCATATACGACCCTCCGTCTTTTACCCGGCTCACCGGATGACCATCGGGATAAAGGTAGCCGTTGGGATAGCCGGCTTGGCACATTTGTACCACGGCCTCAGTCGAGCGGCGGATGCTAATGAGCCTGGGGTACTGCATGTGATCTTCCCGATGCACTATTTCATGTCGTGGCTCGAGCTACATACATCGGGCGTTTTCGGCATGCATAAAAGGCCATCGTTCTACGACAGATGCAGCTTCCCACACATCATACAGTTGATTGGCGCATCAATTGTGAGTCCATCGCCACGGAATGCCAGGGGTTTACTCCTTCGCCCCCTCACCGTTAGAGCCGGTGTGTCTTTTTTCGACAAGGTGTTGACTATTAGAAAGACGTCTACCACTGCAGTGCGGACATTGCAAGACACTTTCAAGGATGGAGCTTCAGTTCTGACAGCCCGGGAGACCCTCCACTTATATTCTATCAGACTGGGCTTCTTGGTGTTTAGGCAGAATGGGGCGGCGATTTTCATGAGCTATAACCCGCATCGTTTCGCCCAACAGCTGAGCTACAATCAAGGGGTACCGCTGGTGGCTTTTTTATCGGAACCTTCTGCGACCGAAGAAGGGATGGAGAGCGCGCTGCATCATTTCATGCGTCTAAACACGGGCTCCCACTTCTTTATCAGTGAGCCGGCTTGCGCCCCACGACTCCTCAGGGTATATACAAAATGGTACAGTCATTTGACGGGAGCCGTTATAAAGGAGGAAAGGCGATTGCTGGTCGACCGTAAGGGTGCGCCTCCAGGTAGCGACTGCAATGCTCCTTTAGTGCCGAGGACCCCAGTAGTTGCCCCTCTAAAAGTTGCTAGAGTTGGGCCACCCCGTGCGCAAAGTCCTCCGCACGGATTGCCGCTCCCCGATATTGCGGATGCACCTCCAGCGCCCTGTGCTCCAGTGGACACAGTGGTTGTAGCCTCACCGGAGTCTGGCGTGGGTGCGGACATCGGGACCCACCATCCCAAGGTGGCTGCTAAGCGTAAGTCGATCCCGCGTGCACCTAGGGTTGGCGGGCAGAAGAAAAAGAAGTCGCTCTTCGCTACAGACGTCGCATTCGGTCAGGAACCCCACGCTCCCTATGCCGAGGGCCTGAGTGAATATAGGACTAATGGGGGATTAGTCATGTCGCCGGATGGCACGGACTTGGAGGCCGCCCTCGAAGCTTCGGAGCGGTTGGCGAGGCGTGATGCATGGCTGGCTAAGCTTGCGGAATCAGGTAATCACTAGTCGCATTTTCTATTGCATCATATCTTTATTACTGCCTTTGACTAATATTTTTCCTTCTTTTCTTCAAACAGGCATCACCACTGAAGAAGCCATTGCCGCTTCCCTCAAGACCTTCCAAGAGGAGGAACGCCTTAGAGCGTCTCTAGGCCTTAGTAAGTTTCAATTCATCAAGTTTTCATTTTCGTTGTGTTATGGTCAATCTAACCTCTCCCTTTTTATCGCAGGAACCTCAATGCCGTTCCCGCCAAGCGACGCAGATGTTTTACCAGCTGCCGATGTTCCTGCTTCCTCAGGGCTACCGCGGGAGGTCCGTCTTGAAGAGCCGATGAGAGATGCTTTAAAGGCTCTGGAGGCATCTCTGAATGAGGACGACGACGCCTTAATGAAGGAAGCGTCGAAGAGGTCCATCGCGACAGCCCGGGAGGAAAGGAAGCGGTCGAGGCGCGAAGCAAAGGCACGTGGAGCTGCCTTGGCCATTGGAGCGGGCCCAAGCACCGTTCCTCGTGCCGATACCCCGTCAGAGGAGTCCCCGGTCGCCCTGTCTACAGCTCATAGACAGGCGATTCACGCCAATAGGGAGGCTAACGAGAAGCCCACCTCAGGTAATACTTCTTTCAGAATTTTTTTTTGTAAGAATTATAAAGTTGTCGGTTCTTATACGTTCCACCCTGCAGGGCCAAGCCCAACCGAGGGGGAAGCGGAGACTGTCGAACCTGAGAGGCTAAGGGAAGAGGCATTGGTCGAGCTCGAGCCAGTGGCGGATGACACAGCTGGGATTGCTGGGCCCGAGATAGTGGCTAACGAACTGGTCATGTCCACTATGCTTGAGCAAGCGGTTGTTGTTGAGCCCGAGGTAGCAGCGGGCAGAGTGCCTGAGGCCGATGACCTCGTGGTAATAGTGGACGAGACGACCATGACTGCTAAACCCAAGGGAGTAGTGGGTGAAGTAGACATGATTCCTGAGGACGAGCCAACCGCTCTTTCTCAGGAGTCTGGCAATGCCCCGGTCATAGCTCTCCCTGCCTATGGTCTCCCGCCGTCTCCCGGCCTCGCGAGCACGACAACGGCCCCCGTGGAGTTTGGGGATGAGGCCACGAGTGGTGGTCTCATGTCGATGGAGGAAGGAGACGCCTCCGTCTCGGCAGAAGGCTCATCAGGTAAATTTTGGATTACCGTCCTCTTTATCTTACAATCCTTTCTGACAAGTTCACATTTGTTCGTAACGCAGGTGCAGCCAGTACCGATACCCCATTGCTCGAGGGAGCGCCTTCAACTACTGCCTTGGCGGTGGTCACCTCTCATCCCTCTCTCATACCATCGAAGATGTTGGAAGGTATGGGTTTGCAACTTACTAATCTTATCTTTCAGACGTATAATTTGTGTACTAAAGTCATACGGTTGTGCCTTTCAGGAGTGCTTTTTGACCATCTTTATCAGATGTTGCTCCCACACTTCTCCTTCCCATCTGAACTCGCTTCTTCCTCTGGTGGCGCTGGTGAGTATGATTTCCATTGATATCTTTCTTTTTCATTGATGGAATTACTTCTAACATTTTTCTCGTCCCGACTACAGTGCTACAAATTAAAGGAGGGGATGAAAGATCGGCTGCGCCACCGGCCCTTCCGGTCTTGCCACCTGCCTCAGCTGGTACAACGACTATCACATTGATAACTCCCCCCTTTTTATTTCCTGAACTGTTATCTGATCACATCTTGTTTCTTTTCAGCTGTCGTTCCGGTCTCGGCGCCTTTCGAGCCTCGCATCACAATGCCAGTAGGTCCTTATCTGAGACGTCTATCTTCGAAAGGCGCCGCGAATAGTCTGCGCATGTTGAGAAATTACGTTGAGGAACTCGATGTCGAGACTCCTACATCTGCTGCAGACTTCGCTACGGCGGTTAACCCGATGCTGGTGATACTCGTGAACTTCCATGACGAGGGCATCATCACGTCTTGGGTTAACCATTGCAGGGAGATCGAGGCTCGCCTGCATCAGCTGGAGTCGATGCGTCCCGCTCTTGAGACCTTAGCCGCCCGCAATCAAAGAGCAGCGTGGATTGAGAAGAGTGCTTCTTACTTCCGCCATCTCGAACAAGAAGTTACTTCAAGGCGTAAGGAGCATGGTGAGACTTCGAGCAAATCTGCCCAACTGCATGCTCGGGTGGAGGCCAACACTGCACGGCTGAAGGTTATCTTTGAGGGTCTTCTGCAATGCCTCTCCGAAGGGTTATCACTGAGGCAACAGCTTGACATTGTCGAGCGGGATGCACCTAACCAGGAAGCAGCCCAGAAGGCGGCGGAGGAGCAACTTTCATCCTTTTTGCAGCAGCGGGCCCGGGTGGAAGCGGAAGTGGCCGCGGCAGCCATTCAGGAGGAGGCGCTGAAGGAAGTGCGAGAGCAGCTTGCGGATTTGTTAAAGACACTTCCTCCTCCGTAGCTATCCCTTTTTATATCATTTGTACGTGTAAATAAAAAAAGTATATATATTTTTTATTCTTTAACACAATGTATCTTGTACTCAATCAAGTTTATGAATAAAAGATACACATTCTTTGTAATGTCTTGCGTCACTTCTCCGCCTTTTCTTTCATTTATTATCAGCATGCCACCTTAGTAAACATGGTTGACAGATAATTAGAGCAAGCATATTGATTTCCTCAAGAAATAGCGATGGTTTAGGCCGCAGGTTCAGATCTGCCGCCTAAGACTTTTCAACTCTATGAGCCATGAGGGTCTCATAGAGACTTTTCTCCCTACGGATCGAGAGGATCTCATAGGTGGATTTTCTCCTTAGGAATCGTGAGGATTCCTAAGTGTGTTTTCTCTTACAAGTCGTAAGGATCCTATAAGAGAATTTTTCCCTCTTACGAGTCGAGAGGACCAGTAAGCGGTTGTTTCCCTCCTTGTCGAAACTCGACTTTGGAGAGTGAGACCCGTGAATAGTATGCAAGAGACCGTTTTAGACCGACTTGCAGGGTCCCATTGTTCAGGAAACAAGTTTTTAATCCCTGCTGCCTAAAGCTTCATCTTGCGAGTTGAGACGAATCGGGAATTTCCCGCGGAGACACTGGTTTCTCTGCGAGCCGATGCGAATCAGGAGGTTCTCATCAAGGATGCTGGTTTCCCTGAATTGAAGTATTTGCCAAGGATTATTTGTTTCCCTGGTGTTGAAACGAATCGAGAATTTCCCGCGGAGACACTGGTTTCTCTGCGAGTCGACGCGAATCAGGAGGCTCTCATCAAGGACGCTAGTTTCCCTGAATTGAGGTATTTGCCAAGGATTATTTGTTTCCCTGGTGTTGAAACGGATCGAGAATTTCTCGCGGAGACACTGGTTTCTCTGCGATTCGACGCGAATCAGGAGGCTCTCATCAGGGACGCTAGTTTCCCTGAATTGAGGTATTTGCCAAGGATTATTTGTTTCCCTGGTGTTGAAACGAATCGAGAATTTCCCGCGGAGACACTGGTTTCTCTGCGAGTCGACGCGAATCAGGAGGGTCTCATCAAGGATGCTAGTTTCCCTGAATTGAGGTATTTGCTAAGGATTATTTGTTTCCCTGGTGTTGAAACGGATCGAGAATTTCCCGCGGAGACACTGGTTTCTCTGCGAGTCAACGCGAATCAGGAGGCTCTCATCAAGGACGCTAGTTTCCCTGAATTGAGGTATTTGCCAAGGATTATTTGTTTCCCTGGTGTTGAAACGGATTGAGAATTTCCCGCGGAGACACTGGTTTCTCTGCGAGTCGACGTGAATCAGGAGTTTCTTCGTCAAGGATGCTTGTTTTCTTGAGTCGAAGGATTTTGCCGAAGACACTGGTTTCTTCGGAGTTGAGACGAACCGTCGAGATTTGGCTTCGTTTTCTGGCGGAGCCTGTTGGGAAAGTATGGTTCCCTCTTCGTTTGCGCCCTTGGATTGTATACAGGGATCGATGTGATCTCAACTGTAGGGCCAAAGTTTTATCATCATTTTTTTTGTTTTATTTCCGCGATGCTCTATCATTTCAGCTTTTATATCGCGAAGGTCGTGATTGCCCAATCATTTCGGCTATTTTTCACGGTGCCCAATCATTTCGGCTGTTTATTTTATTTTTACTCGCTGCTTTTTATTGCGAGTTGCCCAATCATTTCGGCTATTTTGCATGCATACATTTTTATTCGCTGCTTTTTATTGCAAGTTGCCCCATCATTTCGGCTATTTCGTATGCATGTGCGGCCTACCTGAAACTAGACACCGATTTCGGCATCAGCACCGCTACAACTGGGATATTTCCAGGAGCGAATCATCATTTGCCTCCGTCGATGTTGAACAAAGGTGGCTCAGCGAACAGGGTTATGATCCTGTCGACTAAGGCTTTCAACTTTATGAGCCGTAAGGGTCTCACAAAGGTATTTCTCCCTACAAGCCGTGAGGATCTTGTAGGTCTATTTTCTCTTGGGAATCGTGTGGATTTTTAAGTGTGTGTTCCTCTGTAAATCGTAAGGATCCTACAAGAGGGTTTTCTCTTTGTAAGTCGAGAGGACCTACAAGGGTCATGCAAACATATCCCGAGTCACGGACGGGACTTAGTTAGGGAAATGTTTATTCGCGTCCGTGGATTGTATACAAGGGCCAGTATTGAGCCACTTGTAGGGCAATATCGGAAGTTGTGGGGGTTGCTTAAGCACAGGTTTAGATCTCTGTAACTTAAGACTTTCAAATCTTATGAGCCGTGAGGGTCCCATAAGAAAGTTCTCTTTACGAGTCGTGAGTATCTCGCAAGTGTATTTTCTCCCTAGGAATCGTGGGGATTCCTAAGTGTGTTTCTCCCTTGTGAGTCGTAAGGATCTCACGCGGGTGGTTTCTCCTTACAAGATCAAGAGGACCTTATAAGTGTCTTTTAACGAGGTTGTGCCCTTTCGGGTTTTCACAAACACTCGCCGGTAGTCCTGTTGTTTTTACTCACGGAGCCCTTTCGGGTTTTCATCCGTGCCCTTTTTTGCTTATGGACATACCATTTTTTTTAATTCTTTTTATTTTCTTCTTCTCTCTTTTTTTTACTAGGTCGCGCCCTTTCGGATTTTCACGAACACTCGCCGGTAGCCTTGCTGTTTTTACTCACGGAGCCCTTTCGGGTTTTCATCCATACCCTTTTTGCTTATGGACATACCGTTTTTATTTATCATGTATTTTTTTTATTTTTATTTTTATTTTATTTTTTTTTATTCATCTCGTCAGCCTAAGGATGCTGCGGTAGTAGTTTAAGGACGTTTCGGTCCGTCATTGGTTTAAGGACGTTCCGGTCCGTCGTTAGTTTAAGGACGTTTCGGTCCGTCCAGGAGAAGGCTGGCTACTGCTTATAAACTTTGAGCTTAGGAAGATAGCGAGTGAACATAGTCGTCGTCATCTATCATTGACCTAGGTAGTAATTTACTAAGCGTAGTACTTCTTTAGAAAGCGGTCGTTTATTGGCCTGAAAGGCCTTTCACCGTGCATGTCCATGAGTAGATAGGCTCCACCTTGGTAGACTTTGTCAATGATGTATGGGCCTTCATAGTTTGGCTCAAATTTTCCCCGCTTGGCGCGATTGGGGATCATAGGCCTTTTGACCACTAGCACGAGTTCACCTTGGCAGAATGTCCTCGGCCGGGTTAATCTTTCATATGAGCGCGTCATCTTTGCTTTATAGGCCTCCAGATTTTGTTGCGCTACGAGCCGGGTCTCATCGAGGGCATCAAGCTCCTCAAGCCGAAGGTGAGCATTTTCTTCGTCCGTCAGCTCATAGTGGACCGCCACTCGTAGAGAGGGTAACTCTATCTCGAGGGGGAGTACTGCTTCTGTACCGAATACCAACGCGTACGGCGTTGTGTTCGTGGCTGTCTTGAACGTAGTTCGATATGCCTAAAGAGCCTCTTGCAGCCTCTCATGTCAGTCCTTATTTCGGGATATCGTCTTCTTCATGATCTTCGTCAAGGTCTTGTTGAAGGCCTCGGCCAGACTGTTAGCTCGCGGATTATAAACCGAGGAATATCTCCAGTCTATATTATGCTGCTGTGCGAAGCAACTGATCTTGTAGCTTCTGTAGGCTGGCCCGTTGTCGGAGATGATCCGTCGCGGAGTTCCAAACCGATATATGATGTGCGTCTTGAAAAAATGGAGGATATTCTCCGTCTTCACTTCTCTTAATGGTACTGCTTCTGCCCATTTGGAGAAGTAGTCAGTCGTCGCCAGGATGAAACGATGTCCTCTAGACGATGCTGGTTCGATGGGGCCAACTATGTCAGTTCCCCACATCTCGAACGGCCAGCTAGCCACCGTTGGATGTAGCAGATTTGGATGCTGGTGGATGAAGTCCCCATGGATTTGGCATGAGTGGCATTGCTTCGCATATTCGAGGCAGTCCTGAATCATCGTGGGCCAGTAGTAGCCCATCCGTTTGATCTTCAACTTCATCTTCGGGCCCGATTGGTGAGAAGCGCAGAGTCTGTCATGAACTTCCTGAATGACTCTTTTTGCTTCATCAGGTCCCAGGCATCTCAACCACAAAGAATCGAACGACCTTTTATACATGGTATCATTGATGAAGGCGAAAGATAGAGCTTGATTCATAAGCTGATGTCTTGAGGACGCATCTTCGGGCGTTCGACGGTATTTGAAGTAGTCTATAAAGACTTCTCTCCAATCCTCAGCCTTTTCTCGGTCTTTTATTTGCAAGGTCGTCTACTCAGTCACTCCCTTTTCTTCGGGTGATTCTGGAGATATTTCTGCTGGGGCAAGCACCCGACGGCTTTGTACCACGATTCTAACGTCATCGAGGTTCTCGTCAGCCAGTTCTTTAGCAAGCTTGGCCAACGCATCTGCTTTGCTGTTTTCCGCGCGCGGTATACTTTCCAAAGTATAGGAGGGAATTTGGGTCAACAGTTGTTGCACCTTTTCACCGTACTTCACCAACTCCGGTTTGCACGTTTGGTAGTCACCATTTACTTGACTAACGACCAGTTGAGAATCTCCGTATATGAGGAGGTTTTCAATTCCCATGTCGATGGCGATCTCGAGACCTGCTATCAAGGCTTCATATCCGTCTTCGTTATTCGTCCTCGGCTCTGTTAAGGAGAAAGCGAAGCGCATTATTCCTTCTTGTGGGGTCACGAAGATGAGGCCTACCCCCGACTTGATTATAGGGACGTTTTGTCTGCGCTTCTTCAGAGAAGATGCTCCATTGAAATAAAGTTCCCATTGGGTATCACCACCGTCGATCGCATCAAACACATGTTCGTCTGGAAGATCGCAATTCAAAGGAGAATCGGCGGGTATCGGGTGCTCAGCGAGGAAGTCGGCAATGGCCTGGCCTTTCACTGCCTTGAAAGGTTGATAGGTTATCAAAAACTCCATCAAGAGCAGGGCCCATCTAGCGAGTCGTCCCGTCAATATGGCCTTCGAAATTAAATATTTAAGAGGGTCCACCTTCGAGATGAGACGGACTTCATATGCCAATGCATAGTGCCTGAGCTTTGTTATCGCAAAGATCAACGCCAGGCAGTGTCTTTCAATAGGAGAGTAGTTGCTCTCTGCCCCCAGCAGAACTCGACCCAGATAGTAGAGTGCTCTTTCTTTCCCTTGATCGTTCTCTTGTGCCCATAAGGCGCCTAAGGAACCTTCGAGGGCTGTGGTATAAAGAATGAGAGGCTTTCCCTTGACCGGAGCAGCCAATACTGGCGGATTCTGCAGGTACTGCTCTATTTTGTCCAGCACGCCCTGGCATTTTTGATCCCAGACGAATAGAGTTCCCTTCTTCATCAGGTGGCTGTAAGGACGGCACTTGCCTGAAAGGTTGACTATAAATCGCCGTATATACGCGAGCTTTCCTTGGAGAGACCGCAGCTGTTTGAGAGTTCTAGGCGGAGGCATTTCCATGATCGCCTTGATCTTTGATGGATCTATCTCAATACCTCGGTGTCGGACGATGAATCCCAGGAATTTGCCCGAGGAAACTCCGAACGCACACTTGAGGGGGTTCATCTTCAAGTTGTATTGTCGAAGGCGTTGAAATACGGTCTTCAGATGCTCGAGATGTTCCTCGTATGATTTGCTCTTGACCATGAGGTCGTCGATATAACATTCGACGATTTCATGTATGAGGTCATCGAAGATCTTCGTCATGGCCCTCTGATTGGTGGCTTCGGCGTTCTTTAGACCGAAGGGCATTACCTTGTAACAAAATATTCCCAAAGGGGTCCGGAAAGCGGTATGCTTCTAATCTTCGGGATGCATCTTTATCTGATTATACCCTGATGAGCCGTCCATGAAGGAGAAAACCTCATGAGTGGACGTATTGTCTATCTTCAGTTCGGTGACTGGCACCGGAAAATCATCCTTCGGGCAGGCTTTATTGAGATCCCGAAAATCCACGCATATACGCACCGTCCCATTTTTCTTCATCACCGGGACGATGTTGGAGATCCATTCAGGATATTGAACCTCCTGGATAAAGGTAGAGTTGATTAGCTTCTTGACCTCGACGTTGATGCTCATCTCAAGCTCGAGCCGCATTCTCCTCGGTGCCTGTTTAACTGGCTTGACGTCTGGGGATATCGCCAATTTGTGCACAGCAATTTCTGGATCTAGTCCCGGCATTTTCAGAATAGTTCCATGCGAAGCAATCTCTATGCTGTATAAGGACGTCTTTTAACGCAGCCATCCTTTCTTCAGATAGCAGCTCGCTGACAAACGTCGGTCGCGGATCGTTCGCCGTCCCCAACTCAATTTTCTTGAGGTTATCCGCAGTGGTATGTATACCATCTTCCAGCTCTTTTGGCGCTGGTGGAAACTCTGAGATCACCTCATCGTTACCATTTTCAAAACACCAGGGAAGGTTATCCATGTTCTCGGGCTCTTCTTTTACTATTGTTATCATGCGACAAGTGCGAATCCACTTCCAATCCCAATGTGGAGTTGGTTCTGTTCTCGTGGCTTTGGGTTCGTGCTTTTGTGGCGGCGTTATCCTCCAGTTATCAGACAGAGCGAACTTGCCAAGCTGATACCGATCTTCAACCCAATTCTTGAAGGTGATGCAGTCTTCGAGAGGATGCCCTATTACTCGATGGTAAGAGCAATAATTTAGGTCAGAGACTTCGCCTGCTTGTTCCGGGTTCTTGGACTCTGGCAGTGTAAGAAGTTGATGTTTTAGAGCCAGATCAAGTATCTTCTTTGTCTTGTCCCTAGGAAACGAGTATGCTTGACCCATTTTCTTCATGAGGGATAGATCGGAACCGCTCATTTCCCGTTTGCGTGGCTTCTTAGCCCCGCTTTGTTGCCGTTGAGCGCTTTTTTGGCCTTTCAACTTGTTTCTGCCTCTGCGTCGAGCCTTTTTTATAACAGGTTGACAGAAGGCGGCACTTTCATCTTTCACGGCCTGTTGAAGGAGTCGTTGCATTTTGGCTTTCTCGTGAATGGCCATTTCGCGGTTGTGATCATCTCGGACTTTTTGACCAGCTTCCCTTATAAGCCTGTCCATTTGTTCTTCAAACGATGGACTGGGCACTTTTGCATCAGGAACTTTTACTGGTTCAGGATTAGTGTCCTCCCGTTGAGCATCTGCTTCTTCATTGAAGTCATGCACGACGTAACAGTGGCGGAGCAGCTCTCGTTTCTTGGAGCGAATGTATCCGAGCCCGATTGTCTCCATCCTCCCACTAGGCAGCTTGTGCTGAGTTCCGGGGACGTTCCAGACCCTGTCATAGAATTTGGCCCTTCTAACGGTCTGTTTGAAGGGTATTCCTTAGCGCTTCAATAGCTTCTTCAAGCCTTCTGTATAATATCTGGGTAGACGGATGGGCTGAAGCCTGTCCAGCGTAGGATCCTTCCCGTGCTAGATTTCTTTCTCCACTTTGTTTCCTTCAGAGCGGTAGAATAAAATTGCCTTTTCGCCTTCTCGCCTGGGAGGGATATAGAACGTTTGCAGCTCCTCTACACTGTCGGTATTGAGCGCATCCAGTTCTTTATAATGTTTAAGCGGCACCATGGCGACTTGCAGACTTTGCTCTTCGTCAGCGAGAGCTCGTATTGAAGGTCGAGCAGAGAATACATCATGGACCTCATCCTCCGAATCACTACCAAAGATCAACATAAGAGCGGATGGTCTCGGCTTGGTGTATTGGAGCGGACCCGAATAAACTATCTCCTCTTCCTCCTCAGTATCACTGCCGAAGACAGAGATGGTAGCGTTAGTTTTAATCTCCGGCTTGTTACGCCTTTCCGTGTCTTCGAAATTCGGCAAGAAGTATTTGGCATCTTCATATTTGCGGACTTCGTTTACGGAAAACGGATTCAGTTCTCCCATCATGGTATACTCGAGACCATCCCTAAAATATTTCATACACTGATGCTGTGTAGAAGGGATGATGTTGTACTCGTGTAACCATGGTCGGCCGAGCAGAAAGTTGTAGCATGTCTTGGCATCTATGACGTGGAATTTAATGTCCGTGACGAGCAGCCCAAAGCGTAGCGTCAGTATCACAGATCCAAGAGTCTTTGATGATTGGGAATCGAACCCGGAGATGGTGATCTTGTCCCGAGTAAGGTGCTGGACGCTCATGCAGATTTCCTTCAACACCCGCACGTTAAGGAGATTAACAGACGATCCGTTATCGATCAGGGTTTTGCCTATCTTTATATCATGGCAGTATCCTGAGATGTAGAGAGGGCGATTATGTTCGAACGTCCCAAGAAGAAGGTCTTCATCGCCAAAAGTGACATCTGCCATGTGCACTTCCTCCAATTCATCCTTCATCTTTTCTTCGGCCAGGAAAGCTTGGAACTGCTCCGGGTCCTGTAGTGCCTTAATCAACGAATCTCTCGCCTCGCTTGATAGTAAAAGGGCATCAAGAATGCTGAGCTACGAGGGTAGCTTCCTCAGATGCGCTAAGACGTTGTAATCCATCTTATTTTTCTTCGGCGGGTCTTTGGCAGCTAGCACTTCCATGACTTGGTCATCTAGGGCGATGTCCTCAGAGACCTTTTCTTTCCCTTTATCATTTTTGTTTGGGGGTCCGAGATTCTTTTCGGGCAGCGTGCGATTACGCAGCCGGATATTCTCACAAATCTTCGGTCCTTCTTCTTTTCCCGAAGTGGAATCTTTAAAGAGGGGGCTAAGTGCCAGCTCCTCGTCGGAATCGCTCCTAAATGTGGGCACTTGTGATCCTCCGGCATTGACCATGCGACAATGCCGGTAGTTCTGTTAAGCCCTTCGGTTGTACCGTTCTGCTCTCGGCGGGTCTTGCGCTTTTCCCACTTAAGATGCTGCCGGTGAGCAACATATCCTTGCCACCATCTATCGAAAGTTTTGCACTCTTCAGTGGGGTGCGAAATCTTCCGATGATACAAGCAATAGGAGGGGTGCATTTCCGCTTTACCAGTAATGCTTCCCTCAGAGGAGGGTAGCTTCATACCCATTGACACGGCTTTAGCAAACCTCTTTCTCATCTTGAATTTGATTTTATCCGCAGTGGGTGTACTTTGCTCCAGCGGGAGTATCTCAATTCATTCGTCAAGGCGCTTGCGCTTGGCCCTTTCAAATATGATCGCCTCGCGCTCTCGATCAGCTTTACTTTTTAAGAGAGCTTCATTAAGGAATGCGTCAATTACTTCATCTGATGGCCCCAGAATTTTTGGTTCAGGATCTGCCCCCAGCTTTTCGGTGCAAGGAGTCTCCTCATCGTCCATGAACGAATGGGAAATCACATGACAGCTCGCCACGTATTCTTCAGATTCATCAGATGAACTTTCTCCCTCATCTTCCTCTTGAAAGATGTGATTGAGGAACTCTTGGAATGTAATGGGAGTCCGTGCCTTCTGGTTGTATTCCTCCAGCGCGTCGATTTGTTTTTGCAAGTCCGTGCGCTTGTCGCCAGGCTTCACGGGCTTCTTTGATTTCTTCTTCTTCTTCGAAGATTTTGATGACTGGTTGCGAGTGCTTGAGCCACTACCATCGGTCTTTGGAATTGGACATGGTTTTAACATCCCTTCAATGACCTGCGGTTCCAACGGGTTCTTCCACTTGATCGCTGGGCATGCCTGAAGGTCGTTCAGCATTCTCTTTGTCTTAGCTGATAATACAACCTCCCAAGGAGCTTCTTCAACGATAGAGCATGTTGCCCCTGGCGTATTCATTCCCTTAGAGGTGGGGGCTGCGGGGATTCACCTTCCATTTGTCAGATAACGCGAACTTGCCCTGTCGGTACCGGTCTTCGAGCCAATTTTTGAAGACGTAGCAATCTTCGATCGGATGACCTAGTACTCGATGGTAAGGACAGTAGTTGGGCTCATTGACATCATTTGGTTGCGATGGACGTTTCGGATCCGGCAGATTTATGAGTCGATTGCGCAACGCTAGCTCGAATAACCTTCTCGTTTTAACTCATGGAAAAGAGTAAGAACGTCCTAGCCTCTCCTCAAGGGCTACGTACGGGCGCATATTATTTTGATGAACAACCGGCTTCGAGTTGCTCGGTTGTTGTTGAGCATTAGCGACAACGATCGCTTTTCCCTTCCCCTTGTCATTTCGGGAGTCCGGCTTTGGAAGATGGGGTTTATGGCCCATCTGATACATTTGCGCTAGCTTGTCAATCAAGGCCTGGAAGGTAGTCGGCTTTAAAAACATCATAAATTATGAGATGGTTGCTTGCGTATCAAGGGTTCCCATAAACATACCCACCGCAGGAGCTTCTTCGATGCGCTGCTCGCACTTTGACCATAAATTCCTCCACCGTATAGCATATTGAACCCATGTCTCGCCTGGCTTTACCCTGGCGTTAATCAGTGCCGTCATCGGGGTGCGTTCACTGGCGCTTGCAAAACGCTGAGTAAACAACAGCTCCATCTCCGCGAAGGTCTTCATAGAGTCGTTCGGAAGTTCAGAGTACCACTCGAACGCCGTATCTGATAAACTTCCAACAAACTGGCGAAGCAAAAGCTTGTCATCACCACCGGTGTTGCCGCAGAGTGCCCTGAACTGGACAACATGCTGGTGGGGATTGCATGTCCTCTTGTAGACATGGAACTTGGGAATTGTGTAGCCTGGAGGGTACTTGATCTGGTCGTACCAACTCGGATACGGCCGTCCTATTTTTATGACTTGGATGGCTGCTTCAGTCACATGATGAACCCGTATTTGCTGGGCTATGTACTCCAAGTCAGCTTTGGAGATTGTCTCCTCCTTAGCTGTTGACAGAGCTGGTGGAGGATTTGACGTCTCTCCCCTATCGTCTTCAAGGACGATCGGGGATCTTCGGCCGGAGGATCTTGTTGGATCATCATCCCCACCATGTCTTGGAACAGGAGGCCCATACGCTTTATGTTGGCTGCTTGTTCAACAGCCTCTTTGTCCTTCTTCTCCAATATTCGACGAAGGAATTCGGCGTCGGTTTCTTCCTCCTGGCGTTCATGCGAGGTCGTTTCAGGGTTTTCTTTTGGCCCAGTAAGTGCGGCCATAGCGTTCATCATCTCCTGGAGCTTCTATTGCTGCTCCTGCGCTTTGGACACTGATCGCGTAAGCGGTCGATGATCCGTAGATATGCGACTGTCCTCTTTACCAGACGCCATGTAGATGGTATGAACTACAATGCCCCTTGACTTAGGGCGTTTGGGTTCACCACCTTTGATATTCGTCGTCGGCGCTGGCACTTTATCCGGCCTTCTTCTTTTATGGGCCGTAGAAGTTGAAGGGGCCGTTGCTTTGGGCACCCAAGAAGTCGTCACCTTTCGTTGCTTGACCGGGGGATTTTCTTCTTGCCGACCTTTCGACTTCTTCTGTTGGCGAGAGAAGTTAGGATCAATGACAAATTCTCGGACTCGTCGCCATGTCTTATAGATCCTGGAGGACAGCGATTGAAGAGGCTGCTCCGGCTTTTCTGCTTCCACGGCGGTCTCTACCGGTGGAGGAGATCTTTTAAGGACCGCAGTTGGCGAGTTTCTGTATACCCTATTCAACAGCTCAAAGCTGTTCCCAGTTAGAACATCAGCGTTAACTTCCACCGTCGGAGCTGGCGGAGTTATCCCAGAAGGGGAGTTGCCCCCAGTCTTCCTTATCCGGTGCCAGTGGCGTCGTCGGGTGCGACGAGTCGTCGGTATTGGTTCAGAGACAGAAACAGCTTCTTCTTGCCCCTGTTCAGGTGTGGGGCTGTTGCCGGCGTCAGCCTATTAAAGACTGATGTCTTTTGAGCAGCAAGAGCAGGAGTGGGAATTGGAATGGTCAATCTTGTAAAGACCGATCTCTTAGCAGGAGAAGCCGCCTTGATGACTTCAGGAGCAGGTTTGGATACTCTTTTTGGAATAACCTTTTCTGGGACCGCAAGCTTCATTGTGGGCCTACAGGAGTTTTGGCCCAGTCTGGAGAAGACCGAGGCGCTGGTGTTGGGCGACCCGTTGAGAGGGGCCGCAGTCACTGTAAGTCGATCGAAAACCGACTTCTTAGGAGCTTCTTATATGGGCACGGGGGTGCTGAAGCTTGTTGGCGGAAGCATAGTTCCGAAAAACAATCCCGTGGTGGCTTGAGTAATCTGCTCCACGGGCATGGTGAATAGAGAGGCCGCTTGGGGCCCATAGGTTATGCCCCCAGTTGAGTTTGGATGCGAGCTGCAGCTGCAGTTGGAGCACTTCAAACAAGTAGCGGCCATCGATACTTGATTTCTTTTTCTGCGCCAAGAAAGAGACCAAATCTTAGTAAACTTAAAATCCAAAGGCAACCATTAACAAACTATGATTCGTCCGCGAAGACGACACACGAAGTGTGGAGTGGAAAGAGGAAAAGGTCCCACCGGGCGTGCCAGAATCTGTTCCCCTCCGAATGGCGGCGACGACATGAGGACGTCTTGCCTGATATTCGGGGCAGATACTATATGGTTTTATCCGTCTACCTCTCCGAAGATGCCAAGTTGATTTATGGCACCGTGTATCGAAGGTTTAGACGGATGCAGCCGATGTAGCAGACTTCGTCAGATTCCCCCTAGCTAGAGGGGTTTTTGATTGTGGGAACTCTATTCCCTGCAGGCGCAAGTCCCTGCGGTTAATTACGCTACCGCATCGCGGTAACCACTTTCTCCTTCTTCAGAATTTCTCCTCGTGTCGTTTGTGTTTGTTTTGTTTGTGGTTGCCCGTGGATTGTATACGGAGACTATTTATTTCGTCGCCCGTAGGACGTGGTTTAGTCCAAATCCGTATTTTCTTAGATTTAGGTTTTGGTTTAAGGATACGTTAGCCATTTTTGAGGCTAAGATCAACTTAAACATTTGTTAAGGATACGTTAGTCTAATTTCCAGACTAAGATCAACTTAACGGGATCGTCTAGATCCATTTCCAGTTTAGGGACATGGTGGTCCCTTGCATGTATGGCCGTCGGGACCCATCACTTCTCTGACGACGTTGAAGGATTACAATGACAGATGTCAGAGGAGTTCAGAGATGTACCCTTGAACCAAAGTTGATTGGGGGATCTATAGTCCAATTTTGGACTAAAGTCTGTTTGAAGGTTTAAGGATACGTTAGCCATATTTGAGGCTAAGATCAACTTAAACGGTATCGTTTAGATCCGACAAAAGAGCATTTGGAGGCTCTATTGTTCCAGTTTAGGGACATAGTGGTCCATAGGTAGTTTAAGGACATTGCGGTCCATTGCCAGTTTAGGGACATGGGGGTCCATATTCCAGTTTAGGGACATGGTGGTCCATATGTAGTTTAAGGACGCTTAAGTCCGTGGGTTTAAGGACCCCACAGTCCATCTTTTAGTTTAAGGACGCATAAGTCCGTGGGTTTAAGGACCCCACAGTCCGTCTTTTAGTTTAAGGACGCATAAGTCCGTGGGTTTAAGGACCCCACAGTCCGTCTTTTAGTTTAAGGACGCTTAAGTCTATGAGTTTAAGGACCCCACAGTCCGTCTTGATGTGTGGTCGTCGGGACCCGTCACCTTTCTGACGTCGTTAAAGGATTACAACGATAGGAGTCAAAGGATTTCGGAGATGTACCCTCGAACCGGTCGTAAATTGGTTTAAAAAAAAGAGCAGCTGTGCTCAGTCAATTTAATTTGAGGACTTACGGCCATGATTGGGCTAAGTCCAGTTGAAAAATATTCAACATTTTTATTTGTTTTTGGTCTATTAGACCTGTACTAGGGCTTTGTCCACATTTAAATAATGCATTGCATTACTTTTTTTTTGTTTGGGCTCTGCCCATAAAGGATGCAGAGTATCAATTTGTTTTAGGCTCTGCCCTTTATAAATGATGCAGAGCATCAATTTTACTTGGGCTCTGCCCTTTTATTGCTTTGCAATTTATTTAGGCCTACTAGGTCTTTTTGATTTAGGCCTGGCCCTTTAGCAAAAGAAATGCATTGCATTTGTCAGGCGCTTTGCGCCAATCAAAGAGCGCAAGCGCTTGTGGTGAGGACACGTGTCATGCAAGTACAGTGCGCTGCGCTGCTGCGCTGCTAACACGTGGCGCGCTCTGGTGAGTTACGCCAGTTTCAGAGAGCAAGGCTTTATTTCAAAGCGCATAGCGCAAATGGTTGAGATACTGACACGTGACGCTTTCTGGTGGCTTGCGCTAACCCAAGAGCGCAACAGTGCAGTTTTGCAAGTGCAAGGCACTATTTTAATAATTTGAGAATCTTTCAGATTCCAGAACCAATGGTTCATAAGAAAGTGCAAAGCACCGTTTGTTTTCTTGATCTAATTTAGATTAAAGAAAACAAGTTTCTCTTGTTTTCAGAGAACCAATGGTTCATAAGTGCAAAGCATTATTTTTATTCATTTTTATTGAAGATCATTGATCTTGTTCTTAGATCAATGATTTACTAGAAGAAATTCTTCTATCTTAAAGGTTTTTACCTTTTTTTCTTCCTGAAATTTCTTCAGAGTTCTCTCTGTTTGAAATTCTTGATTTCTCACAATTGTTAATGCCTTTGATTTGAGGTCTAGGGGTCTTTATATAGTGCCCATAAATTTGTTAAAGAGATCTTTCTCTGAGTCATTTGGGGAATTTTCCCCACCATTGGATCTTTGATCCAAGGACTTCTGTTTTACAGAAGGCAATCTTCTTGTTTTCAGAAGAACAGAAAAAATCTTACTCGAATTTAATTCTGTTTGGCGCAAACGCCCCAGCGCGTGACACGCGTCAAGCAGCGCACAGCGCAACGCAACTGCGCTAGCGCATCTGTGCTGACACGTGTCGCGCAGCGCAAAGCGCAGCGCAACTGCGCTAGCGCATCTGTGCTGACACGTGTCGCGCAGCGCAGTGCTTGCGCAACTGAAGCATTGCTTCCTTTAATTTTGCTTTAAATAGAGCTTTGCTCCGATTGGGCGCGTTGCCTCGAGCGCTGCGCTGATGTATCGGCTTTTGACACGTGGCGCGTTGCGCGCAGCGTAAAGAATCTGAAGTGTTGCTTCGAATTTTGAATTTTGAAATTCAAACAGAGCTTTGCTCTGATTGGGAGAAACAAACCTCTGTGACAAGAATCCTTTGACTGACTGTAGCATAAGAATATCATTTTCTATTAGGAGAATGTCATCTACGTACAAGACGAGAAATATCACAATTCTCCCTACAATATTACTGTAAATGCATGGTTCATCTGGATTCTTGATAAAGCCGAATTCTTTGACAGTATCATCAAAGCAGATGTTCCAACTCCGCGATGCCTGCTTCAGTCCATAGATGGATTTAAGCAACTTGCACACTTTACCACTGCTCTCACTCTGAATGAAACCCTCCGGCTGATCCATATAGACGCACTCTTCCAAATTTCCATTTAGGAAAGCCTTCTTTACGTCCATCTGCCAGATCTCATAATCATGGAAGGCAGCAATGGCAAGAAGGATCCGAATGGATTTGAGCATAGCCACTGGAGGAAAGGTCTCGTCATAGTCCAAACCGGGTCTTTGACGAAAACCCTTTGAAACAAGTCTAGATTTATAGGTTTCAACCTGCCCATCTACACCAATCTTCTTTCTGAAGATCCATTTGCAGCCTACGGGTTTTACCCCTTCTGGAGCAATGTCCAAAATCCAAACTTTGTTAGTGTACATGGGCTCCATTTTGGTCCGCATTGCATCCAGCCATTTTACTGAGTCACCGCTCTGAATGGCTTGCTGGAAGCTAGTAGGCTCATCATAATCAATGGTGCAATCCTCTCTATCCCCGTCTATGAGAAAACCGTAGTATCTCTCGGGCGGATGAGACTGCCTACTACTCCTGCGGAGTGGCGCTGGGATGTCCGGTTCTCCTGAAACTTCTGGATATTCCAAGCTTTCAGTAATAGCTTGTGGTTCTGGAATTTCTTCCAGTTCTATTGCGCTCCCACTTCCTTTTTCTAAAAACCGACGTTCCAGAAAGTGGGCATGACGAGAAACAAAAACCTTTTGTTCCTATGCGTAATAGAAAAGATACCCCCTGGAGTTCTTTGGGTATCCCACAAACTTACACAGTACTAAGCGTGCCTCGAGTTTGTCCGCATGCTGCTTTTTAACAAAAGCTGGACATCGCCATATCTTCAGATATTGAAGATGGGGTTTCTTCCCACACCACATCTGATATGGTGTGGTAGGCACAGTCTTGGAGGGAACCTTGTTCAAAAGATATGCAGCCGATTCTAGTGCATAACCCCAGAAGGATCGTGGTAACTCAGCCTTACTCATCATGGAATGAACCATATCCAATAGGGTTCGATTCCGCCTTTTAGATACACCGTTGTGTTGTGGTGTGTATGGAGGAGTAAGATGAGAGAGAATTCCATTCTCTTTTAAGTAGTCCAGAAACTCGGCACTCAAGTATTCACTACCTCGATCAGATCTCAGTGTCTTTATACTCTTGTCTGTTTGTTTTTCAACTTCATTCTTGTATTCTCGAAATTTCTCAAAGACCTCGGATTTATGCTTCATCAGGAAGACATGTCCATACCTAGAGAAATCATCCGTAAAAGTAATGAAGTATGAATAACCACTTCGCGCATATGTAGACATTGGACCACACACGTCACTGTATATGAGTCCCAATAGCTCGCTCGCTCTTACTCCGTGTCCAGTGAACCGAGTCTTTGTCATCTTTCCCATGAGACAAGATTCATAAGTATCATAAGACTGATACTCGAACGAATTCAAGTATCCCTCTTTATGTAACTTTGTTAACCGTGTCTCATTGATGTGACCCAGTCTACAATGCCATAAGAAAGCCCGATTTAATTCCGGAGACTTTCTTTTAAGTGTGTTCTGGACATCGAAAACCTGAGCTTGATTCAGTACGTATATTCCATTTTCTAATGTACCTGACTCAATCAGAACTTGATTTAGGTGGATGTGGACCACATCGCTTACAAAAGTAAATTCATATCCTTCCTTAGAAAATAAGGATACAGATATGATATTACAAGTCGCACTAGGTACATACAGACAGTTACGCAGAATCAATATCTGCCCAGTTGTCAATCCAAGATGATATTCCCCTACGAATTCAGCGTCCATGCTCATTCAGTTGGCAACCCTGAGAGTCATATCACCTATCCTGATAACTCTACGATTTCTCAGAGCCTGTAATGAATTTCAGATGTGAGATCCTGATCCGGTATCCAATACCCAGGAAGTAGGGTTAATTGACATACAGTTTTCTACTACAAATACACCCGAAGCCGAAGCCACAACATGCTTCGAATCCTGGCTACTGGCTTTGCTAGCCCTGCAATCCTTCTGCCAATATTCATTCCCGTAACAATAGGAACGTCCCTCCTTTACTACATCCAGTCCCGAAACTTTTGCCCTTCCCTTTTCTTCTACTTCCCTGGTTTCCTTCAGGGTATTAGTAGAGGGCAGAGACTGTAGAATCAAGTCAGTATTTGACCTGTTCTTCAACGTGGTCTTCAGGTCTATGAGCTCATAAAAATAGCTAGTCTCTGTAAGGACGTTGTCCCCTACAGATGACCCGAAAGCCAAGCTCGCTTGAAGCAATTCGTTTGAGGTCTCATATCTTACGATACGAGATTGCTTTCCATATAAATCTTTGTTATGGAGGAAGATAGAAACTAAGTCCATCTTCTCGTGCTGCCATCAACTGAGGCCAACACGAGGCACTTGGCATTCGCATGGTCTTTTCCCGATGTCTTACGGATATCAATATCCGTGACAGTGGAAACTGGTCCTGAGACGGCAGGGGTTTGATTAGTTAAGAGGTGTCCCAGCTTGTCATGGGTGATGGACATCTGGACAGACCTTTGCCAGTCATAACAGTCAGATTCAGTCATTTTATTATCTAGATGTAACCTATGTGTGGTCACTGGGTCGCTGCAATTAAGAGAGAGAGAAGAAAACACTCAGTATGATGCTCTTGCAAGTTTAGATTGGTTTTTAATTTATCTAAACAGGATGGCTCCCACTGTTTCTCGAATCCTTCCTCAAACCATAAAAGAAGAATTAGTCGGGATCAATCTCACCGTACAATACTTGATTAACCATTTAGCCAGGCCAGTGTCGGTACTTCGAGGGAGGTTTTACGATGCTTTCACGAAATTCCTTAATTAAATAACTTCTTTTCCCTGTGGACGTAGCCCCGCTAACACCTTTCTAGACACCTACTTGGTTTATAGCATTGATCGTTAAGTGAAAAGTTTCCCGAGGAGTAGCGGATACTCACAGTAGGATCGGATCCAAATATCATTGTGAGATAATGCTGAAGGAATCCTACCAACATTACCAAACTCCAATTGGTATGCAGCACTAGCAAGTTTCAGTTTCTTTAGAAACACCTGATGTGGATTTTTGCCCCATGCTTTTATGACCTTGACGAAGGCCAACATATCATAAGTCACATGTCAAGTTCTACCCATCATTATCCAGGTTAATTTGAACCCACCCGTACATACCCTTGATGAAGGCCAAAATAGTAGTACGACTGTCCCAAACCAACGCATCTATCTATGCTACAGATAAATATTTAGCAGCTACCAATCACTATGCCATGGCGAAGGTCAAAATACATAGCTTGAATACTTCTGAATATTTAACTGAAATGACGGAGGGCTACGAATAGTTTTGGTAAAACCGTGAATGTAGTGAACTTGATATAATCGAAGGAACCTGATAGCTTTTAAAAGGAGTGGTTTAAGCTCCGCATTTTAAAAAGTTTTCTGTTTTGAAAAGAAACCGAGTGGTTTTGAAATTGTTCCAACGATTTTAAATTTGGTTTATTTTCTAGCTTTAATTTAATGCGTCCCATCAATTAATCCTACCATTGCAGAAAACAACAAAAATATGACGTACACTTATGCCATCCGCATTCGCCACGGGGCCCTGTAATCACCCGTTAGGTTACTTAACTAACGACAGAACGGGGGCTGGACTAGCGCGGATGCAAAACATAAGCAACGCCTACTAGATATCATATATAGATATATACATTCGTCAGATGCAATGATAGCCATTCCAGATCACAGATGAACACATTGGATATGCTAGGAATCCGGGTTTCGTTTGAGCCTGCAACGAAAGAAAGATTACACGGTCGCGATGAATAGCCAAACCCCACCCTAGACCCCTACGGGTGCGGCAAACTACCCGCCAAGTACCCGAAGTGGAGCAATCTCCCTCAACAACGTGAGTAGGCCACTCGACACTTCAAAATACCCGGTAGTTTGTGCACCCCACCTTGGGTCTATCTTAGGAGTAAAAACAGTAAAAGAAATAATATACAGTGGCGGCTACAACCTCATTCCGGATGTGCGGCCATAAAAATAATATTACATCAATTTACATATTACATCAAATGAAAGATAAAGAAACTCTCATCTCACAAACCCTGGCTATTCATCCGCGACAATCCAACAAGTTCATATACACAAACCAACATCACAGATCACAGATATGTATAACCCCCACTAATCGACGTATAGCGATTAGTAGACGTTCAATACATATATCACATCACAGAATATCCGATTAGCAAAAGTAATTAGAATTTCGATCGATAACTTGATTTGAAACTACCCCAAGCACAACACAGTACTCAGCAAAATCTGGGTCGAAACAAACTATCTCAAAAGTCACAAAACCATCACAGAGAATAGCTGAAGAAATTTGGTGCGTGGCCGAGTCAACTCGGCCGCGGATCAGCGGCGGATCGCTTGGATCGGCCGTGGATCCGCGGTCTTCTGAGTGACTCAGGCGCCCAAATTTTTACAGTTTTCCCAGAAAACCCTGCACGTATTTTTAAGGTCCCCTGAAAAACTTTTGGACCAGTTTTTAAAACGACAGAAAAGTGGATTTTTCGACGTGTTTTGCGATTTTTTCCGGCGATCGAATTTCTAACACTTTGCTAACAAGTTGTAATAGTTTATCGAGGCTCTGATACCACTGTAAGTCCACATTACCCATCCCGGTGCTTACGGAGAGGCGGAATAGGTAAAAAACAATTTTCTAACACAAGGTAACATGGACTAATAACTTGAGGATCTTTGCCAAACCATTGCTAACATACTACAAGAGGTTCTATCTACTATGCTCAAGAGATTATACCTCTCGAACCAAGTCCTTCGGGTCTTCTCTCCTCTTTCCTCCTCGTCCATGCAAGCTCCAAGGATCGATCCGGATCTTGCTCACCTCCGCGGCCTCCTTGAGTTGAAGATGATCCACCCGAGAGTTTGTATTCCGAGCTCCACCTCAAGCCGAGGTAACTAGGGCAACAAGTATGCTACTCTTGATGTCCTAGGTGGTGTAGAAGAAGGTGGTGGATTTTATTGTCTATTTAGTGTAAGTCCACGTTGCCCACCCGGTTCTTACAGGGAGGCGGAAACGGTAAAAAAAACGATTTTTTGAACTCAAGCAACATGGACTAGAAATGAGGATCTTTGCTAAACAAAACCTAGCAAACTAACTAGAAGTTTAACTACTATGTTAGAGGGTTATACTTAGGTCTTGAACTCCTTCTCTTCTTGCTCCTTGGGATGGTTTGAACGGCTCCTACCTCGTAGTCTCCTCTTTGTCGAAGAAGGATCCATCCAAAAGCTTCTACCTTGAGCTCCTACCTCAACCGAGAGGCAACTAAAGTGCTTGGCTTGCTACACCTAGAACTCTAAAGTGAGTAGAGAAGAGTTTTGAGGGTTTTATCTCAATAGCTCATGCTTCTCAACACATGAGACATGAGAGCTTTGAGAGAGAGAGGAAGAGGATGAGCTTTGGATGAGAGAGAATGAGCAAGTGAGAATGAGCTTGACTTTTTACAACTATGCTCACAAAAGAAAGAATAATGATGATAATAATAATAATTAAGAATTATGATGGTTAGTTTCAATGACCATTATCATTTCATGCATTTAATGCATTTTGTAAAGAAAAACAAGTAAACAAAAGTCATAGAAATGAAATGATGATGGCCAACAAATCCACAATGGTCACCCGGTCAACAAAGTCAACAAGTCAACAAAAGTCAAATGTTCAACTCAACCATGGCACAATAATACTTAATTAGTATTATTAATCATATTTCTTATTCTCATTAGGGTTTTGAAAAAGTCAACGGTCAACAACCCCAATGAGAATTCTCTACCTCTGTTTCTGTCAACTGTGCATACACACCCACACCCGTGTTCCGAGGAACACGAATACAATGAGATAAAACCAATCCCAAAACATATACTAGGATCTGGCTTAAACCAAAGCCCGCTAGTAATAACTGCCCGGACACCAAACGTGCACAAGTGTGTGGATGTGAACGAACCCTGTCACAAAACCATGCGACCTCTACTCTGTTTTGCCCAAAGGCGAATAGCTCTCTGTGTGGGACTCTAAAGACTCGACACTACGCTGGCAGTGGGTTTAACCACAGGCCGCAAGCGGTACTAGTTGTACGTAACGGTCCCCAGGTAGATGCCGATAATAAGACTGATGAGGTGAACCCATCCGAACTCCTACTGAGCCTGAATGTGACAATCTCCGTACAGTCCGGTCTGTTCGTCTGAGAGTATCGCATGTCGGGCCTAGGGGCGGTAAACGTCAGTCCCCTAATAGCGGTACAAGTCGTGTCGGAGTGTAGCTCAGAACACCCTGAGATAACACTGGAAACGCTACCTGTATATCTCGCTATCCCTGGCCAGGGACTTTGTGTAATGGCTCTGTTCATCACAGAATACTGCATTTTATACCGCCCATTCTTACGCTCGGTTGTTTATAGGTAGGTGCTTTTAATCCGTGTTTGTTATATATTTGCAGGATACAGGTTCTCGGTTCTAAAACGGTAAATTCATGGAAAACACGACAAAATCCGGGTTCCTGCCAACCACTGAGAAAACACGGTCTCCGCTCGTCATCCGTATGTTGCCAGATACCAGTTTAGGAAGACAAAATGTCAAATCAATGTCACCTTCATGCACAAGGCTCAATGGCAACAACAAGTTCCAAGAAATCTACGCGGAGCTCGAGGCAATCATTCCAAATCTTGACAAAAAGTCCACCTTTCCTCAACAGAAATTCTGGAAGAAATGTGAAAGTATTTTCAGAAACTACATGTACCAGACAACATGGGACACCAAACCAGGCCACCACCAAAAAGCCCATTTCCCAACACCTCTAAAGGGCCGCGGAATCGCGGCCAAAGGGGGGTATTGGCCGCGGTTCCGCGGCCATGTGGGGCCCACTCACTGTCGTGTTTCAGGGGTGTTTTGGGTACTTCATTTATGCTCTGCTGGTTGCCCTAGAACTTCAACTCCCTGCCTATAAATACAGCAGAACTTGCCAAAGCCAAGGGTGATTCTTTGCATTCTTTTGTTCCTCTTTCTTTTGTAGTTTTAGTTCTTTTTCTTCTTCTTCTTCATTCCTCTTCCATGAATTGTAGTGAGAGCTTTTTGTGGATATGAATAAAGATGAGGGTTTTGTATCATTCTTTTGTGTTTCTTCTTCCCCTTGAGATTCTTGCTTTCTCTTGCTCATTCAACCTCTTTATTGAGCTTGAATGGGTAAGGGTTAGTTATTGATCTCAAAGGTCGTATTTTCTCCCGGGACTAGTTCTTCACTTCACATGCGTTCTCTACCCTTCCCTTGATCTTGCAACCTCTTCATTGAGCTTGCAAGTTTAAGGGTTGGCTATTGAGCACATGCTTGGCTTGGGTTCTACTTCCGTGTTCTTTTCTTGTTCTTTTTATTACTCGCTTTTTATTACTTGTCTTTTTATTACTTGCAATTTTATTCATGCACTTTAATACTTGTATCCTTTCTTTTCTTTGTTCTTTTCTTTTTGTTCTCTTTTGTTCATTTTGTGAATGTTGTAATTATTGTTGTTGTTAAGAATTAATACGGTATTGTAAGTTAACGTTTCTTTGCCAATTCATTTTCCCGTTATTTTCCATTTGAACTTCGCCCAAACCATACGCAAGCGCTCCGTTAGGCTCCGTACCCTGACAAGGTAACGGTGATTCCTAACCGCGACCGGTTGCGTTCGGTTTGGCCGGAGGCGAAAGCAAGAGACAAGAACGGAAGGACAAGGGTAAATAAGCCGTATTCCACGAATACCGCGCTTAAATCCCCTAATCCACGTTGTTGCCAATTGCTTAGCTTCAATTGGTCAAGACTCGGCTCAAAGGTTTTGAGTACGGATTTCTTAGCTTACAATCTTGTATCTTTTCTTAACAATTTTATACTTGCAGATAAACACATAGGTTAGAACAAACTCATACAGATTCTTTATTGACTCGTCTAAGACAAGAAGGTAAGATACCACCATCTCCCTGTGGATCGACCCGTGCTCAACCGGCTAGCTGCATAGCGACACCGTCTTGATTGCGGTTAACTTTAATTCTATCAATCAAATGGCGCCGTTGCCGGGGAGACGGTAGCGTATTTTCTTTCTTGTTATTCGGGTTAATATTCTTTTTGTATATAAAAAAAATATATTCTTTTTTGTTTTTTGGACAATATTTTTGTGGGCAAGTGTGCAGAATTTTGCGTATTTGCAAACTGCGATAGTGGGGAAGCAAAGTGTACATTCAACGTTAAGGTGATTACGAAGTACAGTGCCAAAGATCCGGGTAGTTTGACCCGCGCAAGCGAACCTTTCAAGCTTACCGGATTTGATTCAACGGGGGTTTCCTGACCCAAAACTTAAACGGTACGTACTTTACTAACACCTTCTTCTCAAATCCGACGCTTCCAATATACTATTCTTTGCAGGATTCTTTGCAAGTTCGCTAGCAAACGCTAAAACTTGACTAACCCGTATTTGTTGCAGCGCCGCGCTTAAACTAAAAAAAAAAACGATTGTTTTGATTCTTTATAATAATTTTTTGAATTGCGCATTGCATCAATTAATACGGACTTAAGGGCAAGCGAACCCCACAACATACGGTAAAGGATTTCATCACCTTTTCCGTGGCCCACAAATCACGAACTTGCGCATAACGATAACCCGCACAAATTTTAAAAGAAACTAGACTTTAAACCTTAAGGACTTCGCGCTCACTAGGAGAAGTTAACTGTATTTAGAAGCTTGCTTAACGGTATATTGTTTACGGGGTGTCTAGGAAAGTGTTAACGGCGAAACCGCCAAAAGAGAAAGGGTTATTTAATTAAGGAACTTCGCGAAAGCGTTGGAAAACCTTCCCTTATCTCTGCACTTACCTGGCCTCGTGATCAGTGTATCTTGAGCCTGTTTCTCGACACAGTTTTACTTCGACAATCAAGTTCTCGAGCAGGTCTAGTTGACCTAGGTGAACCCTAGAAAGATTAGGTGTGTGGTATTTTTGTGTCGTGATTTTTGTCCATATTCTTTTTTGTGTATACTTCATTCTTTTGCTAACAACTAACTAAATAAAAAAAAAAATCACATTCTTTTTCCCCTCCTTTTCTCTTCCTTTCTTTCACTCTCTCTTCATATCATGGGTACTCCACCTCGCAAAACTCTTGCCGAACTTTGGTACCCACAACCGGACATTACTTCTTATGGTTCTTGCTTTGGCCGAACTTCAAACGACCCCTCCATGCCAAAAATTTCTTTGAAAGATCGGATAGACGCATCTAGGACGAACAACTGGACCCCGCAATCCACTTCGTACCAACCGTTTCAAACATTCACCCCTTCTTGCGTTGATACACCTTTTGAAAGTCCAGTTGTAAACCCGAGACCAATGTCTCTTGCTGAACGAATTGAACAATCCCGTAGCCGATCTTTCACTCCTTTCACCACTTCAAATTCTTGGGATCAACAATTCCATTCACTTTCTTATCCAAATGTTGATCCTGCTCCTGTCCAGCCATTCAATTCCTACCAAACCTACCCTACTTTTGCACCTTCCCTAGACATTGCTTCTACACAGCAATTTGGGGGTTTCCAGTATCCAAACGACTTCGAATCTTTTACTGAGACCCCATCACCACCTATGTCTAGTCTGGAACAGTCGTTGGAAGACTTTAGGGTAGCTTCAAGCCAACAGATGATGAATTTGAATGCGTCCTTGGCCGCCCTCATGCAACCTAGTGACCCGGTAGCTAGTTTTCAACTAGCTCCAACTTTTTCAATGTATGATGAGGTGGCCGGACAGGCTATGAATTTGAGTGGAGAGAGTGAGATGTACCCCCTTCCGAATCAAACCTACCCGTCTGAAATTGAATCCCACAACTCCTATGTTGAAAGTCTATCTAGTGTTCCAAACGATTCACCAGTTGAAGATAGAATGATTAATGAGTTGTGCGACTTTGTGGTATTTGATTTACCTGATTGTGAAGGGTCCATTCCAAGTGAAACCAATCCCAATCCTTTTGACCTCTACACCTCCATCTTAGAACCAGAATCGATTAATATCCATGCTTTTGATGAGGTGTCTGAGAATATAAATTTTCACTTGATTGAGGATATTGACGCTGGGAATAATTTGGATGATGAACCCATAGATTTGACTGAGTTTTTCTTTTCAAATCATCATCCCGAGTCATTAACTGTTTTTCCCGAACCCCATATGCGTCTACATTTTGAAGAAAAATGCATGGATGAGATAAATTTTGAGGAGAATTTTGAGGATATTTTTGAGGATGAAACAGTTCTAGATGATGAGTCGGATTTCCCAATTCATCCTGTTACTTTCATTGACTGTGTACACCCTCCCGAAACTTTAACCGATACCCTTCCTCAACCACTTCCCTCCATCATGTCCGTCGTTCCGACCTTGCAAGAACCCGTATCATTTTCATTTCATATGTCTGGTTTACCAAGTTCGGCGTACCCATGGTTTCTCACGAACCTTGAGGGATTTGACCCAATCTCTCGACGGGTAAATATATTAGCACAATCGCTTTCCACACATCGGTCATCACAAATTGTGCTAATCTATTTACTCCATTTGCGCCCTCAAGTTCGTATTCCACTTCTTTTTCCCTTCCGCCATTTTTCTTCCCCTCATCTACCGAGACCGCATTCCACTTCTCTCCATAAGCGGTCTCGCGTAATCTCCATTTCTTACCTCTTCACCTTCTTTCACCAACCACTGCTGTACCATGATAAAATCTTTGAATGGTTGGTGTTAACTTTTGGCCTGTGTAAGGCCTTGTATAGATGGATACTGTTCTTCCCCCCCCAATTCTGAACTTCATCGCTTAACAGTGGAAACACTGTTTTACTTAAGTTTGGGGGGGACATTTTTTTTTTGTATATATTTTTTGTTTTCCTTTTTTTTGTTTTGTATATAATTTGTTTTTAGGAAGCGCCGGCAATTTTGACCCTCTTGGTATAGCCTGACAGTGAGGGCACTGTCAAGTTTAAGTTTGGGGGTGTGCTCGGTAAGCTTTCTTCCTTCGCATTCATTTGTATATTTTGCATTTGCATACCCTATTAAAAACCCACAAAAATTGAAAATTTTCTAAAAACATAAAAACTTTTCTGTCAAGTAGCTTGTGGAAAAACTCTGATTCAACATTTCGACGGTTTTTGTTTGAAAAGATAGGAATAACTAAATCTTATGTTTAGATTTTGAAAACCTGAAAGATAACTCTCCTTTGAAGTTAACTATGGCTGATATACGTCTTTACATCACACTACACGTGTCGTGAATTTTGGGAATTAGATGACAAGTCTTTCATGTTTAAACTTTTAAACAGATAAATGATTTTCTGAGGATCAAATAGATTTGTTCTGAAATAAGTAATGTCAAGAATAGTTTATGAAGTAAAGCGAATATGAAGGAATGTTATTGATGCCGTAATTGGAGCTAAGTCTGAAAAATAACCCATCTAAAACTTGATTGGAATGATTACACACCAAAACCACTAAACACGTCTTTTATCCAAAAAAAATATTTGAACTACCGGTTATACCTCCGTTCGTATTAAATCATCTGATTTTCACGACAAAACTGTCTTTTGTTTTCTGGACCTAGGTAACTTGAGTAATTAAGTCCGCTGGGGTGTTTCTACACCTAATGCCCTAAAACCAACTGGTTTGGGTGCATTGGCCCAAAGCTCGCTAAGAAGCCTAGAAAGTCCAGTTTTAAAACAAAGTCAAGCAAGTGTTCTCTCCGAGTTAAAATTCCTAACGGTTCTTTGTGTGAGAATAATCTTGATAAAAGACAGGCTTTTATAAAAATTTTAACGGAGATATGAAGGTTTTATTCTATGATAAAGACTATTGCACGTTCACAGAGGTGTGTATGAAATGAAAACAAGAAAAAGGTGGAGTGAAGAATAAGACCTAGTTTCCTGTTAGGGAAGATAGAAATTCTGAAGTTGAAACCTTACTGGAAAACGAAACTTGAAAAATACTTAACTCTTTATAAAACTTATGTGATCCTTTTAAAATTGTTATCTGGGCTTTATTGTGCGACATGATGACTTTAATCGACCTTTCTGGAACTTAACGGCACTATTTGCACTACACGTAAAGACATATAAAACCTGTAGTTAAATAAGAAGCGAGGTGTGAAAACTAAAGGTTCGATAGTCTAAACTTAGGATTATAGAATTGTTATTTTCTGAAACAAAACTTTAGGGGTTTGAATCTTAGTTATTTTACAAAACTAGCTTGACCGGATTTTGTGGGTAGTATCCGCTGAAAACCCTCAGGAGACAACACTCCTCCTACTAGGGACACCTAGAGGTTTAACGGCTTGTTGCACATGCTCAGTGCAATCGCGTTCCCTGCGAAAGTGCGGTTATCATTTTATTTTTGTGAATAATTGGTTTTGCTCGGGACGAGCAAAAGTTAAGTTTGGGGGTATTTGTTCATCACAGAATACTGCATTTTATACCGCCCATTCTTACGCTCGGTTGTTTATAGGTAGGTGCTTTTAATCCGTGTTTGTTATATATTTGCAGGATACAGGTTCTCGGTTCTAAAACGGTAAATTCATGGAAAACACGACAAAATCCGGGTTCCTGCCAACCACTGAGAAAACACGGTCTCCGCTCGTCATCCGTATGTTGCCAGATACCAGTTTAGGAAGACAAAATGTCAAATCAATGTCACCTTCATGCACAAGGCTCAATGGCAACAACAAGTTCCAAGAAATCTACGCGGAGCTCGAGGCAATCATTCCAAATCTTGACAAAAAGTCCACCTTTCCTCAACAGAAATTCTGGAAGAAATGTGAAAGTATTTTCAGAAACTACATGTACCAGACAACAGGGGACACCAAACCAGGCCACCACCAAAAAGCCCATTTCCCAACACCTCTAAAGGGCCGCGGAACCGCGGCCAAAGGGGGGTATTGGCCGCGGTTCCGCGGCCATGTGGGGCCCACTCACTGTCGTGTTTCAGGGGTGTTTTGGGTACTTCATTTATGCTCTGCTGGTTGCCCTAGAACTTCAACTCCCTGCCTATAAATACAGCAGAACTTGCCAAAGCCAAGGGTGATTCTTTGCATTCTTTTGTTCCTCTTTCTTTTGTAGTTTTAGTTCTTTTTCTTCTTCTTCTTCATTCCTCTTCCATGAATTGTAGTGAGAGCTTTTTGTGGATATGAATAAAGATGAGGGTTTTGTATCATTCTTTTGTGTTTCTTCTTCCCCTTGAGATTCTTGCTTTCTCTTGCTCATTCAACCTCTTTATTGAGCTTGAATGGGTAAGGGTTAGTTATTGATCTCAAAGGTCGTATTTTCTCCCGGGACTAGTTCTTCACTTCACATGCGTTCTCTACCCTTCCCTTGATCTTGCAACCTCTTCATTGAGCTTGCAAGTTTAAGGGTTGGCTATTGAGCACATGCTTGGCTTGGGTTCTACTTCCGTGTTCTTTTCTTGTTCTTTTTATTACTCGCTTTTTATTACTTGTCTTTTTATTACTTGCAATTTTATTCATGCACTTTAATACTTGTATCCTTTCTTTTCTTTGTTCTTTTCTTTTTGTTCTCTTTTGTTCATTTTGTGAATGTTGTAATTATTGTTGTTGTTAAGAATTAATACGGTATTGTAAGTTAACGTTTCTTTGCCAATTCATTTTCCCGTTATTTTCCATTTGAACTTCGCCCAAACCATACGCAAGCGCTCCGTTAGGCTCCGTACCCTGACAAGGTAACGGTGATTCCTAACCGCGACCGGTTGCGTTCGGTTTGGCCGGAGGCGAAAGAAAGAGACAAGAACGGAAGGACAAGGGTAAATAAGCCGTATTCCACGAATACCGCGCTTAAATCCCCTAATCCACGTTGTTGCCAATTGCTTAGCTTCAATTGGTCAAGACTCGGCTCAAAGGTTTTGAGTACGGATTTCTTAGCTTACAATCTTGTATCTTTTCTTAACAATTTTATACTTGCAGATAAACACATAGGTTAGAACAAACTCATACAGATTCTTTATTGACTCGTCTAAGACAAGAAGGTAAGATACCACCATCTCCCTGTGGATCGACCCGTGCTCAACCGGCTAGCTGCATAGCGACACCGTCTTGATTGCGGTTAACTTTAATTCTTCCAATCAGGCTCTCCTAGACACAGTGCGATATCAACCCCCAATACCGGGAGAGACGAATCATGTTTAATCGTCTCTTCTTCCAAGTGCTTCGGGACTGCATCCAACTACTACCTGTTTGCACGACTCATTTGAGCCGTGGTAGGGTAGTAATCTAAGAATAGTGGGAACACACTCGAGGCGAAGTGACAGTGTCAAGTAAATGGATTATGCTGTACTCATGTCACCTAGGAACTGATAACTGACGATAGGTATACTACCAAACCAATAGTTCCCAGAGAGTCCTGTCCAGTGTACTCGTAACCTAACGAGCACCTGCATACTATCTCCAGTATGACGTACTGATGGCTGTGGGATAGACCATCTCTCCTCCTGGGATGAGAAGCGTATACACTAGTCTACTTTGGAGTATCGATGCCCTGTATCGATAATCCTACGACTAGGGACCTGTATAAGGATGTGCTTGCAGATTACCCAGCCCCCACTAGTGTGACTGCCATCACAACGTTGGTAATCAAGCAAAGATCCTAAGGGCTCCACTAATGTGTATAGGCAATATGCTAAAAGAAACACATGCACACATTAAAATAGAAACAAACCAAGTAGCATACTACTATTTCGAGCAAGATTGTCTATACAACTGTGAATATCCCAAGCTTCCATTAAGTAATATACAAACTAGTATGATACAGTAATGGCCTCTAGGGCATATACACTAATAATCTCCCACTTGCACTAAGGCCATGTACTGGCGTATCGAAGACCTATTATCTCGATCAGCCGCTCGAACTGAGTCTGGGGTATGGCCTTCGTGAATGGATCTGCAGTGTTATCTTCTGTAGCAACCCTCCGAACCTCGATCTCCCGGCGATCCACGATCTCCCTGATCAGGTGATACCGCCTCAAGATGTGTCTGGACTTCTAATGGGACCTGGGTTCCTTCGCTAAAGCTATAGCCCTGTTGTTGTCACAATACAGAGGTATTGGATCAACAATGGACGGAACCACCTGAAGTTCTGTCAAGAACTTCTTCATCCAGACTGCTTCTTTTGCGGCATCAGATGCAGCGATATATTCCGCTTCCATCGTCGAGTCTGCAACGGTTTCCTGTTTGGAACTCTTCCAACACACCGCCCCTCTATTGAGGGTAAAGACATAACCAGACATGGATTTGGAGTCATCCTTATCACTCTGGTAGCTGGAGTCAGCAAAGGCCTCCAACTGGAGGTCTTTTCCGCCGTAAACCAAAAACATATCCTTAGTCTTTCTCAGGTACTTCAGAATGTTCTTTACCGCTATCCTGTGCTTCTCCCCAGGGTTTGACTGATACCGGCTTACTACACTCAGTGCATAAGCTACATCTGGTCTGGTACACAACATCGCATACATTATAGAGCCTACCGCAGATGCGTAGGGTATAATAGACATGCGATCCCTTTCCAAATCTGTCTTGGGAGATATCTCTTTGGAGAGGGTGATCCCGTGACAAGCCGGTAAATTACCGAGCTTGGAATCTTCCATACTGAATCTTTTTAATATGGTGTCGATGTACCTGGACTGTGAAAGTCCTAATATCCTCTTGGACCTATCACGATGGATCTGGATCCCCAGAATGTAAGAGGCATCACCCAGGTCTTTCATGGAGAACCTGTGTGACAAGAACCCTTTGACAGAATGTAGCATAGGAATGTCATTTCCTACCAAGAGAATGTCATCCATATAAAACGAGGAATACGACAGTTCGTGCTACAACTTTACTATAAATGCATGGTTCATCTGGATTTTTGATAAAGCCAAATTCTTTCTCATCAAAACAGATGTTCCAACTCCGCGATGCCTTCTTTAGTCCATAAATGGACTTAAGCAACTTGCACACTTTCCCGCTGCTCCCACTCTGAATGAAACCCTATGGCTGGTCCATATAGACGCACTCTTCTAAATTTCCATTTAGAAAAGTGGTCTTTACGTCCATCTGCCAAATCTCATAATCGTGGAAGGCAGCAATGGCAAGAAGGATCCGAATGGATTTGAGCATAGCCACCGGAGAAAAGGTTTCGTCATAGTTCAAACCAGGTCTATGACGAAAACCCTTTGCAACAAGTCTAGCCTTATAGATTTCAACCTGTCCATCTACACCAATCTTTCTTTTGAAGATCCATTTGCAACCTACGGGTTTTACCCCTTCTGGAGCAACATCCAAAGTCCATACTTTGTTGGTGTACATGGACTCCATTTCGGTCCGCATTGCATCTAGCCATTTTACCGAGTCAATGCTCTGAATGGCCTGCTGGAAGCTAGTTGGCTCATCATTATCAATGATGCAATCCTCTCTATACCCGTCTATGAGAAAACCGTAGTATCTCTCGGGCGGATGAGATTGCCTACTACTCCTGCGGAGCGGCGCAGGAATGTCCTATTCTTTCGAACCTTCTAGTTCCACTAAGTTTTCAGTAATAGCTTGTGGTTCTGGAATTTCTTCCAGTTCTATTGCGCTCCCACTTGTTTCTTTTTCTAAGAACTGATGTTCCAGAAAGTGGGCATGACGAGAGACAAAAACCTTTTGTTCTTCTGCGTAATAGAAAAGATACCCCCTGGAGTTCTTTGGGTATCCCACAAACTTGCACTGTACTGAGCGTGCCTCGAGTTTGTCCACATGCTGCTTTTTGACAAAAGCTGAACATCCCCAAATCTTCAGATATTGAAGATAGGGTTTCTTCCCACTCCACATCTGATATGGTGTGTTAGGCACAGTCTTAGTTGGAACTCGGTTGAACAGATATTCAGCTGATTCTAGTGAATATCCCCAGAATGATCACGGCAACTCAGCGTTACTCATCATGGAACGTACCATATCCAATAGGGTTCGGTTCCGTCTCTCCGATACGCCATTATGTTGTGGGGTGTATGGAGGAGTAAGTTGAGAGAGAATTCCATTCTTTTTTAGGTAACCCAGGAACTCGGCACTCAAGTATTCACCACCTCGAATAGATCTAAGTGTCTTGATACTTTTGCCTGTTTGTTTTTCTACTTCATTCTTGTATTCCTGGAATTTTTGAAAGGCTTCATATTTATGCTTCATTAAGAAGACATGCCCGAACCTTGAAAAATCATCCGTAAAAGTAATGGAGTAAGAATAACCACTTCGCGCATGTGTAGACATTGGACCGCATACATCGCTGTGTACGAGTCTCAAGAGCTCGCTCGCTCTTACTCCATGTCCAGTAAACGGAGTCTTTTTCATCTTTCCTTTGAGACAGAATTGAAAAGTTGCATATGATTGATATTCGAACGGATCCAAATATCCTTGTTTATGTAACTTCGTCAACCTTCTCTTATTGATGTGACCCAGTCTACAATGCCATAAGAAAGCATGATTTATTTCTGAAGACTTTCTTTTGTGTGTATTCTGGACATTGAAAATCTGTGGTTGGTTCAATACGTATATACCATTGCTTAATGTACCCGACCCAATCAGAACATGATTAAGGTGAATGTTTATAACATTTCTTACAAATGCAAAATCATAACCTTCTTTAGACATTAAAGATACAGATATGATATTACAAGTCGCACTGGATACAAAATAACAATCACGCAAAACCAAAACATGTCCATCTGACAATCTCAAGTGATAGTCCCCCACGGACTCAGCATCCATGCCAGCTCCGTTTGCAACTCTGAGGGTCATATCACCTGCCTTCAAAACCCTACGCTTTCTCAGTGCCTGCAAAGAATTACAGATATGAGATCCTGATCCGGTATCCAATTCCCAGGAAGTAGAGTTTACTGATAGACAGTTTTCAATAACATACACACCTGAAGCCGAAGCCACAACTTGCTTCGGGTCCTTATTCTTGGCCTTCCAAGCCTTGCAATCTTTCTTCCAGTGTCCTTTCTTATGACAATAAAAGCACTCCTCTTTCCCCACAAGCTGTCCCGCTACCTTTGCCATTTTTGCCTTTCCCTTGGCTTCCACTTTACTAACACCGCTCCTTGGTTTGGTGGAGGCTTTCTTCTTCTTTCCTTTGGCTTTCGCCCTGGACCTAGAAGAAGAAAGTCCTCCAACAGACAAAGCGGGTGTTTCCCTTACTTTCTTCAGGGTGCCCTTATGCCCCTCCGAATGGCGGTCTATACTTTGCATCTTGCCTGAGATTCGGGGCAGATGCTATTTGGTTTTATCCGTCTACCTCTCCGAAAATGCCAAGTTGATTTATGGCACCGTGTATCGGAGATTTAAACGGATGCGGCCGATGTAGCAGACTTCGTCAGATTCCCCCTCGCTTGAGGGTTTTTTGATTGTGGGGATGCTCTTCTCTGCAGGCGCAAGCCCCTGCAGTTAATTACGCTACCGCATTGCGGTAACAACTTTCTCCTTCTTCAGAATTTCACTTCGTGTCGTGTGTGTTTGTTTTGTTTATGGTTGCCCGTGGATTGTATACGGAGACTGAGTAATGCCGTCACCCGTAGGACGTGGATTAGTCCAAATCCGTATTTACTTAGATTTGGGTTTGGTGTTTTTAGTTTAAGGATGCATTAGCCGTGTTGCGGCTAAGATCAACTTAAACGTTCGTTAAGGATACGTTAGTCCAGTTTGAGACTAAGATCAACTTAACGTAGTGATCCGTTTAATATATGGCCGTCAGGACTCGTCACCTCTCTGACGTCGTTGAAGGATTACAACGACATGTGTCAGAGGAGCTCGGAGATGTACCCTCGAACCAGAGTTGATTTGGAATTTTGTAGTCCACTTGAATGTTTAAGGATACGTTAGCCCTGTTTGGGGCTAAGATCGACTTAAACGGGATCGTTTAGATCCGGTAAAATAGCATTTGGAGGCTCTATTGTTCCAGTTTAGGGACGTGGTGGTCCACTTTCCAGTTTAGAGACATGGTGGTCTATCGCCAGTTTAGGGACGTGGTGGTCCATATTCCAGTTTAGGGACGTGGTGGTCCATCGCCAGTTTAGGAACGTGGTGGTCCATATTCCAGTTTAGGGACGTGGGGGTCCATGATTAGTTTAAGGACGTTTCGGTCCAACATTAGTTTAAGGACGTCTCGGTCTGATATTAGTTTAAGGACGTTTCGGTCCGACATTAGTTTAAGGACGTTTCGGTCCACGAGTTTAAGGATCCCGCAGTCCATATTGATGTGTGGTTGTCGGGACCCGTCACCTCTCTGACGTCGTTGAAGGATTACAACGATGGGTGTCAGAAGAGTTCGGAGATGTACCCTCGAACCGGATATAAATTGATTTAAGAGAGAGTTATGCTCAGTCAATTTAATTTGAGGACTTACGGCCAAAATTGGGCTAAGTCCAGTTGAAAATGTTCAACACTTTTATTAAATAATGCATTGCATTGCTTCCATTTTTTGTTTGGGCTCTGCCCATAAAGATGCAGAGCATCAATTTATTCTGGGCTCTGCTCATTTATGAATGATGCAAGGCATCTATTTTGTTTGGGCTCTGCCCCTTTTAAAATGCGTAGCATTTTTATTATTTCGTTTCGGCTCTGCCCATTTATAAATGATGCAGAGCATCAATTTAATTAGGCATGCTTGGTCTTTTAATTGGGCCTGTCCCTTCAGGAAAAGAAATGCATTGCATTTGTCAGGCGCTTTGCGCCAATTACTGAGCGCAAGCGCTTGTGGTGAGGACACGTGTCATGCTCTGGTGAGCGCAAGCGCAACGGCGCAGTACGCTACGCTGTTGCGCTGCTGACACGTGGCGCGCTCTGGTGAGTTGCGTCAATTCTAGAGAGCAAAGCTCTATTTCAAGAGCGCGTAGCGCAAGTTGTTTTGTAGCTGACACGTGGCGCTCTCTCAAGAGCGCAACAGCGCAGTTTGGAAGTGCAAAGCACTAAGAATCTTTTAGATTCAAGAACAGAAGTGCAGAGCACTATTTGATTTCTTGATCTAATTTAGATCAAAGAAAAATAAGTTTTTCTTTTTGTTTCAAGAACCAGAGGTTCATAAAAGTGCTAAGCACTATTTTTATTTTGTTGTTTTTCTTGTTTTTAAAGAACCAGTGGTTCATGAGAAGTGCAAAGCACTGTTTATTAAGTGAAGAACATTGATCTGGTTTTTAGATCAATGATTTATTAAAAGAGATTTCTTTTCTCTCATGAAGGTCTTTACCTTTTTCTTTGAAATTTTCTCAGAATTCTCTCTCTGTTTGAAGCTCTTGACTTTTCTTTCAAGAAAATGTTGATTCCTTTGAATTGAGGTCTGGGGTCCTTTTTATAGTGCCCATAAATTAGTTAAATTTGTTAAAGAGATCTTTCTCTGAGTGATTCGGGGAATTTTCCCCACCGTTGGATTTTTGATCCAAGGGCTTCTGCTTTGCAGAAGAAAATCTTCTTGTTTTAACAAGAACAGAAAAGATTTCTTAGAATTTTAATTCTGTTTGGCGCAGATGCCCCAGCGCGTGACACGTGTCGCGCGGCGTACAGCGCAGCGCAACTGCGCTAGCGCATCTGCGCTGACACGTGTCGCGCGGCGCACAGCGCAGCACAACTGCGCTAGCGCATCTGCGCTGACACAGCGCACAGCGCAACTGCGCTGACACGTGTCGCGCAGCGCACAGCGCAGTGCAACTGCGCGAGCGCATCTGCACTGACACGTGTCACGCAGCGCAGTGTAAGCGCAACTGAAGCGTTGCTTCCTTTAAATAGAGCTTTGCACTGATTGGGTGCGCTGCCTTGGGCGCTGCGCTGATGCATCTGCACCTGACACGTGGCGTGTTGCACAGTGCAAATAATCTGAAGCGTTGCTTCATTTATTAAATTTTAAATTTTCAAAGCAGTGCTTTGCTCTGATTGGGGGAAGATGAAGCATTGCTTCATCTCCCGCCTCGGAATTTGAACAGAGCTTTGCTCTGATTGGGGTAAACAGTCCTCTGCACTCCTCAACTTGTTAAGGAGTTCTGGAAGTTCAAATTCCTTTCCTTGCATGTTGAAGTTCAGGATAAACTGGGCATAAGTGGAAGGAAGGGACTGGAGAATCAAGTCAGTGTAGAGCTCATTCTCTAACGTAGTCCCAAGGTCCGCGAGCTCTTCTATATAGCCAATCATCTGAAGCACGTGTTCCGCTACAGATGATCCGACAGCCAATCTCGCCGAAAATAACTTTTTCGAGACTTCGTATCTGGCGATACGGGATTGCTCTCCATACAGATCTTTTGTATGGAGAAATATGGATTCTAGGTCCATATCCTCGTGCCTCCTCTGATGTTTGTTGTCTATAGAGGTAAGCACGATGCACTTTGCCCTCGCGCAATCAATCTCCCAGGTCTTACGGATTTCCTTATCCGCGACGCTGGATTGAGGACCTGGGACAGGGGGAGCTTTGGTGGTAAGAAGATACCCCAACTTGTCATAAGTGATTGCCATTTTGACATTCCTGAGTCAATCTTTGTAGTTTAGCCCTGTCAATGTATTTTTTTCTAGTAGTAACTTAAGTCCGGTCATGATGTTTGGTCGCTGCAATTAGGAGAGAGAGAAGAAACACTTTAGCATGATGCTCTTGCTAGTTTAGAGTGGTTTTTAGCTTGTCTAAACAGGATGGCTCCCACTGTTCCTCGAATCCTTCCTCAAACCAAAAAGGAAGAATTAGTCGGGATCAATCTCACCGTACAATACTTGCTTAACCGTTCAGCCAGGCCAGTGTTGGCACTTCGAGGGAGGTTTTCCAACGCTTTTGCGAAGTTTCTTAATTAAATAACCTCTTTTCCCTATGGGCGTAGCCCCGCTAACACCTTTCTAGACACCTACTTGGTTTATAGCATTGATCGTTTAAGTGAGAAAGTTTTCCGAGGAGTAGCATATACTCACAGTAGGATCGGGATCCAAATATCATCGCATGATAAAACTGAAGGAATCCTACCAGAATTATCACACTCCAAATGGTATGCAGTACTAGCAAGTTTCAGTTTCTTTAGAAACTCCCGATGTGGAATTTTTTTTCCCCATGCTCTTATGACCTTGACGTAGGCCAAAATATCATAAGTCACATGTCAAGTTCTACCCATCATTTACCAGGTTAATTTGAACCCACCCGTACATACCCTTAACGTAGGCCAACATGGCAGTACGACTGTCTCAAACCAACGCATCTATCTATGCAACAGATAAATATCCGGCAGCTACCAATCACTATGCCTTGGCGTAGGTCAAAATACATAGCTTGAATACTACCGAATATTTAACTGAAATGATAGAGGGTTACGAATGGTTTTGGCGAAACCGTGAACGTAGTGAACTAGATATAATCGAAGGAACATGATAGCTTTTAAAAGGAGTGGTTTAAGCTCCGCGTTTAAAAGTTATTTTAAAAAGAAACCGAGTGGTTTTGAAATTGTTCCAACGATTTTAACTTTGGTTTATTTTCTTGCATTAATTTAATGCGTCCCATCATTTAATCCTACCATTGCAGAAAACAACGAAAATATGACGTACGCTTTTGCCATCCGCATTCGCCACGGGGCCCTGTCATTACCCGTTAGGTTACTTAACTAACGACAGAGCGGGGGATAGACTAGCGCGGATGCAAAACATAAGCAACGCCTACTAGATATCATATATAGATATATACATTCGTCAGATGCAATGATAGCCATTCTAGATCACAGATGAACACATTGGATATACTAGAAATCCGCGTTTCGTTCGAGCCTGCAATGAAAGACGGATTACACGGTCGCGATGAATAACCAAAACCCTACCCTAGACCCCTACGGGTGCGGCAAACTACCCGCCAAGTACCCGAAGTGAAGCAACCTCCCTCAACAACGTGAGTAGGCCGCTCGGCACTTCGTGGTACCCGGTAGTTTGTGCACCCCACTTTGGTTCTATCATAGGAGCAAGAACAGTAAAAGAAATAATATACAATAGCAGCTACAAGCTCATTCCGGATGTGCGGCCATAAAATAATATTACATCAATTTACATATTACAACAAATGAAAGATAAAGAAAACTCTCATCTCACAACCCCCGGCTATTCATCCGCGACAATCCAACGAGTTCATATACACAATCCAACAACATTACAGAACACAGATATGCACAACCCCCACTAATCGACGTATAGCGATTAGTTGACGTTCAGTGCATATATCACATCACAGATATAACCCATTAGCTAAAGTCTACAGAACTTCGATCAAAATATGGATTTGTAACCACCCCAAACACAACTTTGTTTTCTGGAAATTCTGGGCAGAAACAAATTATCCTAAAAATCCTAAAACAGAACACTAATGAAACTGCAACAAAGACGTGTCGCGGCCGAGTCAACTCGGCCGCGGATCCGCGGCAAGAAGCATGTTTTCGCCGCGGTTCCGTGGCGCGTTGACCGAGTCAGTGGCTCGTTTTTGCTGTGTGTTCCTACAAAACCCTGAGCCGATTTTTAAGATGTGTGGAATTAATTTTTGAACAGTTTTAAAATCGGCAGAAAGTTCAATTTTCGGACGTGTTTTGCGATTTTTCTCCGATCGAAATTTTAAATACTTTGCTAACATGCTAGTTGTTGTTTAGCTAGGCTCTGATACCACTGTAAGTCCACGTTGCCCACCCCGGTTCTTATGGGGAGGCGGAAACGGTAAAAAATGATTTTTTGAACTCAAGGCAACATGGACTAGAAATGAGGATCTTTGCTAAACAAAACCTAGCAAACTAACTAGAAATTTAACTACTATGTTAGAAGGTTATACCTAGGTCTTGAACTCCTTCTCTTCTTGCTCCTTAGGATGGTTTGAACGGCTCCTACCCCATAGTCTCCTCTTTGTCGAAGAAGGATCCACCCGAAAGCTTCTATCTTGAGCTCCTACCTCAACCGAGAGGCGACTAAAGTTCTTGGCTTGCTACACCTAGAACTCTAGAGTGAGTAGAGAAGAGTTTTGAGGGTTTTATCTCAATAGCTCATGCTTCTCAACACATGAGACATGAGAGCTTTGAGAGAGAGGAAGAGTATGAGCTTTGGATGATAGAGAATGAGCAAGTGAGAATGAGCTTGACTTTTTACAACCATGCTCACAAAAGAAAGAATAATGATGATAATAATAATAATTAAGAATTGTGATGGTTAGTTTCAATGACCATTATCATTTCATGCATTTAATGCATTTTGTAAAGAACAACAAGTAAACAAAAGTCATAGAAATGAAATGACGATGGCCAACAAGTCCACAATGGTCAACCGGTCAACAAAGTCAACAAGTCAACAAAAGTCAAATGTTCAACTCAACCATGGCACAATAATACTTAATTAATATTATTAATCATATTTCTTATTCTCATTAGGGTTTTGAAAAAGTCAATGGTCAACAACCCCAATGAGAATCCTCTGCCTCTGCCTCTGCCTCTGTCAACTGTGTATACACACCCGCACCCATGTTCCGAGGAACACGAATACAATGAGATAAACCAATCCCAAAACATATATTAGGATCTGGCTTAAACCAAAGCCCGCTAGTAATAACTGCCCGGACACCAAACGTGCACAAGTGCGCGGATGTGAATGAATCCTGTCGCAAAACCATGCGACCTCTACTCTGTTTTGCCCAAAGGCGAATAACTCTCTGTGTGGGACTCTAAAAACTCGACACTACGCTGGCAGTGGGTTTAACCACAGGCCGCAAGCGGTACTAGATGTACGTAACGGTCCCCAGGTAGATGCCGATAATAAGACTGATGAGGTGAACCCATCCGAACTCCTACTAAGCCTGAATGTGACAATCTCCGTACAGTCCGGTCTGTTCGTCTGAGAGTATCGCATGTCGGGCCTAGGGGGCGATAAACGTCAGTCCCATAATAGCGGTACAAGTCGTGTCGGAGTGTAGCCCAGAACACCCTGAGATAACACTGGAAAACCTACCAGTATATCTCGCTAGCCCTTGCCAGGGACTTTGTGTAATGGCTCTCCTAGACACAGTGCGATATCAACCCCCAATACCGGGAGAGACGAATCCTGTCTAACCGTATCTGCCTCCAAGTGCTTCAGGACTGCACCCAACTACTACCTGTTTTCACGACTCATTTGAGCCGTGGTAGGGTAGTAATCTAAGAACAATGGGAACACACTCGAGGCGAAGTGACAGTGTTAAGTCATCGAACTATGCTGTACTCATGTCACCTAGGAACTGATAACTGACGATAGGTATACTACCAAACCAATAGTTCCCAGAGAGTCCTGTCCAGTGTACTCGTAACCTAATGAGCACCTGCATACTATCTCCAGTACGACGTACTGATGGCTGTGGGACAGACCATCTCCTCTCCTGGGATGAGAAGCGTATACACTAGTCTACTCTGGAGTATCGATGCCCTGTATCGATAATCCTACGACTAGGGACCTGTATAAGGATGTGCTTGTAGATTACCCAGCCCCCACTAGTGTGACTGCCATCACAACGTTGGTAATCAAGCAAAGATCCTATGGGCTCCACTAATGTGTATAGGCAATATGCTAAAAGAAACACATGCACACATTAAAGTAGAAACAAACCAAGTGGCATACTACTATTTCGAGCAAGATTTTCTATACAACTGTGAATATCCCAAACTTCCATTAAGTAATATACAAACTAGTATGATAAAGTAATGGCCTCTAGGGCATATACACTAGCATTTAGAACCATATTTTCTCAACACATGAGAGCTAGGGAAAAATCTAGAGAGGAAGAAGAAGGAGGAACCATGGGAGCTTCTCACTTGAAGAGAGAGAATGAGAAGAGAATAATAATCCATGAAACAAAATAATTACTAATCTCTTATCATGATAAAGTTGATGGCTACATTGATATGACCATTATCATCATAAATCAAATCCAAAGCCAAAAAGCAAAAGAAGGATCTAGTGCTCTCAAGAAAACTCCAAGTCAACAGTGATCAAATTGTCAACATGGTCAAGTATGGTCTAATGGTCAAAGCAATTAGCCATAACATAATTATCATTAAAAAGATTAGTAAATATTTTCCCCACCTCATAATGGTTTTTGACCGAACCAATGGTCAAAACCCTAATGAGGCACCTCTTCCTTCTTCGCTCCTCACAACCGTGCATACACACCCGCATCTGCATTCCGTAAAATGCGAATGCACAGAAGACAAAACTAATCTATCCATACAATACTAGGATTTGGCTTAAACCAAAGCCCACTAGTATTATCTGCCCGAACAGCATACGCGCACAAGTGCACGTAAGTGACCGTAGCCTTGCCGTAAAACCATACGGCCTCTACACCTTTCGCCCAGTACAGGGAAACTCTCTCTGTGGGGCTCTAAAGACTCGGCACTACGCTGGCAGTGGGTTTAACCACAGACCGCAAGAGGCACTAGCTGTACGTAACGGTTCCCAGGTAGATGTCGATAAGAAGGCCGATGAGGTAAACCCATCCGAACTCTTACTGAGCCTGAATGTGACAATCTCCGTACAGTCCGGTCTGTTCGTCTGAGAATATTGCATGGTGGGCCTAGGGGGCGGTAAATGTCAGTCCCCTAATAGCGGTACAAGTCGTGTCGGAGTGTAGCCCAGAACACCCTGAGATAACACTGGAAAATCTACCAGTATATCTCGCTTGCCCTGGCCAGGGACTTTGTGTAATGGCTCTCCTAGACACAGCGCGATATCAACCCCCAATAACGGGAGAGACGAATCCTGTCTAACCGTCACTGCCTCCAAGTGTTTTGGGACTGCACCCAACTACTACCTGTTTGCACGGCTTCTTTGAGCCGTGGTAGGGTAGTAATCAAAGAGCAGTGGGAACACACTCGAGGCGAAGTGACAGTGTCAAGTCAACGGACTAAGCTATACTCATGTCACCTGGGAACTGATAACTGACGATAGGAATAGTACCAACTAACAGTTCCCGACGAGTTATGTCCTGTATACTCGTAACCTAACGACCACCCGCATACTATCTCAAGTACGACGTACTAATGGCTGTGGGACAGACCATCTCCCCTGCTGGGATGAGAAGCGCATACGCTAGTCTACTCCGGAGTATCGATACCCCGTCTCGATAATCCTACGACTAGGGACCAGTATAAGGATGTGCTTGTAGATTACCCAGCCTCCACTAGTGTGACTGCCATCACAACGCTGGTAATCAAGCAAAGATCCTAAGGGTTCCACTAATCTGTATAGGTGATATGCTAAAAGAAACACATGAACATATTAAAGTAAAAACAAACCAAGTAGCATACTACCATTTTGAGCAAGATTTTCTATACAACTGTGAATATCCTAAGCTTCCATTAACTAATATACAAACTAGTATGATACAGTAATGGCCTCTAGGGCATATACACTAACATATCACATAAAACCGACCGATATTACATATCGCGAGAATAGAATACGGTATCATATACACGTATTAATCTCGGTCCTGCACATATCACATATGTGCTCCTACTTCATTTCCTTTGAGCCAGGAAACCTCTGTGTAGGACTTTAAAGACTCGTCAATACGCCGGCAGTAGGTGTTGATCATATCAGTCACCCACAAGCTGTCAGCGGTCTGCTAAACGTAACGACCACACGGGTATTGAGTGATCAGAAGATCAACGAGCAAGCCTGCTCATATTCCTACGAATCCAATAAATAAAACTACCGTACAGTCCGGTCTCTTCATCTGATATGTCGCATATCACAGCTTGGGGGTGGTAAACGTCATACCCCAATAGCCTGATAAGTCATGTCGATGTGAGGCTCATAACGATTGGAGAAACTACTGACAACACTTACCAGTAGATCTTAGCAACCCTGGCCAGAAATTTCCTGTTATGGCCAATCGAGCAGAGCGCAACATCAACCCCCAGTACCGGGAGAGACGAAATCCCCTTCTATCGCTCATTGCCTCCATGTGACTCGGGACTGTACCCAAAAACCACCGTTTTGCACGATCTCTTGAACGTGGTAAGGTGGAAATCAAAGCACAGTAGGAATCACACAAGACTCTATGACGATCTCGGGTCGACAGACTAACCTGTACCAGTGTCACCAGAGAACTGCTATCTGACGATAGGTATAATACCATCTAGGAGTTCTCGGCAAGTCTGTCCAGTGTACCCAGTCTCCACTGAGCACCCGTATACCATCTCTGATGTCAAACACCAATGGATATGGGATCATCCATCGCCCATCATATGGGTCGAGAAGCGTATACGCTAGTCCACTCTGGAATATCGATGCCCTGTCTTGATACTCCCACGACTAGGAACAATTGAAGGATGTACTTACCGACTACCCTTATCCCACTAGTATGATCTGCATCATTATCCTGATAGTCAGGTACTCATCCTAAGGACTTTATCAACATGTAATAGAGAGACAATAAGTGTATATGTTAAGATAAAGAGCAACCATATAGCATACTATCATGTCGAGTAAGAAAGTCCTTCCTATATATGTCCAAGTATCCACTATAATATACATCACATGTATAATAATGGCCTCTAGGGCATATATATAACTAACAATCTCCCACTTTCACTAAGGCCTTTTGTTGTAGTATCTCATACTCAACGCCCCATAAAAGTCTCTCTAGGGAAAGGCCTCTGTTAGTAGATCCGCCGTGTTATACTTTGCGTCAAATCTCATTATCTCGATCACTTGGAGATCAACTATCTCTCTGATCAGGTGATACTGTCCCCAGAATATGTCGGATCACTGATGGGACCGGGGTTCCTAGGCCAAAGCCACAACTCCATTGTTGTCACAATAACAATTATTGGACGCTCAATGGTTGGAACCATGTTCATCTCATGAACAAGAATTATCCAGACATCCACTTTGGTAGTATCGTTGGTAGCGATATATTCAGCCTTTATCGTCTAGTTTGCCACGGTATATAGCTTGGAACTCTTCCAACATACCGTCTCTCCACTGAGGGTAAAGACAAAGCCCATGACTGACTTTCAGTCGACCTTATCACTCTAGGAGCTCGAATTGGTAAAGGACTCCCACTGGAGTTCACCGTTACCAAACACCAAGAACATTTCTTTAGTGCTTCTCAAGTACTTAAGAATGTCCTACACAGCTTTCCAGTGATTTTCCCAAGATCCGATTGATTCCTAATCACTACAATTAGTGAGTTAGCTACATCCAATCTGGTACATAACATCGCATACATGATAGAGCCTACTGCCGAAGTATAGGGTATCCCTTGCACGCGAGCTCTCTTTAAATCAGTCTCGGGAGACATCTTTTTGGAGAGAGTGATTCATGAGAAAGTGGGCGAACCACCACGCTTAGAATCTTCCATACTAAACCCCTTTAGTACGGTGTTAATGCACCTAGATTTGGGACACTCCCAACATCCACTTAGATCTATCACCATAGATCATAATCCATAAAATATAGTAGGTATTATCAAGATCTTCCATGGAGAATCCTCGTGATAAGAGGAGCTTGACCGAGTGTAGCATAGGAAACCATTTCTTATCAAGAGTATGTCATCTACATACAATACGAGAAAGATAACCTTACTCTCTGCAACCTTCTTGTATACACAAGGTTCATCTATCTTTTTGATGAAGTCAAACTCTTTGACTGCCACATCAAAATATATGTTCCAACTCCGCGATGTGTGCTTTAATCCTGATGGACTTAAGCTTAGCCACTGGGGAAAATGTTTCATTATAATCCAGACTTGGTTATATGACGAGAACCTTTTACTGCAAGTCTAGCTTTGAAAGTCTCAAATTTTCCATTTATACAAAGAATCTTCTCAGGATCGATTTTCTCCCAATGGGTTTTACCCCATCAGGTGCAACATTCAAAGTCATACTTTGTTGGTGTACATGGATTCCATCTCTGATTGCATAGCATCCAGCCATTTCACAGAGTCCCCACTCGTGATGGCCTGTCTGAACCTGGTTGGGTCATCATCTACCATGATGCAATCCTCGCTCCCACCGTCACCGAGGAAATCGTAGTATCTTTCAGGTGGATGAGGAACCCTTCCAGATTCGTGGAGAGGCTGAGGCTCGTTGGAGAATATTGAATACTTTGGTTTCACCAAATCATCAGCTGTTAATTTGTCCAGCTGGAATTCCTTCCAGTTCTACCTCATGACCACTAATTTCTTCACAAGAAATTTCTTTTCTAAAAATGTGGAATGCTGATAAACAAAACACATTTTGCTCCTCAGTGTGGTAGAAGATATTCCCTCGCAAATATTTGGGATATCCAACAAACTTATACAAAACTGACCTTGCATCGAGTTTGTCCGGATTTTGCCTTTCAACATAGGCCGGACAACCCCATATCTTAACTCGTTTAAGAGATGTTCTCTTCCCATTCCATATCTCATATGGAGTGGTAGGCACTTGATTTGGTTGGAACCCTATTCAATATGTATGCAGCTTCTCAAGTGCATAGCTCCAAAAGGAAACAGGTAACTCGGCATTACTCATCATAGAGCGCACCATATCCCATAGGGTGCGATATCTCCGCCCCGATACACCGTTGTGTTGTGGTGTACACGAAGGAGTAAGCTGAGAGAGAATCCCATTCTCCTTTTAGAAACTCCAGGAACTCCATACGCAAGTATTCGCCTCCTCGATCACATCGAAACACTTTAATACTTCTACCTGTATGGTTCTTAACTTCAAGCTTATATTCCTTGAATTTCTCAAAAGTTTCAGACTCGTGTTTCAACAGGAACACATGTCCGAATCTTGAGAGATCGTCGATGAATATAATGAAGTACAAAGAACCAACCCTGGCATTTGTAGACATCGGATCGTATACATCATCATGTATCCGTCTCAAGAGTTCAGTAACTCTTTCTCTGTTTCCAGTAAACGGAGTATTGGTCATTTTACCTTTGAGACAAGACTGGTAAGTATCATAAGATGAAAATTCGAACAAATTCAAATATTCAGCCTCATGTAACTTAGCTAGCCGTGTCGCATTGATATGACCTAGTCTACAATACCACAAGAAAGATTTGTTCATTTCTGAACTACTCCTCTTGTGTGTGTTCTGCATACTTTGAACTCTAGTTTGATTTAGAACATTTATACCATTACATAACGTGCCTGATCCAATCAACACTTGATTAAGGAAAATTTTCATAATATTTTCTTGCAATACAGAATTATATCTTTCTTTAACTTAATAAAGAATATGATTTAATATTGTATATCAGGTTCGGTATTTAATAACATTTGTTCAGAATCAATGTATTTACCATTTGGTAATACAAGGTGATATTTGCCAACTGACTTGGCTGCAACAATTATACCATTCTCTAACACTTAGAGACATATCACCCAATCCCGGTTCTCTACCTATCTGTAGCCAATGTAATAGATTACAAATATGGGATCCTGATCCGGTATCTCATACCTAGGACGTAGAGGATACTGAGAAACAGTTCTCGGTAACGAACACACCCGAAGAATATGCATCAACATGTTTTTTCCTCGATTGGGTCACGTAGGAATCCAGATATTCCCCTATTTCCTGCTCGGACTTATAACAGTTATAAGATAGAGCGAAACCAACGTTCCCCAGCTCAGTATAATAAGCAGGTTCGGTCAATCCATCCATATTATTATCTTGATTAAGGCATGTCACGGTCGCTACCAGGAGAGAGAGAAGAAAACACTCAGCGTATGCTCTTGCAAGATCAGATTGGTTATTATTTTATCTAATCAGGATGGCTCTCACCGTTTTTATCAAATCTTTCTTCAAACCCTAAAAGGTAAGACTAGTCGGGATTAATTACACCCTACAAGTTTGCCAATCTTTCGGCTAGGCCAGTATCGGTACTTTGAGAGAGGTTCCCTATGCTTTCGTATGGACCTAATTAAAATAAACCTCGCTTTCCCAGGGGCTTAGCCCCGTTAACACCTTTCTAGACACCTACTTGATCGGCTAATTGTAATGTGTAAAACTCTTCCAGGAGTAATTCTTACTCGTGGTGGGTATTGGGATCCAATTATCTCATAGAAGGTATGCAATCTCATTGCAAATTCCAACACTTGAAATTCCCGATAATATTTTTCCCCTAGCAAATTATGACCTTAATATAGTCAACAAATCATAAGCGCTAGCCAAGTTCAACCCGTACATTTCATGATTGAATTAAACCCACATGTACGACCCTTAACATAGTCAACAAAGTCGTACGATTACCCTAATCCAATCGCATCACATGCTTTAGTAGATAAGCACTAATCAGCTACCGCACACTACGCCTTAACATAGTCAACAAATGTAACACGAATACTAAGTAGCACGTATCTGAAATGACGGAGGGCTACGATAGGTTTTTAAGAAAACCTTTTGCGTAATGAACTTGATATCGTTGTAGAATCGAGTGATTTTTGAAAATGAGTGTTTTTAGGCTTTTACTGGTTTTGCTAAAGAGGTCACTCCCGGTGAAGGGATCTCGGCTCTTTCCTTATCGAATAAGGTGCTGGATATTTCATAAATACCACTATGCAAAGCATGAACTAAAAAGACAGTCAAAAAAAAAACCGATTGGGTTGTAGCATCTGCTAGTTTCGCCAAAGAGGTCACTCCCGGTGAAGAGATCTCGGCTCTTCCCTTATCGAATAAGGTGCTGGATATTCTACAAGGAATACCGCTATGCAAAGCAAGAACTAGAGCTACCAATTTTTAAAACAAGATTCTACAACATCTTTAGGTTTCTTTTATTTCATTAATCTCATTAATGAAGTCCCATCAATTATGCTTCCTAAGCATCACAGAAGAAACGAAAGCAGCAATATTTATTATATATCATATATATAATATAAGCATTCGTCTCAACATATCAAGTGATCACATCACAGAATATTAGCAGGAGAAGAACACATATGAAATATTGGATATAATAAGAATTCCGTGTTTTAAATTAATCCAGTAATAAACATAGATTCCACAGTCGCTATGAATATCCAAACCCACGTCCCTAGACCTCTACGAGAGCGGCAAGAAACCCTACCAATTCTAGAGTTAGTAGACCCGGTCTCGACTCCTCGAGAAGGTCTCCGACTGGACTCTAGAACCCGGTTACTTGTACTCCACACCTTGGGTCTATCCTAATGCGGAAAAGTAAATAATATACATCAATGGTGACATCATCCTCAACCCGGAAGTGCCCCAATAAAAGAATATTACATAAATGTTTTTACATGAATGAAAATGAAAAACTCTCATCTCACATAAAAAAAACCCGGCTATTCAAAACACGAAAATCCAATATAACATATCACAGCAACACATAACATCACATGTCATCAACGTAAGTAAATATGCGTATCCCAATTTTCGTTGATATATAGCAACGAAACCGGCGATACACCACATATTACACTTACGGTCGCAGAAAAGAAAGTGAAAACTACAACAATTGGAATCCGCAACCACCTTAGACATCATAAACCCAATGTATCACATACTTTGGATTTCATACCTAACCAAATGAATTCCTTAAACATCACATGCCTAACAATTATAAACCATGCATTTTAGTCTCGATATTGAAAACACTTTTCAATAACCAGTCGGGTAATTTAACAGGATTCCCGACAACCTGATCGAATGCTCGTCGGAAACTTTAGTAGACGGCCGCACCCCCGATGCTGTCGACGAAGTGCACTTAGAAAGAACACCGCGGCTGCAAGCACCCGAACGGATGCTTTTGGCGACGGGGTTCTCCTATAGTCACTTGGTCTGGGCTATGGGGCATGGTTATCTAGTAAGGTACCCGGCGAGTATCCGCGTACGCTATGTGATGCGATGGACTTTTGATCCATATCAAAATCCCATGGCAACCGATCACATGAGACTAAATTTCTAGGTTTACAAAATTCAAACTAGTTTTCATAAAACTAATTATTGTGGATTCCAAATATTGTATCACAATTCACAGATAGCTAGACGATGTTAAACTTTTCGATCGAATCAACAAACACCCAAAATTTCCCAAAGATCTCAACATTTGAGCGCAGTTTAAAAAATACCCAGAATATGCCACAGCACCTATGGACCAACCGTAGAAGGGCAAACCCTTACCTCACCTATGGCGCCGAGGAACTACCGCAAACCCTAGGTTTTGATGACGGTTTCGACGGTCACAGAATCGAGTTAGGGTTTCGTTCTTCTAGAGGATCCATAGAAAACACCTGCAAGATTTTCTGAAGATTTTAAACATGAAAAATCCAACTGTTGGAAAATTTCCAGCGAGGGAGAAAATGAGTTATTGATATCCGTTCAAACTTTTTAACGTCGTCTAAATAACCCGAAACGATGTTAGAATTATGACTACGATGCACTCCGAATTGCCTTTACACAAAGATAACATCACATGCAATCTTAGCAAAAACAAGCAACACCTGAAACCCCAAAACCCAGAGACTGGAACACCATAAAAATTTGAAGCCAGAATGCATTTAAAAAACAGGTGGGGCCGGTTTTTAATGAATGTGGCCGGCCAAAATCCGGCGAGGAGGGCTCAAACTTCTGTGGTGTTCATGTTACATCTCATGCAACATTCTGCAGTTGATTAAAAATTTTTAGTAACCTTAAAAATTTTGACAGAAACTTGGTTTTTGTTTCGAGTGTTTCGGAGTTGTTTCGGTTTCGTAATTCTACAAATATCGTCTAATTCTCTAGCTTGGCTCGGATATCACTGTAGGGTTCCCTAGGGTCACCGCTGGGTTTTGGGAGGTATTGACCATGCCATTTTCAAAAATTTGGCGCTCTTAAGAACCCTAATCTAGAATCTTAATCTAGAGAATTAGACGAAACAAGAATGTAAACATCTTTACATCTTAGTGAACAAGGAATACAACCTTTGTAGACCGGTCATTCAATTCATAGGCTCCGTGTAGTTGTCCCTTCGCTCTAAGTAGTGATCTCCCGGACTCTAGTAAGGCTCCACAAGGTGAAATGAACAAGCTTGTTTGAAGTCTTCGAGTCCGAAGATGATCTACGTCAAGGTGACACTAACCCAAGCTACCTCTTCACTATGTGATGAACTAGTGAAGAAACAACCCAATCTAAATGGTTAGTCTAGAAGAGGTTGATAAAATAGGAATTTTGCTCACTTTAGAAATTATTTTCTCACTCATTTTCTTCACCTTCCAAAAAGCTAAAGAGCTTGAGGAAGGAGCTGAAGAAAAGCAACATGGATGAGATAATATCATATATTAACCGTTGTAGAGATTAAACCATGACTAATCGTAATGGTTGGGTTAATAAATATCTTAAGTAAAACAAAATTGGTGGACTTAGTCAATAATTCTACAAGCTTCCACTAAGCATCAACCACGACTAGTTTCCACCCAATTTTGAATTACTTTAAATAAATAAAACCTTTGATTATGTTAAGCATGGTGTGAGTCTTATACACCCATGTAGCATGTAGCAACAAGCATGACACAATAATATATATCACATATATATTAAGTGCATACAAAGGTGAGAAAAAGAAATGCTTAAGTGAGCTAATATTAGTTAATGTAAATTAATATATCAAATATATAATTATACATTAAATTATTAAATCAACAATTGATTTAATAATCCAGCTATATCACATGTAACCGACTAATATCATATGTATCAACTTATCGAATCAATACTTGATCCGACATCCCGGCTATATCACATATAACCGACCAATATCACATATCACGAGAATAAAATATGGTATCACATACACTTATTAATCTCGGTCCCGCACATATCACATATGTGCTCCTACTTCGTTTCGCTTGAGCCAGGAAACCTCTGTGTAGGACTCTAAAGACTCGTCAATACGCCGGCAGTAGGTGATGATCATATCAGTCACCTACAAGCCGTCAGCGGTCTGCTAAACGTAACGGCCACACGGGTATTGAGCAATCAGAAGATCAACGAGCAAGCCTGCTCATCTCTTGTGAATCCAATAAGTAACACTACCGTACAGTCCGGTCTCTTCGTCTGATATGTCGCATATTACAGCCTGGGGGTGGTAAACGTCAGACCCCAATAGCCTGATAAATCATGCCGATGTGAGGCTCATAACGGTTTGATAAACTACTGATAACACTTACCAGTAGATCTCAGCAACCATGGCCAGGGATTTCCTATTATGGCGATTCGAGCATAGCGCAACATCAACCCCCAGTACCGTGAGAGACAAAATCCCCTCCTATCGCTTATTGCTTCTATGTGACTCGGAACTGTACCCAAAAACCACCATTTTGCACGATCTCTTGAACGTGGTAAGGTGGAAATCAAAGTACAGTGGGAATCTCACAGGACTCTATGACGATCTCGGGTCGACAGACTAACCTGCACCAGTGTTACCAGAGAACTGCTATCTGACGATAGGTATAATACCATCTAGGAGTTCTCGGCAAGTCCGTCCAGTATACCCAGTTTCCACTGAGCACCCGTATACCATCTCTGATGTCAAACACCAATGGATATGGGATCACCCATCACCCATCATATGGGTCGAAAAGCGTATACGCTAGTCTACTCTGGAATATCGATGCCCCGTCTCGATACTCCCACGACTAGGAACAATTGAAGGATGTCCTTACCGAATACCCTTGCCCCACTAGTATGATCTGCATCATAATCCTGGTAGTCAAGTACTCATCCTAAGGGCTTTATCAACATTTAATAGAGAGACAATAAGTGTACATGTTAAGATAAAAAGCAACCAGATAGCATACTATCATGTCGAGCAAGAAATTCCTCCCTATATATGTCCAAGCATCCACTATAATATACATCACATGTATAATAATGGCCTCTAGGGCATACATATAACTAACACCTGAGAGAGTGATCGATTTTCACGCTCTGTACCAGGGCCTGATGAAGAACATGCAATCAAAGGTCCGATACAATAGGAACGAGCTGAAGATCGACTGCTATTCCCTGTGGATGGCGACCCTGAGGCAGAGAGAGCAGCTCTTCTACATACTCCGGCCTTTGCGAGAGTTGACGTAGATACATGGCCTCTCTTATGCCAATATTTTGACTCTTAGCGCAAACAGGTTTGTAATTTAAATTTAATTCATTATTTAGTATATAATTTATTTTTTTTGTGTTGCTTAGTTAGAAAACTAAATCTGAATGTGTTATGCAGAAATAGGCCGATCAAAATAAGAATAATAGCAAGTCGACGAAGAGGGGTCGCCCCACTTATACAGGAGGCTTGAGGAACATTACTCGTGCCATCGAGGCATCAGTAAATTACAATAAATCTATTTTGATATAATGTAATATTAAGAGTTATTTTATAATATATGTAAATATTTGGCGAATTATAGAGAGCTCAGACCCTGGCGCAAGGTGGTACACCGAACGTGATGACCGCGTATCTTGCCGTCCATGGCACCTCGACAGATCCCGCCACGGGCGAGCTTCGATCCCCCGACACCGCTACCCAGGAGTATTGCGTAAGTGTTAATATTTATTCAACAGGATTGAAATTTTTGTTTTGAAAAGTTCAAATTTAAATGATATATTTATATTTAATGCTTAATGTAGGTGTAGGAGCGGGAGGTGGAGCAGGCGGAGGCATCGAGGATCGATTTTACTGGACTGAACGATCCGATGCTACTGACCCCAGTCCTAGACGCTGCACACGGAGGGCACCACGGAGGTTGGGAGTGAGGTCGGGGACTGGGTCCTAACAGGACCCATATGAGGTTGGACTCCACTCCGGCGGTTACTTCTCCTACCCACCGTGAGCGACGTCTAGAGCATGATGTTGCCGTCTTGAAGACCACCATCGAGGAGTTGAAGGAGATGTTGGTACGTATACTACTTAATAGTGAAATATTATATCACATTATAGATAGTAACATATGCAATATTAGTAGCCTGAGCTTATTTGGTTGTATACTTAGCTTTGATTAATCATACTTACATAAAACTGTCTAATTAAAATAAACTACGGGTTTCCAAACTAGATATCCAAACGAGACCTAAGTCCCTAAGTATTCTTAGATTGGGGTTTCGCAATAACTTGATAATGATATGAATTTGACTAAAATCTAATACACAGTTCTTAATTGTTTATTACACAATAAATTTAACAGATGCGACAGGCTGCTTCGGCTGCGGCTCCACATGCATGTCCTTCGGCTTCGGCTCCACAAGACACTATCTCGGCTGAGGTTGCGTAGACCACTCCTGCAGCTCCACAGCCCGCTCAGACTCCCGCACAGTCCGCTCCTTCATTGGTCGAGTTTTTGACGACTCAGGGCTGCTCCGAGGAGCAGATGCGCCAGATTACGGCGTTTATAAGAGGTGGAGGAGCTAGACCGGGCTAGGGTAGCTTTTTTATTTTATATTTTGAGGATGTATGTACTTATATGATACATATTGTATATATTTTGGACAATATTGGTGTTGTTTGCTTGTTCACGATGATTTAGATTGATATCGTATTCTATTTGTTTATTTCTTTTATATATTATGCGTGAGATGTTGATTATGAATACTGCGGTATTTGGTTATATAATGTATATATTATTGTGCACAGGGCGGGGAAAAAACAGGAAGCCTATTTAAAAAAAACCCTGGTATTTTATCCCTACGGATTAATCCGTATGGCCATTTGTTGCACCTACGGATTAATCCGTTGGTGCAACATTTTCCCATACACAGTTAGCCGTAGGGACAAAATATCAGGATACCTGATATTTTGTCCCTATGGACTCAGTAACAGGCATTAAACTTGCCCCTACGAATGTATCCGTAGGGGCAATTGACTGGACCTACGGATAACTCCGTAGAGGCTTTTAGCTGGACCTACGGAGAAATCCGTAGGGGCTTTTATCTGGACCTACGAAGAACGCCGTAGGGGCATGTCCAGGCCCTACGAAGTAATCCGTAGGGGTAAGTATTTTATTTTATAAACTAAATAAATATTTTGTCCCTACGGAGTAAAGCGTAGGGGCAATTATTACTTTGTAAGGATATGTTCAGGACGAAGACTTGCACATGCGGCCTTTGCCCCACAAGGGATTTTTATGGCCCTACGGACTTCGCCGTAGGAGCGGTGATTTGCCCCTACGGCTAAATCCGTAGGGAAACCCTTTATTGTAGTAGTGACCGTCACCTTTCTTGCATGTTTCTATTCAATCAAACACAACATATACATATTTTTCAATATGTATGCCTTTCAGTTACAGTTGAAAATAACAAAACAATAGATTCAGAGCTTCTTTTCTTTTTTTACTGCAAGAGAAAAACTTTTTGCAGAGTCCGTCCTATAAACTATTATTAAAAATAACCAAGAAAAAGAATAGAAATTCTGCATTTAGAAAGACGAGAATCCATGTGTACAGACATGGACCACCTTCTAAAGAAAAAGAGAAGTAAAGAAAAAGAGAAGGAAAGAAGAGAAAAAAATAAACAGCAGCAGAATACATCAACAAAAAGAATTTTATGTAGGTAAAGCAAGGAGGGGAGGCTTGATCATCCAGCAGGAGTTGATCTTTTCACGGAGTAAAAACACAGAATTTTATGTCTAAATCTTTTGAAGGAGGAAAAATATCCTAAGTAACACAAGGATTAAGTAAGAGATATTTAAACAAGCAGCAGCAAGGAGTAAATGAATAAGCTAAGAATGGGATATTTTTTTGTTGCATGTTTTGAAAAACTCATTGGCTTCAGTTAAAAAACTTAGTTGTATCCAAACAGGACATAACTAGCAGATGGTATACAAAACAAACTAGTTCAAAAACATCTAACTTTTACACAAACACTGCTGTAAAATATTAGTCTAACCGCTTTTAAAAAGATCACAACTATTCAAAGTTAAGACTGAACCCAAAAAACAGGCTTGTAACAATTTTAGAGTTGCAAGAGAAAACATAGCAACATATAAAATCTTGATGGATAGAACTCATCCAAAAACAAAAATTCTGTAAAATTTCAACATCATCAATCTAAGGAAATCATAACATACAACACAACAGCCATAATTAAATAGACAACACATGGTTTTAATTTCTATGCAGTAGATTGCTAACCTCACCCTTATACAAAGATTTAATATTGCTAAACTCAATGGTGTTAGTGGCAAGATCCTTGGAATTACCGGACATACCACCAACCCAAATGAAAAATTGGTAGAGGATGGTTTTTAAAAGTCGGTCATGAGGAGTATGTGTGTCATTAAAGATTCTATTGTTTCTAACTAACCAAACATTCGAGCAAATAGAGTATAGGAGGAGAAACCATATTTGATGTATATTTTTATGAATATTAGCTACCCTCCAGCTAGTAATAGCATCAATGAAAGAAACTGGGATGGTTTGTATCTTAATAACTGAAATGATGTCCCTCCATATCTTTTTAGCTACTTTCCACTCAAAAAATAGATGATCAGAAGACTCAATCATACAATTATAAAAAATACAAGCAGCATTATGAAACCAACATCTTTTAATCAAATAATCCTTGGTTAGAATCCTATTATTAGCTATCAGCCTTGTAAAAATTTTAATTTTGATAGGAGCAGAATGACACCAGATGGTTTGTAATAAGGAAAATGTTGAGCGGTAGAATTAAAAATTTTGTAAGCCGCCTTAATCGTGAACATACCGGTATTATTACCGACCAATTTGATGATGTCATCCTTGAGAGTAAGATCAATAGAATAGGTAGCAATAGAATGTTGAAACTGAATAAGAGAATCTGTCTGCCTTAGAGAGGCTTTTATTAAAAGCAGACTTCCATAACCAATTACCATTGTTAAAATGGCTTCGAGTGTGCACAAAGGCATCCGGATTCTAGGCCTTAGCATAGAGGGAAGGAAATTGAGTAGCCAAAGTGTCCTTGTTAGCCCAGATATCAGTCTAAAAATGAATCAAAAGACCATCACCTAGGTTTCAACAAACATTTACATAAAACGGGTGTTTACGGACATCTTTCCAAAAAAGTGAAGAGTTGTGAATATGAAAATTTCTGTTACAAATATTGTAAATAGACTTAAGGACAACAATAGAGGAGGTATCAGTTTTATAAAGCAGCCGCATCCATTTGCACAGGAGGGAAATATTAAAATACTTCATGTTCTTGATACCTAAGCCACCTTCATCTTTATTGAGACAGACTTTATCCCATTTTATCAAGTTACAACCCTTCTTGTCATTGTTAAACCCCCTCCAAAGAAAATTAGCTCTAATGGTATCAATCTTGTTAATCACCCGCTTAGGTAATTTAAAAAATGACATATATTATAAAGGCGGGAAAGAAAAAATAAATAACATAGTATGAGAGTGAGTCTCCACTATATAGAAAGGTTTTTTTCTTTCTAATTAGACAACTTACTCTGCACCTTAGCTATACGAGTACTCCAACATTTTTGGTCAATAACACCATTATTAAGAGGTAGCCCAAGATATGCAGTAGGAAAAGATGAGAGCTTGCAATTGAGAATGATAGCTAACTTATCATCAAGAAGTGATTTTTCTCCAAAATAAAACATAGAACTTTTGTGAAAATTAATTTTAAGGCCAGGCATGCCCTTAAAGATAAACAGAATCATTTTCATTGTAAGAATTTCATTTTCACTAGCTTTGCAAAAAAGAATAGTATCGTCAACAAATTGTATTGAAGGTAAGTTTCTGAGTTCACCTGTAAGATTTGAGATAGATAGCTTGTCTTGATCTCTGGCCTTATGCGGCATTTTTGCCAAGACATCCACTACAAGATTAAAAAGAAGAGGAGATAAGGGGTCCTCTTGCTTCAGCCCTCTTCTACATTTTATAATTTTCCCCTGGATTCCATTCACCATTACCTGAGAACTAGAGTAGTGCAATATCATGGAAATCCAACTAATCCATTTTGGTCCAAAACCTCTCATTTTAAGAACATCAAGTAGAAAATTCCAATTAACAGAATCAAAGGCTTTTTGAAAATCAATTTTAGCAAAACAGTTTCAGACTTGCTCCTGGAACAAGCACTAACCAACTCATGTATAATAGAGAAACAGTCAAGAGTAGATTTGTGTCACGACCCGAAGGTACGTAACGTGACCGGCACTTGAATTACGAAGCGTCTAGAGGCGCAACATAATCTAAGTAAGCCGAAGCCCAGAAATCTAAATTCTTTAAAAGAAGAAGTAAAGGAAAACATGTTTAAAAGTAACATCAAATTTCTCAAAAATTTCAGCAGAGTCTCCTTTGTAAAAACTGGCCCCAAACGGATATAAACAAGAATGATAAATACAAACAATAAAAAGGTATCTCCAAGCGGGAGCTAGCTCTACGCCAAAAGGCGGAAACAATCACACAATGCACTAAAATATACAACGCCGAAAGGCGAGGCTCAAAACTCAAAAGAAAACCAAATCCACCACAAAATCATAATAATACAAGCGCGACTCTAAGGTCGAAATAAAAATAACTGGTCTTCTAAATTTATCAAGTAATATAAGTCTGGTTGATGGAGCTTACTTGATACAAATGAAATAATAAAAGTACAACGGCGGTCCTGATACAAGTGAACTAATCTACCAAGCAAATCACCCTGAATGAAATGATGTGTCAGCAAACTGCCAAGGAAACCTGTACATTGAAACCTGTAAGAAAATTTGGCACAATGGGGGTGAGTTGCCAACTCGTGAGTAGAAAACATCTGCGAGTAAAAATCGCATGCACGACGTTTTCCTAGGTCATAATAATATACCTAATATAACACTAGTCTTCTAATAGTGGCAGGGTAATAATCTATGCGTAAGTGCCATGCTTAGTGCTTGTGTCAGTGCCCCAAGTAGTAACATGTCATGTGTATGAGTATGCATGCACCATGAATGTAAAACAATCAACAATGAAATCTGGATATATCTGTATAAGAAATCTTTAACTTGTATCATAGTAAAATTTGTACGGTAATCTGAAATATCATCAATGAAATCCATGGAAATCCATGTCAAGTATCGACACAAAACATGTAAATCTCAATATCTCATAGTCTCAATATCTTGGGCTCCGTCAGTCCGGATCGGCCCATATCATCAAATCTCATGACAACGGTCGGTATCCTCCGGATATCTGCCGCGCCAGACATCACCGGTAGGTAGTCTTCTTCTGCCAGGCTCATCTTCTACAACTCGAGCTTTTTGCCCCGGGGTACCATACCGGGCCCACCATGTATCCGAGACGGTTCATCCACTCCTCGAATCGGGTCTCGAAATCCAACAGAAAACATGAAATCTCATGGTGGACGACACATACATCACGAGAAAACCGCAACTAGTATTTTAAAATGAGAGGGAGAGAGAGAAGTTTTTATATATATTCTTGCGGTTTTCCCCAAAATCCAGAAATCTCATAGAAATCCAAAATCCCAAAATCATGAGTAAGTAAATAATGAGTATTAGTATAAGCCCCACAATACTACATGATAACATGAAAATATGAATGCATGAAGTGTCTAACTAATAAATGCAATGTCTAAACTAGCACATGAGAGTAATCACACAATATTATATGACATGGCAATTACCGATGATGATGTGTGTGAGCCGGAAAATAAGTGTACGTGTAACATGCGCATCATCGGTAATGGCGCTGGTGTCCTAACAGACAGAGTTTCATACTAGCTAAAGAAACATATGTATGAATATGCAATGCGATGAATACAACATGAATATAACGGTGAATGTGTAGTAAACGCACAACTAGAAAATACATAGTAATTACGAGTCATACAGTTTGTTGTTTGAAAAAGCACGAGTCATTAGTTTTGAAAATAAGTATGATTCGAGCCTAAACTAAGATGTACCTAACCAACTAAGAAACTAACTAAATATACTAGTCGAAAGGTAAGAAGAATTCTCCTAACGTCTGAGTTGATAACTCAAGTAGTCGGCGATCCAGCCTCAATAGCGTCACGTACATAGTACGACTTCCTCAAGTCAAGAGTGCGGATCAATCATCACATATATACATCATCGTTCGCATAGTATCATCGTCAAACAATATCATGATCAAGGGTACTATACTATAATCACATACATCCCAATATCATCAAATATATATCATCGTCTGTGTAAATATACATTGTCAAATAATCCACTAAAATATCATATCTGATTAAGTCACATATTACAATCTGAGTCCTATTCTAGAGTCTCGTTCATTCCACTGTCATCAACGCATATTATCGTTTATATAAATATATTTTATAAAATCTAATTGTCCAACGATATGCTACTATCATAATACATCTCATGTCATAACTCGATCATATATCCAATAAATCACGGCATCAAGCCTAGTCATATCGACTCATCCCCATATATCATATAACCTCCTCATATTACATGTATATGTTGTGTGTGTGTGTATGTACCTACACACATTCCTATATATATATACACAAACATATACACCAAGTCAAGTTTAGGTGTGTGCGTGTGTGTGTGTCTACATGAAACCTACGAATTCCTTCCAAGGCAGTGATCCTCTGGTTAAATCTTTCTAACTCAGTCTAATCCAACTTAAAGTCTTCAATGGTACCCTACTCGCCAAGAATCTAAGGTTACGTCCGACTTCCTAATAATAATATGTAATATCCTTATTCTACGTTTGCGGGGGTGCTATACGCCATCCGTCCGACTTCCTCCGTAGATATACATCTACTCACCTGGTCCTTGTCTGCCGAAGTCGATGCCGCCATCCTCCGAAATCCACGTGAGGGGTACCTATACGCAAACTTATATAATATCGTAAATCGAAATCGCGGATAAAACACAAAACGACGCATGAAACGAGCATAGGTTAAAACCTATGACCCGCTCATGCAAAAGAACCTAATATCTCTCGATATCGGGGTACAAACACCGATTGATCGAGATAAAACACAAACGTACAAATCGTAGTTCTAAAACTCATTAATTATAATATAAAACAGGGTTTAAATCATCAAAACTTTAAAATCAATCATATTATTCTATTTTGCAAAAATCTAGAAAGCGTCAATTAACCGTTTTACTTCAAAACTTGATATTTAAACGAAACTAATGGCCCTAATATTCACTAAATATCATAACTATGTTATATAAACTATCTCTATAATTTATTCTCATCAATTTGTATTGAATTGAAAATTCTAATTTGCAAAAATATCAAATTTTAATACTTTTTAAAGAAAAATTCACAATCCAACAACTAAACTAGATTTTGCATATTTTAAAATGTTAGACCACTCATGGAAACCTTAATGATATGCTAAAAATCCTAACTAGATTTTAATCCCACATTTTAAATTAATTTCTAAAACCTAGTTTGCAACATAACATATTTATCACATTTTTTAAACTAGCAATATGAACTAGTAACCAAATTAGGTTTTACATTCAATTAATATGTTAATCTCCTCATTAAAACCATAATCTAATAATAGAAACTCTCATCATTGTTGGGGTAAAAATTTACACCCCGGTTGATCAAGTCAAAATCAAAGTCAACCCCAAGAAAAGTGGGCCCAAGCCCAGATCCAGTGGGCCCATGCCCGAGTCGAGCCCGAACATGAAGCGGTCGGCCTCCCCCCATGTCGAGATAAAAATTTTGTAATAAACAATTTTGTTGCATTTCTTTTATTTTATTTTATGGATAAATGTAAGAAAAATAGGCATAAACCCAAATTTTTGTAAAGCCCATGGCTTATGTGCAAAAAGAAATGGCTCATGAGCCATGGGATAGGCAAAATGTCATTTTGTGAAGCCCAAGGGGCTATGTGTAAAGTGTATAGCCTATAAAGGCAAAGATAATGAAAATATCTCACAACTTTTCTCTCTCTCAAATTTTTTTCAGATCTGAGAACTTTCCTCCCTCTTCAAGGTTCCAAAACCTTCTTTTTCTCTTGAATTAAATCAAGAGTTTTACTCTTCTTTTTATAAAACAAATTAGTTTTTCACCACAAAACCCATAAAGGGGAACTCAGATCTTCCATTAGATCTCAAAAAGAAGAGATTTTTAAAAATCCCAAATCTCTTGATCTTCAAGATCCAGCTAACAGAGGAGGAAGAAGAAGAACATCGTTCACTAACCCCCCCCAAAAAAAACAAACAAACACATACTCAGGAGTTCAACTCCTCTTTGATTTCTCTTCTGAGAAATTTTTTTAGGCTAAAAGCCTCCTTTTCTCACCGGAGCTCAAGCGTAGAGCGCCCGCGTGTCGACACGTGGAGTGCCTGCGTTCGAGCGCTCAGCGCTCGAGCGCAAGTCGCCCCCATGCCGACACGTGGCGCGCTTGCGCTCCAGCGCAAGCGCTCGAGCGCAAGTCGCCCCCGTGCCGACACGTGGCGCGCTTGCGCTCAAGCGCAAGTCGCCCCAGTGCCGACACGTGGCGCGCTTGCGCTCAAGCGTAGAGCGTCCACGTGCCGACACGTGGCACTCTAGCGCCTGAGCGCACAGTACCTAGGCGCACAGCGCCCAAGGTGCTGCCCCACGCATCCTTTGGATGTATTTTTCCCCTTTATTTATATATACATGTATATATATACATATGTATACATATGTACACATACACATACTCCACGATACTGTCCCTGTTAGAAAAAATTTCTAACGGGGCGCTGCTCCGCACCCCGCAAGGGGGCTGCTAGCCCCCTTGACCCCCAGCCTGCTATCCGGGTAGCGGGATCCCCGTAAAAACTCTACGTGGCTCCCGATATTTCCAAACCCCCCTCCAAAACAAAACACACGTACACTGCACATTGAGTTCGCATGACCAGTTTAACCCGTTAATCAGAGGTTCCCTCGCCCCAAAGGCGGGGGGTAATTAACGGCAGCTTAGTCCGCGGCTGCCGGAGATTCGGATCCTCACAATCTTTAAACCTCGGCCTACCCTAGGCTGGGGGAATCTGTAGTACGCCTGACAAGCGCACGCGTATTCCCATCTCAATGGGGTGATGAAAAACACCCTACAGATTTTGGCACGCCCGGTGGGACCAATCTTTCCTCCCATATTTCGGGTTAAACGTTCATGCAAACTCAATCAATATACATATCGATTGCCTATACTGAAATGATGTTCTTTTTTCCATGCAGCAATCAACCTTCGACGACAATGTCTCCCCAGACGAATTCAGCTTCCAACGTGACCCCGATTCCGTATGTGGTCAAGATCAACGCTCATGTGGTTCTCCCCGCGAGCCTCAGTCGACAGTGGGAGGAACCGCCCCGCCAGTTTGGCTCCGTCATCATCTACCCTGTCGGAAGCGCTCATCTGGCGGAGATCTCGGCGGAACAGGTGGCCAAGCCGGTCTCAAGGGGTAAGAGGCCGAATGTCGTGATCGCCAAGGCACCACAACCGAAACTTAAGACGGTATTTGAACGATTCTCTGGTGCTCCAGCGGGGTGCAAGAACTTCGGTACAAAGGGCAAAATCAAATGTTGCGGACGAGCTCAGACGATGACTCTAACAAATGCACAATCGAGCGTATCTCCAAGGCCCTCCATTGCCCGGTCTACGGCGTTTTCCCAAAGAGCCGAAGTCTGCCAGGTGCTTAGAACAGAAAAGTTAAGGCAGAAGCGGCTCAGGTATCGAGCCAACAAGAGGGCCAAGGCTTCGGCCAAATGGAATCATGTGAAGTTCCAAGTGCAGGGTTGCCCCGCGACGACGGCTGAGTCGGACGTAAGAATCAGCAATTCCTTCGAGCCTCTGAAGTGGGTTCAGAAAAATTCCATGACCGCCAGAATCAAGAAGACAGCGGTCTGAACAGTGCCACAAAGAGACGTGTCCCGGCCTCAACAGAAGAAGTATGACACTGTCTCTTCAAGAGTCTATCAAGCACTCTGTGCCGCACGAAAGCAGTGGGGCAAACCCAGAAAAGAAGCGCCAGCACCATTCAAGAACCTGGTTAGGCCAGCCGCCTTCAATCGACTACCAGCTACCGAAACAAGGGGGTCAAGACAGCGATCCGTGAAATCAGCTGCCAATGATAGAAAGACGGTCGGATATATCATCCATACGGTCTATATGGCGGGCGGGCGCCCCAGCGACAACCTTCGCAGCAAAAGCAAGGATGGGACCACCACATCCCAAGCCCAATCTAGCCTGAATGTGGTTGCCGCCGCCCAAGAACAGCCGCCCCCGCTGGATGAAGAAAACCCTCTCGATGAGGATGATAGGCAGAAAGACCCCTCGGTCCACGCAGAGTCAAGCTCGGACAGCGAGGAAGAGCCGACTTTCCGCCCCAGGACTGCGGAGCAAGAGCTGCTTCAAGAGCTTCGAAAACAGCTCAGGAGCAAAGATAAAGAGATGGCCAAGCTCTATTCGAAGATTGACGACTTAACGAACGTGGTGATGCAGCTTACGGCTCAAATTGCTCGAGCGCCTCCCAATCAAGCACAAGCCGCTACTAATCAGCCGGGTGATGACAATCCGAGGCAGCCAATGCCTGTTCCTTTAGGACCAAGACTGGTCGAGCCGCATGAAAGCCGGCCACATTCCGCTTCTGGGGACGCCTTGGCCCCAGATAACACTATCCCGCTAACATAGGATCGGATAATGGATTTGGTCACCAACAAGGTTAAAACATTGGTGACCGAAGCTGAAGCTCAAAAAGAAATCGGCAGTAGCGGGCGGCCATATCCCGCGCAGTACGATCTGATTGAGTTCCCAAGCGGCTACGTTATTCCTAAGTTCGAAAGATTTGATGGAACGGGGAATGCAAATCAGCACGTCGCCCACTTCAAAGCATCGTACGGAAATACAGGGGGCAATGACGCGCTCCTTCTTCGTCAGTTTGTCAACAGCCTGACCGGCGTCGCCTTCGACTGGTATGCGAGTATACCGGACGGGTCCGTCATTACCTTTGCCCAAATGGAGTCCCTGTTTCGGCAAAGGTTCATGAGTGTCAGTGATAAAACCTCCATTGCCGACCTTGTGAGGACCAAGCCGGGGAAGAATGAAAGCAACACCGACTTTATTGCCCGATGGCGTAATCTCACGGTCAAGTGCGAACCGCCGCTGGAGCAGGACCAGTCCGTCAGCCTTCTCATTGGGAACCTCAGCAATTGGATGGTCCCATTCTTGTGTACAGAAGGCCTCAAGACGTTTCAAGAGCTAACCAAGAAAGTCCAAATGCTGGAACGCTCGAAGCAAGAGTCCCCGCCGGACTCTCAGAGAGACAAAACTTGGAAAAGCAAGCGGGACGACAGCCGTATAAGCGGGAGTTCCAGCAGTACCAATGTCTTCAATGCGTCCGACAATGAAGAAAAGCGAAGGGCGGGCGAATCCAAAACCAACCGGTCTCGAAAGCCATTGCTGGGAGGAGATGGGCCTTCCCTAGAGGAGAAGAAGAACAAGGTTTACTCTTTCAGAAGGGACAAGGTCCGTAAGATATTTAAAGATGCCTTGAACAACGGCTTACAATTGCCGGAGTCGAAAAGACCCCAAGAAGCAAAAATGACCGACAATCCTCTGTATTACCCGTACCACCGAGTAGTGAGCCATGCGATCGAGGATTGCTATATCTTCAAAGACTGGGTCGAGAAGCAGTACAAGGCTGGAGAGATCGAGCTGTCCAAAAGTGTGTTGGTGAACAATCAAGTTGCAACCACCAACTTTATACAGACAGAAACTGAAGCCTTCTGGGAGCAGACAGCCGAACCCGCTGCCCTGAGAAATGAAACGGACTCATCGTGGACTCCGTGGAGTACGCACATATCTAATAAGATGAAGAAGATGATAAAGCTACTTCGGAAAGAACCCAGGACGGAATGGGAAGGGCAGAAGAAGCCTACCAGTCCAGCTGCCAATGCAGCTCCATCAGGCTCAAAATCCAAGAAGCTCAAGAAGAAGAAAAGTGCAGCTCGGCGCGAAAAAGAGTCTGCAGGGAGATCGACCATTCAAAAATATATCGATTCCCTCGAAGAATATGAACAAAAGGAAAGAACATTGATTCAATTGAAGGAGTTCTTCCCTGTACAAGCGGCTGAAATTCTGGAGGAGTTAGAAGAAGACTCCAATGAAGAGATCCCAGTAACGACCTGCTACGCCATCCATCTTGGCAGCGATTCCGAGGATGAGCTCTGTTTTCCCGAAGAGGACGAGGAGCTCACCACAAAGGCCAATCAAATCCAGCTCAGAAGTGGCAGGGCTCTACCGCAAAATCAGGGCAACACCCCAAAAGGGAAGGAAAAACAAGTCGCTAATGAAGAAGATGGCAGAGAACTGGCTGATGAAAACATAGTTCCTTCCTCGGTGGACTATAATGTCTTGGCACATCTCCGGAACCTTCCGTCTCTCCTGAGCATCTACGACGCCTTGGTCCTATCTAAGGAGCTTAGAGATGTTCTCATTCACGCTCTACAAAACCCCGAGCAGTATCAGGCTCACTTTGCGGAAATTAATATGAAAGAAACCCAGCACGCTTTGCATGCCGCCGCAGTCACATTTAAGGATGAAAACTTGCTACTGGGAACGGCTGAGCATAATCGGCCGCTTTACGTGACCGGATATAGCGATGGAGATCGGATTAATCGCATATTGATTGATCCGGGGTCTTCAGTGAACATCATGAACTTGCGGACGCTGAAGAGTTTGTCAATGGACGTCCGACACCTGTCAAGGGAGAGGATTGTCATTCAAGGCTTCAACCAAAATTGCCAGCAAGTTTTGGGGTCCATAGCTCTGCCAATCAAATTCGGGGATTTACAGACTGAAGCTAAGATATGTTAATGTATATGCCCTAGAGGCCATTACTGTATCATACTAGCTTGTATATTACTTAATGGAAGCTTGGGATATTCACCTTGTATATACAATCTTGCTCAAAATAGTAGTATGCTACTTGGTTTGTTTCTACTTCAATGTGTACATGTGTTTATTTTAGTATATCGCCTATACACATTAGTGGAGCCCTTAGGATCTTTGCTTGATTACCAGCGTTGTGATGGCAGTCACACTAGTGGGGCTGGGTAATCTATAAACACATCCTTATGCAGGTCTCTAGTCCCAGGACTATCGAGACAGGGCATCGATACTCCGGAGTAGACTAGCGCATGCGCTTCTCATCCCAGAGTGGGAGATGGTCTGTCCCACAGCCATCAGTACGTCGTACTGGAGATAGTATGCGGGTGCTCGTTGGGTTACGAGTACACTGGACAGGACTCGTCGGGAATTGACCGGTTGGTATTATACCTATCGTCAGTTATCAGTTCCCAGGTGACATGAGTACAGCTTAGTCCGCTGACTTGACACTATCACTTCGCTTCGAGTGTGTTCCCACTGTACTTTGATTACTACCCTACCACGGCTCAAAGGAGTCGTGCAAACAGGTAGTAGTTGGGTGAAGTCCCGAAGCACTTGGAGGCAGTGACGGTTAGACAGGATTCGTCTTTCCCGGTATTGGGGGTTGACATTGCGCTGTGTCTAGGAGAGCCATTACACGAGTAGTCCCTGGCCAGAGCAAGCGAGATATACTGGTAGGCTTCAAGTGTTATCTCAGGGTGTTTTGGGCTTCACTCCGACACGACTTGTACCGCTATTAGGGGACTGACGTTTTCCGCCCCCTAGGCCCGCCATGCGATGTATCAGACGAACAGATCGGACTGTACGGAGACTGTCACATTCAGGCTCAGTAGGAGTTCAGATGGGTTTCACCTCGTCAGTCTTCTTGTCGGCATCTACCTGGGGACCGTTACGCACAGCTAGTGCCGCTTGCGGTCAGTGGTTAAACCCACTGCCAGCGTAGTGTCGAGTCTTTAGAGTCCCACACAGAAAGCTATTCGCCTTTAGGCAAAAGAGTAGAGATCGCATGGTTTTGCGACAGGGTTCGGTCACATCCGTGCACTTGTGCACGTACAGTGTCCGGACAGTTAACACTAGCGGGCTTTGGTTTAAGCCAGATCCTAGTGTACGTTTTGGGATTGATTTTTATCTCGTTTGTATTCGTGTTCCTCGGAACGCGGATGCGGGTGTGTATGCACAGTTGACAGAGAGACAGAGGCAGAGTATTCTCATTGGGGTTGTTGATTGTTGACTGTTGACAGTTGACTGTTGACCATTGACTTTTGCTTAACCCTAATGAGAATAAGATATATGATTAACATTAATATTAATTAAGTATTATAGTGACATGGTTGTTGAGGGGTTGACTTTGTTGACTTGTTGACTTTGTTGACCGGTTGACTAGGTTGGACTAGTTGACCATCATCATGACAATGGCTATCATTCCATGGCAAAGACTTTTGCTTGCTTGTTTATTTATGCAAAATGAGTGCATGAAATGATATAGCCATTTTGACTTAAACCATTTACACAATACTTGATTACTATTTTTGTTATGATGGCTTTTGGATTATGAGAGATGAGAATGAGATGAGTATGGTTCATTCTATCATTTGCTTTCTCTCTCTTGAGCTCTCTCTCATTCTCAAGCTCTCCCTCTTCCTCTTGCTCTCTCTACCTCAAGGTAAACCATTCTCATGTGTTGAGACTCATTGCCTTAGAGATAAAAAGACACCAAAACATTCCTCTACTCACTCTAGTTCACAAGGTTTAGCAAACCGAGTGAACTAGTTTCTTCAAAGTTCGAAGAAGAAGCCAAAGGTAGAAGCTTTCAGGTGGATCGATCTTCGGCGTAAGGAGACGACGGGGTGAAGCCGATCCGGACAACCATCGAGGCTTGAAGACGAAAGAGTTCAAGAAAGAAAGGTATAACCCCCTAACCGAGTAGTTAACAACTCCTAGTTAGGTTGTTAGTTAGATGTTTAACAAAGATCCGGTTTTGAGTCCATGTTACCGCCTCTAGAAAAATTGTTTTTCACCAAATTACGCAAGCCCGGAAGTACTGGGAGAGGAGCATGGACTTACAGTGGTATCAGAGCCTAATTAAACTCTATCTAACATGTTAGCAAAGTAACTAGAAGATCGATCAAAGAAAAAGTCACGAAACGAACCCGATTTGTCTAGTTTCTGCCGATTTTTTTTCTGTTCAAAATTTAAAAAATTTCATCTTAAAAATCGGCTCAGGCTTTTTATAGAATAACCACAAAATTTGGGCCCACGAACTGATCAAAGCGCCGCGGAAACGCGGCGGGAGCACGCTCCCGCCGCGGTTCCGCGGCCAAGTTGACTCGGCCGAGGTCCAAATTTAGTGCAGTGTATTTCTGGGGTTGTTTTGGGATTTTTGGAATATGTCTTTTCAGCCCAGATTTTCCAGAACGAAAATTTTGTGTTTGGGGCCTAAAAATCCGTATTTTTGATCGAACTTCTAAAGACTTAAGCTGACGGGTTTTTTATCTGTGATGTGATATTTGTATTGAACATTTGCTAATCGCTATATGTCGATTAGTAGGAGTTATACAAATCTGTGATCTGTAATGTTATTGGAATGTGTATATGAATTCATTGGATTGTCGCGGGTGAATAGCCGGGGGGTTGTGAGACGAGAGTTTTCTTTTCTTTCAATTCATGTAAATTTGTAAATTGATGTAATAATTATTTGTATGGCCGCACAACCGGGTCGGGGTTGTAGCCGTCATTGTATAATTTCTTTTTACTGTTTTTGCTCCTAGGAGAGACCCATGGAGGGGGTGCACAAACTACCGGGTATGCCGAAGTGCCGAGTGGCCTACTCACGGAGTTAAGGGAGGTTGCTTCGCTTCGGGTACTTGGCGGGTAGTTTGCCGCACCCGTAGGGGTCTTAGGTGGGGTATTGGCTATTCACCGCGACCGTGTAATCTGCTTTTCATTACAGGCACGTACGAATTGCGGATTCCTAGTATATCTAATGTGTTCATCTGTGATCTGAAATGGCTATCATTGCAATATATCTATATATGATATTATTTAGGCGTTGCTTATGTTTTACAGCCGCGCTAGCCCAGCCCCCGCTCTGTCGTTAGTTAAGTAACCTAACGGGTAATGACGGGGCCCCGTGGCGAATGCGAATGGCATAAACGAACGTCATATTTTGGTTGTTTTCTGCAATGGTAGAATTAAATGATGGGACGCATTAAAAGAACTAATGCAAAAAAATAAACCAAGTAAAAGTCGTTGGAACACTTTCGAAAAACCACTCGGTTCTTTTCAAAACTAACTTTTAAATGAGAAGCTTGAGCCACTCCTTTTAAAAGCTATCTCGTTCCATCGATTATATCAAGTTCACTACGTTCACGGTTTCACCAAAACCATTCGTAGCCCTCCGTCGTTTCACATGAATAGTCAATAGTATTCAAGCTATGTTTGTTGGCCAAAGTCAAGGCATAGTGATTGGTAGCTATTGGGTATTCATGTGCAGCATAGATAGATGCGTTGGTTTGGAACAGTCGTACTACCTTGTTGGCCAAAGTCAAGGGTAGGTGCGGGTGGATTCAAATTAACCTGGAGAACGACGGGTAGAACTTGACATGTGACTTATGATTTGTTGGCCAAAGTCAAAGTCATAAGTGTATGGGGCAAAAATCCACATCGGGAGTTTCAAAAGAACTGAAACTTGCTAGTGTTGCATACCATTTGGAGTGTGATAATTCTGGTAGGATTCCTTCAGTTTCGTCACGTGATGATATTTGGATCCCGATCCTACTGTGAATATATGCTACTCCTCGGGAAATTTCTCACTTAACGATCAATGCTATAAACCAAGTAGGTGTCTAGAAAGGTGTTAGCGGGGCTACGCCCCCAGGGAAAAGAGGTTATTTAATTAAGGAACTTCGCGAAAGCGTTGGAAAACCTCCCTCGAAGTACCGACACTGGCCTGGCTGAACGGTTAAGCAAGTATTGTGCGGTGAGATTGATCCCGACTAATTCTTCCTTTTTGGTTTAAGGAGGGATTCGAGAGACAGTGGGAGCCATCCTGTTTAGATAAACTAAAAACCACTCTAAACTTGCAAAAGCATCATGCTGAGTGTTTCTTCTCTCTCCTAATTGCAGCGACCAATCGACATGACTGGACTTAAGTTACTTCTAGATAAAAACATACTGACAGGGCCAAACTACAAAGATTGGCTCAGGAATGTCAAGATGGCAATCACTTACGACAAGCTGGGGTATCTTCTTACCACCAAAGCTCCCCCTGTCCCAGGTCCCAAAACCAGCGTCGCGGATAAGGAAATCCGTAAGACCTGGGAACTAGACTGCGCGAAGGCCAAGTGCCTCGTGCTTGCCTCTATGGACAATGAACATCAGAGGAGGCACGAGAATATGGACCTCGAATCCATATTTCTCCATACAAAAGAACTGTATGGAGAGCAATCTCGTATCGCAAGATACGAAGTGTCGAAAAAGTTATTTTCGGCAAGATTGGCCGTCGGATCATCGGTAGCAGAACACGTGCTTAAGATGATTGGCTACATTGAGGAGCTCGCGGACCTTGGGACCACGTTGGAGAATGAGCTCTATACGGACTTGATTCTCCAGTCCCTTCCTTCCACTTATGCCCAGTTTATACTGAACTTCAACTTACAAGAAAAGGAAGTTGAACTTTCAGAACTCCTCAACATGCTGAGGAGCGCAGAGGGCACCCTACAGAAAGGTAGGGAAACATCCACTTTGTTTGTAGGAGGATCTTCCTCATCTAGGTCCAAGGCGAAAGCCAAGGGAAAGAAGAAGAAAGCCCCCGCCAAACCAAGGGGCGGTGTTAGTAAAGTGGATACGAAGGGAAAGGCAAAAGCAACAAAGAAAGTGGGAAAGCTTGTGGATAAAGAGGAATGCTTCTATTGTCATAAGAAGGGACACTGGAAGAATGATTGCAGGGCTTGGAAAGCCAGAACACAGGAACTGAAGCAGGTTGCGGCTTCAGCTTCAGGTGTGTATGTTATTGATAACTGTCTTTCAATAAACTCTACTTCCTGGGTATTGGATAGCGGATCAGGATCTCATATCTGTAATTCTTTGCAGGCGTTGAGAAACCGTAGGTTTTTGAAGGCAGGTGACATGACCCTCAAAGTTGCAAACGGAGCTAGCATGGATGCTAAAGCCGTGGGGGACTATCACCTGAGAATGTCAGATGGACATGTTTTGGTTTTACGTAATTGCTTTTTTATACCCAACGCAACTTGTAATATCATTTCTGTATCTTTGGTTTCTAAAGAAGGTTATGAATTTGCGTTTGTAAGTAATGTTATAAACATTCACTTTAATCAAGTCTTGATTGGGTCAGGTACATTGAGCAATGGTATATACGTATTAAACCAACCACAGATTTTCAATGTCCAGAATACACACAAAAGAAAGTCTCCGGAAATAAATCAGACTTTCTTGTGGCATTGTAGACTGGATCACATCAATGAGAGAAGGTTGACGAAGTTACATACAGAAGGATATTTGAATGCGTTCGAATATCAATCGTATGCCACATGTCAATCCTGTCTCAAAGGAAAGATGACAAAGACTCCATTCACTAGACACGGAGTAAGAGCGAGCGAGCTCTTGGGACTCGTACACAGCGACGTGTGCGGTCCAATGTCTACACATGCGCGAAGCGGTTATTCTTACTTCATTACTTTTACGGATGACTTTTCAAGGTACGGTTATGTGTTCTTAATGAAACATAAGTCCGAAGCTTTTGGAAAGTTCCAGGAATATAAGAATGAAGTAGAAAAACAAACCGGCAAAAGTATCAAGATTCTAAGATCGGATCGAGGTGGAGAATACTTAAGTGCCGAGTTCCTGGACTATTTAAAAGAGAACGGAATTCTCTCTCAGCTTACTCCTCCATACACTCCGCAACATAACGGTGTATCGGAGAGACGGAACCGGACCCTATTGGATATGGTACGGTCCATGATGAGTAACGCTGAGTTGCCGCGATCATTCTGGGGGTATGCGCTAGAATCAGCTGCATACCTTTTGAACCGAGTTCCCACTAAGACTGTGCCTACTACACCGTATGAGATGTGGTGTGGAAAGAAACCCTATCTTAAGCACATTGAGACATCGGGATGTCCAGCTTTTGTCAAAAAGCAGCATGCGGACAAGCTCGAGGCACGCTCAGTACAGTGCAAGTTCGTGGGATATCCAAAGAACTCCAAGGGATATTTTTTCTACTGCGAAGAGGAACAAAAGGTTTTTGTTTCTCGTCATGCCTACTTCTTGGAAACTGAGTTTTTGGAAAACCAGATAAGTGGGAGCACAGTAGAACTGGAAGAAATTCCAGAACCACGAGCTATTACTGAAAGCTTAGTGGAACCAGAGAGTTCAAAAAAACAGGACATTCCTACGCCGCTCCGCAGGAGTAGTAGGCAGTCTCATCCGCTCGAGAGATACTATGGTTTTCTCATAGACGGGGATAGAGAGGATTGCATCATAGATTATGATGAGCCTATTAGCTTTCAGCAGGCCGTTCAGAGCGTTGACTCGGTAAAATGGCTGGATGCAATGCGGACCGAAATGGAGTCCATCTACACCAACAAAGTATGGACGTTGGACATTGCTCCAGATGGGGTAAAACCCGTAGGATGCAAGTGGATCTTCAAAAGGAAGATTGGTGTAGATGGACAGGTTGAGACCTATAAAGCTAGACTTGTTGCAAAGGGTTTTCGTCAAAGACCTGGTTTGGACTATGACGAGACCTTTTCTCCTGTAGCTATGCTGAAATCCATTCGGATCCTTCTTGCCATTGCTGCCTTCCACGATTATGAGATTTGGCAGATGGACGTAAAGACCGCCTTTCTAAATGGAAATTTAGAGGAGTGTGTCTATATAGACCAGCCAGAGGGTTTCATTCAGAGTGGGAGCAGCGGAAAAGTGTGCAAGTTGCTTAAGTCCATCTACGGACTAAAGCAGGCATCGCGGAGTTGGAACATCTATTTTGATGAGACGGTCAAGAAATTTGGCTTTATCAAAAATCCAAATGAACCATGCATCTATAGTAGATTTGTAGCGAGAACTGTAGTATTCTTCGTTTTATACGTGGATGACATTCTCTTGATAGGAAATGACATTCCTATGCTACAATCTGTCAAGGGGTTCTTGTCACACAGGTTCTCCATGAAAGACCTGGGTGATGCCTCATACATCCTGGGGATCCGGATCCATCGTGATGGATCCAAGAGGATATTAGGACTTTCACAGTCCAGGTATATCGACACCATATTGAAAAGATTCAGTATGGAAGATTCCAAGCGCGGTAACCTACCGGCTTGTCACGGGATCACCCTCTCTAAAGAGATATCTCCCAAGACTGATTTGGAGAGGGATCGCATGTCTATTATACCCTACGCTTCTGCGGTAGGCTCTATAATGTATGCGATGTTGTGTACCAGATCGGATGTAGCTTATGCACTGAGTGTGGTAAGCCGGTATCAGTCAAACCCTGGGGAGAAACACTGGATAGCGGTAAAGAACATTCTCAAGTACCTAAGAAGGACTAAGGAGATGTTCTTGGTGTATGGCGGAAAAGACCTCCAGATCGAGGCCTTTGCTGACTCCAGCTTCCAGAGTGACAAGGATGATTCCAAGTCCATGTCGGGTTTTGTCTTTACCCTCAATGGAGGGGCGGTGTGTTGGAAGAGTTCCAAACAGGAAACCGTTGCAGACTCGACGATGGAAGCGGAATATATCGCCGCATCTGATGCCGCAAAAGAAGCTGTCTAGATGAGGAAGTTCTTGAAAGAACTTCAGGTGGTTCCATCCATTGTTGATCCAATACCTCTGTATTGCGACAACAACAGGGCTATAGCTTTAGCGAAGGAACCCAGGTCCCATCAGAGATCCAGACACATCTTGAGGCGGTATCACCTGATCAGGGAGATCGTGGATCGCCAGGAGATCGAGGTTCGGAGGGTTGCTTCAGAAGATAACACTGCAGATCCATTCACCAAGGCCTTGCCCCAGACTCAGTTCGAGCGGCTGATCGAGATGATAGGTCTTCGATACGCCAGTACATGGCCTTAGTGCAAGTGGGAGATTGTTAGTGTATATGCCCTAGAGGCCATTACTGTATCATACTAGCTTGTATATTACTTAATAGAAGCTTGGGATATTCACCTTGTATATACAATCTTGCTCAAAATAGTAGTATGCTACTTGGTTTGTTTCTACTTCAATGTGTACATGTGTTTATTTTAGTATATCGCCTATACACATTAGTGGAGCCCTTAGGATCTTTGCTTGATTACCAGCGTTGTGATGGCAGTCACACTAGTGGGGCTGGGTAATCTATAAGCACATCCTTATGCAGGTCCCTAGTCGCAGGACTATCGAGACAGGGCATCGATACTCTGGAGTAGACTAGCACATGCGCTTCTCATCCCAGAGTGGGAGATGGTCTGTCCCACAGCCATCAGTACGTCGTACTGGAGATAGTATGCGGGCGCTCGTTGGGTTACGAGTACACTGGACAGGATTCGTCGGGAACTGACCGGTTGGTATTATACCTATCATCAGTTTTCAGTTCCCAGGTGACATGAGTACAGCTTAGTCCGCTGACTTGACACTGTCACTTCGCCTCGAGTGTGTTCCCACTGTACTTTGATTACTACCCTACCACGGCTCAAAGGAGTCGTGCAAACAGGTAGTTGTTGGGTGAAGTCCCGAAGCACTTGGAGGCAGTGACGGTTAGACAGGATTCATCTCTCCCGGTATTGGGGGTTGACATCGCGCTGTGTCTAGGAGAGCCATTACACGAGTAGTCCCTGGCCAGGGAAAGCGAGATATACTGGTAGGCTTCCAGCGTTATCTCAGTGTGTTTTGGGCTTCACTCCGACACGACTTGTACCGCTATTAGGGGATTGACGTTTTCCGCCCCCCTAGGCCCGCCATGCGATGTATCAGACGAACAGACCGGACTGTACGGAGACTGTCACATTCAGGCTCAGTAGGAGTTCAGATGGGTTTCACCTCGTCAGTCTTCTTGTCGGCATCTACCTGGGGACCGTTACGCACAGCTAGTGACGCTTGCGGTCTGTGGTTAAACCCACTGCCAGCGTAGTGTCGAGTCTTTAAAGTCCCACACAGAAAGCTATTCGCCTTTAGGCAAAATAGTAGAGGTCGCATGGTTTTGCGACAGGGTTCGGTCACATCCGTGCACTTGTGCACGTACAGTGTCCGGATAGTTAACACTAGCGGGTTTTGGTTTAAGCCAGATCCTAGTGTACGTTTTGGGATTGATTTTTATCTCGTTTGTATTCATGTTCCTCGGAACGCGGATGCGGGTGTGTATGCACAGTTGACAGAGAGACAGAGGCAGAGTATTCTCATTGGGGTTGTTGACTGTTGACTGTTGACTGTTGACAGTTGACTGTTGACCATTGACTTTTGCTTAACCCTAATGAGAATAAGATATATGATTAACATTAATATTAATTAAGTATTATAGTGACATGGTTGTTGAGGGGTTGACTTTGTTGACTTGTTGACTTTGTTGACCAGTTGACTAGGTTGGACTAGTTGACCATCATCATGACAATGGCTATCATTCCATGGCAAAGACTTTTGCTTGCTTGTTTATTTATGCAAAATGAGTGCATGAAATGATATAGCCATTTTGACTTAAACCATTTACACAATACTTGATTACTATTTTTGTTATGATGGCTTTTGGATTATGAGAGGTGAGAATGAGATGAGTATGGTTCATTCTATCATTTGCTTTCTCTCTCTTGAGCTCTCTCTCATTCTCAAGCTCTCCCTCTTCCTCTTGCTCTCTCTACCTCAAGGTAAACCATTCTCATGTGTTGAGACTCATTGCCTTAGAGATAAAAAGACACCAAAACATTCCTCTACTCACTCTAGTTCACAAGGTTTAGCAAACCAAGTGAACTAGTTTCTTCAAAGTTCGAAGAAGAAGCCAAAAGTAGAAGCTTTCAGGTGGATCGATCTTCGGCGCAAGAGACGACGGGGTGAAGCCGATCCAGACAACCATCGAGGCTTGAAGACGAAGGAGTTCAAGAAAGAAAGGTATAACCCCATAACCGAGTAGTTAACAACTCCTAGTTAGGTTGTTAGTTAGATATTTAACAAAGATCCGGTTTTGAGTCCATGTTACCGCCTCTAGAAAAATTGTTTTTCACCAAATTCCGCAAGCCCGAAAGTACCGGGAGAGGTAGCATGGACTTACAAGATATACGTGATCGACGCCGACACGTCTTATAAGATTCTCTTGGGGGCGGCCGTGGCTCCACGATTACGGCATCATTCCGTCAACTCTCCATCAATGCATGAGGTATACTAAAAATGGCGAAGAAAGACGCATTGACGGAGACATCCAGCCGTTCGGTGTGCATGAAGTCCGATATGAAGATTCTCGGTACTTTATGAACCACCGAAATGCTAAGCCACAACTGACTGAAGATAAATCGGCCCCAAGACTCAAAGGCAAATCTGAGCCGGCTGTCACTTTCAAAAGCAAAAACGTCTAAGTACGCCTGCATTTCGGTAGTGACACTGATGAGTCCGACGCTGGAAGTCCGTCTTTCCGTAAAACTCGCCCTCGTTTCGGTAGCGATACAGACGAATCTGATGCTGAAGGCCCATCTAGCAGCAAAGTCCGCCCTCATCTTGGCAGTGACACTGAAGGGTCAGAAGAAAAGGACCTGCCGTGCAACAGCTGTGCAGATTGGCCCCCCATGCAGCAAGCGAAACTACGAGAGACCTTCGAAGTCGCAGAAGGGTCCCTGGTCGTCACAAAGGTGCCGGAACGGATGTGCAAAGAGCTCGACGCATTGTCAATCTCTACCGTGGACCAGCTAAAAACTTTCTACGTACCCGGGAGGAAAAATGGACAGAAGGACATCCTGTTTTACAGGTCAAACCCCGTTGTGCACCCGGACGATCTTTCTGTCACGTGCCTTCCCTATGAGAGAGGCATAAGAGCCGTCCTCAATCCCAGATACTATGCGCCCGAGATGCGGGAATACTTTAAGAAGTGCGGATGCCGGTTATATCAAACGGAGTCCGAAGCAAAGTTTTACGAAGGGCTATGGTATCCGCCCCAGGTCCGAGCACTCATCGATGGACGAATTCCAGATAGACGGGGCATAGGCTACATTCAATCTGATTCCAAAGCGTGCTACATGATCCATGTTGGTGAGGCCAGCGAAAGATCAAATGATGACGACGAGATAGCCGAGCCAGAAGAAGCTCCTCAAGAGCTCGAAGATGGCGGACAAGCAACCTTTGACGAGCTAACCGAGATTGACTTAGGAACGCCCGATAATCCAAGGCCGACCTACATCAGCTCGCTCTTGTCAGAGGAAATGAAAGCGCAGATAATTACCCTGCTGCATGAGTTCGTCGACTGCTTCGCATGGACATACAAAGAAATGCCTGGCCTTTCCCCTGAAGTGGCCGTACATAGGTTGGCTATATCTCCCGATGCTAAGCCAGTCAAACAAGCTCCTCGAAGAATGAGAAGGGAGTTGGAAGAAAAGGTCATCGAGGAAACCAAGAAACTCATCGATGCCGGCTTCATCAGGGAAGAGAAATATGCATACTGGATCGCATGCATAGTCCCAGTGAAGAAGAAAAATGGGCAGATCCGAGTTTGTGTCGATTTCAGGGACCTCAACAAGGCATGTCTAAAGGACGACTTCCCGCTACCGGTCATGGAAATGATGGTCGATGACACCTCAAATTACGAGTTGTTCACCTTTATGGATGGCTCGTTTGGATATAATCAGATCAAGATGTCGCTTGAGGATGAGAAGCACACAGCATTTCGAACTCCGATCGGAATATATTGCTACAAGGTGCTACCGTTCGGACTGAAGAACGCAGGTGCTACATATCAAAGGGCAATGACCAATATCTTCGATGACCTAATTCATAAAGTCGTCGAATGTTATGTTAATGACCTGGTCGTTAAGACTGAAACCAAGGCCGATCATATCCAGGATCTTAGGACCGTTCTCACCAGACTGAGGGAATTTGACCTGAAGATGAATCCTCTGAAATGCGCTTTTGGCGTGTCATCAGGAAAATTCCTGGGCTTCATAGTTCGACATCGAGGGATCGAAGTTGACCCATCAAAGATAAAGGCCATCATGGAGATGCCCCCTCCGAAGAGTCTGACGCAGCTAAGATCTTTTCAAGGCAAGCTTGCTTATATACGGAGGTTTATCTCAAATTTATCAGGGAGATGTAGGCCCTTCTCAAAGCTCATGAAGAAAGGAGCTCCTTTTATCTGGGATGCCGAATGTCAAGCAGCGTTCGAAAGCATCGAACAGTACTTGTTGCACCCTCCAGTGCTGGCCGCTCTCATTCCAAATAAACCGTTGATTCTCTACACTGCCGCGCTAGATGAGTCACTCAGTACGCTCCTTGCCCAGAATAACGAGGAGGGGAAGGAACATGCCCTCTACTACCTCAGTCGAACTCTAGTCGGGGCGGAACACAACTATTCCCCAATCGAGAAGCAATGCCTGGCTCTAATATTTGCTGTGAAGAAGCTGAGGCACTATCTGCTTGCTCATCGGGTTATGCTGATCTCCAAGGTCGACCCGCTCAAACACTTGATGACCAGAGCGAGCCTAGCCGGCAGAATGGCAAGATGGGCTGTTATGCTACTCGAGTTTGACATAGTTTATACTCCTCAGAAAGCAGTAAAAGGGCAAGCTCTTGCAGACTTTCTCGCTGCTCATCCCATACCAGAAGGATCGCCACTAAATTGTGAGTTACCCGACGAACAAGTGCTGCACCTCGAGGAAGAAGAGCCATATTGGGAGCTCTACTTCGATGGGGCCTCATCAATAAGGAGCTCCGGCAGATCAAGCGTCCCGGAGGTAAAAGCGGGGATAGGATTGGTGTTCACCACGCCATCAATGGGAACCCTACGACGTTCTTTCGCTCTCACCGAGCCTCGGACAAACAATGAAGCTGAGTATGAAGCTCTGATAGCTGGTTTGGAGCTCGCCATAGAAATGGAAATCCGCCGGCTACGAGTTTACGGTGACTCCCAGCTTGTCGTCAACCAAGTAAGCGGTGATTATAAAATATACAAACCCGAGTTAGCTCGGTACAGAGGCCGAGTGGTGGAACTCATGCAACGGTTCACTCACATTGAACTAATGAGAGTCCCTAGAGCGTTGAATGGAAAGGCTGACGTACTTGCTCGCTTAGCCAAAGAGCTGGCCGATCCTGACATGGACGAAATTCCGATCACAGTCAGGAGCCGACAAATTCTACCCCCAGTCTCTCTACGAGAAGAGGAAAGCGCGGAACAGAAGAGCAGTCCTGCCGAAGAAGCTTCGATCATCCAAGACGAGCCCGATTGGAGAGAACCCTTCATAGAGTACCTCCGATACGACAAGCTGCCCAAAGAAAAATCTGCGAGGATCCAGCTGAAGAAAAGAGCTCTCCGATACGTGTTTGTAAATGACACGTTATACCGCAGGTCATATGACCAACTCTGGCTCAGGTGTCTGTCATTGGCCGAAGCCCAAAAGGTCATGAAAGATGTTCACTCGGGCGTTTGCGGTGCCCATCAATCTGGCCCCAAGATGCGACTTCAAATTAAATGGCTTGGGTATTATTGGCCCACCATGATACGGGATTGCGGAGAGCACGCAAAGAAATGTCAGATCTGCCAAATCCATGGTGATTTCATTCACAAGAATCCCAACCCATTGCATCTTACGGTGGCGTCGTGGCCCTTCGAAGTTTGGGGCACCGACATTGTTGGCCCAATTGATCCTCCGTCATCTAAAGGCCACCGGTTCATACTGGCCGCGACAGACTACTTCTCTAGATGGGCGGAAGCTGTTCCGCTAAAAGAAGTCAAGACAAAAGATATTCTGACATTCTTCCAACATAATATTCTATACCGCTTCGGTACACCAAGAAGAATCATTTCTGACAACGGGCCTTCTTTCAAGAGCTTCAATGTCTCAAGGTTTGCTACTCAGCACAAGATAGACTGGAGATATTCCTCCATCTATAATCCAAGAGCCAATGGGCTAGCCGAAGCCTTCAATAAGACTCTATGCAAGCTCCTGAGGAAAAATGCTTCAGCCAACAAGAGAGACTGGAATCTCAAACTTCACGAGGCGTTGTGGGCATATCGTACCACGCACCGTACTCCAACACAGTCCACTCCATACTCATTGCTCTTCGGAGTGGAGGCGGTCCACCCCTCGAAGTCGAAGTTCCAAGCTTAAGAATGGTCGTTCAGCACGAGTTGACGGAGGAGGAAAACGTGCTCCTTAGACTTGAAGAGCTCGATGCCCTCGAAGAAAAGAGGCTCGCGGTACAACAAAATCTGGAGCTATACCGAGCCCAAATGTCACGGGCCTATGACAAGATAACCCATCTCCGCGCTTTCAAGAAAGGTGAATTGGTGTTGGTCCTCAAAAGACCCATCATCCCCAATCGACATGCCAAGGGAAAATTCGAGCCAAACTGGGAAGGACCATACGTCATCGAGAAAGTGTTCGACGGAGGATCCTACCAACTAATAAGTGCCGAGGGAGAAAGGCCCATGCCACCCATCAATGGCCGATATCTCAAGAAATACTATACGTGAATGCTCCTAGTCGCAGGCGAATTGAGCACATCAGCCCTAGGGTCTGGATCATACATCCTGCAAAACCGTATACAATCCACGGGCGTAAATGACCCCTATCTCTCCCAAATCCTGCCGGTGAGACTACTTTTAAAGTCCCACCAGCGGCAAAAAAAAGAGAGAAAAAGAAAAAAAAGAAAAGAAAAAAAAATAAAATAAACGGCATGTCCACAAGCAAAACGGGCACGGATGAAAACCCGAAAGGGCTCCGTGAGTAAAAACAGCAGGACTACCGGCGAGTTTGTGAAAACCCGAAAGGGCGCAAACTCGCGAAAAGAGATGAATACACTCGCAAAGTCCTCTCGACCTTGTGAGGAGAAAACCCCTGCGTGAGATCCTTACGACTCATAAAGGAGCAACACACTTAGGAATCCTCACGATTCCTAAGGAAAACATACACCTGCGAGATCCTTACGACTCGTAGGGAGAAAATGCTTTTATGGGACCCTCACGGCCCATAAAATTGAAAAGCCTTAGGTGATAGGGACCCAAACCTGTCTCCTAAGCCATCGTTCCCCAACGGGCAACGGCAAATGATGAGTCGCTCCTGGCATTTCGCTTCAGTGTTAGCGGTGCTGATGCCGAGCAAAAACCCAAATCTCAAGTCCTCCCAAGGCAAATGATGAGTTGCTCCTGGCATTATTCCAGTGCAGCAATGCTGATGCCAAACAAGATCCAAATTCCAAGTCCCCAAATGACGAATGATGAGTCGGTCCTGGTACCACATTCGAGTGCAGCGATGCAGACGCCAACCAAAATCTGATTTCTCAAAATTCTCCCGGCCCTACGGTGGGTCCCCAAGTTGACCATCGTATACAATCCACGGGCTCAAATAATTCTCATCATACCCATGCCCCACCGTAATCACCAGTTACGCGGCCGGTCTCCGCTTTGGGAATGATGCTCCATTAATAAGACCTACTCATGTGTCCTCACGATATATGAGGAGAACAAACCTTTGTGGGATCCTTACGACTCATAAAGGAAAAACACACTTAGGAGTCCTCACGACTCCTAAGGAGAAAATACACCTGCGGGATCCTTACGACTCGTAGGGAGAAAATGCTTTTATGGGACCCTCACGGCCCATAAAATTGAAAAGCCTTAGGCGATAGGGATCTAAACCTGTCTCCTAAGCCATCGCTCCCCAATCCCCAAATGGCGAATGATGAGTCGCTCCTGGTACCATATTCCAGTGCAGCGATGCAGACGCTAACCAAATTCTAAATCCCATACCCCAACGGCGAATGATGAGTCGCTCCTGATACCATATTCCAGTGCAGCGATGCAGACGCCGACAAAGTCCCGAAATTTTTCCGGCCCTACGGTCTTGATCATACATCCTGCAAAACCGTATACAATTCACGGGCGTAAAACAATCCCAACCCCTCCCAAGTCCTATCGGTGAGACCACATTCAAAGTCCCACCAAAAAAATAAAAAAATAATAAAAAATAAAAAAACAATTCCAAAATCCTCCCGGGGCAAATGATGAGTTGCTCCTGGCATTATTCCAGTGCAGCAATGCAGATGCCAAACAAAAACCAAAATCCCAAAATCCTCTCAATGACATATGATGATTCGCTCCTGATACCATATTCCAGTATAGCGATGCTGATGTCAACCCAAATCAAAATCAACAAGTCAACTTCCACTCCGATACCGCAGAAAGCGGAGCAAGTCAGAATCCAATCTCGACACCGCAAGAAGCGGAGCAAGTCAAGTCTACCCTTGACACTGCAAGAAGCAGAGCAAGTCAAATCAAGAACCGACCGTCCAAGTCTCAAAAAGGGCAGGACCGACCGTCCACGTCGCTAAAAGGGCAGAACCGACCGTCCACGTCGCTAAAAGGGTAGCACCGACCGTCCACGTCGCAAAAAGGGCAGAGCCGACCGTCCAAGTCGCAAAAAGGGTAGAACCGACCGTCCAAGTCGCAAAAAGGGCAGCATCGACCGTCCACGTCGCTGAAAGGGCAGCATCGACCGTCCAAGTCGCAAAAATGGCAGAACCGACCGTCCACGTCGCTAAAAGGGCAGCACCGACCGTCCAAGTCGCAAAAAGGGCAGCACCGACCGTCCACGTCACAAAAAGGGCAAAACCGACCGTCCAAATCGTACAAAGGGTAGAACCGACCCTCCAAGTCGCAAAAAGGGCAGCATCGACCGTCCACATCGCTAAAAGGGCAGAATCAACCGTCCAAGTCGCAAAAATGGCAGAACCGACCGTCCACGTCGCTAAAAGGGCAGCATCGACAGTCCACGTCGCAAAAAGGGCAGAACCGACCGTCCACGTCGCTAAAAGGGCAGCACCGACCGTCCACGTCGCTAAAAGGGCAGCACCGACCGTCCAAGTCGCAAAAAGGGCAGAACTGACCGTCCAAGTCGCAAAAAGGGCCGCATCGACCGTCCATGTCGTAAAAAGGGCAGTGCCAGCTTCGCAAAAGGTGGGAACCGAATCAAGTCGCCTCCACGAGAAAGAAGATCTATCAATTTCATGCACACGACCCACATATGTGGTGTGCGTTTATTGATGGGGGGCAATTTATTGGGGTAAAAATTTACACCCCGGTTGATCAAGTCAAAATCAAAGAACCCCAAGATAAGTGGGCCCAAGCCCAGATCCAGTGGGCCCATGCCCGGGTCGAGCCCGAACATGAAGCGGTCGGCCTCCCCCATGCCGAGATAAAAATTTTGTAATAAATAATTTTGTTGTATTTCTTTTATTTTATTTTATGGATAAATGTAAGAAAAATAGGCATAAACCAAAATTTTTGTAAAGCCCATGGCTTATGTGCAAAAAGAAATGGCTCATGAGCCATGGGACAGGCAAAATGCCCTTTTATGAAGCCCAAGGGGCTATGTGTAAAGTGTATAGCCTATAAAGGCAAAGATAATGAAAATATCTCACAACTTTTCTCTCTCTCAAAATTTTTTCAGATCTGAGAACTTTCCTCCCTCTTCAAGGTTCCAAAACCTTCTTTTTCTCTTGAATTAAGTCAAGAGTTTTACTCTTCTTTTTATAAAACAAATTAGTTTTTCACCACAAAACCCATAAAGAGGAACTCAGATCTTCCATTAGATCTCAAAAAGAAGAGATTTTTAAAAATCCCAAATCTCTTGATCTTTAAGATCCAGCTAACAGAGGAGGAAGAAGAAGAACATCGTTCACTAAACCTCCCCAAAAAAAAAACACACACTCAGGAGTTCAACTCCTCTTTGATTTCTCTTCTGAGAAATTTTTTTAGGCTAAAAGCCTCCTTTTCTCACTGGCGCCTAAGCGCAGAGCGCCCGCGTGTCGACACGTGGTGCGCCTGCGCTCAAGCGCTCAGGGCTCGAGCGCAAGTCGCCCCGGTGCCGACACGTGGCGCGCTTGCGCTCAAGCGCAAGTCGTCCCGGTGCCGATACGTGGCGCACTTGCGCTCAAGCGCCCAGCGCTCAAGCGTAGAGCGCCCACGTGCCGACACGTGGCACTCTAGCGTCTGAGCGCACAGCACCTAGGCGCACAGCGTCCAAGGTGCTGCCCCACGCATCCTTTGGATGTATTTTTCCCCCTTTATTTATATATACATGTATATATATACATATGTATACATATGTACACATACACATACTCCACGACACTGTCCCTGTTAGAAAAAAATTTCTAACGGGGCGCTGCCCCGCATCCCGCAAGGGGGCTGCTAGCCCCCTTGACCCCCAGCCCGCTATCCGGGTAGCGGGACCCTCGTAAAAACTCTGCATGGCTCCCGATATATCCAAACTCCCCTCCAAAACAAAACACACGTACACTGTATATTGAGTTCGCATGACCAGTTTAACCCGTTAATCGGAGGTTCCCTCGCCCTAAAGGCGGGGGGTAATTAACGGCAGCTTAGTCCGCGGCTGCCGGAGATTCGGATCCCCACAATCATTAAATCTCGGCCTACCCTAGGCTGGGGGAATCTGTAGTACGCCTGACAAGCGCGCGCGTATTCCCATCTCAATGGGGTGACGAAAAACACCCTACAATCATAATTTTATCTCACCAATATATGGTTTATAAAAATCTAGTTTACAAATAGCTTAATTTGAATAATTAAAATGTAACAATTAGTAATTTAACAATCTAGATGAGATTTTACATGTCTTAGCATAATTAACTACACCATGTAATCATGAACATTTTATAAAAACCCTAACTTGATTTAGAAACCCTCTCTTTAATTTCATAAATTAGAAAAAAAAAGAACCAATTTATTACATGAAAGCTTAAATTAAAATAGTTAAACAACTAATTAGCCATTAAATTAGGAATTATACCTTACTAACCTGAGATCAAACATGAAAACCATAGCCTCCAAAGTGCTAACTTTGCTCCAAGATCCATGCTAGATAGGCCAAAGAATAATGGGTAAGTTTGGATTAGAAATTTGGGGTTTTATTTTGGATTTTTGATGAATTTTTGGAGATTTTTGGAGAGGAAATGAAGTGGGGAAAAATTGGGGCTGCCTCATGGTGATTTCGGCCAAGGAGAGGGGAGAGAAAGAGTGAGGTGAGAATGTGTGGTATTGTGTAGAAACATCTCCAATTATTTACATCTAATTAAGTCTTTTCAATAATTTATTTAATTTTATTTATTTTCTTTTCTAAACCAATCCTAGAAAAGTCTAGAACCATGGAAAATTTTGAGAAAGAATTTTGCATGTTACACACTTGTTTTAAATTGTCATGGTCCACTTTGCAAAATTAACCCATTTCTAATTTTTAATTTACACTAATTTAATGTATAATTAAAGCTTATGTTAATATTTGAATTTAATTAATTAAGGAAAAATATTTAAGTAAACTAATAATTTAAGTCACTAAATAAATACCAAATACTACCAATTACATAGTTAAAATAGGCGTATTTAATTCTATATTGAAAAATAATTATAGTTGAGTTTTATGGAAAATGCGGTTTATTTTACCGATTATCCGAAAATTCACCTAAAGGATTTTATTTATTTATTTAATTATTTATTTATTTTCTAAAGCGTTACAATCTTCCCTCCCCCCCCCCCCTTAAACAAATTCGGTCCCCGAATTTAAATTAAAACTCTCCCTAAATACTAAAACATTTAGCAAAATACTCAAATCGTCGGGGTTCCGAAACCATCAATACATAACTAAAAATTAACTCCGTCAAGCATAACGCAATTATCGTAGTTATAGTGAAAATACAATGTCAAAGTCCAATACGAAAACCAACATGAAATACATCAAAACTATAACTTTTATATAGTGCGCATCGTGGTAAAATCGTCCAAACATCTGAATAAAGAAGCATGCAAAAACACCTAGATACTGGTCTCAGGACAGTCCTGCTCGATTATTAAACCAAAGTAAATATCATAAAAACGTACTGCCTAAGATGAAATCAGCCTTAAATACAGCATACAAAAACACCACGTGCGTCCGGTGCGCACGAAAATCGAAACCAAATACAGAAGCCACGAATATGCATAGAACCAAAACTGAGTGTAACAGCTGTGCACCAAAAACATCTGTCAAGTGCAACGGGCGTGCCCGACAACAATATCATGTGCCTCTAGTCTGCACAAATCCCGATTTAGTGCATCTGGTATGCACAAAATCGCATCAAGTGCGCCAAGTGTGCGCAAGAATCTCAATCAAGTGTATATAGTGCACGAAAACATATGCCAAATACCCAAAATCATGTGCAACCCATATACATGAAATCAAATCAGTATCTCAAAATGTATAAAATCAAAATCATGTGCAATGGATATGCACAAAACAACATTAATACAACTGATATATGAAACACGAATAGAGTGTAATGAATGTATACATAGGAAATACCAATCATAAAACGAAATCATCAAAATACCATAATCCAAGCAACTGAAATATGAAATTCAAATCACCAAATCGCAATCGTAAACACTATCTTCAATGTGCGCCTTTTCTAATGTCGACTGATTCGGACTCGTCTCCTCGTAGCTGTGCTAACTGCGCTACAAACGGCTATACTCATATCGAGAGGCTCCCGAGTAATGTATCCCATCACATGATTTCCGGACTACGTTAAACTTTTCGATCGATTTATCAAAGTCCCATAATTTCCCGAGAGTTCAACACTCAAGTATAGTTTAAAAATATCTAGTACATGCCCCAGCATCTGTGGACCAGCCGTAGAATGGCAAACCCAAGTCTCACTAATGGCACCGCGGAACTGCCGCAAACCCTAAGGTTCACTAGTGTTCTCATGGTCATTATGTCGAGTTAGGGTTTCATTCTTGTAGAGGGTCCATAGAAATAGCTGCATGTTCTTCTGAATACCTTAAACTTGGGAAAATGGATTTCTGACATTCGTTCGAACCTTTTTAACTTCGTCTGGACGACATGTGAATACCTTTCGTCCGCACGCTAAACAATACTTCAACCCTCCAGAATAGACAATACCCTAACGGTCATCGCATTCTAGCCGCAGCTCTCTCTGCCCATGCGACCGTGGTAACAAAAACCACCATCCGATATTGATGAAGATAGATCAAAGGAATGAATAGAATACGGTGCAAAGGAATGAATAGAATACGGTGCAAAGGAATGTACATCCTAAGCCTTCTTAAGCAGAGTAGAGTATCGTAAGTATGCCACGGATCATACCCACGGTATGTCACTCTACCTAAATTACCTACTCCATCAACCAAGGTCAACCTAGACTTAGACAAGGGTTAAACCTAGCGCTCTGATACCAACTTTGTCATGACCTGAAGGTACGGAACGTGACCGGCACTTAAATTACGAAGCGTCTAGAGGCGCAACGTAATCCAAGTAAGCCGAAGCCCAGAAATCTAAACCCTTTAAAAGAAGAAGTAAAGGAAAACATGTTTAAAAGCAACATCAAATTTCTCAAAAAATTCAACAGAGTCTCCTTTGTAAAAACTGGCCCCAAACGGGTACAAACAAGAATGATATATACAAACAATAAAAAGACATCCCCAAGCGGGAGCTAGCTCTAAGCCAAAAGGCGGAAACAACCACACAATGCACTAAAATATAAAACGCCAAAGGGCGAGGCTCAAAACTCAAAAGAAAACCAAATCCACCAGAAAATCATAATAATACAGGCGCGACTCTAAGGTCGAAATAAAAACAACTGGTCTTCTAAATCTATCAAGTAATATAATTCTGGTTGATGGAGCTTAATAGATACAAATGAAATAATAAAAGTACAACGGCGGTCCTGATACAAGTGAACCAACCTACCAAGCAAATCACCCTGAATGAAATGATGTGCCAGCAAGCTGCCAATGAAACCTGTACATCGGAACCAGTAAGAAAATTTGGCACAACGGGGGTGAGTTGCCAACTCGTGAGTAGAAGACATCTGCGAGTAGAAATCGCATGCACGACGCTTTCCTAGATCATAATAATATATCTAATATAACACTAGTCATCTAGTAGTGGCAGGGTAATAATCTATGCGTAAGTGCCATGCTCAGTGCTTATGTCAGTGCCTCAAATAGTAACATGTCATGTGTATGAGTATGCATGCACCATGAATGTAAAACAATCAACCATGAAATCTGGATATATCTGTATAAGAAATTTTTAACTTGTATCATAGTAAAATTTGTACGATAATCAGAAACATCATCAATGAAATCCATGAAAATCCGTGTCAAGTATCGACATAAAATATGTAAATCTCAAAGTCTCAATACTTCATAGTCTTATTATCTCATAGTCTCAATATCTCATAGTCTCAATATCTCAGACTCCGTCAGTCCGGATCGGCCCATATCATCAAATCTCACGACAACGGTCGGTATCCTCCGGATATCCGCCGTGCCAGACATCACCGGTAGGTAGTCTTCCCCTACCAGGCTCATCGTCTACAACTCGAGCTTCTTGCCCCGGGTACCATACCGGGCCCACCATGTACCCGAGACAGTTCATCCACTCCTCGAATTGGGTCTCGAAATCCAACAGAAAACATGAAATCTCATGGTGGACGACACATACATCACGAGAAAACCGCAACTTGTATTTTAAAATGAGAGGAAGAGAGAGAGAGATAAGTTTTTATATATATTCTTGCGGTTTTCCTCAAAATCCAGAAATCTCATAGAAATCCAAAATCCCAAAATTATGAGTAAGTAAATAATGAGTATCGGCATAAGCCCCACAATACTGCATGATAACATGAAAATGTGAATACATAAAGTGTCTAAATAATAAATGCAATGTCTAAACTAGCACATGAGAGTAATCACACAATATTATATTGATCTAGCCTTTAGCTGATTCTATCAATAAAAAATAATATATTCTAAAGTGTACGTGACATAGAAATTACCGATGATGATGTGTGTGAGTTGGCAAATAAGTGTGCGTGTAACATGCGCATCATCGGTAATGGTGCTGGTGTCCTAACAAGCAGAGTTTCATACTAGCTAAAGAAACATATGTATGAACATGCAATGCGATGAATACAACATGAATATAACGGTGAATGTGTAGAAAACGCACAACTAGAAAATACATACTAATTACGAGTCATACAATTTGTTGTTTGAAAAAGCACGATTCATTAGTTTTGAAAATAAGTATGACTCGAGCCTAAACTAAGATGTATCTAACCAACTAAGGAACTAACTAAAGATATTAGTAGAAAGGTAAGAAGAATTCTCCTAACGTCTGAGTCGATAACTCAAGTAGTTGGCGATCCAGCCTCAATAGTGTCACGTACATAGTATGACTTCCTCAAGTCAAGAGTGCAGATCAATCATCACATATATACATCATCGTTCTCATAGTATCATCGTCAAACAATATCATGATCAAAAGTACTATACTATAATCACATACATCCCAATATCATCAAACATATATCATCATCTGTGTAAATATACATTGTCAAATAATCCACTAAAATATCATGCCGTGATTAAGTCACATATTACAATCTGGGTCCCATTCTATAGTCTCGTTCATTCCACTGTCATCAACGCATATTATCGTTTATATAAATATATTTTATATAATCTCATTGTCCAATGATCCGCTACTATCATAACACATCTCATGTCATAACTCGATCATATATCTAATAAATCACGGCATCAAGCCTAGTCATATCGACTTATCCCCATGTATCATATAACCTCCTCATATCACATGTATATGTTGTGTGTGTGTGTGCACACACACACACACATATACACCAAGTCAAGTTTAGGTGTGTGCGTGTGTGTGTGTCTACATGAAACCTACGAATTTCCTCCAAGACAGTTATCCTCTGGTTAAGTCTTTCTAACTCAGTCTAATCCAACTTAAAGTCTTCAATGGTACCCTACTCGCCATGAATCTAAGATCACGTCCGACTTCCTAATAATAATATGTAATATCCTTATTCTACGTTTGCGGGGGTGCTATACGCCATCCACTCGACTTCCCCCCATAGATATATATCTACTCACCTGGTCCTTATCTGCCGAAATCGATGCCGCCATCCTCTTCTTCAACGTCCGAAATCCACGTGAGGGGTACCTATACGCAAACATATATAATATCGTAAATCGAAATCGCGGATAAAACACAAAACGGCGCATGAAACGCGCATAGGTTAAAACCTATGACCCGCTCATGCAAAAGAACCTAATATCTCTCGATATCGGCGTACAAACACCGATTGATCGAGATAAAACACAAACGTACAAATCGTAGTTCCAAAACTCATTAATTATAATATAAAACAGGGTTTAAATCATCAAAACTTTAAAATCAATCATATTATTCTATTTCGCAAAAATCTAGAAAGCGTCAATTAACCGTTTTACTTCAAAACTTAATATTTAAACGAAACTAATGGCCCTAATATTCACTAAATATCATAACTATGTTATATAAACTATCTCTATAATTTATTCTCATCAATTTGTATTGAATTGAAAATTCTAGTTTGCAAAAATATCAAATTTTAATACTTTTTAAAGCAAAATTCACAATTCAATAACTAAGCTAGATTTTGCATATTTTAAAATGTTAGACCACTCATGGAAACCTTAATGATGTGCTAAAAACCCTAACTAGATTTTAATCCCACATTTTAAATTAATTTCTAAAACCTAGTTTGCAACATAACATATTTATCACATTTTTTAAACTAGCAATATGAACTAGTAACCAAATTAGGTTTTACATTCAATTAATATGTTAATCTCCTCATTAAAACCATAATCTAATAATAGAAATGCTCATCATAATTTTATCTCACCAATATATATAATTTATAAAAATCTAGTTTACAAATAACTTAATTTGAACAATTAGTAATTTAACAATCTAGATGAGATTTTACATATCTTAGCATAATTAACTACACCATGTAATCATGAACATTTTATAAAAACCCTAACTTGATTTAGAAACTCTCTCTTTAATTTCACAAATTAGAAAAAAGAAGAACCAATTTATTACATGAAAGCTTAAATTAAAATAGTTAAACAACTAATTAGCCATTAGGTTAGGAATTATACCTTACTAACATGAGATCAAACATGAAAACCATAACCTCTAAAGTGCTAATTTTGCTCCAAAATCCATGCTAGATAGGCCAAAGAAAAATGGGTAGAGATTGGATTAGGAATTTGGGGTTTTATTTTGGATTTTTGATGAATTTTTGGAGATTTTTGGAGAGGAAATGAAGTAGGGAATAATTAGGGCTGCCTCATGGTGATTTCGGCCAAGGAGAGAGGTGAGAAAGAGCGAGGTGAGAATGTGTGGTATTGTGTAGAAATATCTCTAATTATTTACATCTAATTAAGTCTTTTTAATAATTTATTTAATTTTATCTATTTTATTTTCTAAACTAATCCTAGAAAAGTCTAGAACCATGGAAAATTTTGAGAAAGAATTTTGCATGTTACACGCTTGTTTTAAATTGTCATAGTTCACTTTGCAAAATTAACCCATTTCTAATTTGTAATTTGTACTAATTTAATGTATAATTAAAGCTTATGTTAATATTTGAATTTAATTAATTAAGGAAAAATATTTAAGTAAACTAATAATTTAAGTCACTAAATAAATACCAAATACTACCAATTATATAGTTAAAATAGGCGTATTTAATTTTATATTGAAAAATAATTATAGTTGAGTTTTATGAAAAATACGGTTTATTTTACTGATTATCCGAAAATTCATCTGAAGGATTTTATTTATTTATTTATTTATTTTCTAAAACGTTACAATTTATTAGCCCTGAAAGCAAATTGAGTCTTACACAACAAATCGGGGAGCAAAGGCCCCAATCTATTGGCAAGGATCTTGGTAAAAATTTTGAAAATGCCATTAAGGAGGCTAATGGGTCTGAAATCCTTGGCTTGTTGAGCCCCCCTCCACCTTGGGGATAAAACATATAATAACATAATTAATTCTTTCCAAATAGCATTCCTTTTTGTGAATAAAATTAAAGAGCTCAACAAGTTCCCCTTTCAATAAATTCCAAAAGTTCATAAAATATCAAAGAGTACCCATATCAACCTGGAGCTTTTTCTGCTCCCAGTCCAAATATGACCCTTTTGACTTCTTCAAGACTAAAAGGTAAATCAAGGACATTTAGCGAGATTGGGGTAGAACCAAAGAAGATATCATGCAAATCAACATCAACATTAAAAGTAGAAGGGGTCCCAAGTAAGAAGTTATAAAAGCTGTGAAATTCCTTGTGCATAGCATCAATGTTATTGGTTAATGAACCATTAACATCTAAGGCATGAATAAAATTGTACTTTTTATGAAATTTGCCAAATTGTGGAAAAAACCAGTGTTCAAATCACCCTCTTTAAGCCATTGAACTCTTCATCTTTGTTTCCAATAAATCTTCTTTTTTTATATCAATATCATGCAGTTCATTTTTTAAATCTTTGAAACCAACCATCTCATCATCAGTAAGGGATCTAGTTTCTTTCTTATGAAGGCAAGATTACTATTGATATTGAAATATTGACGATCTGTTGGCCAATGTGAAGTCTCACGTGTGACTTGTATGATAACAGAATCCCAGTCAGCAATATCCTTTAAAATCTTTTTTTTTTTTGTAAAATGTTCCCAAAAGTATTTTTCTTCCAGTTTTTGAGAAAATTTCTGAGGTACCTGAGCTTACAAAAAAAAAAGAATTGATATGATCCTTAGTAGTTTTGTGCTTGTTACAAACAGAAGTGCGCAATGATGCCTTTAAAATCGGGTAAGAAAGCCAGTTTTTTTCAAATCTAAAGATACTATTATTTGTTTTGAAAATATTAGTATCAAAATCAATAGGGCAATGATCTCAACAATTATTAGGCAGGACATATTGAAAAAAATAGAAAACAAGAGTAATCCAATGATTAGTAGTAAGAAATCTATAAAGTCTAGCAAAAGAAATACATTATTCCATGTATATTTTCTACCAGCAAGAGGCATATTATTGAGGTTCATGTCCTTTGTAAATTGTTGAAACTAAGAAGTGCTAGAAGTATGGGAACTCTTACAGAGTCTCTCAGTATCATTAAGAGTAGCCTTGAAATCCCCTGAAAGTATCCAAGGGCCAATGAAATTGGACCTGGTATACTTTAACACATTGTAGCAGATTTGTTTAAGAGCATTAGTACAGGAGGCATAAACAGACATAAAAATAAAGCTGAAATTATCATGTAAAGCAGCAATATGCAGAAAAATGGAAAATTTTCCAATAGAGACATTGTTGTATTTAAACTTATTGCTATTGAAACCCACCAGGATCCCCCACTTTTCCCCATAGCATCAAGTTGATGCCAGGTGTCAATTTTACCATCCAAAGAATGAAGTCTAGGAGAAGAGGAAGAGATTTTAGTTTCCTGAAGACCCACCAGCTCACAATTGGAGAAGGTAGGAATATTTTTGACTTTTGTTCTCTTGAGAGAAAAAGAAATCCCTCTAACACTCCAACTAATGATAATCATAGAAAAGAATATACAAAAAAGAAGAAAAAAAGAATTATAAGACTTCTTTTTCCCACTCCAAGGATCTAATATTCTCATAATGTTTGACATTGAGCTTAACTCCAATAGCTTCCCCAATATCTATCATAGTGTTGTTAGGCATATTACAAACCTTTAAAGGAAGAGGGGAAGCAGATTTGTGAAACCTGTGATTAGAGAAAGTAGAGAGAAATTTTCTTTCTATAAATATTATTGGGTTTCCTGGGAGAATCATATGGTGAGGGAGTGAAACCATGGGGGTAGACAAGAGTAATAAAAGGTGTATAAGGCTGTCTGTCTTAACCATGCATCCTATCTCAATGGAATCAGTACTCAAGACTCTAATGACAAGGGTGCTTGGAAAAGTATCAGGCACAATATCAGAATGTATGTAAGAGAAGGAATCAGGCAGCAGTTCAAGAGGAGCAATATCATCTAGCAAATCTTGAGTAATAACAGTACAAGCCATGTCATCAGGTGTAATAACATAGTAATGTTGATAAAAATGGAGTCATCAACAACAATAGGATATACAAGAGAAGTATTGACATTAAGCAGATCTTGAGTGGTATCAACACTAGCTGCCTTAACATTAGCAATAGGATACAGTAAATCAGGAGATGATGTAATAGTGTTGCACAACTTAGGAGTGATATCAAAACAATCAAGGTATTAATATTAGGAGTATTGATTGGATTAAGAGAATCACAGCAAGTAAGCATAGGATTATCATTCTTAGTACTCTGACGGTTAAAAAGATACATGGAAAGCACATAAGAAAAGGAAAAAGCACTTTGCGGTTATAGGACTGTCAGAAATGGTGGAACTTTCTTCAGAGCGGACGTCTGATTTAGAAAGGACGGTAGACATCTGAAGGTGTAAGCATCTTCACTTCAGACGTCTGGCAAAATTAACTTCAGACGTCTGGTATCTACACGAGAATTAAGAGAGAAGGAAGCAGACATCTGAAGCTCATCGGGGCAGACGTTTGCAGGAGCCACGAAACCCAATACAAGACAGAGGAAGACGTCTGCCAAAGTGAACTGCAGACATCTGCCCTCGGCGAATTCTAATAATAACTAACTTTGGAAAGTTTGTTTATTTTCTAGCATTGTTAGGATTAGGGTTTGCCTATTTAAGGAATCCCTCATATATATTATTTACAGCCAATTTGTGAGAGATCATTATATGAGAGGATAACGGCTAAGGCTAGAGAATTTTGAGAAAAAATTCTCAGGGTTTGCTCGTTTAATTGATTCCAAAATTATAGTGGAGACTTTGCAGATTCCGCTCTATCGGCAACTAGCCATACGATAGGTGGGCCCCCATTAACAAATCTCGTGTCTCTATGTGTTTGATTTCCTATTTTATTCTCACATATTTATATTGTTCTTTCTTCATTTAATTGTGTAATTGTTTTTGCGTGATTTGGGTGTTATCGCGAGCATTGTTCTGTGTTTTGATCTTTCCCCGTCGATCCCCAATAACTGGTATCGGAGAATAATTAGGGAACTTAGGGTTCTTCAAATCTACAAGTCGATGGTGAGTAACGACAACTATGTTCTCTTCCCCACTTTCTTAGATCCTCGTTTTGAAGGTGTTGGTTAAGTTCAAGGGAGAAGTCAAGTTTGTTATGATATAGACGAAAGATGGCGGATGATAAAGTAAGGATTGAAAAGTTCAATGATTAGAATTTTGGTTAGTGGCGCATGCAGACGGAGGACTACTTATATCAAAAGGAAATGTTTCTTCCGTTGCTTGGAGAAAAGCCTGAGAAGATGGCCGATATAGCATGTAATCTTTTGGATAGAAAAGCCCTTGCGACAATCCGGTTGTCGTTGATTCCGCAGGTAGCCTTTAATATCTTGAAGGAGAAAACAACCAAGGCGCTAATGACGACATTAGCGAAGTTGTATGAGAAACTTTATACATCAAACAAAATCTTCCTAATGAAGAAGCTTTTCAACATGAAGATGGCTGAAAACGGCTCGGTGACGGAGCACCTGAATGAGTTCAACAGCGTGACAAACCATCTCGAATCGGTTGAAATCGTCTTTGAAGAAGAGATTCGAGTACTTCTATTCCTCTGTTCATTACCGGAAAGTTGGGAGAAACTAGTGATGGCGGTTAGTAACTCGATTTCGGAGACTCTCACGTTTAATGATGTAGTGAGTTGCATATTAAATGATGAGATGCAGAGAAAGGCCGAGAGTAGGAGTTCGGGAACTTTCGCGATTTCGGTGGAGAATCACAGTAGAACGATGGAAAAGGAGAAAGGGAAGAAGGGCAAGTCTAAAATCCGAGGAAAATCACAGGAAAAATCCAAGGTGCGTGTTAGAATAGTGGGAAGAAGGGTCACAGGAAAAGTGACTGTAAAGCTCTAAAGAAAGACTCGAATGAGAAATCAGATGGAAAGGAAGCTAGTGGTGTTTACACAAGAACATAGAGAACAAGGACTTTGTTTATCAACGAGCGAGAACACAAAGGCGGATAATTGGTTTCTTAATTCGGGGGCATCCTTCCATTGTACTTCGGGGCGACATCACTTTAGCAAGTATGTTCAGGGGGACCTTAGGCACGTAATGGTAGGAAATGGTTAGCCGTGTAAGATCGTTGGAAAGGAGACGACCATCTTGCAACAGTCAGGAGGTAGTCTACTAAAATTGAAGAATGCTCGTCATATTCCATATTTGAAGAAGAGCACGATTTCTATTAGTCAGCTTGACAATGAAGGTTTTATTATTGTGTTTGGGAATTCGCAGTGGAAAATTACCAAAGGGTCGTTGGTGGTTGCTAGAGGCAAATTGAGCGGTTCGTTATATTCCTTCAGTGAGAGTAGCGGAGGTTTGCTGCATTGGCAACGGGTTCGGAGTTAAATTCGGAGCCTTCGTTGTGGCATATGCGATGGGGGCACCTTAGCGAGAAGAACATGAAAATTCTTCAAAGAAGGGGACTTTTTTCGGGGCTGAAATATGTGGAGTTGGGGCTTTGCGAGAGTTGTGTTCGTGGGAAGCAAGGTGCTCAAATTTCAGATTAGAAGAATAGCAAAGAAGATCAAGAAGCTGGAGATGGTGCATACGGACGTATGAGATCCAGTCTCGGTGGTGTCTTATGGAGGTAATCTGTAACGACTCCAATTTCATTCTATAAAAATTTTCAAATTAATGTACAAAATAAAGTTTCAAGCCAGAACATAAGTTATAAATTTAATTTGTTTAAGAACAGCAAGAAATAACTTGTAGCTCATTGGTAAAGCCTTCCATCGCTGTGACATAGCCCCTGTGTTCGAATCCCATTAGCCACATACATTTTACTGATTTTTATTTTAAACTTTTTGAAAGCCCAAAAATTTACACGTGCAATACACATAAAAATAAAAATTCAGATAAAACAAACATGTGCACAATGATATATGAACAGATAGAGACACGTGGCAAGAATCCCAGCACCCATCTTAAGAAATCCTATGCTGTTTGATTTCCCTGTAAATTAACAGAGAGATTAAAATCATCATTAATCCAAGTTTAAATGCATTTTTAATTCTCTTTTCAATTCTCAAAACCCTAATTCTACCCTATAAATACAACCCCACACTAGCCCTCTTCATTCTGAAATCTTTTGTTAAAATTCTCAAAATTTTCCAAGTCAAAAAAGAGTACAAGTGGAGTTAGCACTAGGTCAATTTTCGGTGACGATTCGAGACGATTCCGGCGACCCCGCTGCTCCACGAAGCCATCAAACATTCTCTCAACCTCCCCTCTATTCTCTAAACTAGTAAGTTCCCTCTCTTCTCTTCTTTTCACATCTCAAAACTTTTTCTTTTCAATGATGTCGGTTAGTGGAGTTATACCGACATTCATTTCTAAAACTTTTTAAAATAACAAATTTTCTTAAGAACTAATTATCTAAATCATTATACTTTGTTTGTTAAATATTAAACAATAATATAAACAAGTTTCATTTGAAAACTCCATATAAAACAATTTTTATTACACTTTTACGTTTAAATACCATAAAGTTACATATGACATCTTTTATCATTTTTGCTTGTATCACTTTTAGAAAATCTCACGAGGTAATGACTTACCTCTCATAAACATGCATCATGACATAGCACGATTTTCATTTAACAATATTTTTGAGACAAATACGATTTGTACATTAAAATACCATAAACTATTAAAAAACGTATTCTTTAAATTGTATTATTTAAATTCCTTGTAATTATGCCTCTACAACCCATTTTAGAGAATCTGATTCGGTTGGTGCGGGTTATGGCACATCCATCGGACTAGTAGGGCGAGATGCAGACCTCCTCACGGAGCATACGAACTCGATGGAATTTTTAATGCAAATTTTAAGAAAAACGTGATTTTCTATTTAATAAATAAATTTTATTTTTAATAATTATATATAAATATTATCAAACCGTCTATTTTAAATATATAATAAATTCCATGTTTTTCTAAATAAAAGAAAAGAATTACAAGTTTCATGAAAATACCATCAAGAATTCATACAAGTCAACTTTACACTAAAATACCATGTATTATTCAAGCTAGGTATTTATTCACCAGATTACCTCACTTTAAAAATTATATCCATGAAAATCCTAAATACAATAAATAAATACTTGAGTTTTATTTTGAAAGTATACTAAAAATAATTTCCATTAAACCCCCTCAAGTTATATTAATTTACATTAAGAACCCTGGTAAATATAGGTTTAAGCGGGACCAATTCTCTTGAGCCTCAGGGAACTGGAGAAAGTGAGTACTTGCCTGTTTAAGGTAGAAAACTAAAACTGGTTTATCAATGGTAATTGGATTGGAAAAAGTCGCAAATCCTGCCGTCCATATGCAGCAGTTACCGATAACTCCAAAACCTAATTCAGGAATCCAATTCTGTTTAAGTGTCTGACTCAATCCGAGTCTCAGTCTAATCCGAATACAATTTAAATATGAACACAATCCAATCTTAACTCCAATATAATATGAATCCAATCTATACTTGAACTTGAACATGATTACCAGAACTATACCAGAACAAAATCAACATGACTTGAATTGACCGAACCATGGATATATCTTGATTTGACTACATGACTACCCGTTTACATCTGATCCGTTTACATGAACAATTTATACCATGGTCTCAGCAAGTCTTACATCTATAAAACAACACAATATACATTCACGGGGTTTTTAAGGGGTAGATTGGTACGGAATGTATTAGAACTGGAATGAGACGGTCACTATAATACACCTAACCTGAATATCCGTTGCCTTTGTCCCGTGGGTTTTGACGGGTCTTGTACTCCATATGTCTTAGTCCACGGAGCAAGTTGGACTCCTCTCATATACACTGATATATTCTGTACCAAGTTATAAACAACTACGTTAGTATAACAAAAACAGATAAATTACCAAATCTATTCCTTTTACTTGATCTCTTTTTCTCTTGGGACTTACCGAGCGCTAGTTCGCTGACGACGTTCATATTTATTCTTTCTTTGGAATGTTGTCAGGAGGACCTGACTCTCAGGAGATAGAGCCCAGCCAGGACGATTTGGAGCACATTACTGAGGATTCGGAGTTTTAGTTTACTTTCAGTTCATTTGCCATTGTTTAGGCATCGCTTTCCAGCATTGTATTTACTTTCCGGTTGTATGTAAAGAATGTTTAATCAATAAAAAGTAGCTATATATTTATTTCTCTTGTCATTTCTTGTGTATATTTATTATATTGGTTATTTACGCTTAACGTGTTTACTTCTGAGTAAATACGTCGCGGGCCTCACCATATTCTCTTCCCCGTACACTGGGAAGCGAAGCGTAACAAGTTTTGTTGGCGGCCCATACTGGTCAGTTCTGCATGGAACCCTACCATGCAGGTCAATTCTGCACGGAAAACTAAGCAATATATATCACAAGATTTATAATAATCAGCAACTAAACATTCTTTACATTTCATATTCCTTGAATCTATCCTAACCCTATTTTTCTTTTAAGGTTATGGATTCTTCGAACAATACCAGCACGAATATCAATGGCAACACCCCACCACCACCACCTCTTCCACTTACACCTACCGTAACTGCTCCTATCAACGAGCAGTCAGTATTTCTCGAGGCGATCAAGTGCCTCTTAGAGGGAAGCAATAGCAGACTGCTATCCTTTTGCATCGCCCAGAAGCTGAGGCACCCGGTATGAAACAATTCCGGGCACTGCACCCTAAACAATTCTCTGGGAAAGAAAGCCCTTTGGAGGCAGAGGAATGGGCTCAGTCGATTGAGGACGATCTGGCAGCAGCACAAGTGCCTGATATTGCTTGGGTAAGAGTTGCGAAGCTGCAACTAACTGACAACGCCAGAGTATGGTGGAAGGCTGAAGAAAAATGACTTACCCAGCCAATCGAATGGAAGACATTTCACGATATGTTCGACGCGAAATATTTTCCCGTGACTGCCCGTTTTGACATGGAGCAGCAATTCATCCACCTGCAACAAGACTCTATGTGGAGCAAATCTGTGGATGAGTATGAGCTGAATTCACCATGCTGAGCAGGTAAGAGATGTCTCAAATATTCAAGTTTTCTAATATCACATATTACATAGCTAACACAAGACCGTAACAGGTTCACGGCACATCTCATACCGACTGCTGAGATCAGGACTAGACGATTTCAGTAAGGGTTGGACCAAGAGATCCAAGCTGCTCTAGCTACAGAGGATTTCCCAACTCACGACCTTGCTGTGAAAGCTGCCCGTCGATATGAGGCAGTGGTGAAGAAGAAGGGAGGACCTCAATCTGCCGGTATGAAGAGCCCTGCTACTCAGATGGAAGGAGGATCCTCTTCTAAGCCACCCTTTATACCCAGGAGATCGGGAGTACCTTTTAACCGGCCTAGTCCATATTTATGTTTCTATTGCAAAAGGAATGGACACCTGGAGAAGGATTGAAGGCGTGCTAATCGCCTATGCTTAGTCTGCGACTCATCCACTCACGACATTGGCGCATGTCCTCGTAGACTCAATCCGAACCTAGCTCACAGACCAGCCATCACTTATCCACAGCTACCAGCTATCCAGGCACCTGCTCCTCAACTTGCTCTCCCAGCTCCACCTTCTCATGGACCCACTGTACCTCCTCCTCGTTAGTTCCATAAAGCACAAAAGAACCTACCTCAAGGATAGAGGAACGAACAGAGGAATGCTCCCTCAGCAAGGAGGAACGTACTTAGGCGACATGCTTTTATAATGATTGTGGAAGAAGCTGAAGCCACTGGCCAAGTCATCACTGGTAACTTCCCATCTTTCAAAGCTGTTCAATACTTGTTTACATCCATATATATTTTTTCATACCTAAACATATCCCACATTATTTAGGTACAATCTTAGTAGCCTCACTTCCTGCACTAGCACTCTTCGATACTGGAGCATCACATTGCTTTATGTCGCAACGGTTCGTCCGAACTCATGCGATTCTAGTCAAACCACTCGTATCCAGCTGGAATGTCAATTCAGGGAACGACGTTCTAAAGTCAACTTTAGGATACGATCTGTGTCTGGTGGTCATCTGCAGCAGAGAATATTATGCTGACTTCAAGGTGCCGGACATACCGAACTTCGACATAGTCTTGGGTATGGATTGGTTAGGAACTTTCTACACTACTATCGACCGTCGTCAAAGGAGGGCAGTGTTAGAGATTCCAGATCATCCGGTCTTTTATTTCAAGAGTGGAGAGCGTACACTAGAGCCTAGCACTTACAAAGCTAAACCAAAGAAGGCAGTGGTTGCTACACTACAAGCTGAAGAAGACAAGCCAGAGGTAGTTCGAGAGTTCGAAGATATATTTCCTGAAGACATCTCAGGTTTGTCTCCCGACCGAGCTCTTGAATTTGGTATTGATTTAGTACCTGGTGCACAACCGGTGATCAAAGCACCATATTGCTTAAGTCCTGAAGGATTGAAGGAGATCCGTACTCAGCTGGATGAACTTCTGAAGAATGGATGGATTCGTCCAAGTACCTCATGTTAGGGATCTCCAGTTCTGCTTGTGAAGAAGAAGGAATGTTCATACATAATGTGTATAGACTACCGAGCTCTGAGGGAAGGCACGATAAAGAACAAGTATCCACTACCGCGCATCGACGATCTATTCGATCATCTAAGTGGGTCTTACGTTTTCTCAAAGTTAGATTTTGGTTCGAGTTATCATCAGGTGAAGGTCAAAAAGTCTGATATTCCAAAGACAGTATTCAGGACTCGCTATGGTCATTATGAGTTTCTCGTGATGCCATTTGGAGTGACCAATGCACCAGCCATATTCATGAATCAAATGAACCAAGTTTTCAAAGAGTACCTAGACAGGTTCGTTGTCATTTTCATCGACGTCATCCTCGTATATTCAAAGAATTGGAAAGAGCACGCTGAACATTTGACGATTGTCCTGGAGATTTTGTGACAGCATCAACTTTATGCCAAGTACAACAAGTGCGAATTTTGGCTAGATCAATTCGGATTTCTAGGACATATCGTTTTAGGCGAAGGAATATCTGTGGATCCAGCTAAAGTATCAACAGTAAGCGATTGGCCGACACCAAAGACAGTGAAGGACATTCAAAGTTTCTTGGGTTTTGCAGGATACTACCGAAGATTCATAGAAGGATTTTTGAAGATTGCAACACCCCTGACCAAGCTCACACGTAAAGATGAAGTATTCGTGTGGTCAGAAGTATGTGAACAAGCTTTTGTAGAACTCAAGTCAAGATTGACATCAGCACCTATTCTAGAAATACCAGACCAATCTGGAGGGTTCGTTGTGTATTGCGATGCATCTGGTAAGGGATTAGGATGCATTCTACACCAGCAGGGAAAAATTGTAGCTTATGCATTAAGACAGCTGAAGATTCATGAGCGTAATTATCCAACACATGAATTAGAGTTGGCGGCCGTTATATTTGTACTGAAGATTTGGCGTCATTATCTTCTTGGAGAACGAGTAGATATATACACAGACCACCAAAGTCTGAAATATGTGTTTACTCAAAAAGAGTTGAATATTCGGCAGAGAAGATGGATAGAACTTATGGCGGACTTCGACATCAACCTACAATTTCATCCAGGGAAGGTGAATATAGTTCCTGATGCACTTAGTCGCCAGCCATTATCTATGAATCTCACCGCACAGTGAAAGCTTCAATAAGAATTATACAAGATGGAGATAGAAGTGGTTATGCCTGGTAATACATTAAAGTTGATGAACTTACAAGTTCAGTGTACTATTGTCAATCAGACCAAAGCAGCTCAAGTAAGTGATACCAAGTTGCAAAAGATCAGAGAACAAGTAGAAAGTGGACTTAGAACAGACTTCAACATCCATGAAGACGGATCTTTGAGATACGGAAGCATATTTGTGTACCATAAGGTCCTGTTCGGGAAGAGTTGATGAAAGAAGCCTACAGGTCTCCATACTCAGTACACCCTGGTGGTACAAAAATGTACAAAGATCTACGAAAGCATTGCTGGTGGCATGGCAAGAAACGTGAAGTAGCCAGAAGCGTAGCCAAATGCTTGGTGTGTCGGCAAGTAAAAGCTGAACATCACAGGACTGCTGGTTTAGTTCAACCGTTACCTATTCCAAAATGGAAGTGGCAACACATCACCATGGACTTCGTGACTGCACTTCCTTGCAGCACGAAAGGTAACGATGCGGTATGGGTTATTGTGGATCGATTCACAAAGTCGACTCATTTCATCCCGTTTCTTGTTGGCCAATCTACCGAGACACTAGCATAGAAGTACATGGAAGTAAATCTAACTAAGATTTAACTCTTCACAGTGTACTATTTCTGATACTCATGAACTCATGCAGGAGATTGTGAGATTACATGGAGTACCGGTTTGCATTGTCTCCGATCGTGACACCAGATTTTGATCGCAGTTTTGGCAGAGAATGCAAGCTAGCCTGGGAACGAGTCTGAACTTCAGCACAGCTTATCATCCATAAATAGATGGTCAGTCTGAGCGAACGATTCAGATCCTTGAAGATATGCTAAGAGCGTGTATGTTAGACTTCGGAGGATCGTGGAAAGATCACCTACATCTTGTAGAGTTTTCATAAAACAACAACTACCAGGAGAGTATTGGAATGGCACCCTTTGTAGCTATCTATGGAAGGAAGTGTCGATCACCATTAAATTAGGACAACATCGGAGATAGGGAACTCCTTGGACCAGAGATGATCATGGCGACTGTGGACGTAGTTCGCACGATCAGGGAAAGAATGCGCATAGCCCAAGACCGACAGAAGCACTGGGCTAATGCAAAGCGCCGACATCTGGAGTTCCAGCCGGGAAATCATGTGTTCTTGAAGATCTCTCCGAATCGTGGAGTAATTTGCTTTGGAAAGAGCGGTAAGCTCAACCCGAGGTTTATTAGACCGTTCGACATACTCGAACGAGTCGGAGAAGTGGCTTATCGTTTGGCACTTCCGCCCTCATTGGAAGAAGTGCACAACATATTCCATATATCCCAGCTTCAAAGATATGTGAGCGACCCAGCCACATTTTTTATCACTCCGAGCTCACTATACAGACGGATCTATCTTATGAGCAACAACCAGTTGAAATCATGGATAGAAAAGTAAAGCCACTTAGGAACAAGGAAGTAAATTTGGTCCGAGTGATGTGGAGAAAATATTCACCAGGAGAATCAACGTGGGAACGCGAGGATGACATGCGTGCAAGATACCCTTATTTGTTTGTAAACTAATCCTCAAATAATTGTAAATTTCGAGAATGAAATTTTTGTAAGGAGGGTAGAATGTAACGACTCCAATTTCATTGTAAAAAAAATTTCAAATTAATGTACGGAATAGAGTTTCAAGCCTGAACACAAGTTATAAATTTAATTTGTTTAAAAACAGCAAGAAATAACTTGTAGCTCATTGGTAAAGTCTTGCACTGTTGTGATATTGCCCAAGTGTTCGAATCCCATCAGCCACATATATTTTTACTGATTTTTATTTTAAACATTTTAGAAGCCCAAAAATTTACACGTGCAATATACGTAAAAATAAAAAGTCAGATAAAACAAATGTGTGCACAATGATATATGAACAGATAGAGACACATGTCAAGAATCCCAACACCCATCTTAAGAAATCGACCGGCGAGAATTGGTTTTGGGCCGGCGGCTCCGGGCTCCCTCGTTGGGATTGCTCCCATGTTCTAAACCCTAGTCCTTTGGCTTACCCCCACTACTCCCATACTGTTTGATTTCCCTATAAATTAACATAGAGATTAAAATCACAATTAATCCAAGTTTAAATGCATTTTTAATTCTCTTTTCAATTCTCAAAACCCTAATTCTACCCTATAATTACAACCCCATACCCTAGCCTTCTTCATTCTGAAATCTTTTATTAAAATTCTCAAAAATTTTCAAGTCAAAGAAGAATACAGGTGGAGTTAGCACAAGATCAATTTCCGGCGGCGACTCCACGAAACCATCAAACTTCCCTCAACCTCCCCACTATTCTCTAAACTAGTAAGTTCCCACTTTTCTCTTCTTTTCACATCTCAAAACTTCTTCTTTTCAATGATGTCGGTAAGTGGAGTTATACTGACATTCATTTCTAAAACTTTTTAAAATAACAACTTTTCTTAAGAACTAATTATCTAACTCATTATACTTTATTTGTTAAACATTAAATAATAATTATAAACAAGTTTCATTTGAAAACTCCATATGAAATAACTTTTATTACACTTTTACGTTTAAATACCATAAAGTTACATATGACATCTTTTATCATTTTTGCTTGTATTACCTTTAGAAAATCTCACGAGATAATGACCTACCTTTCACAAACACGCATTATGACATAGCACGATTTCCTTTTTACAATATTCTTGGGACAAATACGATTTATACATTAAAATATCATAAACTATTAAAAACCGTATTCTTTAAATTGTATTATTTAAATTCCTTGTAATTATGTCTCTACAACCCATTTTGGGGAATCTGATTCGGTTGGTGTGGGTTATCGCACATCCATCGGGCTAGTAGGGCGAGATGCAAACCTCCTCATGGAGCATACGATCTCGATAGAATTTTTAATACAATTTTTAAGAAAAACGTGATTTTCTATTTAATAAATAAATTTTATTTTAATAAATATTATCAAACCATCTATTTTAAATATATAATAAATTTCATGTTTTTCTAAACAAAAGAAAAGAATTACAAGTTTCATGAAAATACCATCAAGAATCCATACAAGTCAATTTTACACTAAAATACCATGTATTATTCAAGCTAGGTATTTATTCACTAGAATACCTCACTTTTCAACATTTATTCTATGAAAATCCTAAATACGATAAATAAATACTTGATGTTTATTTTGAAAGTATACTAAAAATATTTTTCATAAAACCACCTCAAGTTATATTAATTTACATTAAGAATCCTAGTAAATATAGGTTTAAGCGGGACCGATTCTCTTGAGTCTCAGGGAGCTGGAGAAAGTGGGTGCTTGCCTGTTTAAGGTATAAAACTAAAACGGGGTTATCAATGATAATTGGCTTGGAAAAGATCATAAATCCTACCGTCCATGTGCAGCAGTTACCGATAACTCCAAAACCTAATTCAGGAATCCAATTATGTTTAAGTGTCTAACTCAATCTGAGTCTCAGTCTAATTCGAATACAATCTAAACATGAACACAATCCAATCTTAACTCCAATACTACATGAATCCAATCTATACTTGAACCTGAACATGAATACCAAAACTATATCAGAACAAAATCAGCATGACTTGAATTGACCGAACCATGGATATATCTGACTTGACTACATGACTATCCGTTTAAATCCGATCCGTTTACATGAACAATTTATACCATGGTCTCGGCATGTTTTACATCTATAAAACAACACAATATACATTCACGGGGGTTTTAAGGGGTAGATTGGTATGGAATGTATTAAAACTGGAATGAGACGGTCACTATAATACACCTAACCTGAATATCCGTTGCCGTTGTCCCGTGGGTTTTGACTGGGCCTTGTACTCCATATGCCTTTAGTCCACGGAGCAAGTTGGACTCCTTTCATATCACTGATATATTCTATACCAAGCTATAAACAACTACGTTAGTATAACAAAAACAGATAAATTACTGGATCTATTCCTTTTACTTGATCTATTTCTCTCTTGGGACTTACCGAGCGCTAGTTCGCTGATGACATTCCTATTTGTTCTTTCTTTCGAATGTTGTCAGGAGGACCCGACTCTCAGGAGAGCGAGTCCAGCCAGGACAATTTGGAGCACTTTACTAAGGATTCGGATTTTTAATTTACTTTCTGTTCATTTGCCATTATTTAGGCATCGCTTTCCAGCATTGTATTTATTTTCCAGTTGTATGTAAAGAATGTTTAATCAATAAAAAGTTGTTTATTTATATCTCTCGTCATTTCTTGTGTATATTTATTATATTTCTTATTTGCGCTTAATGTGTTTACTTCTGAGTAAATACGTCGCGGGCCTTGCCACGTCCTCTTCCCCGTACACTGGGAAGCGGGGCGTGACACAATCGGTGATTCGTGATGTTCATCGACGATACAAGTCAGAAGACATGGGTGTATGAGATGAAAAAGAAGTCTGATATGTTTAGTACCTTCAAACACTGGATTGCGCAAGTGGAGAACCAAACGGGGATGAAGGTTAAATGCCTTAAGCCCGATAATAGATGGAAATATTGCACACAGGAGTTCGAGGGGTTTTACTCCCAGAAAGGTATTCTTTGGTTGAAGACGGAACCAGGGACGCCATAGCAAAATAGCATCACTGAAAGCATGAACAGGTCGATCCTAGAGCGAGTGTAGAGCATGACCTTGGATGCGGATGTGCCTAAGTTCCTATGAGCAGCGGCGATTGATGTTGATGTGTACTTGATCAATAGAAGCCTGCCAAGTACGCTTGATGGAGGCATTCTGGAAGAAAATTGGTCAGATAAACCGGTTGATTACTCACATCTAAAAGTATTTAGCTTCATTGCGTATTCTTTAGTTGATAAGGTAGAAAGGAGTAAGCTTGACCCTAAATCTAGGTAGTATGCTTTCATCGGATATGGTGGGGATGAGTTCGGATATAAGCTGTAGGATTACACAAGTAAGAAAGTAATACGAAGCTAGAATGTTATCTATGATGAGCAGTATTTGTACAAAGAAGAAAAGCAAGCCAAGGAGGGTGCAGTACGTGAGTTCGTCGAGTTAGGTGGAACTCAAGAAAGCATTCAGGTTCCTACAAGTGGTGATCAGAACATGGATGAAGCCGCAGTGCAAGATCAAGATCAAGAACATGATAGTGACCATGTTCAACAATCAGATATGCTATTTCTGAGGAGATCTATGAGAGAAAAAAGGATACCTGAAAGAATTATGACCGACTTCGTTTTGTACATAGATGCGGGAGAGCCCGAATCCCTTGAAGAAGCAACAAACGATGGTGCTAGCAAACGGTGGGAGCAAGTTATGGACAAGGAGATGGAATCTTTGAAGAAGGACCATACATGAGACCTAGTGAAGCTACCCAAGGATTGGAAAACATTGCTTAATAGATGGGTGTACAGGATTAAAGATGAGGCTGATGTTGTGAAGCGGTACAAGGCTCGTTTGGTAGTCAAGGGACACGCACAAAAATAAGGTATTGACTATCAAGCGATTTTTTCCTCTGTGGTAAAGATGATATCTATTTAGGTGATCCTTAGTATTGTGGAGGTGGAGGATTTACACTCAGAGCAGCTAGATGTCAAGACTGCATTCCTTCATGGAGATTTGGAGGGGATTTATATGATGCAACCACCGGGATACGAGATGAAGGAGAAGGAGAATATGGTGTGTAAGTTGCGAAAGAGCTTGAATGTCCTCAAGCAAGCTCTTAAGCAGTGGTATCTCAATTTCGATCAGTTCATGCTAGAGACAGGATTTGTGCGGAGTGAATCAGATATCTGCATCTACGTTCTAACTTTCAAGAATGGTGACTACATTATTTTGTCATTGTATGCGGATGCCATGTTGGTAGCGGGTCCGAGTTTCGAGAAAATTCAAAATTTGAAAAAAATGATGGCTGAGAAATTCTCTATGAAGGATTTGGGAGAGGCCAAGCAAATCTTGGGTATGAAGATCGTTGGAGATAGAAAGCAGCGGAAGTTATGGTTATTGCAAATGAACTACATTGAGTTGGTTTTGAAGCGGTTCAACATGGATAAGTCAAAGTCGGTGAGTACGCCCTTAGCGAAGCATTTCAAACTCTTTCAAACTCATGAAAGAGTTGTGCCCAACAACTCAAGAGCAGAAGGACGAGATGGCGAGAGTATCATATGCTTCTGCGGTGGGGAGTTTGATGTATGCGATGATGAGTACGAGACCTGATATTGCACATGCAATAGGAGTTGTTAGCCGAATGCAGTGAAATGCATTTTGAGGTATCTTAGGGGTACATCTAGTCACTGTTTATGCTTGTGGATGACTCTCTAGAGGTGCAAGGGTGCGTTGATGCAGACTATTCGGAAGATCGAGATAGTGGAAAGAGCACAACGGCATAATATTCACGGTTGGGGGAACAACGATTAATTGGGTCTCTCAATTGTAAAAGGTGGTGGCATTGTCAACTATAGAGATAGAGTACGTGGCGATCACGGAAGCCAGTAAAGAGATGATATGGCTGCAAGGGTTACTTGAAGAATTAGGTAAAAAGAAAGGCTTCAACACCCCGTGGAGCGACAACCAAAGCGCGATACATTTAGCGAAAAATCCGGCATATCACTCTCGGACGAAGCACATCAAAGTGCAGTACCACTTCATTCGTATAGCGGTTGAATAGGAGGAGTTGACATTACAGAAAATCGCTGAAGAAAAGAATCCGACGGATATTTTCACCAAGATCGTAGACAGAGATAAGATGAATCTCTGTTGCAGGTTGGTGAATCTCTCCATGAAAATCTGATTAGGAGAGCATAGAGCGGAGTTGTGTGAAGTCCACTAGTGTCAAGAATCAAGGCTGAAGAATTTTCAAGTGGGAGAATGTTAGAAACGATGGAACTTTCTTAATGGAAGACGTTTGATTCAAAAAGGACGGCAGAAGTCTGAAGGTGTCAGTATCTTCATTTCAGATGTCTGGCAAAATCAACTTCAGACGTCTGGTATCTACACAAGAAATAATAGAGAAGGAGTCAGACATCTGCAGCTCATTGGGGCAGACGTTTGCAGGAGCCACGAAACCCAATCCAAGACAGAGGAAAACATCTGCCAAAGTGAACTGCAGACATCCCTCGGTGAATTCTCATGATAACTAACTTTGAAAAGTTTGTTTATTTTCTAGTAGTATTAGGATTAGAGTTTGCCTATTTAAAGGAACCCCTCATATATATTATTTACAGTCAATTTGCGAGAGATCATTATATGAGAGGGTGACGATTAGGGCTAGCGAATTTTGAGAGAAAATTCCTAGGGTTTGTTCGTGTAATTGTTTCGAAAATTATAGTGGAGATTTTGCAGATTCCGCTCTGCCGGGGACTAGCTATACGGTAGGTGAATCTCGTTAACAAATCTCATACCTCTCTATGTATGATTTTCTATTTTATTCTCGCATATTTATATTGTTCTTTCTTCGTTTAATTGCGTAATTGTGTTTTCGTGATTTTGGTATTGTCGCGAGCATTGTTCCGTATTTTGATCTCTCCCCGTCAATCCCCAATAAGAACATTATCTATTTGCCAAGGATTATAAATATTTAAAAAATTACTCTTAGAAATAATGTTGCCATGAAAATCATTCATAATTTGATGATATTCAATATCATTTATCACAGAAAACTTAAAAGAAATTGTATTGCATGAAAGAATTCTCATCGGTGAGAGAACATAAAGTGTAACCTGTTTAGGTTTGTCTTCTAAATTTTTGATTTTGACAAGCAATTTAAAGTAAATGTTCTCATTCTTGAAATGAATGTTATGCTTCATGTGAACAGGGGTACCAAAAGAGAACACGATTAGGGAACAAAGGTCCTCAGACTATCGATGCAGTGGTAAATTAGCAAAAGTAATCCAAACAGCGGAGGGAATATAAGAAATGGTGCCACCAAAATCATTAGTCCAAGGTCTAACCACTACTACAAATAAGGGTTGTCCCTACGGATTTATCCGTAGGAGCAAACCACTGTCCCTACGGATATATCCGTAGAGGTAAGAAATTACCCTGTAGGTGCAAGTCGCAGCCTTGAACATGCCCCTACGGTCAAAAACTTGCCTCTACGGAGTAATGTGTAGGTCCAGTTGTCCATATGGATTAGGCTGTAGGGACAAAGAATTTATTTAATTTATGATTTTATAAAATAAATTAGATGTCCTTACGAACTTATCCATAGGGCCAAGTAGTTGCCCTTACGGATAAGTGCGTAGGTATAAATCAGTAGGGACAAAATATCAGTGTTTACCCCAATCAGAGCAAAGCTCTGTTCAAATTCCAAGGTGGGAAAAGAAGCAATGCTTCTGTTTTTCTCCAATCAGAGCAAAGCTCTGTCTTGAAAATAAAAGTTAAAATAAATGAAGTAACGCTTCATTTCTCCTGCGCTGCACGCAGAGCGCCACGTGTCAAAATCGGACACGTTAGCGCAAGGAGCGCAGCGCCCAAGGTAGCATACTCCATCAGAGCAAATCTCTAAAAAAAAAAAAAAAGCTGCGCAGTGCGCGACACGTGTCAGCGCGCGCAGTGCGCACCTGCGCAATGCTCAGTGCGCAGCTGCGCAACTAAAAAAAAAAAAAAAGTTGCGCAGTGCGCTGCGCGACACGTGTCAGCGCGCGCAGTGCGCAACTGCGCAGTGCTCAGTGCGCAGTTGCGCAACTAAAAAAAAAAAAAAAAGCTGCGCAGTGCGCTGCGCGACACGTGTCAGCGCGCGCAGTGCGCAACTGCGCAACTAAAAAAAAAAAAGCTGCGCAGTGCGCTACGCGACACGTGTCAGCGCAGCTGTGCAGTGCGCTGCGCGACACGTGTCAGCGCGCGCAGCTGTGCAACTGCGCAACTAAAAAAAAAAACGCGACACGTGTCTGCGCAGTTGCGCCAGCACAGCTGCGCGACACGTGTCACGCGCTGGAGAGTTGCGCAAAAACAGAATGAAAATTTAAGAAAATCTTTTCTGTTTTTGTTAAAGCAAGAAGATTTCTTCTGTAAAACAGGGGCCTTTGGATCAAAAATCCAACGGTGGGGAAAATTCCCCAAATCACTCAGAAAAAGATCTCTTTAACAAATTTAACTAATTTATGAGCACTATAAAAAGGACCCTAGACCTCATTTCAAGAGGAGGAAGATCTTGCTAAAAAAAAAGGAGAAAGAGGACTCTGAAGAACGCCTCAAGAATATAAAAAAAAAAGGTAAAAACCTTTGAAAGAAGAGAAATTTCTCTTGTGAACAAGATCATGGATCTTCAGTAAATAAATAAATAAAAAAATAAAATAAAAATAAAAATAGTGCCTTGCACTTGTTTTATGAACCATCGGTTCTTGAACCTAAAAGGTTCTTAAATTAATAGTGCTTTGCACTTTCATGAACGTTTGGTTCTCTGAGATAAGAAAAACAAGAAAAACTTGTTTTTTCTTAGATCTAAATCAAATAGTGCCTTGCACTTGTTTTATGAACCATCGGTTCTTGAACATAAAAGGTCTTAAATTAATAGTGCTTTGCACTTCTTATGAACCACTGGTTCCCTAAAACAAGAAAAAACAGAAATAAAAAGGATAGTGCTTTGCACTTTTATGAACCTTTGGTTCTTGAAATAAAAAGAAAAACTTGTTTTTCTTTGATCTAAATTAGATCAAGAAATCAAATAGTGCTTTGCACTTCTTTTATGAACCATTGGTTCTTGAATCTAAAAGATTCTCAAATTAATAGTGCTTTGCACTTATAAATCTGCACTGTTGCGCTCTCTGATTGGCGCAAAGCGCTTGACAAATGCAATGCATTTCCTAAAGGGCCAGGCCCAAACCAAAAGACCTAGTAGGCCTAATTAAATTGCAGTGCAATAAAAGGGGCAGAGCCCAAACAAAATAGATGCTCTGCATCATTTATAAAAGGGCAGAGCCTAAACAAAACAAAAATAATGCAATGCATTATTTAAAAAGGGACAAGGCCTTAACTCAGGCCTAATTGGCCAAAGACAAATAAAAATATTGAACATTCAACTGGACTTAGCCCAATCATGGCCATAAGTCCTCAAATTAAATTGACTGAGCACGGCTGCTCCCTAAATGAATTTACATCCGATTCGAGGGTACATCTCCGAACTCCTTTGACACTTATCGTTGTAATCCTTCAACGACGTCAGAAAGGTGACGGGTCCCAACGACCACACATGAATATGGACTGCGGGGTCCTTAAACTCGTGGACCGAAATGTCCATAAACTAATATTGGACCGAAATGTCCCTAAACTAATATTCGACCGAAACGTCCCTAAACTAATATTGGGCCGAGACGTCCTTAAACTAATATTGGACCACCATGTCCTTAAACTGGTATTGGACCACCATGTCCCTAAACCGGCACAATAGAGCCCAAATGCTCTTTTGTCGGATCTAAACGATCCCGTTAAGTCGATCTTAGTCCCAAACTGGACTAACGTATCCTTAACAACCGTTTAAGTTGATCTTAGCCTCAAATATGGCTAACGCATTCTTAAACCTTTAAACAGAATTTAGTCCCAAATTGGACCGTAAATTCCCCCAATCAACTTTGGCTCAAGGGTACATCTCTGAACTCCTCTGACATTTGTCGTTGTAATTCTTCAACGTCGTCAGAGAGGTGACGGGTCCCGACGACCATACATGCAATGGACCACTATGTCCCTAAACTGGAACAATAGAGCCCAAATGCTCTTTTGTCGGATCTAAACGATCCCGTTAAGTTGATCTTAGTCTCAAACAGGACTAACGTATCCTTGACGAACGTTTAAGTCGATCTTAGCCGCAACGCGACTAAGGCATTCTTAAACTGAAAACACCAAACCCAAATCTAAGTAAATACGGATTTGGACTAATCCACGTCCTACGGACGACGGCATTACTCAGTCTCCGTATACAATCCACGGGCAACCACAAACAAAACAAACACCCACGACACGAAGTGAAATTCTGGAGAAGGAGAAAGTTGTTACCGCGAAGCGGTAGCGTAATTAACTGCAGGGGCTTGCGCCTGCAGGGAAGAGCGTCCCCACAATCAAAAACCCCTCTAGCGAGGGGGAATCTGACAAAGTCTGCTACATCGGCCGCATCCGTCTAAACTTTCGATACACGGTGCCATAAATCAACTTGGCATCTTCGGAGAGGTGGACGGATAGCACCAATTAGCATCTGTCCCGAATCTCAGCGTCAGGCCATCGCGGTCCTGTGCGCCGCCGTTCGGAGGGGAACAGATTCTGGCACGCCCGGTGGGACCTCTTCCTCTTTCCACTCCACACTTCGTGTGTCGTGTTCGCGAACAAATCGCGGTTTGCTGTGATTGCCTGTGGATTCAAGATACTAAGATTTGGTGTCTTGCTTTATGCAGAAAATAGAAAATCGATGGCTTCGAACTGCACCGCCCGCAGCAATAACTCTCGCTCCGTCATTGCTGGAGGAGTGACTTATGGGCCCCAGGCGGCCTCCATTTTCAAAATGCCGGTGGAGCAGATGGCTCAAGCCACCACTGGATTATTTTTTGAGACCATGCTCCCACCAATGAGCTTCAACGCCCTAATGACATTGCAAGAAGCTCCAAAGAAGTCGGTCTTCGATCGACTTACCACTGCCGTGACCCCTCTCAACGGGTCGTCCAACTCCACTGCTTCAGTTTTTAACGGACTAGGCCAGAGCTCTAACAGGCTCATGAAGAAGCCTGCCATACCAGAAGGCGTTATCTCGAAGTGGATAGCCATTCCAACTCACGTTCCTGGCAAAATCACCAGGGTTGCTCCCCATATTCAGAAGTCCGCTTCTGACAAGTTAGCCGTCCCCGTTCAACGGACGTCGATATTCAAAAAGCTGGTACCAGTATATTCTGACCAACACAGGGGGCATGAGGAGGTCGCCCCTATAGCTGAAACAACTCCATCAGCACGACATGCCCGACGTCGCTACTGGCTCCGAGTGAGGAAGGCTGGGGGCAACTCCCCCTCTGGGATAACTCCGTCAGCTCCGATGGTGAGGATCGATGCTGCTGTTCCAACCAGGAACAGATTTGAGTTGCTGAACTCGGTGCGCAGAAACTCTCCTACTGCGGTGCTAAAGCGAACTCCTTCACCTGTGGAGAATACTCCAGAGAAGAAGCTAGAGCAGCCCCCTCAACGGCTGTCCTCTAAAATTTACAAAGTCTGACGACAGGTCCAAGAGTCGGTGATCGATCAAGACTGTCTCCGACGACAGAAAAAGATGAAGGTTCGGCAGGGGAATGATTACTCTGTCAAACCACAAAAAGCAAAAGCTACTTGGGTGCCCACTACAACGGCTCCCTTGACTCCAATCACTCAAAAAAGGAGGCCACAAAAAGCCCCTGTGAACATGGCGAAGCATAAAAGCGCTGAACACAAACGCCCCAAATCTGGGGGCATGGTGGTGCACACTGTTTATATGGCTTCTGGAAAGGAGGAAAGCCGCGCTTCTACGGGCCACCGACCGCTCACCCGATCCGTGACAAAAGCCCAGGAGCAACAACAAAAGCTTCAGGAAATGATGACTACAATGGCTGCACTCACTGAGCCAAAAGAAAGCTCTGAAATGTCTTCGGATGAGCGTCAAGAACAAGAAACCGACGCTGACTTTTTACGCAGAGTTCTCGAAAAGAGGGACAAAGAAGCTGCAGAGCAAACGGCTAACATAAAACAGATGGCGCTCCTCTTCCAAGATATGGTAGGGATGATGTTACAACCGGACCCTCCTGCTGAAGATCCTCCGATCGTCCTTGAAGACGACAGGGGAGAAACGTCAAATCCTCCGCCGGCTTTATCAACAGCCAAGGAGGAGGCAATCTCCAAAGTCGACCTAGACGAATATATAGCTCAGCAGATCCGGGTTCATCAGGCGAATGAAGCGGCTGGGCAAATTGTTAGAACCGGACGACCGTATCCGGGCTGGTATGACCAAATCAGTTACCCGTCAGGATATACGATCCCTAAATTCCACGTATATAAAGGGACAGGGAATCCGCATCAGCATGTCGCTCAATTCAGGGCCTTATGCGGCAATACTGGAGGAGATGACAAATTGTTGCTACGTCAATTCGTCGGCAGCTTAGCAGAAACAGCCTTTGAATGGTATTCGGAGCTACCTAACGACTCTGTCAAAACATTTGCAGAGATAGAACTGCTGTTTACACAAAGATTCGCGAGTGCTAGTGAACGCACCCTGATAACAGCACTAATAAATGCCAGGATAAGGCCAAGCGAAACGTGGGTTCAATACGCAACACGACGGCGGAACCTATGGTCGAAATGCGAACAACGCATAGAAGAGGCACCTGCGGTAGGCATGTTTGTGGGAACTCTCGATCCGCAGGCGACCATCTCGCAATTCATGATGTTCTTCAGGCCGACCACCTTCCAGGCCTTGATCGACAAATTAGCCCAAATGGACCAGATGGGCCATAAGCCGTCTCCTCCAAGACCCGATCCCCGAAATGAGAAAGGAAAAGCGATCATCGTCGCCAATGCTCAACAACAGTCGAGCAACTCAAAGCCGGTCGTTCGCCAAAACAACGTGCGTCCACGCCCATCTCTCGAAGAGAGGCTAGGACGTCCTTACTCGTTTCCTCAGAATAAAACGAGAAGACTGTTTGAGCTGGCAGTGCGTAACAGACTCATCAATCTGCCGAGTCCAAAGCGTCTGTCGCAGCCAGGCGATCTTAATAATCCCAATTATTGCCCTTACCACCAAACGGTAAGTCACCCGATTGAGGATTGTTTCGTCTTTAAGGGATGGATCGAAGATCAGTACCTACAAGGCAAGTTCGCGCTGTCGGAAAACTGGAAGGTAAACCCACCACAGCCACACTCTCCAAAGAAAACGGATACGTCGGGGGCAACTTGTTCTTTCGTCGAGGATGAAAACGATGGAGAAAACTTATCGGATGAACCCGAAGACTACGTAGCGACTTGTCATGTGATTTCTCATTCACTGACGGATGATGAGGAGGCTCCTTGCGCTAAGAAATCAATGGCGAACCCTGAGCCAGAGATTCTACAGCCATCAGACGAGTTAATCGATGTCTTCCTAAATGAAATTCGTTTGAAAGCAAAAGCCAATCAAGAGCGTGAAATGGCCATACTGGAAAAAGCCAAGGCATTCCCGTCAAATCAAAAGCCATCCACTGCGGATAAAAACAAATTCAAGACGAGGAAAAGGTTCGCCAAAGCTCTGTCAGTAGGAATGAAGCTACCGCCCTCTGAAGAAAATACTCTCGCTGAGGCAGAGATGCACCCTAACTTCTGTTTATATCATCAGAAGATCATACATCCTACCGAAGACTGCGAATCCTTTAACTGTTGGTGGCAAGGGTATGTCGCTCAAAAGCAACACTTCGACGGGACAAAGTGTGAAGCTTGTGGACATCGGAAAAATGCGATATATGAGCGCAAAAAAGTCGCCGACGATTGCCATATAGCCGACTCTAAGGTATCGCAAATTATCACCTTTGGAAGCAACTCTGACGAAGAAGCTATCCCCAACTCTTCCCTCGGGGAATCTATTTCAAAAATAAAGGAATTGAGAAGCTGCGAGAACGTTCAGCCATGCAATCGCATGCTACTCGGAAAAAATCCCGACCCCGTAAGCAAAGGACCGAACAAGAAGAACAAAGGAAAAGGAAAAACGGCCCTCGTCGCCAGCACTCAACAACAATCAGGTGACCCTAGACCGGTTGCTCGCCAAAGCAACAAGCGGCAATCCCTCCAAGAAAAGTTGAAACGTCCTTACTCGTTTCCGCAAGATAAAACAAGGGGACTGTTCGAGCTGGCAGTGTGCAACAGACTCATCAATCTGCCGGCTCCAAAACGTCCGTTGCGGCCAGGAGATGTTAATAATCATAACTATTGCCCTTACCACCAAACAGTAGGTCACCTGATCGAGGACTGCTACGTCTTCAAAAACTGGGTTGAAGACCAATACCAACAGGGCAAGTTTGCGCTGTCTGAGAACTGGAAGGTGAGACCGCCACAACCGCACGCTCCGAAGAAGATGGATACGCCGGGGGCATCATGTTCATTCATGGAGAAAGACTCATAGACCGAAAAGTCAATAAACTAGATATTCGCCTCAAATACGGCGACGACGGACCGAAACGTCCTTAAACTAACAACGGACCGAGATGTCCTTAAACTAATGATGGACCGCAATGTCCTAAAACTTGCAAATGACCGAAATGTTTTTAAACTACTACCGCAGCATTCTCAGGCTGACGAGAAAAAAAAACGGTATGTCCATAAGCAAAATGGGCACGGAAGAAAACCCGAAAGGGCTCCGTGAGTAAAAACAGCAGGACTACCGGCGAGTGTTCGTGAAAACCCGAAAGGGCGCGACCTCGTTAATAAAAAAAAAAGAGAGAAGAAGAAAATAAAGAAAAAAAAACGGTATGTCCATAAGCAAAACGGGCATGGAGGAAAACCCGAAAGGGCTCCGTGAGTAAAAACAGCAGGGCTATCGGCGAGTGTTCGTGAAAACCCGAAAGGGCGCGACCTCGTAAAAAAAAATAAAAAAATAAAAAGAATAAAAAAAAACGGTATGTCCATAAGCAAAATGGGCACGGATGAAAACCCGAAAGGGCTCCGTGAGTAAAAACAGCAGGGCTACCGGCGAGTGTTTGTGAAAACCTGAAAGGGCGCAACCTCGTTAAGAAACACTTATAGGGTCCTCTCGACCCTGTAAGGAGAAACCACCTGCGTGAGATCCTTACGACTCACAAAGGAACAACACACTTAGGGATCCCCACGATTCCGAAGGAGAAAATACACTTGCGAGATCCTCACGACTCGTAAGGAGAACTCTCTTGTGGGACCCTTACGGCTCATAAGATTTGAAAGTCTTAAGTTGCAGAAACCTTAACCTGTTCTTAAGCAGCCCCCACAACCTTCGATATTGCCTTACAAGCGGCTCATAATGACCCTTGTATACAATCCACGGGCACGAATAAATATTTCCCTAACAAAGTCCTATCCGTGACTAGGGATATGCTTGTACAGCAAACAACACTTGTAAGTCCTCTCGACTTATAAGGAGAAAACCCTTTTGTAAGATCCTTACGACTTACAAGAGAACATGCACTTAGGAATCCTCACGATTCCCAAGGAGAAAACACACCTACAAGATCCTCACGACTTGTAGGGAGAAATACCTTTGTGAGACCCTTACGGCTCATGAAGTCAAAAGCCTTAGCCGACAGGACCCTTAATCCTGTTTACTAAGCCACCTTTGTTCGGGATCGACAGAGGCAAATGATGATTCGCTCCTGGCAATATTCCAGTTGTAGCGATGCTGATGCCTAAATCGGTATCAAATTCCAAGTCCTTTCATGGCAGATGATGATTCGCTCCTGGCAATATTCCAGTTGTAGCGATGCTGATGCCTAAATCGGTATCAAATTCCAAGTCCTTTCATGGCAGATGATGATTCACTCCTGGCAATATCCCAGTTGCAGCGATGCTGATGCCTAGACCGGTATCAAATTCCAAGTCCTTTTACGGCAAATGATGATTCGCTCCTGGCAATATTCCAGTCGCAGCGATGCTGATGCCAAGATTGGTATCAGATCCCAAATCCCCTACTCGAAAAAAAAAATCAGCGAGCCAAAAAAAAATATATATATATATATGCATACGAAATAGCCGAAATGATGGGGCAGCTTGCAAGCAAAATCAGCAAGTAAAAATGTATGCATGCAAAATAGCCGAAATGGTTGGGCAACTCGCAATAAAAAGCAGCGAGTAAAAAGAAAAATAGCCGAAATGATTGGGCACCGCGAAAAATAGCCGAAATGATTGGGCAATCGCGATTTTCGCGATATAAAAAGCTGAAATGATAGAGCATCGCGGAAAGAATAAAAAAATGAAAAAATGAAACTTTTTGCCCTACAGGTGAAATCACATCGATCCCTGTATACAATCCAGGGGCACAGATAAAAAGGGAACAATACCTTCACAACAGGCTCCACCAGAAAGCGAAGCCAAATCTCGACGGTTCATAGATAACCTAGAGACCATCTCGACATTTGTCGCAATATTACAGACACGATGTCAACAAATGAAGCAAAGGAAGGTCCCTAACTTCAGGGTCTCGACGTCAATATCGACAACTTAAAGATCACCAACGGCGTTTTTCCTCACTCCAACTAGATACAGACATGACGTCAACAACTGACCTCAGAATCGCAACGAAACGGAACCATGACAAAGTCCCTAGTTCCAAATCTCAATGGCCACGTCTACAGCCTGGAGACCAACAACGGTGTGCCTCCTCATTCCAACAGGACACAGATGTTATACCATCAAGCGGAGCGATGGCAAAATCCCAGCTTCACCTTAGCATTCGTCTCGTTACAACAGACGCAATGTCAACAACGGCGTTCCTTCGCAGCCCAGCGGGGTGTACATGCAAAGTTAACAAAAGACCCCATGGTCGAAACAAAGCGGAGTGATGGCAAAATCCCAGCTCCACCTCAGCATTCGTCTCAATACACCAGACGCAGTGTAAGCAAACGAAGCGAAGGCCACATTCCTAGCTTCAACGTCTTTACGGTAACTCACATAAAACCGGAAAGACAATCGGAGACCATCTCACATAAAGTGGTCACCTCCTTGACGTTCGTCTCGATACAGTAGACGAAATGTCAACCTCAGCGTTCTTCCTCCAGCAGGGATTCAGACATGACAAAGCAAATGAAGCGAAGGCCACATTCCTGGATTCAACGTCTTTACGGTAACTCACATAAAACCGGAAAGACAATCGGAGATCATCTCGCATCAGCACAGAGTGGTCACCACCTTGACGTTCGTCTCGATACAGCAGACGAGATGTCACCCCAATGTTCGTCTCGACACAGCAGGCGCAACGTCATTAAACGAATGGAGCCACAGCAAAATCCCTAGTTCCAAACCTCGGCGGTTCACCAGCAACCTAGAGACAACCTCGACGTCCGTCTCGATACAGCAGACGAGATGTCACCCCAACGTTCGTCTCGACACAGCAGACGCAACGTCATCAAACAAACGGAGCCACGGCAAAATCCCTAGTTCCCACCGCAACATTCGTCTCGATACAGCAGACGCAATGCCAGCAAACGAAGCAAAGGCCAAATTCCTAGCTTCAGGGTCTTGACGGCAACTCATATAAAACCCGAAAGACTATCGGAGATCATCCCACACCAGCGCGGAGTGGTTATGACTCATCGGGGCTCTCCAAAATGAGCCTAACCTCAAGTAAAAAGCGGCATGGCAAATTCCTAGCGCTTGCTCTTCCGACGGTCAAACTGCCAAGGAGGATTGCTTGAAGACGTCTTGTCCAGCCCCCGAAGGGATCAGAGACACGGCAGTCGCAGGGCTACTCGAACAGCACGATTGCCTATCGAGGACTATATCAGCTTATGCGACGGTACGATGGCCAAAACCCTAAGTACCACCAACCTTAACGGGCTTCTGGCGTAAAGAGCAGAGGTTAAATACGACGTTAAGATGTTCTTGCGAGAAACGTTCGATTCGTCTCGACTTGTGAAAAATTGTCGAGGCGGCTCGACTCGTGAGATAAAGCCTTAGGCAGTGGGCATAAAAGAAGCCTGTTTCCTAAGCATTGGGACCCTGCGAGTTGGCCCAAAACGGTCTCTTGCATACCATCCATGGGTCTCACTCTCCCACGTCGAACTTCGACAAGGAGGGAAGCAATCGCTTACAAGTCCTCTCGACTCGTAAGAGGGAAAAATTCTCTTGTAGGATCCTTACGACTTACAAGAGAAAACCACACTTAGGAATCCTCACGATTCCTAAGGAGAAAAACCCGCCTACGAGATCCTCTCGATCCGTAGGGAGAAAAGTCTCTATGAGACCCTCACGGCTCATAGAGTTGAAAAGTCTTAGGCAGCAGATCTGAACCTGCGGCCTAAGCCCTCGCTATCTCGTGAAGAAATCAAGAAGCTTACTCTATTACCTGCTAATTGTGACGACATGCTGAGAAAGAGGAAAAGCAACAGAAAGAGCATCCGATTTACATTTGATCAAGCATTCAAGACACATTCATTCATGCATGGGCAAAAAGACTCAGGACAAAAGATATATAATAAAGACAAGCTGGGATAAAAAAAATTCATTAATATTGCCCGAAGTTCTTACAGTCATAAAAACAATAAATGAAAGTTACAATGGAATAACCTCAGATCCAGGGCATGAATTGAGGAATTCAAAAGCGACCCTATCTATGACTTTCCAAGCCTCGCGGACCATCCTAGTGTGCTTCCTTTCGCGAGCACAAGCGTCAGGGTCCCTTCCGATGTCTTCCACCCTCCGATAAGCAGCGAGTATGGCAGACTGTTGAAAGACCTTGTGCAAGAGGTCGATAAGACTGTCTCGCCGTCTCTTCGAGATAAAATTCAATAGGTAGACAGAGTGCACCTTGTCCTCAGCGGCATCCAACACCCTAAGCGGCACGCCGGAACAGAATAGGGGAAGCGCTTCCCAGATAGCTCCCACAATAAGTTTAAGAAGAGAGGAAAGGCGGGGAAGCAGTGGACCATTGTATGCGTCGAAGCGACTCATTATTTCAGCACACTCCTCGTTTGTGAACTCCTGATTTTGAGAGCGGCCAAGTCGGCGGATGTCCTCATGAGAGATGATCTCGTTAAGAGCGTACATGTGGGCGTTCATTGTTCCTGTGAAAGCGGATCAACAGAATTACCAGGAAGACTGATTAAGCAAAACGATATAATGCACTGAGGAATAAAATGCCATCTTTAAGTTCCAAGATCCATGAAGAATTCTTAAGAGTTCTTCTATATGATTTAGGAGGAGCAAAGCTCCATTAATGAATTAAGAAAATCCAAGGAAAATCTTTCAGAGAGCAGAGCTCTATGGAACCCTAGTAGGGTCTCCTTTAGTTCTCTTTAGATCCCTTTAAGACCTGTAGAGCAAAGCTCTGCTAAATGAAACCCTAAATAGGTTTCCTTTAGATCAGGGATGTATTGAGAGCGAGGCTCTATCAATGAAAATTAATTTAATTTAATTTAATCCAAATTAAAATTTTCACCTAAAAGTTTTAAGAATTTAACTCTTAAAGTTCTTGAAAATAAAGAGCAGGGCTCTGAGTTCTGAAAGTAAAATTTTAGAAATGAGAATCATCTAAGGGACCAAAGGTCCTATTTATAGGCATCAAGTGCCCTTTCAGCTTCTAAGGGATGGCGCGACGGTTCGGAGTCTGCCACCGCTGCGCTCACGTTAGGAGGTCACGTAAGCGCAACGGTGGGGGGGCATCTGTTTACCCCAATCAGAGCAAAGCTCTGTTCAAATTCCAAGGTGGAAAAAGAAGCAATGCTTCTGTTTTTCTCCAATCAGAGCAAAACTCTGTCTTGAAAATAAAAGTTAAAATAAATGAAGTAACGCTTCATTTCTCCTGCGCTGCACGCAGAGCGCCACGTGTCAAAATCGGACACGTTAGCGCAAGGAGCGCAGCGCCCAAGGTAGCGTACTCCATCAGAGCAAATCTCTAAAAAAAAAGTTGCGTAGTGCGCAGCTGCGCAGTGCGCTGCGCGACACGTGTCAGCGCGCGCAGTGCGCAACTGCGCAGTGCTCAGTGCGCAGCTGCGCAACTAAAATAAAAAAATTGCGCAGTGCGCAGCTGGGCAGTGCGCTGCGCGACACGTGTCAGCGCAGCTGCACAGTGCGCTGCGCGACACGTGTCAGCGCGCGCAGTGCGCAACTGCGCAGTGCTCAGTGCGCAGTTGTGCAACTAAAAAAAAAAAGTTGCGCAGTGCGCTGCACGACACGTGTCAGCGCGCGCAGTGCACAGTGCGCAACTGCGCAACTAAAATAAAATAAAAAAAGCTGCGCAGTGCGCTGCGCGACACGTGTCAGCGCGCGCAGTGCGCAACTGCGCAACTAAAGAAAAAAAAAAGAAGCACGACACGTGTCTGCGCAGTTGCGCACGCACAGCTGCGCACGCACAGCTGCGCGACACGTGTCACGCACTGGAGAGTTGCGCAAAAACAGAATGAAAATTTAAGGAAATCTTTTCTGTTTTTGTTAAAGCAAGAAGATTTCTTCTGTAAAACAGGGGCCTTTGGATCAAAAATCCAACGGTGGGGAAAATCCCCAAATCACTCAGAAAAAAATCTCTTTAACAAATTTAACTAATTTATGAGCACTATAAAAAGGACCCTAGACCTCATTTCAAGAGGAGGAAGATCTTGCTAAAAAAAAAGGAGAAAGAGGACTCTGAAGAACGCCTCAAGAATATAAAAAAAAAAGGTAAAAACCTTTGAAAGAAGAGAAATTTCTCTTGTGAACAAGATCATGGATCTTCAGTAAATAAATAAATAAAAAAATAAAATAAAAATAAAAATAGTGCCTTGCACTTGTTTTATGAACCATCGGTTCTTGAACCTAAAAGGTTCTTAAATTAATAGTGCTTTGCACTTTCATGAACCTTTGGTTCTCTGAGATAAGAAAAACAAGAAAAACTTGTTTTTTCTTAGATCTAAATCAAATAGTGCCTTGCACTTGTTTTATGAACCATCGGTTCTTGAACCTAAAAGGTTCTTAAATTAATAGTGCTTTGCACTTCTTATGAACCACTGGTTCTCTAAAACAAGAAAAAACAGAAATAAAAAGGATAGTGCTTTGCACTTTTATGAACCTTTGGTTCTTGAAATAAAAAGAAAAACTTGTTTTTCTTTGATCTAAATTAGATCAAGAAATCAAATAGTGCTTTGCACTTCTTTTATGAACCATTGGTTCTTGAATCTAAAAGATTCTCAAATTAATAGTGCTTTGCACTTATAAATCTACACTGTTGCGCTCTCTGATTGGCGCAAAGCGCTTGACAAATGCAATGCATTTCCTAAAGGGCCAGGCCCAAACCAAAAGACCTAGTAGGCCTAATTAAATTGCAGTGCAATAAAAGGGGCAGAGCCCAAACAAAATAGATGCTCTGCATCATTTATAAAAGGGCAGAGCCTAAACAAAACAAAAATAATGCAATGCATTATTTAAAAAGGGACAAAGCCTTATCTCAGGCCTAATTGGCCAAAGACAAATAAAAATATTGAACATTCAACTGGACTTAGCCCAATCATGGCCATAAGTCCTCAAATTAAATTGACTGAGCACGGCTGCTCCCTAAATGAATTTACATCCGGTTCGAGGGTACATCTCCGAACTCCTTTGATACTTATCGTTGTAATCCTTCAACGACGTCAGAGAGGTGACGGGTCCCAACGACCACACATGAATATGGACTGCGGGGTCCTTAAACTCGTGGACCGAAATGTCCCTAAACTAATATTCGACCGAAACGTCCCTAAACTAATATTGGGCCGAGACGTCCATAAACTAATATTGGACCACCATGTTCTTAAACTGGTATTGGACCACCATGTCCCTAAACTGGCACAATAGAGCCCAAATGCTCTTTTGTCGGATCTAAACGATCCCGTTAAGTCGATCTTAGTCCCAAACTGGACTAACGTATCCTTAACAACCGTTTAAGTTGATCTTAGCCTCAAATATGGCTAACGCATTCTTAAACCTTCAAACAGACTTTAGTCCCAAATTGGACTGTAAATTCCCCCAATCAACTTTGGCTCAAAGGTACATCTCTGAACTCCTCTGACATTTGTCATTGTAATTCTTCCACGTCGTCAGAGAGGTGACGGGTCCCGACGACCATACATGCAATGGACCACTATGTCCCTAAACTGGAACAATAGAGCCCAAATGCTCTTTTGTCGGATCTAAACGATCCCGTTAAGTTGATCTTAGTCTCAAACAGGACTAACGTATCCTTGACGAACGTTTAAGTCGATCTTAGCCGCAACGCGACTAAGGCATTCTTAAACTAAAAATACCAAACCCAAATCTAAGTAAATACGGATTTGGACTAATCCACGTCCTACGGACGACGGCATTACTCAGTCTCCGTATACAATCCACGGGCAACCACAAACAAAACAAACACCCACGACACGAAGTGAAATTCTGGAGAAGGAGAAAGTTGTTACCGCGAAGCGGTAGCGTAATTAACTGCAGGGGCTTGCGCCTGCAGGGAAGAGTGTCCCCACAATCGAAAACCCCTCTAGCGAGGGGGAATCTGACAAAGTCTGCTACATCGGCCGCATCCGTCTAAACCTTCGATACACGGTGCCATAAATCAACTTGGCATCTTCGGAGAGGTGGACGGATAGCACCAATTAGCATCTGCCCCGAATCTCAGCGTCAGGCCATCGCGGTCCTGTGCGCCGCCGTTCGGAGGGGAACAATCAGGTATCCTAATATTTGGTTCCTGCGGATACCTGTGTAGGGGCATTTGTTTGCCCCTACGGATATATCCGTAGGGGCAAGCGTAACCCCTAATACTGAGATCATAGGGGCAAAATATCAGGTATCCTGATATTTTGCCCCTACGGATAAATCTGTAGGTACATTGTTGGGCCCTACGGATTAATCCGTAGGGGCAATATTGGGCCCTACGGATTAATCCGTAGATACATATTATCAGGTTTTTTTTAAAAAAAAAGGGCTGCCTATTTTTTTCTCGCTCTGTGCACAATAATATATACATCGTATATAAAATTAATCATCACGCAGAACATATATCGCAGTATTCAGAATCACATTTCACGCATAATATACAAAAGAATTCAAAAAGCAGAATATAATATCAATATAAACACGCAAACGCCACCAATATCAATATCGTCCAAAATGTAGTACAATATGTATCATATAAATAAATACATGTTTAAAATATAAGAATCAAAAAGCTACCCTAGCTCGGTCCAGCTCCACCTCTGATAAACGCCATAATCTGGCGCGCCTGCTCCTCGGATATATCCTGAGTCAATAAATCATGCAATGCGGAGCGTGCGGGAGTCTGAGCGGGTTGTGGAGCTGTAGGAGTGGTCTGCGCAGCCGCCGTCGAGGTAGTGACTTGCGGAGCCACGGCTGCGGGAGTCTGAGCGGGCAGTGGAGCTATAGGAGCTGTCTGCGGAATCGCAGCTGATGTAGTGGCTTGCGGAGCCGCAGCCGAAAGAGATGCATGTGGAGGCTCGGCCGATGTACCCTGTCGCGTCTGGACCTACGTGTGTAATAAGCGAGTAAGAACTGTTTATTATTCGAATTCGTATCATTATCAAGTTATTTCGAAACCCCAATCTATGTATACTTAGGGACTTAGGCCTTGTTTGGATATCTAGTTTGGAAAACCGTAGTTTATTTTAATTAGATATGTATGTATGATTAATCAAAGCTAAGTCTACAACCAAATAAGCTCAGGCTACGTACTAATATTGGATATGTTGCTATCTATAATATGACATAATATTTTACTATTAAGTAGTTGTTTATGTCATAATTTTGCATTATTATATTCCCCATTCTTATTCATTTTTATAAATAAACAGGTGCTTTTGATCCATGTCTGCTACATAGTTGCAGGTTACAGGTTCTCGGAACAAAAACAGTGAAATTGAAGAAAAGATGATACAAAAGTGAGACTACGACCGATAAATGGTAGAATCTTGATCATGTCTATATTTTGAAGAACAAACGAAGATCAATGAACAAGTTCACAAAGTACAAAGGCAGCAAAAAGATTCAAGACTTCAACACGAAGCAAACGGTAAAAGTCCACGACATTATGCACTGTGGAAATCTGGAAGAAACTAGAAGACATTCTGAAGAACCAACTGAAGAAAACGGAATAAAATAGCAACAGACAGAAGCCATAGAAAATTGAGCCATCAAGCCCTTCATATGGCCGCGGATCCGCGGCCAAACATGGGTTTTGGCCGCGGTTCCGCGGCCATGGTGCGCACGTGTCGGTGCGTCGTTTGACGACGTGTCGGTGCGTTGACTGGGCTTCTTTAGGGTATATTTGTAAATGCAGATGTGAATCGAATGTAACCCTAGGGTTTTTATGATCTATAAATAGAAAGCCTAAATCTCTTTTTGAGGTATGCCTCTTCTTGTGCCTCATTTTATTCATCCAAATTCAGAAATTTTAATTCTCTGTAAATGTTTGAAGAGCGCATCAAATAAAAATTAAAGTAAGTCTTTTCTTTTCTTGCCCTAGTTTAATTTTCCTTTCTGCCTAAGTATAACTTTTATTTATCTGCCCTAATTTATATTTTATTTATCTGTCGTAGATTAGATAATTAGGTTAATAAAAACAATCATAAAAATGAAATCTTTTTCCCTAATGAGTGAGTAGTTCCTCACTTGTTAGGGTTAGGAATATGAAAGGTTTGAGAGATGAAAAATCTCTCACCCCTTTCTTGCCCATCATACGTTTTTATAGGACTCCATGCATACATACACACACCGCTCACTACGGCACCATATCCCATGAGGTAGCAGTGATACCGTAGTTTAAAAGACCGATTGTATATGTTTTCCATGGAGGTTAGGGTAAGAATTAAGAAAGGACGGACAAGGTCCTCGAGGAAGAAACATAGTTTCTTCCCGATGGTGCTAATCCACTTTATTAATTATTACCATAACACCTAAATAAATCTTAATTAGGCCATAGAAAGCGATGAGGAATATTGACTTTCCTAACTTAACCTAAACCTAAACCTAGCAAGGTTTTAATCAAACTCATTTCAGTTTTTAGTGAATAATCAATCCAACACCAATTGGAATTAACTCGTTAGAACAAATTGAGAATACACAAAATCCTTGTGGACCGACCCGTACTCACCGGCTAGCTACCTAGCGACGCCGTTCTTGATTACGGTTAACAATTCTTTGATCACAATATTTCACAAAAATCAAATGGCGCCGTTGCCGGGGATGGCGTTGTTATTTTCCTTTTGTAATTTCGGGTTAATATAAAAATTGAAAAAATCATAAAAACTGAAAAATATAAAAACATAAAAAAAAATTTATCATCTTGTTATTCTTTGAAGGGTGTTTTGTTTGAATTGTGCAGGATTGACGAACAAATTCAGATCTGGAAAAATCCAGTGAGCGAAACAGAAAATAGTAGATCTGAACAACAGAGGAGTACCACAACACTGCAACAGAAGAAGTTTGAAGATCTGAACCGTAAGGGTGACCGCGGAACCGCCGCGATTGGGCGCTTTTGACCGCACTTCCGCCGCAGGGTGGTGACATCATCATCTGAAAAACTCTGTGTAAGCATTTTTTCTTCTTCTGAACCCCATTATCTCCTCTGTAAAAATTTCCTGCAGGATTCTTTGCGCAAAAATTCTCCCCCTTCTCCAATAACTTGATCTTGTGCAGGATTCTTTGCGCCACGCTATAAAAAAAAATTGTTGTTTGCAAGTGATTGTGTTTACTGCTTTGCATATTTTAAATTAACTTTAAGAGGCTTGAACACCAATTCAGATTGGGTGGAGATTTCATTACCCTTTCCAGGACCCCAAAAATCACATAAGGCATATTGCATTGACCATCAAGTAATTAAAAAGATTAGACTCAGCCCTAAGGACTTCGTGCTCAATAGGACAAAGGAATAGTTGTAGGCATCGACCGTTGATCCTAACCCCACTTTATGGTGCCTAGGCTAGACAGGTAGGGAAAGGTAACTTTAAAAGGCCCGTCTTACGGTGATTCGTGAGCGGATCCCTCCTTTCTCTACTTGTACTTACCTCGCCACAATTGGCGGTGAAGAGGCGGTTTGAGGTCCGTACTTCTTGCCCTTTGGAACAGTTAAGAGCTGACCTAGGTGACCCTAGATCTAGGCTTGATTGTGCATTTGTGATTGATTGAACGTGTGTCTAAGCCTTTTATTGAAAATCTTTTTGCAAAAAGCTCCATAAAAAACACAAAAAGAAATTTTTTTTTACAAAAACTTGCAACTTGTCGCTAAGAAATCCGCGCAACCCACTTGCACCCACATTATTTTCCTTCTCCTTTCATACATCATGAGTACCCCACCTCCCAAAACTCTTGCCGAACTTTAGTACCCTCATCCAAACATTGCTTCATACGCGAATTGTTTTGGTCGAATTACGGACGGCCCTTCCATGCCCAAAATTTCTTTGAAAGATCGAATAGAAGCGTCTAGGAGAAACAGTTCGACTCCGCAATCCACTTTGTATCAACCATTTCATCCTTCACCACCTTCTTACGTTGATACTCCTTTTTCGAGTCTTGTTGTAACTCCGAAACCCATGTCTATTGCTGAACATATTGAACAATCTCGTAACCGATCTTTTACTCCTTTCAACACTTCCAGTTCTTGGGATCAACAAGTCTATTCACCTTTTTATCCAAATATTGATCCTACTTCTGTCCAACCATTCAATTCCTATCAGTCCTTCCCGACTTTCACACCTTCCCTACACATTGCTTCTCCACAACCATTTGGGAGTTTCACGTATCCAAACAATTTTGAATCTTTTACTAAAACCCCTTCACAACCCATGTCTAGTCTGGAATAGTCGTTGGAAGCTTATATTGTAGCGACAAACCAACAGATGAGGAATTTGGATGCGTCCATTGCCGCCCTTATGCAACCTAGTGACCCGGTAGCTAGTTTCCAACTAGCTCCAAAAATTCCAATGTATGATGAGGCGGTTGGACAGATTGAGAATTTGAGTGGAGAGAGTGAGCTGTGCACCCTTCCAAATCAAACCTATCCATCTCCAATTGAATCTCACAACTCCGGTTTTGAATGTCTATCAAGTGTCCCAAATGATTCACCGGTTGAAAATAAAACGTTTAATGAGTTATGCGACTTTGTAGTGCTTGATTTTCCAGATTGTGAAGGGTCCCTTTCGAGTGAAGCCATCACCAATCCTTTTGACCTCTACACCTCCAATCTAGAACCTGAATTGATAAATATCCATTCTTTTGATGAGGTGTCCGAAAAAATTGATTTTCACTTGATTGAGGATATTGACGCAGGGAATATTTTGGATGATGAACCTGCAGATTTGACTGAATTTTTCTCTCCAATTCATCATCCCGAGTCCTTAAATGTTTCTCCTGAACTTCATATGCATCTTGATTTTGATGATAATTGCATGGATGGGATAACTTATGAGGATAGTATTGAGGAGAGTATTGAGGATAGTATTGAGGATGAACCAATTTTGTTTGATGAGTCGGATTTTCCAATTCATCCTCCTAAACCTTTAACAGTTATACTTCCTAAATCACCCCCTTCATCCGTTCCATCATTCCGACTACGCAAGAAATCACGCAGGAGGACCGTGAGCTTGAAAAATTTCTGTTCGATCACAGCAGTTTTGGCGCCACTAGTGCGTTCCTCCTTGAATCTGACACAGTTCTCACAACCGATAACGATTACGAGTGTTTCACTTTTTCGGATGATTTTGAAGACTCACCGTCCGATTTTGAGTCCTTTGAATTTTCGGATGAGTCATTCGAACAATCCAAATCGGTTGCTTACAGTGATTTCGAACCATTGATGGAATCTTTCGAGTTCGAGACAGTTTCACCAATTTTACCTTCAATTATTTCACCTCTGAAACTCGAACTCAAGCCAAGTTATTTTGAACCATTGATGGAATCCATCGTTTCGACTGCACAAGAATCTGTCACGCTTCAATTTTCAATGGATGGTTTACCAAGTTCAATGTACCCATGTTTTCTCGCGAATCTTTGAGGGATTTGATCCCATTTCTCAACGGGTTGATAAATTAGCAAAATCGCTTATAACATATCGGTCATCACAATTTGCGCTAATTTATTCACTTGATTTACACCCTCAAGTTCGTATTACACTTCTTTCTTTTTTCCACCATTCTTCTCCTAATATACCGAGACCATATTCCACCTTTCTTTCCACACAGTCTCGTGTGCTTCTCATCTCCTTTCTCTACACTCCATTCTTTCACCAATCCTACCATTATAACGATAAAATTTTCGAATGGTTGGTGCTAACCATTGGCCTGTGTAAGGCCTTGTATAGTTGATTTTTCTCCTCCCTAATGTTAATGTATATGCCCTAGAGGTCATTACTGTATCATACTGGATTGTATATTACTTAATGGAAGCTTGGGATATTCACCTTGTATTGACATTCTTGCTAAAAATGGTAGTATGCTACTTGGTTTGTTTCTGCTTTAATGTGTGCTTGTGTTTCTTTTAGCATATCGCCTTTACACATTAGTGGAGCCCTTAGGATCTTTGCTTGATTACTAGCGTTGTGATGGCAGTCACACTCGTGGGGGCTGGGTAATCTATAAGCACATCCTTATGCAGGTCCCTAGTCGCAGGACTATCGAGACAGGGCATCGATACTCCGGAGTAGACTAGCGCATACGCTTCTTATCCTAGCTTGGGAGACGGTCTGTCCCACAGCCGTCAGTACGTCGTACTTGAGATAGTATGCGGGTGCTCGTTAGGTTACGAATACACTGGACAGGACTCGTCGGAAACTGTTGGTTGGTATTATACCTATCGTCAGTTATCAGTTCCCAGGTGACATGAGTACAGCTTAGTCCGTTGACTTGACACTGTCACTTCGCCTCGAGTGTGTTTCCACTGTACTTTGATTACTACCCTACCACGGCTCAAAGGAGTCATGCAAACAGGTAGTTTTTGGGTGCAGTCCCGAAGCACTTGGAGGCAGTGACGGTTAGACAGGATTCGTCTCTCTCGGTATTGGGGTTGATATCGCGCTGTGTCTAGGAGAGCCATTACACAAAGTCCCTGGCCAGGGCAAGCGAGATAGACTGGTAGGCTTCCAGTGTTATCTCAGGTGTTCTAGGCTACACTCCGACACGACTTGTACCGCTAGTAGGGGACTGACGTTTACCGCCCCCTAGGTCTGCCATGCGATATTCTTAGACGAACAGATCGGACTGTACGGAGATTGTCACATACAGACTCAGTAGGAGTTCAGATGGGTTTACCTCGTCAGTCTTCTTATCGGCATCTACCTGGGGACCGTTACGTACAGCTAGTGCCGCTTGCTGTTTGTGGTTAAACTCACTGCCAGCATAGTGTCGAGTCATTAGAGTCCCACACAGAGGGTTATTCGCCTTTGGGCAAAACTCAGTAGAGGTCGCATGGTTTTGCGACAGGGTTCGTTCACATCCGCGCACTTGTGCACGTTTGGCGTCCGGACAGACATTACTAGCGGGCTCTGGTTTAAGCCAGATCCTAGTATATGTTTTGGGGTTACTTTTATCTCATTGTATTCATGTTCCTCGGAACACGAATGCGGGTGTGTATGCACAGTTGATTGAGGCGGAGGAAGAGGATTTTCATTAGGGTTTCGGAACGGGTGTGTATGCACAGTTGACAGTCGTCTTTTTCCAAACCCTAATGAATTTATGATATATCAATTAATAATATTAATTAAATGAAATTGTGTCATGGTTGGGTTTGTTGACTTGTTGACCATGGTTGACTTGTTGACCATGGTTGAAACATTAACTATCATCATTACACATCAAAGATGCTCTTTGATTCTAGCAAAACCATTTAATGTGATATGATAATAGTCTTATCAAGCCTTCCATCAACTTTTTCATTTAGATTAATTTTATTAATTTGATAATTCACTTGATATTGTTATGGTTGCAAAACTATTCTCATTCTATCATAACATTTCTCTCTCTTCTCTTCATCTTCTTCCTCCTCTAGTTCAAGGAGAACAAATCTCATGTGTTGAGAAACATCTCCTTGAAGATAAAACACCCTAAGACACTCTCTACTCACTCTAAGGTTGAAGGTCTAGCAAGCCAAAGACCTTAGTTCTCTCAAAGTTCGAGAAAGGAGCCCAAGGTTGAAACCCTCAGGTGGATCCATCTTTGACGGAAGAAGGCGACGAGGAAAGCACCATCCAAGCACTACAAAGAGTTCAAGAAGAAGGAGTTCAAGTGAGGTATAACCCCTAACCGAGTAGATAAATCTCAAGTTGGGTTGCTAGTGTGTAGTTTAGCCAAGATCCGTTTTTGTAGTCCATGTTACCTAAGTCTTTAAAATCGTTTTTCACCATTTCCGCAAGCCCGAAAGAACCGGGAGAGGTAACGTGGACTTACAGTGGTATCAGAGCCTAACTAAACACACCCTAGCATGTTAGCAAAGTATTTAGAATATCGACCGAACGAAAAAACCGCAAAACACCCCGGAAAACCCTAGTTTCTGCCGTTTTTTTTCTGCTCAAAAAGTAATAAATCATATCTTAAAAATCGGCTCAGGCTTTTTAAAGAATAGTCAAGAAAAACGATCGCACGAGCCGACCAACTCGCCGCGGTTCCGCAGCAGAAGCTTGCTTATGCCGCGGATCCGCGGCCGAGTTGACTCGGCCGTGGATCGTTTCTCCTGCAATTTGTTTCTGGGGGTATTTTGGGATTTTTGGGATGGTTTGTTTCTGCCCAGATTTTCCAGAGAACAAGTTGGTTTTTAGGGTGGTTACAAATCCGTATTTTTGGTCGATTTTCTGTAGACTTTGGCTAATGGTTATATCTGTAATGTTATATATGTATTGAACGTCTACTAATCGCTATACGTCGATTAGTAGGGGTTATACATATCTGTGATCTGTGATGTTGATGGTATGTGTATATGAATTCATTGGATTGTCGCGGGTGAATAGCCGGGGGTTGTGAGACGAGAGTTTTCTTTTCTTTCAATTCATGTAAATTTGTAAATTGATGTAATATTATTTCTATGGCCGCACAACCGGGTCGGGGTTGTAGTCGTCATTGTATAATTTCTTTTTACTGTTTTTCCTCCTAGGATAGACCCAAGGTGGGGTGCACAAACTACCGGGTATCTCGAAGTGCCGAGTGGCCTACTCACGAGTTGAGGGAGGTTGCTTCGCTTCGGGTACTTGGCGGGTAGTTTGCCGCACCCGTAGGGGTCTAGGGTGGGGTTTGGCTATTCACCGCGACCGTGTAATCCGCTTTTCGTTACAGGTTCGTACGAATTGCGAATTCCTAGTATATCCAATGTGTTCATCTGTGATCTGAAATGGCTATCATTGCAATATATCTATATATGATATTATTTAGGCGTTGCTTATGTTTTTCAGCCGCGCTAGCCCAGCCCCCGCTCTGTCGTTAGTTAAGTAACTTAACGGGTAATGACGGAGCCCCGTGGCGAATGCGAATGGCATAAGCGTACGTCATATTTTGGTTGTTTTCTGCAATGGTAGGATTAAATGATGGGACGCACTAAAAGAACTAATGCAAGAAAATAAACCAAGTAAAAGTCGTTGGAACACTTTGAAAACCACTCGGTTCTTTTCAAAACCAAACTTTTAAATGCGGAGCACGAACCACTCCTTTTAAAAGCTATCTCGTTCCATCAATTATATCAAGTTCACTACGTTCACGGTTTTTCCAAAACCATCCGTAGCCCTCCATCATTTCAGTTAAATATTCGGTAGTATTCAAGCTATGTATTTTGACCTCACGCCAAGGCATAGTGATTGGTAGCTGCCGGATATTTATCTGTTGCATAGATAGAATGCGTTGGTTTGAGACAGTCGTACTGCCATTTTGGCCTACGTCAAGGGTAGGTACGGGTGGGTTCAAATTAACCTGGATAATGATGGGAAGAACTTGACATGTGACTTATGAAATTTTGACCTCACGCCAAGGTCATAAGAGCATGGGGCAAAAATCCACATCGGGAGTTTCAAAAGTACTGAAACTTGCTAGCGTTGCATACCATTTGGAGTGTGATAATTCTGGTAGGATTCCTTCAGTTTTGTCACGCGATGATATTTGGATCCCAATCCTACTGTGAGTATATGCTACTCCTCGGGAAATTTCTCACTTAACGATCAATGTTATAAACTAAGTAGGTGTCTAGAAAGGTGTTAGCGGGGCTACGCCCCCAGGGAAAAGAGGTTACTTAATTAAGGAACTTCGCGAAAGCGTTAGAAAACCTCCCTCGAAATACCGACACTGGCCTGGCTGAACGGTTAAGCAAGTAATGTACGGTGAGATCGATCCCGACTGATTCTTCCTTTATGGTTTGAGGAGGGATTCGAGAGACAGTGGGAGCCATCCTATTTAGACAAATTAAAAACCACTCTAAACTTGCAAGAGTATCATGCTAAAGTGTTTCTTCTCTCTCTCCTAATTGCAGCGACCAAACATCATGACTGGACTTAAGTTACTACTAGATAAAAACATACCGACAGGGCCAAACTACAAAGATTGGCTCAGGAATGTCAAAATGGCAATCACTTATGACAAGTTGGGGTATCTTCTTACCACCAAAGCTCCCCCTGTCCCAGGTCCCAAAACCAGCGTCGCGGATTGGGAAATCCGTAAGACCTGGGAAATCGACTGTGCGAAGGCCAAGTGCCTCGTGCTTGCCTCTATGGACAACGAACATCAGAGGAGGCACGAGAATATGGACCTCGAATCCATATTTCTTCATACAAAAGAACTGTATGGAGAGCAATCTCGTATCGCAAGATACGAAGTGTCGAAGAAGTTGTTTTCGGCAAGATTGGCCGTCGGATCATCGGTAGCGGAACACGTGCTTAAGATGATTGGCTACATAGAGGAGCTCGCGGACCTTGGGACCACGTTGGAGAATGAGCTCTATACAGACTTGATTCTTCAGTCCCTTCCTTCCACTTACGCCCAGTTCATCCTGAATTTCAACTTGCAAGAAAAGGAAATTGAACTTTCAGAGCTTCTCAACATGCTGAGGAGTGCAGAGGGCACCCTACAGAAAGGTAGGGAAACATCCACTTTGTTTGTAGGAGGATCTTCCTCTTCTAGGTCCAAGGCAAAAGCCAAGGGAAAGAAGAAGAAAACTCCCGCCAAACCAAGGGGCGGTGTTAGTAAGAAGGATACGAAGGGAAAAGCAGAAGCAACAAAGGTAGCAGGGAAGCTTGTGGATAAGGAAGAATGATTTTACTATCACAAGAGTGGACACTGGAAGAAAGATTGCAGGGCTTGGAAGGCCAGAACACAGGATCTGAAGCAAGTTGCGGCTTCAGCTTCAGATGTGTATGTTATTGAAAACTGTCTATCAATAAACTCTACGTCCTGGGTATTGGATACCGGATCAGGGTCTCATATCTGTAATTCTTTACAGGCGTTGAGAAAGCGTAGGTTTTTGAAGGTAGGTGATATGACCCTCAAAGTTGCAAACGGAGCTAGCATGGATGCTGAGGCCGTGGGGAACTATCACCTGGGAATGTCAGATGGACATGTTTTGGTTTTACGTAATTGCTTTTTTGTACCCAACGCAACTTGTAATATCATTTCTGTATCTTTGGTTTCTAAAGAAGGTTATGAATTTACGTTTGTAAGTAATATTGTAAACATTCACCTTAATCAAGTTTTGATTGGGTCAAGTACATTGAGCAATGGTATATACGTATTAAACCAACCACAGATTTTCAATATCCAGAATACACACAAAAGAAAGTCTCCGGAAATAAATCAGACTTTATTATGGCATTGTAGACTGGGTCACATCAATGAGAGAAGGTTGACGAAGTTACATACAGAAGGATATTTGGATCCGTTCGAATATCAATCATATGCAACTTGTCAATCCTGTCTCAAAGGAAAGATGACAAAGACTCCGTTCACTGGACACGGAGTGAGAGCGAGCGAGCTCTTAGGACTCGTGCACAGCGACGTGCGCGGTCCAATGTCTACAAATGCACGAAGCGGTTATTCTTACTTCATTACTTTTACGGATGATTTTTCAAGGTTCGGACATGTTTTCTTAATGAAGTATAAATCTGAAGCCTTTGGAAAGTTCCAGGAATATAAGAATGAAGTAGAAAAACAAACAGGCAAAAGTATCAAGACACTAAGATCTGATCGAGGTGGTGAATACTTGAGTGCCGAGTTCCTGGATTACCTAAAAGAGAATGGAATTCTCTCTCAGCTTACTCCTCTATACACTCCGCAACAAAACGGTGTATCGGAGAGACGGAACCGAACCCTATTGGATATGGTACGTTCCATGATGAGTAACGCTGAGTTACCGCGATCATTCTGGGGATATGCACTAGAATCAGCTGCATACCTTTTGAACCGAGTTCCAACTAAGACTGTGCCTACCACACCCCATATGAGTTATGGAGTGGGAAGAAACCCTATCTTCATTACCTGAAGATATGGGGATGTCCAGCTTTTGTAAAAAAGCAGCATGCAGACAAGCTCGAGACACGCTCAGTACTGTGTAAGTTTGTGGGATACCCAAAGAACTCCAGGGGGTATCTTTTCTATTACGCAGAGGAACAAAAGGTCTTTGTTTCTCGTAATACCCACTTTTTGGAACATCAGTTCTTAGAAAAGGAAATAAGTGGGAGCGCAATAGAAATGGAAGAAATTCCAGAACCATGAGCTATTACTGAAAGCTTAGTAGAACCAGAGGGTTCGAAAGATCAGGACATTCCTACGCCGCTCCGCAGAAGTAGTAGGCAGTCTCATCCACCCGAGAGATACTACGGTTTTCTCATAGACGGGGATAGAGAGGATTGCATCATTGATAGTGATGAGCCTACTAGCTTCCAGCAGGCCATTCAGAGCGTTGACTCGGTAAAATGGCTGGATGCAATGCGGACCGAAATGGAGTCCATGTACACCAACAAAGTATGGACGTTGGACATTGCTCCAGACGGGGTAAAACCCATAGGATGCAAGTGGATCTTCAAAAAGAAGATTGGTGTAGATGGACAGGTTGAGACCTATAAAGCTAGACTTGTTGCAAAAGGTTTCCGTCAAAGACCTGGCTTGGACTATGACGAAACCTTTTCTCCAGTGGCTATGCTGAAATCCATTCGGATCCTTCTTGCCATTGCTGCCTTCCACGATTATGAGATCTGGCAAATGGACGTAAAGACCGCTTTTCTAAATGGAAATTTAGAGGAGTGTGTCTATATGGACCAGCCAGAGGGTTTCATTCAGAGTGGGAGCAGCGCAAAGGTGTGCAAGTTGCTTAAGTCCATCTATGGACTAAAGCAGGCATCGCGGAGTTGGAACATCTGTTTTGATGAGACGGTCAAAGAATTTGGCTTTATCAAAAATCCAGATGAACCATGCATCTATAGTAGATTTGTAGCGAGAACTGTAGTATTCCTCGTTTTATACGTGGATGACATTCTCTTGATAGGAAATGGCATACCTATGCTACAATCTGTCAAAGGGTTCTTGTCACACAGGTTCTCCATGAAAGACCTGGGTGATGCCTCATACATTCTGGGGATCCGGATCTATCATGACAGATCCAAGAGGATACTGAGACTCTCACAGTCCAGGTACATCGACACCATACTGAAAAGATTCAGTATGGAAGATTCCAAGCGCGGTAATCTACCGGCTTATCACGGGATCACCCTCTCCAAAGAGATGTCTCCCAAGACTGATTTGGAAAGGGATCGCATGTCTATTATACCCTACGCTTCTGCGGTAGGCTCTATAATGTATGCGATGTATGTACCAGACCAGATGTAGCTTATGCACTGAGTGTGGTAAGCCGGTATCAGTCAAACCCTGGGGAGAAACACTGGATAGCAGTAAAGAACATTCTCAAGTACCTGAGAAGGACTAAAGAGATGTTCTTGGTGTATGGCAGAAAAGACCTCCAGGTCGAGGCATTTGCTGACTCCAGCTTCCAGAGTGACAAGGATGATTCCAAGTCCATGTCGGGTTATGTCTTTTCCCTCTATGGAGGGGCGGTGTGTTGGAAGAGTTCCAAACAGGAAACCGTTGCTGACTCGACGATGGAAGCGGAATATATCGCTGCTGCAGATGCCGCAAAAGAAGCCGTCTGGATGAAGAAGTTCCTCACGGAGCTTCAGGTGGTTCCTACCATTGTTGATCCAATACTGCTATATTGTGACAACAACGGAGCTATAGCTTTAGCGAAGGAACCCAGGTCCCATCAGAAGTCCAGACACATCTTGAGGCGGTATCACCTGATCAGGGAGATCGTGGGTCGCCAGGAGATCGAGGTTCGGAGAGTTGCTACGGAAGATAACACTGATGATCCATTCACCAAGGCCTTACCCCAGACTCAGTTAGAGCGGCTGATCGAGATGATAGGTCTTCGATACGCCAGTACATGGCCTTAGTGCAAGTGGGAGATTGTTAGTGTATATGCCCTAGAGGCCATTACTGTATCATACTGGATTGTATATTACTTAATGGAAGCTTGGGATATTCACCTTGTATTGACATTCTAGCTCAAAATGGTAGTATGCTACTTCGTTTGTTTCTACTTTTATGTGTGCATGTATTTCTTTTAGCATATCGCCTTTACACATAAGTGGATCCCTTAGGATCTTTGCTTGATTACCAGCGTTGTGATGGCAGTCACACTCATGGGGGCTGGGTAATCTATAAGCACATCCTTATGCAGGTCCCTAGTCGCAGGACTATCGAGACAGGGCATCGATACTCCGGAGTAGACTAGCACATACGCTTCTTATCTCAGCTTGGGAGATGTTCTGTCCTACAGCCGTCAGTACGTCGTACTTGAGATAGTATGCGGGTGCTCGTTAGGTTACGAGTACACTGGACAGGACTCGTCGGGAACTGTTGGTTGGTATTATATCTATCGTCAGTTATCAGTTCCCAGGTGACATGAGTACAGCTTAGTCCGTTGACTTGACACTGTCACTTCGCCTCGAGTGTGTTCCCACTGTACTTTGATTACTACCCTACCACGGCTCAAAGAAGTCGTGCAAACAGGTAGTTTTTGGGTGCAGTCCCGAAGCACTTGGAGGCAGTGACGGTTAGACAGGATTCGTCTCTCCCAGTATTGGGGTTGATATCGTGCTGTGTCTAGGAGAGCCATTACACAAAGTCCCTGGCCAGGGCAAGCGAGATAGACTGGTAGGTTTTCAGTGTTATCTCAGGTGTTCTGGGCTACACTCCGACACGACTTGTACCGCTAGTAGGGGACTGACGTTTACCGCCCTCCTAGGCCCGCCATGCGATGTTCTTAGATGAACAGACCGGACTGTACGGAGATTGTCACCTACAGACTCAGTAGGAGTTCAGATGGGTTTACCTCGTCAGTCTTCTTATCGGCATCTACCTGGGGACCGTTACGTACAGCTAGTGCCGCTTGCGGTTTGTGGTTAAACCCACTGCCAGCGTAGTGTCGAGTCTTTAGAGTCCCATACAAAGGGTTATTCATCTTTGGGCAAAACTCAGTAGAGGTCGCATGGTTTTGCGACAGGGTTCGTTCACATCCGCGCACTTGTGCACGTTTGGCGTCCGGACAGACATTACTAGCGGGCTCTGGTTTGAGCCAGATCCTAGTATATGTTTTGGGGTTAGTTTTATCTCATTGTATTCATGTTCCTCAGAACACGAATGCGGGTGTGTATGCACAGTTGATTGAGGCGGAGGAAGAGGATTTTCATTAGGGTTTCGGAACGGGTGTGTATGCACAGTTGACAGTCGTCTTTTTCCAAACCCTAATGAATTTGTGATATATCAATTAATAATATTAATTAAATGAAATTGTGTCATGGTTGGGTTTGTTGACTTGTTGACCATGGTTGACTTGTTGACCATGGTTGAAACATTGACTATCATCATTACACATCAAAGATGCTCTTTGATTCTAGCAAAACCATTTAATGTGATATGATAATAGTCTTATCAAGCCTTCCATCAACTTTTTCATTTAGATTAATTTTATTAATTTGATAATTCACTTGATATTGTTATGGTTGCAAAACTATTCTCATTCTATCATAACATTTCTCTCTCTTCTCTTCATCTTCTTCCTCCTCTAGTTCAAGGAGAACAAATCTCATGTGTTGAGAAACATCTCCTTGAAGATAAAACACCCTAAGACACTCTCTACTCACTCTAAGGTTGAAGGTCTAGCAAGCCAAAGACCTTAGTTCTCTCAAAGTTCGAGAAAGGAGCCCAAGGTTGAAACCCTCAGGTGGATCCATCTTTAACGGAAGAAGGCGACGAGGAAAGCACCATCCAAGCACTACAAAGAGTTCAAGAAGAAGGAGTTCAAGTGAGGTATAACCCCTAACCGAGTAGATAAATCTCAAGTTGGGTTGCTAGTGTGTAGTTTAGCCAAGATCCGTTTTTGTAGTCCATGTTACCTAAGTCTTTAAAATCGTTTTTCACCATTTCCGCAAGCCCGAAAGAACCGGGAGATGTAACGTGGACTTACACCTAACTCTGAACTTTAACGTTTAAACAGTGGAAACACTGTCTCACTTAAGTTTGGGGAGGACCTTTTTGTATATATATTTTTTGTTTTGTTTTTCTGTTAAAAAAAATTAAAAATAAACAGGGGAATACCGGCCATTTTGACCCTCTTTGTGTGGCATGACAGTGAGGACACTGTCAAGTTTAAGTTTAGGGGTGTGCTCGGTAAGCTTTCTTCCTTCGCATTCATATGTATATTTTTGCATTTGCATACTTATTTTAAAATCCATAAGAATTGAAAATTTTTAAAACTTATAAAAATTAAAATATTCAATTTTGGCCATAATTGACTTGAGTTTGACAAGAAGGTTAACTAGCTAGGAACAACTAGATCTTAGAATTAGTAAATTAAAAACTCTAAAAATAACCTTTCTTAAAATTTGACGGTAGAAAGTATGTGTCTTTATAGTTTATTTAGAAATAGGCAAATTTTGAGTTGACTTCTTGAATATTGATATTTTTATTAAAATATAAGTCTGAAAAATAATCCCTAAGCTTAATTCTAAATTCTGAAAATATATACCCTACAAAATGCACAAACACGAAACTTGAAACTTGGAATAGTAGAAGAGACCTTGAAATGTTCTTGTCTAAAGTGCTTAGTATGAAGGAAAATAAAATAACAATACAAGTGTGAATAAAGAATAAAAAAATGAACACTGGTTTTTGTAATTACTTAAGACTGCATAAATAGAAAAAATATTTAGCGAGAGTGCTTTATCACTTAGTGCCTTAAACCAACTGGTTTGGGAGTCACTGCTAAAGCCTTAGGTGTTACAAGACTAGGAATTACGCCTTAATGTGCAAACACATTTTGTAATCGGTCGTTGGTACCTCAAGAAGTATTAACGATCGTATGAAGAATGTGTGAGCAATTTCATGTAAAAATTCACCAATTGAAAAGTACTTTGGACGATGGACAAGAGTATAATAGTTTGATTTGAATTTCCAAGTGTAGGGGTGATATATACACACACGTAGGGGTATGTGATAGGGGTTTAGATGAGAGATAGGAATGAAAAATAGGACTTATATCTTTAGTAGAGATGATAAAAATTCCTAAGTTGAGATGGAACCCTAAAAGGAAAACTCAAAAGATGCTAAAACCTAAGTAAATCTAAAAAACATATATAATCTTAAGTTAAATAATAACGAAGCGTGAAAAATACGGTTGGATAATTTCTGAGTCGAAGATAATAGAGTTTCTTGTTAAAAAACCTAATTGGAGAATAAAAGTTAATAGGCCAAATTGATAGGATTTTGTGGGTAGTATTCGCTGAAAACCCTCAGGGGACAACACTCCTCCTAGTAGGGACACCTAGAGGTTTAACGGCTTGTTGCACGAGCTCAGTGCAATTGTGTTTCCCTGCGAAAGTGAGGCTATGTCTTTTTCGAGAATAAAACTAGTTTTGCTCTGACGGGCAAAAGATAAGTTTGGGGGTATTTGTTCATGTCATAATTTTGTATTATTATATTTCCCATTTTTATTCATTTTTACAAATAAACAGGTGCTTTTGATCCATGTCTACTACATAGTTGCAGGTTACAGGTTCTCGGAACAAAAACAGTGAAATTGAAGAAAAGATGATACAAAAGTGAGATTACGACCGATAAATGGTAGAATCTTGATCATGCCTACATTTTGAAGAACACACGAAGATCAATGAACAAGTTCACAAAGTATAAAGGCAGCACAAAGATTCAAGACTTCAACACGAAGCAAACGGTAAAAGTCCACGACATTATGCACTGTGGAAATCTGAAAGAAACTAGAAGACATTCTGCAGAACCAACTGAAGAAAACAGAATAAAATAGCAACAGACAGAAGCCATAGAAAATTAAGCCAACAAGCCCTTCATATGGCCGTGGATCCGCGGCCAAACATGGGTTTAGCCGCGGTTCCGCGGCTATGGTGCGCACGTGTCGGTGCGTCGTTTGACGACATGTCGGTGCGTTGACTGGGCTTCTTTAGGGTATATTTGTAAATGCAGATGTGAATCAAATGTAACCCTAGGGTTTCTATGATCTATAAATAGAAACCCTAAATCTCTTTTTGAGGTATGTCTTTTCTTGTGCCTCATTTTATTCATCCAAATTCAGAAATTTTAGTTCTCTATAAATGTTTGAAGAGCGCATCAAATAAAAATTAAAGTAAGTCTTTTCTTTTCTTGCCCTAGTTTAATTTTCCTTTCTGCCCTAGTATAACTTTTATTTATCTGCCCTAGTTTAGATTTTATTTATCTGCCGTAGATTAGATAATTAGGTTAATAAAAACAATCATAAAAATGAAAACTTTTTCCCTAATGAGTGAGTAGTTCCTTACTTGTTAGGGTTAGGAATAGGAAAGGTTTGAGAGATGAAAAATCTCTCACCCCTTTCTTGCCCATCATACGTTTTTATAGGACTCCATGCATACATACACACACCGCTCACTACGGCACCCTATCCTACGAGATAGCGGTGATACCGTAGTTTAAAAGACCGGTTGTATATGTTTTCCATGGAGGTTAGGGTAAGAATTAAGAAAGGGCGGACAAGGACCTAAAGGAAGAAACATAGTTTCTTCCCGATGTGCTAATCCACTTTATTAATTATTACCATAACACCTAAATAGATCTTAATTAGGACATAGAAAGCGGTGAGGAATATTGACTTTCCTAACTTAACCTAAACCTGACCCTAGCAAGATTTTAATCAAACTCATTTCAGTTTTTAGTGAATAATCAATCCAACACCAATTGGAATTAACTCGTTAGAAAAAATTGAGAATACACAAAATCCCTGTGGACCGACCCGTACTCACCGGCTAGCTACCAAGCGACGCCGTTCATGATTACGGTTAACAATTCTTTGATCACAATATTTGACAAAAATCAGTAGTATACATACCAACATCTCCTTCAACTCCTGAACGGTGGCTTTCAAGCTCTCCAGTTCTTTCTGGAAACGTCGCTCACTGGAGACGGAGGAAGTAACCGCCGGGGTGGAGTCCAACCTCATATAGGCCCTTCTAGGGCCCAGTCTCCGGCCTCTCTCCTAACCTCCGTGGTGCCCTCCGTATGCGGCGTCCAGGACTGGGGTCAGCAGCATCAGATCGTTCTGTCCAGTAAAATCGATCTCCGATGCCTCGGCCTGCTCAACCACCCGCTCCTACACCCACGTTAACCAGTAAAATATAAGTATATTATTTAAATTTGAACCTTTCAAAACTAAAATTTCAAATAGGGGTTGAATAAATATTAACACTTATGCAATGCTCCTGGGTAGCGGCGTCGGCGTATCGAAGCTCGCCCGTGGCGGGATCTGTCGAGGTGCCGTGGACGGCAAGATATGCGGACAGTACGCTCGGTGTACCATCTTGCGCCAGGGTCGGAGCTCTCTGCAATATTAGAAAATAACTCTTAATATTAGATATATTAGAAATAACTCTTAATATTGCATTATATCACAAAGGTCGGTCTATTGTAATTTACCGATTACTCCATGGCACGAGTAATATTCCTCGAGCCACCTGTATAAGTGGGCCGACCCCTCTTCGCCGACTTCCTATTCTCTATATTTTGAGCGGCATGTTTCTGCACAACACATTCACATTTAGTTTTCTAATTAAGGAACACAAAAAAATAAATTATATACTAAACAATGAATTTCATTTAAAATACATACCTGTTTTCGTTGAGAGTCGAAATATTCGCACAATAGAGGCCGTGTCTCTACGTCGACTCTCGCAAAGGCCGGAGTAGATAGGAGGGACGCTCTCTCTGCCTCGGGGGTCGCCATCCACAGGGAGTAGCAGTCGGTCTTCAGCTCATTCCTGTTGTATCGGACCTTGGTCTGCATGTTCTTCATCAGGCCATTGTACAGAGCATGAAGATCGAGCACCCTCTCAGGGTGTTCAGGGTCGGGTACAGGCTGAAAATCGTAATCCAACTGAAAATACAAAAAAAAACATTGTTATTAGATTGCAAGTGTTAATAATAAATATATTGGATAAATCAGATAAAAATATATATTAATACCCGAGCCTGATCCCAGAAGAGGGCGAATGAGCGCTAGTGTTGGTCGCCCAATCAACGTGAAGTGGATAGTTCTTCACGAGCCGGCTCTCATCCCCCATATATCGGCCGAACCTCTCGGTATGATCGCCGGTATAGCGATAATCAGGAGTAAAAAAGAGGGGGAATGCTGCCTCCCCCTAGCTCTGTCAGGCCTCAGCCTGTGGTACTGATTCGGGCCTCGAGTCCCCCTCTGGGGATGGGGAGGCCCTGCGTCTGCAAGAAATATCAAGACAATCAATATTAAGGCAAAGTTATATTAAGAAATCAAGATTTAACGAAAATTGAAGTGTGATATATACCTCCGGCGACTAAAGCACGAGCCTGGGCCCGGGCAGCAGCACGAGCGGGACGATAGTTCCTCCGGTGAGGAACAGCCGGTGTCCCGGATGCGGACGCATCCCCTCCAACTAGAAAATAAACATTGACACTAAATTTCCATGAAGTTCATATTTATTCTTTAGAGGATATGTAAAATGAATAAATATTTTATATTTATTCATACTAACCTACAGACTGAGCGGAGGGTACGGAAGTGGCGGGAGTGGACCCTGCGTCAGATGTGGATGCACCACCTATAATTAGACAATTAAAAATAGATTATATAAGTAATTGCAAAAGAAATGTGTAGATCGATAATATAACATTCTAAATCAATATGCATGCACTATAGGATATATAAACATACCCGCAGGTGCAGTGGTGGCACCACATACAGCTAGACAATAAAAAAATGATTATTTAAGTAAGAGCAAAAGAAATGTGTGTATATTTATGATATAGCATTCTAAATCAATATACATGCACTATATGATATATAAACATACCTGGAGGTGCGAGAGTGGCCTCTGTCCCAGATGTGGACGCATCACCAACAGCTAGACAATCAAATATTGACAATATAAGTAATTTTAACATGAACATGCATGAATATCTATAATATTACATTCAAAATGTATATGCGTGCAATATACCTGGAGGTATGGCAAAGTCCACACGGAAGGAGGCATCCGAAGGGGTCTTCGATCTGGGTGCAAGGCCGGCCCTCTGAAGCTCCCTACGCAACTCTCCGGGGGGCAGAACCGCTCTGCCTCTGCCTCTGTCTCTGCCGGTGCCGCGGCTGGAGCTCCTGCCGCCCCTCGTTGCTCCCGTCATCGTCATCAAATCTAGATAAATGGTTCGTGGACGCATTAGACAATCATTACAAGTATTGACTATATATGTATAGATCGTAAAATGTGAAGTAATAATATAACATTATTGATAACCTTTTTCGTTTCGTGGGCGCATTAGACATATCTACTTGGATTTCATCATCGATATCATTTCTAACCCACGTAACTTCATGATCGGACGAAGACAACCCGTCTTTCGAAACAGACGGTCGGAGCACTCTAAGCCTTCTCTCTTCTTCATCCTCATCACTGTCCTCGAATTCTGGGACATCGTAGACATCTCTGGGTTTCCAACAGCATACGACACTCCATCCCGGATGCTTCAAACACTGTGAGTAGTATACTTGGAACGCTTGGTTCGGAAAGATAAACGGATCTTCCTTACCGTAAAATCGAAGTGTGTTCACACTGGTCAATCCATATTCATCTTTCCAAGTTCCAAAATTGCTTCTCCACTTATCCGTATCGGTTCGCGTATCGTACCAAGTACACTGGAATATATAAAAGGGTTCTGATCGTCCGGGATAGTGGATGCCGAGTATACAATTTAAGTACCCATAATAAATCACACCGTCCGATCCTACCGTCGCAATCCCACTATTCTGAGTGGTTCTAGATGTTTCTATGTCCTTAACTTCGAATTTGTATCCAAGGACACCGAATCCTTTATAATATGCAACCTCCGTACTAGGAAATTGAGCTAAACATCTTGAATCACTTTCAAATGATGCAGACAAGTTCGAATCGTGGATCTAACAAAACAAATTTTACGACAAATACATAACGATATAAGTTTAGATTAAAACTGATAGCAATAACATGTTATTCGAATAACTTACATGATCTGTGACCCAATCGTAAAAATTATCCTGATGATATTTATCCAATCGTTCATCGTTCCAATCAGGATGCCCCTCACGTACCTCGTTAAAATAAATTCTGTTTTCGACAAATAAGGGTGACATTAATATTATATCATTTCATACACACACAAACACAAATATAACAATTAATCCAAAAAAATCTACTCTCTAATTTGTTCAAGACATGCGCAATTAAGCAAGATAAACCGGTATATCTTGTTGATAAATATAGTGTCTACCCCCTTATAATCGGCTTTACCATATGGCCCGTCTTGAATTCTTCGAGGCCGGTTAAGTCTCGTCTCAATGTTCTCGTCCAGATAGCGGGAACTGTAATACCCAGTCCTTTTGTATATCAACATCCGTATTTTGTTACTCTTAAATTTACTTATTTTATTATTATTATTCATTTATTATTTTAAAAACCCTGAGCCCTTTCCCTTTCATCCTTCTTTTCCTCTATTTACTCCATCCCCAATTCTTCAAATTCGTCTTCTACCTTTTTTCCCTTTCGTATTTTTCTTCCCTCTTATTAGCCGGGCCACTTCCCTACATCTATTTTCGATTTTTATTGTATTTCCTTTAAACACAAACCCTATTTCAACTTATTCTTATTTCCCATTTTTCCAAGCCCGTTTCCCTTTTAATCTAACCCAAACCCAAACCTTATTTCTTTTATTCCCTAATTTTTCCCCAGCCCAGCCCGCTTTCTATTTCCTATTTAAATTTAATTTCTGAGCCCATCCCGATCCAGGCCCACTCGTTTCCCCTCTTCCCATTTAATTTTCTTTCCTCAGCCCACCGGCCCAACCCCTGGCCTAGCACGTTTTCCAAGCCCGCGCCCGCAGTCCCCAGACCCGACCTGCTCCTCAACTCCTTCTTCCCCCAACGTCCACACTTTCCCGCTCGATTTTTCCTTTCCTCCACGTCGCCCCCACGTCGCCACTCCCCGCCTCTCTCACGCCTACGACCGCACGCGCGCGCTACCTCCCTTCCCACGACCCCGTCTCCATCTCTCTCGATCCCCCTCTTTCTCTCCTCCTTCTCTCTCTTCTCCCCACTCCTCTCCTCCTTCCCCTCGCTCCCGCTCTCTCTCCCTTCACACCCCACTGCACCACCGACCTTCTCCCGGCCCAGAGCCACCTCACAACTTTGCCTCAATTCCCTGAGCTCCTCATCACCCTCCTGAACCCGCAACCCACTTCGCTGCAGCACACCCACCACCGTGAGCGACAACCATCACACCCATCGACCGCAGCTCATCATCATCATCATCATCACCATCATCTCTCTCTCCCCGAATTCATCGCCTGCAACCACTTCCCCTACTAAGCCGAGCCATCTCCTCCAACTCCCATCACCTCACCTCACTTCTTCACCGCACCTACTTCCTCACCGAGCTTCCCCACTGCGAGCTCCATCACCGCCGGCGACAACCTTGCTCCCCTCTATAACCCCAAGCTCTCCTCTCTCCTCTCTCCAGAAAACTCCTGAGAAAACCCATCACCATCGCCTCCCCGTTCTCCTGCCATCGTCGACGCCCTTCTGAGCCCCACGACGACGACCAACTCCCCTTGCCAATGCCCCTCGCCAGCAACGCCTCGAGCACACCTCTCTCTCCCCGCCTACGTCGACCTCCGTCGTCACCGAGTAAGCATCTCTCTCTCTTTCTCTCTCTCTGAATCTCTCTCACTCTCTCTTTCTCTCTCTCTCTCTCTCTCTCTCTCTCTCTCTTTCTCTAAATCTCTCACTCTCTCAGCATCTCTGCCTCTCTCGCATCAAAGTATGTATAAAGCTTCTAAATCTCTCACTCTCTCAGCATCTCTGACTCTCTCGCATCAAAGTATGTATAAAGCTTGGAGCTGATGGAAATGCGTGCACAGTAGTTACCTGGGTTTGACTACATGTATCCGATTCCAAAGGCTGAACCGGTGCTGCGTTCGTGACGCGATCGTGCTATTGCCGCTGCCGTGCTATTGTCGACTCGTCACCAAGCAAGTTTAATACTTGCTTCATGCTACTTCTTATATTACATTTCTAGTTACCAAAATTCACACACATACTTTCCGTGTAAATTGCTATAAGTTAAGTGTTCGATGTGAACCATGATCTACAAACCCAGTTAAATTGACGGCACTAGATAACTTTGAATGGCCCGAGTTATAACGAATACCCCTTAAGATCTTGGTTGCAAAATATGATCATTTGTTCACATAAAATGGCGTCCCAATTTTTGTCGTGAAACCTGAAAACCTTCGTACATGCCAAACTATAAAATTTATGATAAATTGTGTATAGACCGTATTTTAGCGTTTGATGGCTCGTAACGAAGCTAACTGGTTAACCTACTGTAAAATATTGTCTATCACTGAATTTTAGTATATTACGATAGAGATAACTGTGGTGGATTATGATTCTGGACTGCAGTCCAGAATGGAAATCCAGTTTAACCCCTGTTGTTAAACCCCTGTATATCACTGCTAATATAAGAGAATGCACGGAATCCTATACCGTCATGTAGGAAATTGGATTAGATCTCTTACTCGACTGACTTCACCGGATTCCTCAACCGTTTGATATTTTTAATTCATTTTACCTTGTCGACATGTCTTGCTGAATTCTGCAGAAGCAGATTTTACACCCCAAACTTAATCTGGCCATAACTCTTTGTTGGAATAATATAATACTGATCCGCCAATTGCGGTGGAAACCTAACTGGAAATCCTAAACATATTTCACTGTAGCGTCGCCTAATTCTGATCCCAACTGGGATTAAAATGCGTTACAAAACGGACTTCCGATTCTGAAACCGGATTTCCAGCAGTGAACGCTTAAAATGAATTGGCCATATCTAGCGATCCTGAAACCTGATTAACGTGAAACCAATTTTGATGGTTAGATAATTAATGTACTATTTACCCCCTTTTTATCGTTTTGCTAAATTTTGCATATATGAATTATGATAAATTATACAAGTGGTAGGACACCGACTTATGACACCTTAATCATGCCTGAATTATCGCATTCTCATCACATTACATATATGTTATTGCATTGGTAACCTAGTGATCAAGTGAATTACCCAGTGTTGGTATTAGTGGTGATTGTGGCAAGTACGTTAGTGTTTGAGCATGAATGGATAAGTGAAAGTGACACGTACTTGTATACAATCAGTGGATCTTATTGATTTATTGCATTGTCGACGTCTGTGGGATGTGTATAAGTATGACTATAATTGGTATGGGACAATTATGGAAGCACTTGTATGGGTGTCACAGGTAAGACACCAAACACTGTCCATTTATCTTGGGTATCAGTCGAAACATGCTTGATGGAGACCCTGTCTTCAGCTCTCGCGTAGATTCGTCATGGACCGACTAGTATTTGAGTTTATGGTTGGCGTTTGATGTAGACCACGGGGTGTGGGGTAGTTTGAGTGTGAGTTCAATTGAATCTCGGGAGTCCCATGCCGGCACATATGGAGATATATAAGGATATTACTGATTACTAGCGAGCGACTCGGGCCCGTGTTCCCTTGCCCTTGGGTCTTACCCTTTGGTGGGGGATACTCACGAGTGGTTGACTCTCATACTTGGACTGACGATAGGCTTAGTGACCTGTACAGTGAGACTTAGAGACTGATACGGATAGTGACATTGACATGCATTGCTTACTGAATCAACACACATGACATATTATTTTACTACTTTACTGTTCACCTGCTCTATTAGACACCCGCATTGGCTACTTCATGTTCACATCTTTACTCTCTTGATTTACTGTTACATTTCATTATTATTACACGAGTTACTATTTGAATCCATATATATATTACTATCGTGTCGCTCTGACAACCTGAGTATGCATGCTCAGAGCGAGAAGTGGATCTAGCTTGGACCAGGACCAGACGTACCTCGAGGACATCGCGGATATCTTGATCAGCTACCCAAAGTTATACTCTCTTGATCTCCATCTGGTTAGTTCTATGTATTTTTTTTGATTTAATTACTGCATTTCTCATTACCTGTGCATAGATTACTGATTACTACGTAAAGCTAGAAGCCGAAGTGTGACCACGGCAGGATGTTTTTCTTGACCGTAGGAGCATGGCTGGCCTTGTCAACCCCTCGTATTCCGTATTTTGGGAAGCGGGGCGTGACATGGTTTGTTGGTAATAGAGACAGGTTTTGATTCGTTTGGGATTGCAGTTTCCATGTAGTGCTTGGAAATCTAAGACATCCTTCGGTCTAGATTGTAAACTTATTATCCTTAATCTTGATTCACATAGTGTGTCCCACTATACATTTTGATCCATCCGCTAGAGTTTTGGGTGACTTAGTAGATTTACGTGGTTATAATTATGAACTGCAGCATAGCTACAATACTGTACTCTATTGGGTAACTTGGAGTTCTACATTTGTTTTTCTGCTCGATTGAGTTTCACTCACCTGATATTCTTGTTTCATTGTCAATTTTATATCTTGTTCTGATCTTTCCCCTGTATCTTATGCCGTCCTAAAATTGTTGTTTCAGGATCATGTCTTCCAACGACTCTTCCTCTATCTCCACTCCCAAGAATCAGACCGTAGAGATTCTGAATGCACTGCAAAGTCTGAAGGAAGCCCAGGATCGAACAAACGACCTGTTAGCTGAGGGACTAAGAAGGCGGATGACTCAGGCACCAGCGGAAGTCCCCAATCGTAAAGGGATCCCTGTTAGATGAGGAAAAGAGGTGAAGATGAAGCGCCCACTCGTTCCCCCGCGACAAAAGCAGCAGAAGACCCAATGTTGTGGGTACTGCAAGAGGCCAGGACACCTTTAGAGGGATTGTCGCCGCGCCAAAGGGAGATGCCTGATTTGCGGATCCAGCGAACACTTTATCAATGATTGCCCTAAGAGGAAAGAGCTACAAGGAGGCGGTTCGTCCACACTCTCCACTTCTGCTAAGTGATGGTTATTTCGTAGTTCGAGCGTCGAAGAACAGTACGGACCCAGCATAGGATTCAACTCGCGTGACGGGATTGCAGCGGTCTAGAAATCCAAGAAGAGTTATCGCATTTTCTGCTTTCAAAAAAAAAATGTTGTCACTCCTTTGTAAATATTTCTTTTCGTTTGGAATCTTGTAACCGTCGAACTTTTAGCTGAATGCAATAGAACCTTGAGTTGTGGTGTATATATCGTTCTCTTGCTTCTCGCTTTATTTATACTATTCATTGCATCAGCATTTTTGAATTTTAATTTTTCAGTCCTTGCCTATAGCATATCCTCCATGTGCTACCGTATCCTTGGTTATCTTCTTAATGTGTCCAACTATCTAATCATGACTCTCTCTTTTCAGGTCATGGCCCACTTTGGAGAAGCGCCGCCTCTAGATGAGGACACACGGTCGTGCGTTTCCTTGGACTGCATGCTGGTAAGTTCAGATGATGAGATCAACGGCCCACAGGTTATTTTCGGAAACAGCGATTCCAAGGATGAGGGAGTCGCAGCCTCAGAAGTCGACATGATCAGCGACTCTGACAACAAAGAAGAGGACCCCGAAGAGGACCCGATAGAGGAAGATCCCGAGGAGGATCCGATAGAAGAAAATCCAGGAGAGGATGACCCTGAGAAGAATCCAGTGGAAGGAAATCCCGCGGAAGAAGATCCAGAAGAGGTGAATCACGTAGAAGCATACCACGATGCAGAAGCTCCAGCCGAGGAAGAAGGACCGGGAGAAGAAAACCCCGCGGCAGAAGAACCTCCAGAGGCAATCCCTGCGATGCGCTATGGAAATGGACGCCCCTATCTTAGCGCGTGAGCCTACCGTAACCTGCTGAACCTCCACAACCGCGACTGATGTGATTTAGCTTTTGTCTCCTCTGGCCAAATAAATCTATGTATAGTTTAGGGCCATCTTTTACTTTTCGAGAATGCCTTGTTTAGAATTTTCTGGAATGAAATGAAATTTCTGAGTCCGCTAATCTTTTGATTGTTGGTTCATATGATGCTTTGACTAATTCTCCTATACGTCCCTTTCCCTGAGATTCATTACTGTCCTCCACTCCTGCACCTTGTGTTGTTTTGACCCTCGCTTAGATTAAAGTGCCGCACCCGATCTTTTGAATGGGCCTTACTCTATTGTAACCCCTACCCTGTCTAGCCTTATACATCAGTAGTGCCCCTTTTATTACATTTAGGGACATCATTATTCGAAAGGTTTAGTTTTCATTATTTCGTGCGATAGATTGTGTGTTATTGGCTATCTCCGTCCTACCCATTTTAGAGGCTCTACTACTCCTCATATTTTCAATAGCGCAACCATATATCGCGCAGTTTTTACTTGCTCTATGTCTCATAATTTCACCACATAGATTTCTAAGTTATTTTAAAATCGTTTGACCGATACCGTTATTCTAAAATACTTTGGCCTATCGACAAACCCTCCACTATTTTATTACTGTCACTTTATTTTCCCGGGTATTGTGCTTATAGTTTACTATTATAAACAGTTATGTCTGACGCCATTATTTTTAGCAACACTATTTTGATATACGTATGTATGCATATTTAGGATTTTCGATTTTGTCTAGCATGCCTTGAATGTTATTGTTCGTTATTGCTATTTTATCCTCTTGTATATATAGTTTGCCTTTATAGTTGTTTCTGCCTTATACTTATTTAGACCTACCCTTTTAGTTGTGTTATTCTTATACATATATTGACCTTCAAAATAATATTTTTTTATCCACCTGTTTTAAGTAAATCATTATATGTTAGTATTCGATGTGGTAGCCTTTCGCTTGTTATTTTGTAGCTTATCGTTTATTTTAAATTTCGAGGACGAAATTTTTGTAAGGGTGGTATGATATAATACCCAATCCTTTTGTATATCAACATCCGTATTTTGTTACTCTTAAATTTATTATTTTATTATTATTATTCATTTATTATTTTAAAAACCCTGAGCCCTTTCCCTTTCATCCTTCTTTTCCTCTATTTATTCCGTCCCCAATTGTTCAAATTCGTCTTCTACCCTTTTTCCCTTTCGTATTTTTCTTCCCTCTTATTAGCCGGGCCACTTCCCCACATCTATTTTCGATTTTTATTTTATTTCCATTAAACCCAAACCCTATTTCATCTTATTCTTATTTCCCATTTTTCCAAGCCCGTTTCCCTTTTAATCTAACCCAAACCCAAACCTTATATCTTTTATTCCCTAATTTTTCCCCAGCCCAGCCTGCTTTCTATTTCCCATTTAAATTTAATTTCTGAGCCCATCCCGATCCCGGCCCACTCCTTTCCCCTCTTCCCATTTAATTTTCTTTCTCAGCCCACCGGCCCAACCCCTGGCCCAGCCCGTTTCCTAAGCCCGCGCCCGCGGCCCCCAGACCCGACCCGCTCCTCAACTCCTTTTTCCCCCAAAGTCTACACTTTCCCGCTCGATTTTTCCTTTCCTCCACGTCGCCCCCACGTCCCCACTCCCTTCCTCTCTCGCGCCTACGACCGCACGCGCGCGCTACCTCCCTTCCCACGACCCCGTCTCCATCTCTCTCGATCCCCCTCTTTGTCTCCTCCCTCTCTCTCTTCTCCCCACTCCTCTCCTCCTTCCCCTCACTCCCGCTCTCTCTCCCTTCATACCCCACTGCACCACCGACCTTCTCCCAGCCCAGAGCCACCTCACAACTTCGCCTTAATGCCCCGAGCTCCTCATCACCCTCCTGAACCTGCAACCCACTTCGCTGCAGCACCCCCACCACCGTGAGCGACCACCATCACACCCATCGACCGCAGCTCATCATCATCATCATCGTCATCATCGCCATCATCTCTCTCTCCCCGACTTCATCGCCTGCAACCTCTTCCCCTACTAAGACGAGCCATCTCCTCCAACTCCCATCACCTCACCTCACTTCTTCACCGCACCCACTTCCTCACCTAGCTTCCCTACTGCGAGCTCCATCACCGCCGGTGACAACCTTGCTCCCCTCTACAACCCCAAGCTCTCCTCTCTCCACAAAACTCCCGAGAAAACCCATCACCATCGCCTCCCCGAGCTCCTGCCATCGTCGACGCCCCTCTGAGCCCCACGACGACGACCAACTCCCCTTGCCAACGCCCCTCGCCAACAACGCCACGAGCACACCCCTCTCTCCCCGCCTATGTCGACCTCCATCGTCACCGAGTAAGCATTTCTCTCTCTTTCTCTTTCTCTCTCTCTGTAAATCTCTCTCTCTCTCTTTCTCTTTCTCTCTCTCTGAATCTCTCTCTCTCTCTCTCTCAGCATCTCTGCCTCTCTCGCATCAAAGTATGTATAAAGCTTGGAGCTGATGGAAATGCGTGCACAGTAGTTACCTGGGTTTGACTACATATATCCGATTCCAAAGGCTGAACCGATGCTGCGTTCGTGACGCGATCGTGCTGTTGCCGCTGCCGTGCTATTGTCGACTCGTCACCAGGCAAGTTTAATACTTGCTTCATGCTACTTGTTATATTACATTTCTAGTTACCAAAATTCACACACATACTTTCCGTGTAAATTGCTATAAGTTAAGTGTTCAATATGAACCATGACCTACAAACCCAGTTAAATTGACGGCACTAGATAACTTTGAATGGCCCGAGTTATAACGAATACCCCTTAAGATCTTGATTGCAAAATAAGATCGTTTGTTCACATAAAATGGCGTCCCAATTTTTGTCATGAAACCTGATAACCTTCGTACATGCCAAACTATAAAATTTATGATAAATTGTGTATAGACCATATTTTAGCGTTTGATGGCTCGTAACGAAGCTAACTGGTTAATCTACTGTAAAATATTGTCGATCACTGAATTGTAGTACATTATGATAGAGATAACTGCGGTGGATTATGATTCTGGACTGCAGTCCAGAATGGAAATCCAGGTTAACGCCTGTTGTTAAACCCCTGTATATCACTGTTAATATAAGAGAATGCACGGAATCCTATACCTTCACGTAGGAAATTGGATTATCTCTCTTACTCGACTGACTTCACTGGATTCCTCAACCGTTTGATATTTTTAATTCTTTTTATCTTGTCGACATGTCTTGCTGAATTCTGCAGCAGCAGATTTTACACCCCAAATTTAATCTGGCCATAACTCTTTGTTGGCATAATATAATACTGATCCGCCAATTGCGGTGGAAACCTAACTGGAAATCCTAAATATAGTTAAACTGTAGCGTCGCCTAATTCTGATCCCAACTGGGATTAAAATGCGTTACAATACGGACTTCCGATTCTGAAACCGGATTTCCAGCAATGAACGCTTAAAACGAATTGGCCATATCTAGCGATCCTGAAATCCGATTAACGTGAAACCAATTTTGATGGTTAGATAATTAAGGTACTGTTTACCCCCTTTTTATCGTTTTGCTAAATTTTGCATGTATGAATTATGATAAATTATACAAGTGATAGGACACCGACTTATGACATCTTAATCATGCCTGAATTATCGCATTCTCATCACATTACATATATGTTATTGCATTGGTAACCTAGTGATCAAGTGCATTACCCAGTGATAGGTATTAGTGGTGATTGTGGTAAATACGTTAGTGTTTGAGTATGGATGGATAAGTGAAAGTGACACGTACTTGTACACAATCAGTGGACCTTATTGATTTATTGCATTGTCGACGTCTATGGGATGCGTATAAGTGTGACTATAATTGGTATGGGACAATTATGGAATCACTTGTATGGGTGTCACAGGTAAGGCACCAAACACTGTCCATTTATCTTGGGTATCAGTCGAGACATGCTTGATGGAGACCCTGTCTTCAGCTCTCGCGTAGATTCGTTATGGACCGACTAGTATTTGAGTTTATGGTTGGCGTTTGATGTAAACCACGGGGTGTGGGGTAGTTTGAGTGTGAGTTCAATTGAATCTCGGGAGTCCCATGCTGACACATATGGAGATATATAGGGATATCACTGATTACTAGCGAGCGACTCGGGCCCGTGTTCCCTTGTCCTTGGGTCCTACCCTTGGGTGGGGGATACTCACGAGTGGTTGAATCTCATACTTGGACTGACGATAGGCTTAGTGACCTGTACAGTGAGACTTAGAGACTGATAGGGATAGTGACATTGACATGCATTGCTTACCGAATCAACACACATGACATATTATTTTACTACTTTACTGTTCACCTGCTCTATTAGACACTCGCATTGGCTACTTCATGTTCACATCTTTACTCTCTTGATTTACTGTTACATTTCATTATTAATACACGAGTTACTATTTGAATCCATATATATATATATATATATATATATATATATATATATATTGCTATCGTGTTGCTCTGACGACCTGAGTATGCATGCTCAGAGTGAGAAGTGGATCTAGCTTGGACCAGGACCGGACGTACTTCGAGGACATCGCGGACATCTTGATCAGCTACCCAGAGTTATACTCTCTTGATCTCCATCTGGTTAGTTCTATGTATTTGTTTTGATTTAGTTACTGCATTTCTCATTACCTATGCATAGATTACTGATTACCACGTAAAGCTAGAAGCCGAAGTGTGACCACGGCAGGATGTTTTTCTTGACCGTAGGAGCATGGCTGGACTTGTCAACCCCTCGTACTCCGTATTTTGGGAAGCGGGGCATGACAGGAACAAAATGTGGTTGCTTCATCAAGAAGATAACCTTGCATGATAGAACCCTCTGGTCGATTTCTATTGCGTATATACTTTTTAAGAGATAAAGAAAATATGTTGAATAAATAAATACAGGCATACAGGACAACAATAATTTTAAAAATTGCGCAAAACGGAAAATTCCACGTACCTCTCGACGGGATACATCCATCGATATTGTACAGGTCCGGCTAACTTAGCCTCAATTGCAAGATGAACCGTCAAGTGTATTATGATATCGAAGAATGACGGTGGGAAAATACGCTCAAACTTGCAAAGTATCAACGCAATAGAATTTTCTAGTTTATCCAGCGTCACAACCTCCAGTGATTTAGCACACAACTCTCTGAAAAAACAACATAGGTCGTTGATTACTAGACCAACCGATTCGGGAAGAGAAGTCCTGAGGGCTAATGGAAGAAGGTGCTCCACGATAACATGGTGATCATGACTTTTCAGCCCATCGATCTTGCATTTCACAATTTTTATTTTCTTGCTGAATGAACCTGAGAAACCTGTGGGAACTTTCAAATTATGCAACACCTGCATGAATCTTTTCTTCTCCGGTTGTGACATATAATAAGCGGTATTGGGAAGTACAAACTTACCTGGTTTACCCGCTACCGGTCTAGGGTGCAATTCACTTCTTATTCCCCACTCCTGTAGATCCATCCGAGCATTCAGATTGTCTTTCGATTTCCCGTCTTTACAAAGAAGCAAGTTGAGTATGTGCTCTGATACTCCCTTCTCTATATGCACGACGTCCAGACAATGACGCACTAAATTTGTTGACCAGTACGGAACCTCGAAGAAAATGCTTAACTTATTCCAAAATGGTGGTTTGACCTATTTTGTCGGATCCATCCCGAAAGTCACATTATTGTAACCATCCCACTGAGTAGTCACGTCCTCTCCGGACAATGGGGCTGGAGGTCCAAGAAGCTCCTGATGACCATCAAAGTGAACAATGTCTAACCTGTAGGGGTGGTCTAGAGGCAGGAAATGTCGATGGCCGCAATAACAAACCTTCCTGCTAAAATTCAAGAATTTCGATATTGTGTATTGATGGCAATGAGGACATGCTTTGTGACCATGTACGGACCAACCTGATAGCATTCGATACGCAAGAAAGTCATTAATTGTCAATATTAAAGCCGCACGCAGTATGAAGGTTGTATTTGTGTTTGCATCGTAAGTCTCTACACCATCAATGAACAAAGATTTTAACTCCTCGATCAGAGGTCGGAGATAGACATCGATATTGTTTCCCGGGGAGTTTGGTCCATTGATAAGAAGAGGCATCATAAAGTATGATTGGTCCATAGCCAACCAAGACGACAGATTATAAATTATCACTACAACCAAGGCGACAGATTATGAATCTTCTCGCACTTCAGACCCAAATCAGACATCATCTTGTGGGCTCCGTACCAGCTGCCGGGCACGTTATTTCCCGGAGGCATAGAATCTTTCAAGAACGAAAGAAGCATTGTGAATGACCTGTTGCTCCATGCATTTAGGCACTTAATCTAGAAATGTTGGACGAACCATGAGAGGGTGGAATACTTTGCATTCTCATAAATTGGTTTTCTAGCATCACTCATGAAATTTTCATATTTATCCGCACGCGGTCCTTGACCGGAAGGAATGTCATCTTCGGTATGAATAGATTCACCTAGTGAAGCCTCTACCATATCCTCCATTTCTTCTGATGGAAATAAATTACCGTCATTTTCATCTGCCGCATTACCGTCTTCTCCTTCTTCTTCTGCCGCATTATCGTGTTCTCCTTTTTCTTCTGCCGCATTACTGCGTTCTTCTCCTTCCCCGTGATATTTCCAAGTTGTATAAAGTCTAGTAAAACCATATTTTACGATATGAAGCTCTGCCAATTCTACTTTCTGCCAGTACTTATTCCCACATCTATCACACGGGCAGAGAATCTTCTCTATCACGATCTTATTATGTGCGGGTGCAAATTCAATAAAAGCAGCAACTCCTGCGACAAACTTAGGTTGTATACGTTGCTGCCAATCCACATACATCCAGTCCTTAACTCTGACGTACTCATGGGCCATGTTAGACTGTATAACATATAAATTATAGGTTATGGTGACTATATTGAGAAATCTAAGAACGGGATAGTTACTGACAAAGGAGAAAATCCGTGTATATGCTTTGTGTGTGCGTTTGTAGTTGAAAAGAATAAATTATCGAACGTATATAAACCGATAGACGGGGACTAAGTGGCGCTTTTAGTTTCATATATGAGTATCGATGAGAATATGAAAGTTTCATATTATCATCGAGTATCATATATTGGTTTTAACTTGAACATCTTGAATTACTCTCTAATGATGCGTTTGTTGTATATTCTTTTTGTATGTGTGTGTTTCGGCTGTCGGGGGTAAGGCTTCTATCCCATTAAGAATGTATAGAGCGAACACCCATTCGCTTGTGCTTTCAACTGTTTCGAGTAAATTTCGGCAGCACCTCCCCGCTGTTCTCCGAGTACACTATAATAGAATAGATAATCATTTCAAAGCTGTGAAACAACGTTGAAATGAACATCTAATCTATCTTTGTACACGGAGAACCAGCGGAAATGTACCGACGAAATATCTCGAAACGGATGAAAACACAAGTGAATGAAGGTGTTTGCTTTATACATTCCTAACTTGTCCACACGGGACAAATCTATCGGTTATCATACGATTGAATCTTCTCGTCACATAGACTATACGACGGTTGTTAGTATCAAGCTATACTGTCCGATATTTAACAACCTTTGTATAGTTCTATGTCACGACGAACATCAAACGTATGTTAACCGATAGACGGGTACTGAGTGGCGCTTTGAATTTCATATATGAGTATCGATGAGAATATGAAAGTTTCATATTTTCATCGAGTATCATATATTGGTTTTAACTTGAACATCTTGAATCACTCTCTAATGATGCGTTTGTTGTGTATTCTTATTGTATGTGTGTGTTTCGGCTGTCGGGGGTAAGGCTTCTATCCCATTAAGAATGTATAGAGCGGACACCCATTCACTTGTGGTTTCAATCATTTCGAGTAAATTTCGACAGCACCTCCCCGCTGTTCTCCGAGTACACTGTAATAGAATAGATAATCATTTCAAAGCTGTGAAACAACGTTGAAATGAACATCTAATCTATCTTTGTACACGGAGAACCGGTGGAAGGTACCGACGAATTATCTCGAAACGGATGAAAATACAAGTGAATGAAGGTGTTTGCTTTATACATTCCTAACTTGTCCACATGGGAAAATCTATCGGTTATCATACGATTGAATCTTCTCGTCACATAGACTAAACGACGGTTGTTTGTATCGAGCTATACCGTCCGATATTTAACAAGCTTCGTATAGTTCTATGTCACGACGAATATCGAACGTATGTTAACCGATAGACAGGGACTAAGCGGCGCTTTTTGTTTCATATATGAGTATCGATGAGAATATGAAAGTTTTATATTATCATCGAGTATCATATATTGGTTTTAACTTGAAGATCTTGAATCACTCTCTAATGATGCATTTGTTGTGTATTCTTGTTGTATGTGTGCGTTTCGGCTGTCGGGGGTAAGGCTTCTATTCTATTAAGAATGTATAGAGCGAACACCCATTCGCTTGTGCTTTCAACCGTTTCGAGTAAATTTCGGCAGCACCTCCCCACTGTTCTCCGAGTACATTGTAATAGAATAGATAATCATTTCAAAGCCGTGAAACAACATTGAAATGAACATCTAATCTATCTTTGTACATGGAGAACCAGCGGAAAGGTACCGACGAAATATCTCGAAACGGATGAAAACACAAGTGAATGAAGGTGTTTGCTTTATACATTCCTAACTTGTCCACATGGGACAAATCTATCGGTTATCATACGATTGAATTTTCTCGTCACATAGACTATACGACGGTTGTTAGTATCGAGCTATATCGTCCGATATTTAACAATCTTCGTATAGTTCTATGTCACGATGAACATCGAACATATGTTAACCGATAGACGGGGGCTAAGTGGTGCTTTTAGTTTCATATATGAGTATCGATGAGAATATGAAAGTTTCATATTATCATCGAGTATCGTATATTGGTTTTAACTTGAACATCTTGAATCACTCTCTAATGATGCGTTTGTTGTGTATTCTTGTTGTATGTGTGTGTTTCGGCTGTCAAGGGTAAGGGTTCTATCGGTTATCATACGATTGAATCTTCTCGTCACATAGACTATACGAAGTATTTAAATAAAATATAAAGTAACTGATATAACATGATTTTAAACTTATGAAATAATACTTGCTTGGTTACTTGCAAGTTTCAACTTGAGAATAAGATATATGAAGAATTGAGCATTAAAGAACTAAGATGCGTATTTTGGTAGTTACTTGCCGCAACCCCTAAATTAAGTAGTTTTTGAGAATTAAGACCTTTTTAATCATACTTTGGATAGACTGTCACAAATAGTAGGGCATATTCAAAAAACCATATAACCCGCATGCAGTTTTGCCTTTAACTCGTGTGCTTTTCTAGAATCTAGCTATCCTCTTTGCACTTTTCGAAAGTTAAATATGCATATTTAAAAATCTATCATTTAAAGCAGTGTTTGGATATGCTTTTTTTTCTTCATTATAATAAAGTGAAACTATTTTTTTGATTTCTTCATTATAATAAAGTGAAACTTTTGAAAATGAGGAACTGAAACTTTAGGTCGAAACCTAAAGTTGTTATGTCGGTTTCAAGTATGGAGAAATACAGATTAATCAGAAATTGTCAATTATTGTTTTAAAGTTCTACTGTTTAACACAAAATTCTACAGTTAAAGACACAACTATAGATGGGACAAAATATAAACTATACAGAATTTCTAAGGCTACATCATACAGACTTCAAACTAGCCAGTGAAGTGAGAAGACCGAGAAATAAAATGGCACTTTCAAATATAACTCAAAACAAATTTGTTATTTGCATTCAATGATTTGACATGAAAACAGAAAGAAAAACTTGGTTGTGAGTTTTGGAGGAAATTACAAGGATTTCATGATCATTAAGGATATCGCATATACATTGCAAGTGGAACATGTTTTCCAGTAGGATGAAAAATACTTCATAATTTTTTCCTAGTTTATAAATACATGTATCATGATATTTTAGCCTCATTTCATGAAGAACAAAAACGATGGAAGAAAAATTTTTATGGAAAACTTGTCAAATACCTAGCCCCAGCCCCAGCCCCAGCCCCAGCCCCAGCGAAACCCCAACCCTAACCCCAGCCCCAGCCCCAGCCCCAGCCGAACCCCAACCCTAACCCTAACCCCATCCCCAACCCCAACCGCAACCCCTGCCGAACCCCAACCCCAACCGCAACCCCAGCCCCAGCCCCAACGGCAACCCCAACCCTAACCCGAACCGATGCCTAACCCTAACCCTCATCGATACCCAAACCATAAACCCTAGCCCTAAAATAATCAAAAAATTGTTTAATTGAAGATTTACTAACCTGTGCGGTGGAGGAGACGATTGATCGATGGTCGACAACGCGCGCAATCGGCGACGAGGAAGAACGAGGGCGGTGGCGACGACGAAACGGAGGGCGGTGGCGACGACGAGAACGGCGACGAGAACGGCGATCGGCGGGAACGAGAGATTTGGGGATTTTGGGTTCGCGCGCGAGAGATTATCGAGAGAGATAATCAGCGTAGGGGATCTGTGCCTTTTTAATTAAATCTCTATTTAGATGCCCCTACGGATTAGTCCGTGGGTTTTTGGTTTGCGGCTCCGTAGGGGCAAACAACAATTTACGATTTAATATTTTTAAATTAATACGTCAGGACCGTTGGGGCAACCGTATAGCCCTACGGACTAATCCGTAGGGCCAAAATAAATCTATCCCTACGGATTTCATTATCCGTAGGGGCAACCCCTTATTTTAGTAGTGAACCTAAAACTTACAGCTATTCCCAATTATAAGGCTGCTACGAGAAGCAAAAAACAAAGTTAGCTTGCAACGAAAACCAACCACAAATCTACTATCCATAATATGTCTAACAGTCCATAAATTGCAGTCGGCCCCCAACAAAGAAGAAGATTGTAAGAAACAGACATTGCATTCAAGATAAGACCCTCACAATCAACAATAGCAAGTTTATCAATAATATCCCTTTTGAAAATACAGGTTCCGGTATGATTAACAAAAATAGATCTCTCGTTTCTAGGACTATGAGTATGCAAATTTATACTGGAAGATCTAGGTAAAGTGGGGAAATAATTGTCAAAGTTGTTGGTTATTTTAGAAGTACTATCCAAAAGAGCCTTAGAAGTTCTTGGCTTTATGTCCAGAAAGGCCATAATTAAAGCAAACAACAAGAAATTTTTTACATGCGGCTATTAAATGATCAAAACTGCCATTTTTGAAACATCTTTTACATTTTAAAAAACCCCTTAGTGTGCATCAAGATGGGTTTTTAACCCAAGAGAGAAATATCCTTAGCAATACCAAACCTAAGCATATCAGCTTATGTTGTGGAGAAATTTATACATGAAGATCTTTGCGGATGTCCATTGTTTGGGATAAAGGATGAATCTTTACCCACATCCTGCATCCTAAAATCCATAGTTGAATCTTTATGGCTCAGATCGGTCACAGATTGACCGTAGATCTGAGCGATCCTCTGATTGTGTTTGAATTTTCGGATCTTTCAGACTAGTTCAAGTAAAGTAGCCAACTTTGCAACCTTTTCCTCTTCATGACCGTTTATCACTTATAAAAGAAAATTCTTACCGCAAAAACTATGCCCAATTGCTGATGACTTTGCAAGTTGCAACCACATTTTAATGCTAATTGCGAAAACAGGTGAAGTTAGGAATCCAATTTGACAAAATATAGTTTTATTTTATTTATTTATTTATTGTTTGTCAACTTATTACTTACTAATCAAAAATTTTAAAAATATAAAATCTAGCTGTGGTGCCTTGTGCATGGCATTATCTTTGGGTTGACTCCAAGTCCAGCATCGCCCCTCTTTCCCAGCTGCAACCAGTCACGTGCATAAGGTACATACGCGTGGCCCACACGCTGCAACACATGACTTTTTTCTCTCACCCACGTTGACCGTTGACTTGCAACTATGTAATTGATTTGTTAATTAAGCCTACAACTTAATTACTTCAAACTATGATCAATCAAAACAACTTGGCTAGGAACCTCACGTAATTCGTGAATTATTCGCCAAATTCGTCAATTTTTTATCAGCCGACTTAATTATCGAATTAATCGGCGGGCCGAATAATTTACGAATTATTCCCGAATTATATGAAAAACAGCGTATAATTCAAAAAACAACAAATAATTCACAAAATCAAAATCTAGCGTCTCATATATTAATTTCTTGCTCGAAATCCTCCCCGAACATTTCACGAATACTTACCGAATCTTTTCTAAATACCTGCCGATTTTTTCTGAATCCGAATTTTCGACATCGTCGAATTATACCCGAACAACGAATTTGTGACTATGTGCAATGGTACCAAGAAATGTGCAAATTATTGAGAAGAGATAACCGGTTTAAGAGTGAATGATAAACACTTTTCGGACACAATTCTATTTAGGCAACCAATCTGTTACAATAAAAACAAGTCTTATGTATGTTTGGCCTGACAGGAAATATTGATGGAAAACTAAGCTTTGGTATGATTGATAATATATTCATAAGGAACACTCATCATACTCATATATAAGTATATCATCCTGAGATCAAAATTATAACAATCAAACTAAGGTTGCACAATTGTTAATAACTGGGATGCTAGTTAGAAATGAGATTATGAATTAAGAATCTGATGTGTTCATAGTTTACTTAGGATAATGTTTCTGTTGAGTAAAGACATTATATTATGGTACTTATTTAATTTCATCAAAGTCAAAGTAATATATATGTTAGAAATCATAGATTTGGAAATGGAGGGAAATAACATTATTAATTGATCAAAGAGCAATTTAAAACATATGATACACGCGTGAGAGCTGCACAAAGATAAACACAAGATAAAACTGTAATACGTATAATACACGTAAACCCCAATGCAGAAAGATAAACACAAAATAATATAAAACATATGATAAAAAATATGCATATCTGCTCGACTGAGAACATGAGTAGCATGTGATGTCTGTCCTGGTATCGAAGAACCCGTATGAGAGCTGCATAGTGAACTGATGTATGAGTACTCACATACTGACTGAGAACATGAACAGCTTATGCAATATCTGGCCATATAAGAGAGGTAAATAAGTACACCAACCAACTCATGATACCGAGTGGGGTTCGATAGAGTCTCTCTATCTGCTTGACAAAACTTCAGATGAAGCTCCATCGGCATAGCTATAGAAGTACTGACAATAATAGTAGAATTATCAACCGTTGCTCATGCAAGAATATCATAAATGCACTTCTACTATAACAAAAGATAACAACGAGAAAAGTAAACAATTTCGATTCCCAAGAAATAGCGCAAATATCCAAAATCTTTTATCTCAAACTGTTGTCGAATAAGTTTTTTTAGATATATGATAGTTGTTGTGTCATCACCGGTGATAATCATATCATCAATATCGATCAAGAGAAAAGCTCGAACTTTGGAGGAAAAGCGATAGAAGAGTGAATAATTGCAAGACTCTCGGTAAATCCTACAGTCATAAGAGTTTGAAGAAATCGCTCAAACTAAGCACGGAGTGCCAGCTTAAGACCATAAAAAGCACGACGCAGCTAACATGCATACCTAGGGGAAGCGGAGACACCAGGAGGTGACTCTATATAAATCGTCTCCGAAAGATCACCGTTAAGAAAAGCATAACGTCCATCTGAAATATAGGCCAGCAACGAGTTGTAGCTATAGCAATGAATGCGTGAATGGAAATGTTCTTGGCAACAGGAGCAAAATTCTCTTCATAATCAATGCCATATTCCTGAAAAAACCCACGAGCCACAAAACGTGCCTTGTAACGTTCGACTGATCCATTTAACTTGGTTTTGACCTTGTAAATCCGCTTACAGCTAATGGACTTGATATCTAATGGTAAAGGAATAAGATCGCATGTGTGAGTATCACGAAAACCCTGCAATTCTTCCTTCATAGCCTGCTGCCATTATTGATATTCCATAGCCTTAACTTGGGTTCCGGAATAAAATGATCTAGTAGAAAGAAAAGATACAAACTGATGAGAATAATCGTTAGTCATGCAAAAACTATAATGAGCAAGTGGTCATCTTTCTAGCGGAGAATTCCGACGAGGTGGAGGATGAGAAATAGCATTCGGAGAAGACGGTACAGACATAGGTGAATACTCAGTCGGCACTGTATCAGTGGAGAGAACAGTAGAAGGCGTAGGATCATCAGTAGATGCAACAGGAGATGGAGCGGGAGTGTATGTAGGCACAATAATGGGTGTAACTGATGATGAGGTAGAGAAATCAAGATAGGACATATCTTTCTCAGAATGAGCAAAATACGGCACATTCTCGAAAAAAGTGACGTTTCGAGAAATGTGAAACCGTCTACTAGTAGGATCGTAACATCTATGAGACAGACAACTCTATCATAAAATACTTAACTGAACGAGAAAAGAGTTTATCTCGTTCATGAAAAGAAAAAAGAACGAAACAAACACGGCCAAACATGCGTAAAATGAAATAGTTAAAAGGGGATTTATAAATCCTTGAGTATGGAGTGGCATCAAGAAATAAAGAAGATGGAGTAATATTGATGAGAAGCACACCAGTCAAGAGAGCCTCGGTCCAATAAGAGTGAGGAACAGATGCAGAGAGTAAGAGGGCTTGTGTGGTGTCAAGGATATGTCAATATTTTCTCTCCACTATACCATTTTGTTCATAGTTATGTGGACATGACAGTTGGGGAAGTGTGCCATGAGATTTAAGGATTCCTTGTATTGATGATGAAACGTACTCACAAGCATTGTCATATCTGAAAATTTTAATTCATTGTTGAAATTGGATGTAAATCATGTTTGTAAATTCAGTATAAATGGATGAAATCTCATATCTGGCACGCGTAAGATAAACTCAAGAATAACGAGAGTATTTTCAATAAAAAAAACATAATATCGATAACCAGACATAGATATCACAGGAGCAGGCCCCCAAATATCAGAATGAATCAAGTCAAAAGGTTTCAAAGAAGTTTTATTATACGACAAAAATGGTAAGAAAGTTTGTTTGGCTAATTGGCATACAACCCAATTATTTAAGGTAATAGCACGAAAAGACCCTATGACTCCAGACTTAGATAAAGACTTAAGATGAAAATGTGAAATATGACCTAGATGGCGATGCCACATATCAGAGATAACTGATCCAGCTACAATCTTACTCGAGATAGGCAAGTGAAAATACTCCAACCGATACAAACCATTCACTTTACGACCTGCCCCAATCTTATGACCAGTGCTCAAATCCTGCATAATACAAAAAGTGGATGAGAAAGTGATAATGCAACCAAAATCAATAATCGGACTAACAGATAGAAAATTCATTGTTAGTTTGGGCACATGCAATACAGATGAAAAAGTAAAATTGCCATGAGAGTATGAACTAGGTGTAATGTCACCACACTAAGTAACTGTAAGTGATGAGCCATTAGCAGTATGTATGTATGACATAGAAATGGTAATACAGTTTGTAAGAAAAGATTTATCAAAAGTCATATGACGTAAGACACATTAGTCAATATCCAAGGAATAGAAATACCAGAATTAGTAATTGAAACAGTTCAATCAGAAACTGTAGATGATAATCTCTCGGAAGTCCATTGATGCCAAGACTCCGTACAACGATACCAATGATCTGTGTTATCTGTGCTCTCTGCGCGGAGGAGAAAGCCCCTAATGAGATTGTAGTAGAGCCTACTGGAGATGCGGAAGTGGTGGATGAATGTGATGAACGATAGCAAGTAATTAGTCAAGATAGCCGTGTTGGACAATTAGAAATCAAGTGTCCCTTTTTTCACAGTAATGACTAAATAGGAAACAATCTGCACCAGAAGGAGGCAAGAGATGTTTCAGAGCCTTGTAAGCACCGTCCATGGTTAAAAGAACAGAGCTCGAGATAAGAACATGAAAGAGCACGCTATCTTAATTGTCGAGAGCACGAAGCTCGAAAGAGGGCTCGAAAGCCGAGAGCATGAATGCTTGATCACCAAAAGAGAGCAAAATGGCTTAAATGACCGGCTCGAAGGCTCGGATCACACACAAAATAGAGCACGAAGGCTCAAAAAATAGCTCAAGGCTAAGAGAGCAAGATAGCTCGAAGAGGGCTTAAATACCTTTTAGGAATTTTGTTGAACACTTTGTGGGCTTCGTTGAAAAGGTTGTTAGGAATATGTATGCCCTAGAGGCCATTATTGTACATTGATGTATATTATAGTGGATACTTAGATATATATATATAGAGAGAGAGAGAGGACTTTCTTGCTCGACATGATAGTATACTATCTGGTTGCCTTTATCTTATATGTAGACTAGTATTATTATACTGTCTTTCTCTTATATGTTGATAAAGCCCTTAGGATATGTACTTGACTATCAGGACTATGATGCAGATCATACTAGTGGGGCCAAGGTGGTCCACAGGTACATCCTTTAAAAAGTTCCTAGTTATGGGAATATCGAGACAGGCTATCGATATTCCAAAGTAAACTAGCGTGTACGTTTCATGACCCTGTATGGGGCGATGATTGATCCCGCAATCATTGATGTATGACATCAAAGATTGTACACAGATGCTCATTAGAGAATGGGTACACTGAAAATGACTCGTCGAGAACTCCTAAATGGTATTATACTTATTGTCGGATAGCAGTTCTCTGGTGACACTGATACAGATTAGTCTGTAGACCCGAGATCGTCATAGCATCTTGTATGATTCCCACTGTGCTTTGATTTTCTCCCTACCACGGCTCAAAGGAGTCGTGCAAACAGGTGGATTTTGGGTACAGTCCCGAATCATATGGAGACGGTAAGCGATAGGAGGGGTTTCGTCTTTCCCGGTATAGGGAGTTGATGTTGCGCTATGCTCGATTAGCTATAACTGCAAATCCTTGGACAGGGTTGCTGAGATTTACTGATAAGAGTTATCAGTAATTTCTCGAACTGTTATGAGCCACACATCGGTATGACTTATCAAGTTACAGGGGTTTGACATTTACCAACCCTAGACTTCATATGCGACATATCAGACGAAGAGACCGGACTGTACGGTAAATATTACCTATAGGCTTCATGGGAGTTTGGACAAGCTTGCTTGTTGATCTTCTAATCGCTCAATACCTGGGTAGCCGTTATGTCCAGCTAGTACCGCTGATGGCTTGTGGGTGATTGATGTGATCATCACCTACTGCTGGCGTATTGACGAGTCTTTAGAGTCCCACACAGAAGTTTCCGGGTTCAAGCGAAACGAAGTAGGGCACATATGCTGATATGTGCGGGGGCCTGATTAAATACGAGTATGAGATACCGTATTGTAATCTGGCGGCTATTTATTATTAGTTAGGTTATATATGATATAACCGGATTATTGAATCAAGTGTTGATTTGATAATGTGATATACAGATATATGGTATTAGTCGGGTATATGTGATATAACCGGATTATTAAATCAAGTGATGATTTAGTAATTTGATATATATTATATTTAATATAATTATATATTAACTAATATTATTAGCTCACTAATCATTCTTCATGATATATATATGAGAATAATGGAGGAAAGAGGTCATATGAGAGGATTTCCTCCTATGGCGTCGAAAAAATACAACCTCCATCATTTTTTCCGACGATTGGCACCCATCATCATCATCGTTATCATCTAAAATGTGCATACACCAAATTTTATGTGATTCCACCACCTTTTCACCGTTGAATTAGCAATGTAAAAATTTCTATTGTCGGTAAACCATTAATTTTGCACCAACTAAATCAACGGTTAAAAATGGTATAATCACTTGAAATTTGGTGTATCCACATCTTAGATGAAAAAGATAGAGGTGGTGTTTGCCGATCGTCGAAAAAATTCATGGAGCATGCATTTTTCCGACGCCATAGGAGGAAATTCCCTCTTATGGAACATTTCCTCCATTAACACACACACACACACACACACACACACACATATATATATATATATGAAGCATGACATAGATTTTCTATTTTTAGAAAATAGAAAATGAGATATAAAATGTGGAGATATTTTAGGCATGATTGTGAGGCATGGTACATAATATATTTTATTGGTTTGACTTCACTATTGAAATATGGTTCATATTTTCGATGTGAAAATATTCATGCTTCAATGAGTGAGATATATGGATGAGCCATTCTTCATTCTATGCTTGATGCCTTAGTCATTTTCTTGAGCTCTTACTCTCTGGCTCTCTCCTCATTCTTCACCTCCACCTCCAAACTCAGACCCTCACATGAGTTGTGAATTCTTGAGCTTATCAGAACCCTAGTGAGTAAACACAACCCCTACTTCACCATCCTAAACTAGATTAGCACTTTGGGTTAGGGTGTTATCTTCACTAAAGAGTTTAGTGAAGAGATAGTTTGGATTAGAGAGGTTTAGGATGGATCGTCTTTGGCACGAAGATCAGAAAGGAGCTTGTTCCAACATCTAGAGGAGCATAGTGGAGTCGTGTGGACTACAACCCATAGCATTTGAAGAGAAGGAAACGATCTACAAAGGTTGTAGTTTCGTTCTCTTCTTATAGTTTAGTTGATATCTAACTTAAACCCTCTAGTTAATAATCTTGCTTAGTGTAGTTTAGCACCCCAAATTTTTAAAAAATGACATGCTTGATACTACTAAAACCCAGTGGTGGTGCTAACATACACTTTCAAAGGTTGTCGGAGCTTGATGGAACCGTTGACGGCGGCGGCGGCGGCGGCGGAGTCATGGGACTTGAACCAGGCGTTGTCTTAGATGCTGTCGGCGTGTTGATGGAGATAGGGTTCGAATGCTGGAGGCGGGGCGGGGGTGAGAAAATCGGCGGTGAGGGTTTTGTTGAGAGCTCTGCCAACGATGAGGAGGTCGGCTCTATTGAGAGCTCTGTCGTCAAGAAGGAAGAGGTCGGATATGTTGAGGGCTCTGCCGACTACGAGGGGGGATGATAGGAGTTGTGGTGGAATCGGCTCTGTTGAAGGCTCCGCCGACAACAACGAGGAGGTCGGCTCTGTTGAGGGCTCCGTCGACGATGGGTAGGGGATGATAGGAGTTGCGGTAGAGGCGCCCACTGTAGGGTGGTGGTGATGAATTCGAAGGTGGTGGCAATGATATTTGAATTTGTGATAAAAAAATTTAGAGAGAGAAAAATATGTGAATTTATGATATTTGAAATATTAGGGAAAAACTTGTCAAAAGAAAAACGATCGATGGGAGTTTTGACAGGATCAATCAACTACGCCTTGATACCATGTTAGAAATCGTAGATTTGAGAAAAGAGAGAAATAATATTATTGATTGATTAAGGAGCAATGTACAATATGACTCTCTCTATATATATCACACAAGATGAAACCCTAATACGTATAATACACGTAAATCCCAATGCAGAAAGATAAACATAAAATAATATAAAAATATGGTAAAATATATGCATATTTTAACAATATAATTAATCAAACTAAAAAAGAATCTTTTTTGTCCCCCTCCCTCTAAGAAGAACAAGATGATGTTTAAATTAATTTTATTATTTATATTCAACGAGCAAGGACCCCTACCGCCCCACGCAATGCACTGATACGAACTCCAAAGTCCAGAAAATCAGATTAATATAGAATTTATTGTGATATGATGGCAAGTTGTAAAATCTCATCTTTGAAAATTCATATGTAAAATATATAAAGAATTATCTAGTAAATAGTTCATCATTTTATTTAGGTTCTCAATATTTTTCTTATTATTGCATATATCGTGAAATTTTCAAATATATAAATATATATTCTATTTTTTTTAAATGCATATAAAAGCCCACAAAAGTCACAAATTTTTCAAAAATCTCAAAATGTACTATTTTCTTTGGTTTTCCAAAATTTTGCTTGTTATATAACTCACGAAAATTGCGATATTCTCAAAAATCCATAAAAAATTTGTTTTATTAATATTTTCAATATTTTGCATGCTATAACATACGGAGATGTTTTCTCAAAAATCTTGAAGTATAATACTTTTTTGGTGTTTCCATATTTTGCTGTAGCAATCGAAAATCATGAAAATTTAAAAAATCCAAAATATTTTCTGTTTTCTATAGTGTTTCAATATTTTTTATACTATACCACATGAAAATCCAGTAAATTTTAAAAATCTTTAAAAATTTTATCATCGATCTTTTTCAAATATTTTGCATGCTATAGCAGAAGCAAATTGTGAAATTTTCAAACCTCTCAAAATTTTCTTTTTATTTGGTTTTTCAGTAATTTGTTTCCAAAAGCACATAAAAATCATGAAATTTAAAAATATTTTAAAATTTTTTGTTTTCTTTAAATTTTCAATATTTTGTGTTGTATAGCACATTAAAACGGTTTAATTTAAAATCTCAAAATTTTGTATTTTTACATTTTTCAATATTTTGCTTTGCAAATCTCTTTTTTGAATAAGTTCAAGCCATCCTCGAGATGAATATCAAAGGGAAAATTCCAAAAAATGTCATAATTTTTTTCAGGTTTTCAATATTATGCTTGCGATGCAGGAAACAAAATTTGCGAAATTTTCAAAAATCTTAAATTTTTCTATTTTTCTGATATTCAAAATTTAACTCGTAACATGCCATATAGAAATCATGAAATTTTCAAATATTTCAAAATATTTTGTTGTCTGTTGGGTTTTTAATAGTTAGCCAAGAAAATCACAAATTTTTTTGAAACTCCAAAAAAAAGTGTTTTTTTCCATGTTGTAATATTTTGATGATATAGCGCTGGAAAATGGAAAAAATTTCAAAAAACACTAAGTTCTCTGTTTTCTTCGGGTCAGTGGCGGAGCCAGGATTTTATGCTAGGTAAGGCAACAAGGTAATAAGCTGAAGAGATTAATTTCAAAAATATACCTTGAACTTTTGGCACATTAAGATAAATAATCTAAAGTTTTTGTCACAGACACAGATTTAGTAATTGCATATAAAATCTCATGAAACATCCCTTTTTTTGTGCTATTTTAAGCCTTAAACTAGATGAGTAAACCAAACTATTATTTCACGTTTCTTAATTCTTATAAAATATATAAACTCTTTACTTAATATATTACTTTTGAAATAGGATGTAATAGAAATCGATAAAAATGGTAAGACTTTATCAATCATTTGCACAATCATTTATATATCCTATTCGATTTTTTTATGAAAAGGCTTAGAGAATGATGACGGTGCAAAGTAATGAGAAGGATTAAGTAGTGATAACCAATTATATATTAAAGTAAATTATTAAAAAATTATGATAATGGTATAGAATGAATATGATAGTGCTCGATATTAGCGATCTCCAAGATCATGACACGTGGCAGGTGACGTGCCCTAGGACTCAGAAGAAGAGGCCCACGGGAGCCAACCAAGCCATCATGTACTCGACTTGCAAACACAAGCTGGCCCTCCTCGGGACCCCCTGCAGATTGGCCTCCTCGGTCCCGTAACTCGCGCCGAGCTGCCACAAGACCAGGACTTCTCGGCCTCCTCGCTCGTCCCCGAGCTCCCGGCCGAGGACGTCTTCCTCGCCCCTCCGACCAAGGCCACCGCTTACAAGCGTAACCGCCGCTCCGCAAATCTCACCATGCGCAAATTCTACGCCAACAACATCCCACGTTCCACGCCATCACGATCCCCATTAATGGGCGATCCGCTTTCCACGCGGACGTGACGTCGGTGGCGTAACTGCCAGCGAGATTCTCACGCCTGCTGCTGCGTGCCACCACCGCTATATAAACCCCCATCACAGAGGGGTCAAGTAAGCCATGTTTTACTCTTTAAGCCGTTACTCTGCTCGGATCTCATCACTAACTTGAGCGTTGGAGGGTCCTTGGTGGTACCAAACCACCCCGGGACTTCTTTGCAGGTACTCGGCACCAACTCCCTCACTCCACCTTTTCCTCCAAAAACCCATTGAGACCCACACGCAACGGAAGATAATCAACTAAGTCCACCGCGAGATCAACGGAAGACAATATCTGACGGAGGCCTGAAAAGGAGCTCCATCAGTTGGTGCCGTCTGTGGGAACACAACTCCACAAAATACAAAGTTGGCCTTCTTATCTCCACCCTCATGGCAAACGACCATCCTGGTGATCCCGGTACCAGCCACCGCCTTTCCCTCACCGAAGGCGGGGATGAATCTCCTCCCATAACCGTCATCGACGCCCTCGCGGGTCAGATAGATCGACTGCAATCCCTCGTGGAGGCCCTAGTCCACGTCCGAACGGCCGTGCCCGGGCCCCAGATCGCCGCTCCACCGCCTCCAGAAGGCTCTGCCTCAGTCTAGACGGCCGACCACCAACAGGCTGCGTCCCCTGGCCGCCGGTCTCTCGAGCCGGTGCTCTGTGAGGCCCGCTGGGCGCCCCAGTGCTCCACGCCTAGATCCGCCGCCAGAACACCTCGCCTCGGGCCTCCTCACGACCCTTATCCCCCTGAGGAGATGTCAGTCACCTCGCCTATCCACGGGCGCGGTCGACCCCACCACCATCGGCGGGGCCACACAGAAGGGGTCCGCCCCGGCAACTCAAGAGCTACCTCGCCCCGGGACCTGAGGCACCTCATCTAGAGGAACCGAGGCCGCTCCCAGACGCAGGTCACCCGCAGCGGAGGCCAGGGATCCCAAGGCGCCGATTCCTCGGGGTACCACAGTCGGCTCGACGCCCTCGAGAAGAAAATTGAGGGCATGCACCGAGAAACTCACCTCTCGAGCGACGGAGCTAGGTACGCCTTCGACTCGCTCATGAAGCCATTCACCGAAGAACTGCTCGCCGTCCACATCTCCTCGTGCAACAAGCCCCCAAAGGTCTCCCTGTTCGACGGGAAAACCGACCCGAAGGACCACTTGGACGCTTTCACCGTGGGGATGAGCTTCCAGGATCACTCCGATGCCGCCCAGTGCAGAGTTTTCCTGGCCACCCTCATCTGCGCAAGTCGGGACTGGTTCCGGGGGCTCGAGCCCTGCTCGATTTCGACCTTCGACGAGCTAGCTACTCAGTTCCTCGCCATTTCGTGGGGAACCGTCGATAGAAGCACACGGTCGACTACCTCTTCACGGTTAAGAGTGGGGACAATGAAACATTCAAGGCCTACATTACCCGTTTCTACAATGCCCTTCTCGAGGTGCCCGAACACCGGGACGAAACTGTCATAACGGCGCTCAGATCTGGTCTGAGGCACAAGGAATGGTTACGCTCCTTCGCGCTGGCGCAACCTAAGACCATGGCCGAGATCAAGGCGTGGACCGAGCGCGAGGTTCAGCTGGAATCCGAGGTGAATGCTAACCTTCCCCGGGTTGAACGGCCCGACCAGAAGAAGAGGGCTCGGGAGGAGAGGCCGGAGCGTCAGCAGCCCTACCACCCAAAGTTCCAGGAGTATACCCCGCTCAACGTCTCCCTCACGGTGTTGCTGGATGAGGCCCAGAACGAGGGGTTCTTCAAGTTCCCTCCGATCCCGCGTCAGGCTGCAAAGCGAACCCGGGGCCCCTGCTGCGCTTTCCACCGGGTACTGGGCCACGCCACGAAGGATTTCAAGCAACTGAGGGAGTACATCGAAGAGCTCATCCTGTCTGGGCACCTCGTCGCCTACTTGAAGGATAAACGACAGGCAGACCGCGAGCAGGAGCAGCATCACCCTCCCGCCGACCTGACCATCGGTCAGATCATGCTCATGTCGGCGGACGGCTAGCCTGGGGTTCAGGGATCCCCATACCCTATGCCAAGCGCGGGGGCCAGCAGTCCTTCAGGGAGCTCGGCCCGAGCCAATAAAGTCATCTACTAGCCTGTACCTTTCTTTTAAAGCAATGTAAACTCTTCCTAGGATCTATTGTTAATTTAATAAAGATCAGTGTAGCATTGCGAAAAGGAAAAAAATTTGTTTATTCAAAAGGTATTATGGGCTCCTCAGCTGCACATGCAAAAATAAAAGAAAATTACAACAGGGGGGAAGGGGGTGTAGCTAGCACTGCTCGTGGTACTCGGTAAAGATCTCCGCCAACCGAGTCCTTGCAAGGTCCAACCGCTGTCCCCAGTTCCCCCCGCGCGCGTCGATACCGAGCCTCAGCTCGTAGCATTCACGGACGAGCGCCTCTGAGCGGGCCAGCCGAGTCGCGGAGATTAGGCCGAAGCTCCTCAAAGACCGCAGCTTGCCCACGGCATCGTCATAGAGCAGCTCAGACAGGGGGTTATAGAGCCCCGGCGACGCCCTCTAGACGGAGTACATCAGCAGCTGCAGCAGGGAGGAGCGTCGGGGGAGCAGCCGGCCGAAATGGTCCTCAATACTCCCGTAGACCAGCTGCACTGTGTCCTTGGTGCAGTACGGGTCATAAATGTACACATCTTCAAAGCGGACTATGTCGGGGGATGGTAAACGGGAAGTCCTGCATTCTCGACGACCTGTTTACGAAGGAATGAAGGACCAGTACTCCTTCAGCCTTATATAGCCCACTGTGCAGCCCAACAGTAGCCCGCTTTCACCTAGGGAGTCATCGCCACGCGGCAGCCATCGAGCCTTCTCCGGTGGAGTCAAAGCGACGCGCCCTTAGCGCTTCACCTCCCCCCACATTCAATGCACTGGCTACGAGCGCCGTCGCCCCGACCGCTCCCATTCCCCGCACCTACAGCTGGACGGACGGGCTACACCTCATCAAGATTCAACCCAGCAGCTACCCTGCTCGATCTCCCCAGCGGGCGGCCTCTCTGCTGCAATGCCGGGGATCAAAAAGCCCTCTCAGAGGCAGTCGAGCCCAAGGATCTCTCGCTCGGCTATCCCCAGCGGGCAGCTTCCCTGCCGCAACACTGGGGATCAAAAAGCCCTCTCAGAGGCAGTCTCGCTCGAGGATCCCCAGCGAGCAGCTTCCCTGCCGCAACACCGGAGATCAAAAAGCCCTCTCAGAGGCAGTCGAGCCCGAGGTTCCCTCGCTCGGCTGTCCCCAGCGGGCAGCTTCCCCGCCTCAACACCGGGGTTCAAAAAGCCCCCCCAGAAGCATTCGAGCCCGAAGTTCCCTCGCTCGGCTATCTTTCAGGACAAAAGCCCTCGCCAAGTGGCACCGGGCAATAACCTTGCCTGGACAAGGGTCCTTGGTAGGCTTCTTACAGCCTTATATCTCTTCCCACGCCAAGGACCAAAGTCCTCCCAGAGGCAGTCGGGTCCTTGCTCAGCTATCCCTGGCTGGTAGCTTCCTACCACAACCGACAGGGATCAAAGTCCTCGCCAAGAAGCACTGGGCAGTAACCCTGCTCGGTCCCTGTCCTGAAAGATCAAAGCTCTTGCAAGAGGCAACCGAGCAGTTACCCTGCTCGGTAAAAACTCCGGCCGGTAGCTCCCTACCAGCGACGCCAGGGATCGAACCCCCTCATAAGAGGCACCAGAGCGGCTGCCCTGCTCGTTCATCCCAGGATGGTAGTTTCCTACCCACGACGCCAGAGGTCAAAGCCCTCGCCAAGAGGCAACCGCGCAGCTTCACTGCCCGGTCATCCTTAGTGGGCTTCTTACAGCCCCTCCAGCGCTAAAGACCCAGGCCCTCGCAAGAGGCAACCGAGCAGCTACCATGCTCGGCCATCCTGGCAGGTAGCTCCCCTACCACCACGCCAGGAACCGAAAAGCCTTTGCAAAAGGTGACGGGGTAGCTACCCTGCCAGGTCACCCCCGGATGGTGGCCAATACTCGAAATCAGAGATGCTCAGTGACCCGCGGAGAACCCGAAACCCCAGCGAGGGGCGTCAGGTCTGTCCAAGTCTAAGCGATCTCCTCTCGACTCCGGGGCCCAGGGAGATACCTCCTCGGAAGCGCTCGTCAGCAAGTGATTGAAGACAACTCGACGGACGATCGCTGGGCAGATGGCCAACCTGACATGAAAGCACAACGGTACAAGCAAAAAATATCTTACGAGCATTCTTCACAAAACAGATGGTAGAGCGCAATTCTATGGAGCCGAAGGAAAACTTTATTACTACTGCCGAAGACAAAAGATTTTACAAAGGGTATTTTTTGGGCTCCCCAGCCTTACAAAATTCAAGAAAACAAAATTTTAAGGAGGAGAACGGGGGCTCTACACTTCGGGGCCAGGAGCAACCTCGAGGTCCTCGATCTCCACCACTTGGAGCGTTGGGTCCTCGGCCACGTCCTCGCCAGGAACTTCTTCCCCTTGCTCGTCGGCGTCCACGAGGGGGAACTCGGCTTGGAGATCCGCGTTGTCGAACTCCGGCATCCGGGACTTAACGGCGTCGAGGGCGTCGTGCCAAATGCGGATCGTAGCCACGACCAAGTCATCATAGAAGTCCTTCGACTTCTTATAGCTGTCCACGGCCCTCGATTCAGCCGACTTGTCCGCCTCAGCCGCTGCCCCCAGCTCCTTTCGGAGGGTCTTCACCGTCCTCTTCAGGTTGCCGGCGAGCACCTGAGCGTCCTCGAGCTTGCCTTCAGAGATCACGGCGGCCTCGCGGTGCCGGGTGACCTCCCGTTTCCCGGCCGCCAGCTCGCCCTCCAAGGCGGCGATCCTCGCCGACATCGCCTCCTGCTCTCGCCTGGAGCTCTCTTGCAGCGAGGCGAGCTGGCCCGCGGCCTCCAGCGCCGGGGCTACCACCTCGGTTTCCATGCAAAGGGCGAGGGCCACGTGCTGGAGGACCTGGGAGACATACAGGATCAGAAAGATGAAGGGGGCACTGAATATCACAATGATCCAAGAAAGTTACCTGCATAGACTCCTGGGCGATGGACGCCAGCTGGGCCTTGAAGGTCCACGCAGGAACTCGACCCCCTGCCAAGGTCTCTATTTCATGCGGGAGGCTATCTGCGACCGACATCCCCGACGGCACCGCGAACCGGATCCCCCCTTCCTCCACTACGGTTGGCGAGGACCGAACCCGGAAGGTCTCCGGGAACTCCTCTTGAGCGGCTCCAAGGGAGAGCCGGTCTCCTCTTCCTAGGCCGGGTCCTCCAGAATCAGGGCCCGCTTCCGACCCGATGCTCTGCTGGGACCCGGGGAGGGATCCGCCACCGAGCATCCTCGGGGCGCCGCCACCGGGGCGGTAGGAGCCGGGGCGGGCTGCGCCCAAGAAGAGCTGGTGCCCTCGGCCCCAGTAGGCTGCCTCGGCTGGCGCGTAGAATCTCGGAGGGAGCCGAAGTCCATGGATCCTGCACGAAATAAAAACCCAACGAATCAGCAACACGAGTAAAACATAAACCCAAAAAGCAAGCCTAACTTACCGACGAACTTGACAGGGCTAAGCCCGGCCCAGCTCAAGACCCTCTCGGACAGCAGCACGTCATGTCGAGGGATGGGCTCCCACGACGCCACTCTCACCGCGGCGGGGTCATCGGACTAGTTCCCCGGCAGACACCTCTCCCTCGACCATTTGGTGGGCACCGGCCAGTCCACGCCCTCGGGAGGGAAAACGAAGAAAAATTTCTTTTTCCAATCATGAATGGAGGAGGGCAAGCCTACGACCCCGGTCCCGGCAGCGACCCCGGGCCGCTTCCTAAAAGTAAAATAAACCCATCTCGGATCGCCAGCTCGACCGCTAGGGTGACTCTTGAAGACGCGGGAGGAATCAAGAAGGGAAAGGCTGAAGGGAATCGCCTGCAGCTTCAGGCGGATCAAGAACTCAAGGAGAATCCTCCACGCCTTCGGCATTAACTGGACGAGGGCCAAACCAAAGAAATTCAGAGCGGCGACGACCTCAGGAGAGAAAGGCAGGCGCATTCCGCCCCAAAAAGCTTCCAAATACAGGGCAATCTCTCTGCCCCGTACCTGGTCTGCCCTCTCTCCCTCCTTGACCAGACAGAGCATGTAGCGCGGGGGAATTTGGAAGCGAGCCCGAGCGTTGGTGAGCTCGTCCTCATGCCTCACCCAGCACGAGGTGCTGGGGGCCACATCTTCTGCCTCCTCCCTGGAGGCGGCCCCCGCCTCACGACCCCGGGGAGAGGATCCAACCCCTGCTCCTCGGGGAGACTCAGACACAGCTAAAGGAACCCTAGCATCTACTCCTACAACGTCTACTGATTCTACAGAGGAAGACATCTAATCTTGGAAAAGAAATTCTTCAAGGGCTGAAGACGAATGGGGGGAGACGAGCGCCGAGCAGCTGAGACTTGAGAGAAAAAAATATGAAGGAGTAAGGGCCCTAAGGAGGACCCCACCCATATTTATTGCGGCATACGACCTCATCTAACGGCACCCATCGTCTCCCGCCGAAACGGCTCCTCGTGCCCAACGGCTCCGATCGTTCCACGTGGCAATCCAGCGCTGGGCCGCGTCCCATCAGACGCCGCAGACCTGCATACATCACATCAGCTAATCGACGTTCGACACGTAAACTGTCGCTTGAATTGCAGAGTGCACGAACCGGCGCACCTTCTTTAAATGCAAAGATCTCACCTTGATTCGCTAGCGGAAAAGACAACCGACGGCCCGAGGACTCGTCCCGACGAAGCCCTAGAATGGATCTCACCTCGGGAGGCCCGGCAGTCCACTCCTGACCCGACCACTAGCTGGTCGGGACAAGAGTGGGGGGCTAATGATAGTGCTCGATATTAGCGATCCCCAAGATCATGACATGTGGCAGGTGACACGCCCTAAGACTCAGAAGAAGGGGGCCAACCAAGCCACTCAGTACCCGACTTGCAAACACAAGCTGGCCTCCCTCGGGCCCCCCTGCAGATTGGCCTCCTCGGTCCCGTAGCTCGCGCCGAGCTGCCACAAGACCAGGACTCCTCGGCCTCCTCGCTCGTCCTCGAGCTCCCGGCCGAGGCCGTCTTCCTCGGCCCTATGACCAAGGCCACCGCTCACAGGCGTAACCGCCGCTCCGTGAATCTCGTCATGCGCAGATTCTACGCCAACAACATCCTACGTTCCACGCCATCACGATCCCTATTAATGGGCGATCCGCTTTCTACGCGGGCATGACATCGGGGGCGTAACTGCCGGCGAGATTCTCGCGCCTGCTGCTGCGTGTCACCACCGCTATATAAACCCCCATCACAGAGGGGTCAAGTAAGCCATTTTTTACTCTTTAAGCCGTTACTCTGCTCGGATCTCATCACTAACTTGAGCATCAGAGGGTCCTTGGTGGTACCAAACCATCCCGGGACTTCTTTGCAGGTACTCGGCACCAACTCCCTCACTCCATCTCTTCCTCTAAAAACCCATTGAAAGCCACACGCAACGGAGGATAATCAACTAAGTCCACTGCGAGATCAACGGAAGACAACATCTGACGGATGCCTGAAAAGGAGCTCCATCAGAATAGAAATAGCAAAAAAGTGGAAATCAGAACAAGATTATAATTATGCAAAGCCTATTGCGATAAAACTATGTTGACATCTCGGATCCACGTGGGTCGTCTGTCTAAGCTCGGTCCATCTTGGATCCTCCTTTGCTTCGGGTTTTTAATATCTTACTTGATATATGACGTACGAAAATGCGAAATTTTAAAAAATCCAGAAAAGTTCTGGTTGCATTAAGTTTTTAATAAAGCATACGATAAACGCTAGATTTTTAAAATTCTCAAAATTATTATGTTTACTTTTGGTTTTCAATAATATAAACCACAAAATTCGTGAAATTTTCAAAAATCTAAAAAAAAAAAATTCTTTTTCTGTATTTCAATATTTTGCATGATATATCTCGCCGGCAAAGTTTTTAATAAAGCATACGATAAACGCTAGTTTTGTTAGGTTTTTAGTAGCGATCGATAACTCTTACTTTTTTTACTTCACATATTTTTTTCTTCGCAATATCCAAAATACGTTAAATAAAAGTATGAGTAAGTAAAATAATAGAAAACTAAAGTAAACAACAAATTCTCAAATTTTTGAAATTTGATAATTTTGCTATAGAATGCAAAATACTAAGAAAAAGGAAGAGCATTTAAATAAGAGGCTATTTAGAGAGATTTCTTTTATATAAAAGAAGAAGTTTATTAATGTGATGAAATATCAAATTTTTAATCTTAGATTGATTTTTGAGATGCAAGTTGTACGGGGCTAAGATTAATTTTGCATCCATATGTCTATGAAAATGGAGAAAACATTCCAAAGGCTATTATCTCATATGGTTTTCTATGTAATATATAGATAAATAGACAAACAAAAGTTATTCATTGCGACTGGAAACCGTCAAATTTAGAATAACAACAGTGAAAGGTGTTTTTCGTAACAAGTTCAAAGATTTCGAAAAGGTGTATATATGATACTCAAGGACGGTGGTCATGCAGTCATTGATGGATAGCTTGATCGATCGACAGGATGGTCGGTTTGGAGCGGGCATTAGCGACATTGTATTATGCCAAGTACAATAATACAGGTCTGGGTTCGGACACGAGCGGTAGGGTTACATGGATGGGTTATCATGTGCTTACTAATACAACAGAAGCAGATGACTTAACAGTCGAAAACTTCTTGTTGGGGGATTTCTGGTTGCCACAGGCTGGAGTGCCTTATATATTGCTGGATTGATTTGATACATTTTTATTCTTTTTCTTTGAATCATATTTGTATACTTCGGAAATGTAATGCACCAATACTTTTATATTTCATTTGCTACATTCATGAACCTAATTAAGTTTAGACTAATATTCTTCCTTCAAAAATTCCGAGTAACAACTTAACAAGTCTCTGTTCACCAAACTGCAACATCCAAAATGCTATCAGATCAAACAATTAGAACCGAAATCGTTTCAAAAATTTAAGGCAAGCTCTTGATGATCGAGATGCCGATGCTGCAGAGCTGATTGAAGACGGCGTTCCTCTCCGTCATCACGTTCTTATGCTCGGCGCCCTCCTTGCACTCATCCTGGCAGGTCATGACGTGATCCATGGCTGCCGCCGTCCACTTCATAGCGTTCCCGTGCGCCGCGCGGTCGAACATGCTATCGTCCAGGGCGGCGGTCGCATCGTCGAGCTGCTCGAGCGCGAGCTCGTAGTCCTCCATGCAGTCGGTTAGGCATTGTTGGGTGTTGGGCTCGGAGACAGTTTGGTCCATGAGGCCTGTGATGTATCCAGAGGTCTCGGTGGCGTTCTGGTGGGCCAGGCGGAGGGTGATGGCGGCAAACTCTCATGAGAAGTAATACCGCAAAAGTCATGCCTCTTCGAAGATAGTTTTTTTTCAGGTGTGATGCATACAGAATTATAAAACTAAAACTATGGAAGCATAAGACGATGTGGTTAGTGTTTGGAAAACCGGATGCGTAGTTTGAGGTTTAATTTGATAGCCTTAAGTTGATGGATTGATCAGTTTTAATTTTCTTTAAAATAGGGATCTCTTAGATTGTACAATTTCATTTTGGCAACTCTCTCCTGTTTATCTATCTATCTATCTATCTATCTATACACTAATACAAACTGGTAGCAAAAGTGAAAATATCTTTATTTCCATTTTTGCCCTTTGACTTTGGCTATTCTCTCTTACATTAAATTTGCAATATGTTGGTATTTTGGAGAATAAAATTTTGTGGTGTGGACAAATATGTAAATTTAATTATGGGGCAAAACTTTTGGATTCTCATTTTACTCTTCACATCAAGTATTGTGGAGGTTGATGGTGTGGGCAAGCATGTAAATTTAGTTATGAGTAAAAATCGATATTATATATGTGGTTAAATAAATTTAGCAATGTTAATAAATATCATAATTGTGGGGTTTAAATTTTTTGCAAATAAATATCATAATTGCGGGGTTTAAATTTTTTGCAAATAAATACCATATTTTTTATCATCATATGGATTGAAAGCTACAAAAGTATAAAAAGTAAAATAAAAATAAAAGAGCCTATGATTTTGTCTATTTTTACATTCAAGAAAGTTTTTGATATTTGGTTTTTATGATATTTATCTTAAAATTGCTAAGATCAATATATTGTGAAATTTAATCCGATTTTCTAATAATTCCACGCATCGCGTGAGGGATTACATCCTGGCCTAAAGGGTGTTTTGAGTATCATATAAAACTTTGTCAATTTCTCATTATTTACGACTTTGCCATAATTTCAACTTCTCATTATTTACACTACTACAAATATGGGTTGCCCCTACGGATTTATCCGTAGGGGCAACCCACTGCCCCTACGGATATATGCGTAGGGGCGAAAAAATACCCCGCAGGTGCAAAGGCCGCAGGTGCAAGTTGAGGCCCTGAACTTGCCCCTACGGGCAAATTCTTGCCCCTGCGGATTTATGTGTAGGTCCTGTTACCCCTACGGATTACGCCGTAGGGTATAAAATTTTATATTATTTACGGTTTTTTTAATATATTACTTGTACCTACGGATATGGCCGTAGGTCCATGTACTACCCCCTACGGATATGTGCGTAGGTACGTGTCCGTAGGGGCAAAATATCAGGAATCCTGATATGTTGCCCCTACGAATAACGCCGTAGGGGAGAGGAAGTGGCCCCTACGGCTATGTCTGTAGGGGCATTCCCAACCCTCTGGCACTGAGAGCATGGGGCAAATGTCAGTTACTGCTGATATTTTACCCCTACGGATATATCCGTAGGGGTAACATGTGTGCCTACGGATTAATCCGTAGGTACATATTGTCTGTATTTTTTTTTTATAAAAATGGACTGCTTGATTTTTTCCCGCCATGTGCACAATAATATATACATCAATCAAATCATATATTACAGTATTCATAATCACATCTCACGCATATATATAATATACAAAAGAAACCTAAAAACTGAATATGATATAAATACAAATCAATATCAATATCGTTTCAAAATGTAGTACAATGTGTATGATATAAATAAATACATGTTTCAAAAAATAAGAACAAAAAATCTACCCTAGCTCGGTCCAGCTCCACCTCTGAATAACGATAGAATAACGCGCGCCTGCTCCTTGGTCAATAAACTCTGCAATTCGTCGCGAGCGGGAGTCTGAGCGGCATGTGGAGCTGGCGATGTGGTCTGCGCAGCCGCCGTCGAGGTAGTCGCTTGCGGAGCCGCGGCTGCGGGAGTCTGAGTGGGCGGTGGAGCTACAGGAGCTGTCTGTGGAACCGCAGCCGATGTAGTGGCTTACGGAGCCGCAGCCGAAGGAGATGCCTGTGGAGGCTCGGCCGATCTACCCTGTCGCGTCTGGACATAACGTGTGTAAGAAGCGTGTAAGAACTGTGTATTATTCGAATTCGTATCATTATTAAGTTATTTCGAAACCCTGTTTGGATATGTAGTTTGGAAAAGCGTTGTTTATTTTTATTACATATGTATGTATGATTAATCAAACTTAAGTCTAAAACCAAATAAGCTCAAGCTACGTACTAATAATGGATATGTTGATATGTATATAATATGAAATGATATTTTACTATAAAGTAGTATACATACCAGCATCTCCTTCAACTCCTGAACGGTGGCCCTCAAGCTATCCAGTTCCTGATGGACATGCCGGTCACTGGAGACGGAGGAAGTAACCGCCGGGGTGGAGTCCAACCTCATATGGGCCCTGCTAGGGCCCAATCCCCGGCCTCTCTCCCAACCTCCGTGGTGCCCTCCGTGTGCGGCGTCCAGAACTGGGGTCAGCAGTCTCGGATCGTTCTGTCCGGTAAAATCGATCCCCGAGGCCTGGGCCTGCTCAACCACCCGCTCCTACACCCACATTAAGCAGTAAAGTATAAGTATACAATTTAAACTTGAATCTTCCAAAACTAAAATTTCAAACTTGGGTAGAAAAAATATTAACACTTACGCAGTACTCCTGGGTAGCGACGTCGGGATATCGAAGCTCGCCCGTGGCGGGATCTGTCGAGGTGCCGTGGACGGCAAGATATGCGGACAGCACGCTCGGTGTACCACCTGACGCCACGGTCCGAGATGTCTGCAATATTAGAAAGTAACTCTTAACATTAGAAATATCAGAGAATAACTCTTAATATTGCAGAATATTAAAGAATAACTCTTAATTTACCGATAACTCCATGGCTCGAGTAATGTTCCTCGAGCCACCTGTGTAAGTGGGGTGACCCCTCTTCGCCGACTTCCTGTTCTCCGTATTTTGAGCGGCATGTTTCTGCACAACGCATTAACATTTAGTTTTCTAATTAAGAAACACAAAGAAATAAATTATATCATAAATAATGAATTAAATTTAAAATACATACCTGTTTGCGTTGGGAGTCGAAATAAGCGCACAATAGAGGCCATGTCTCTACGTCGACTTTCGCAAACGCCGGAGTAGATAGGAGGGCCGCTCTCTCTGCCTCGGGGGTCGCCATCCACAGGGAGTAGCAGTCGGCCTTCAGCTCATTCCTGTTGTATCGGACCTTGGCCTGCATGTTCTTCATCAGGCCATTGTACAGAGCATGAAGGTCGAGCACCCTCCCCGGGTGATCAGGGTCGGCTACAGGCTGAAAATCGTAATCTAACTGAAAATACAAAAAAAAACATTGTTATTAGATTGCAAGTGTTAATAATGAATATATTGGATAGATCAAATGAAAATATATATTAATACATACCCGAGCCTGATCAAAGAAGAGGGCGAATGAGCGCCGGTGCTGCTCGCCCCACTCAACGTGAAGTGGATAGTTCTTCACGATCCGGTTCTCGTCCCCCAAATACCGGCCGAACCTCTCGGCATGAGGACCGGTATAGCGATAGTCAAGGGTAAAAAATAGGGGGAATGCTGCCTCCCCCCTAGCTCTATCAGGCCTCAGCCTATGGGACTGATTCGGGCCTCGAGTCCCCCTCTGGGGATGGAGAGGCCCTGCGTCTGCACGAAATATCAAGACAATAATAAGACAAAGTTGTATTAAGAAATCAAGGTTAAACAAAAATTCAAGTGTGATATATACCTCCAGTGACTAGCGCACGAGCCTGGGCCCGAGCAGCAGCACGAGCGGGACGATAGTTCCTCCGGTGAGGAACAACCGGGGTCCCGGACCCGGACGCATCCCATCCAACTATAAAATAAACATCGACGCTAAATTTCCATGAAGTTCATATTTATTATATAGAGCATATGTAAAATGAATAAATATTTTAAATTTATTCATACTAACCTGCAGACGATGCGGAGGGTATGGAAGCGGCAGGAGTGGCCCCTGTGGAAGGTGTGACCGCACCACCTATAATTAGACAATTAAAAATAGATTATATAAGTAATTGCAAAAAAAATGTGTAGATCAATAATATAACGTTCTAAATCAATATGCATGTACTATAGGATATATAAACATACCCGCAGGTGCGGTGGTGTCACCACCTACAGCTAGACAATAATAAAAATTGCTAAGTAAGAGCAAAAGGAATGTGTGTATTTATGATATAGCATTCTAAATCAATATACATACACTATATAATATATAAACATACCTGGAGGAGCAGGGGTGGCCTCTGTCCCAGATGTGGACGCATCACCAACAACTAGACAATCAAACATTGACAATATAAGTAATTTTGACATAAACATGCATGAATATCTGTAATATTACATTCAAAATGGATATGCGTGCAGTATACCTGGAGGTGTGGCCAAATCAACACGGAAGGAGGCATCCGAAGGGGTCTCCGATCTGGGTGCAAGACCGGCCCTCTGAAGCTCCCTACGGAGCTCTCCGGGCGGCAGAACCGCTCTGCCTCTGCCTCTGCCTCTGCCGCGGCTGGAGCTCCTGCCGCCCCTCGCTGCTCCCGATATCGTCATCAAATCTAGATAAACGGTTCGTGGACGCATTAGACAATCATTAAAAGTATTGACTATATATGATCTAGAGCGTAAAATGTGAAGTAATAATATAACATTACTGATAACCTTTTTCGTTTCGTGGGCGCATCATACATATCTACTTGGATTTCATCGTCGATGTCATTTCTAACCCACATAACTTCATGATCGGTCGAAGACAACCCGTCCTTCGAAACAGACGGTCGGAGCACTTTAAGCCTTCTCTCTTCTTCGTCCTCATCGCTGTCCTCGTATTCTGGGACATCGTAGACATCTCTAGGTTTCCATCGGCATACAACACTCCACCCCGGATGCTTCAAACACTGTGAGTAGTATACTTGGAACGCTTGGTTCGGAAAGATAAACGGATCGTCCTGACCGTAAAATCGAAGTGTGTTCACACTAGTCAATCCATATTCATCTTTCCAAGTCCCAAGACTGCTTCTCCACCTGTCCGTATCGGTTCGCGGATCGTACCAAGTACACTGGAATATATAAAAGGGTTCTGATCGTCCGGGATAGTGGATGCCGAGTATACAATTTAAGTACCCATAGTAAATCACACCGTCCGATCCTACCGTCGCAATCCCACTATTCTGAGTGGTTCTAGATGTTTCTATGTCCTTAACTTCGAATTTGTATCCAAAGACACCAAATCCTTTGTAATATGCAACCTCCATACTAGGAAATTGAGCTAAACATCTTGAATCACTCTCAAATGATGCAGACAAGTTCGGATCGTGGATCTAACAAAACAAATTTTACGACAAAATACATAACGATACAAGTTTAGATTAAAACTGATAGCAATAAAATGTTATTCGAATAACTTACATGATCTGTGACCCAATCACAAAAATTATCCTGATGGTATTTTTCCAAACGTTCTTCGTTCCAATCAGGATGCCCCTCACGTACCTCGTTAAAATGAGTTCTGTTTTCGACAAGTAATTGTGACATTAATATTATGTCATTTCATACACACACAAACACAGATATAACAATTAATCCAAAAGAACTTACTCTCTAATTTGTTCAAGATATGCGCAATTAAGCAAGATAAACCGGTATATAGTGTCTACCCTCTTATACTCGGCTTTACCATATGGCCCGTCTTGAATTCTTCGTAGTCGGTTAAGCCTTGTCTCAATGTTCTCGTCCAGATAGCGGGAACAAAATGTGGTTGCTTCATCAAGAAGATAACCTTACATGATAGAACCCTCTGGTCGATTTTTATTGCGTATATACTTCTTAAGAGTGTAGAGGTACCTAATGAGAATATGTTGAATAAATAAATACGGGCATACATGATAACAATAAATTTATAAATTGCGCGAAACGAAAAATTACACGTACCTCTCGACGGGATACATCCATCGATATTGTACTGGTCCGGCTAACTTCGCCTCAGTTACAAGATGAACCGTCAAGTGTATTATGATATCGAAAAATGACGGTGGGAAAATACGCTCAAACTTGCAAAGTATCAACGCAATAGAATTTTCTAGTTTATCCAGCGTCGCAACCTCCAGTGTTTTAGCACACAACTCCCTGAAAAAACAACATAGGTCGTTGATTACTAGACCAACCGAGTCGGGGAGAGAAGTCCTGAGGGCTAATGGAAGAAGGTGCTCCACGATAACATGGTGATCATGACTTTTCAGCCCATCGATCTTGCCCTTCACAATTTTTATTTTCTTGCTGAATGATCCTGAGAAACCTGTGGGAACTTTCAAATCATGCAACACCTGCAGGAATCTTTTCTTCTCCGGTTGTGACATATGATAAGCGGCATTGGGAAGTACAAACTTGCCCGGTTTACCCGCTACCTGTCTAGGGTGCAATTCACTTCTTATTCCCCACTCTTGTAGATCCATCCGAGCATTCATGTTGTCTTTCGATTTCCCGTCTTTATACAGAAGCAAGTTAAGTATGTGCTCTGATACTCCCTTCTCTATATGCATGACGTCCAGACAATGACGCACTGAATTTGTAGACCAGTACGGAAGCTCGAAGAAAATGCTTAACTTGTTCCAATATTGTGGTTTGACCTGTTTCGTCGGATCCATCCCGAAGGTCACGTTATTGTAACCATCTCATTTAGCAGTCACGTCCTTTCCGGATAATGGGGATGGAGGTCCAAGAAGCTCCTGATGACCATCAAAGTGAACCGTGTCTAACCTATAGGGGTGGTCTGGAGGCAGAAAACGTCGATGGCCGCAATAACAAACCTTCCTGCTAAAATTCAAAAATTTTGATGTTGTGTATTCATGGCAATGAGGACATGCTTTGTGACCATGTACGGACCAACCTGATAGCATTCCATACGCAGGAAAGTCATTAATTGTCCGCATTAAAGCCGCACGCAGTATGAAGTTTGTATTTGTGTTTGAATCATATGTCTCTACACCATCAATGAACAAAGTTTTCAGCTCCTCGATCAGAGGTCGGAGATAGACGTCGATATTGTTCCCCGGTGAGTTTGGTCCGTCGATAAGAAGAGGCATCATAAAGTATGATTGGTCCATAGCCAACCAAGGCGACAGATTATAAATTATCATTACAACGGGCCATGTACTGTGACTTCCAGCCATATAGTTGAATGGACAGAAGCCATCGGTAGCCAGTCCGAGCCGGACATTGCGAGGATCGCTACTGAATATTGCGTGCCTCCTATCGAAATCCTTCCATGCCGGTGAATCTCTTGGATGGCTCATTTTTCCATTTTCGCTTGGAGGAGCACGGTGATGCCAAATCATTGCCTCGGCTGTTTTCTTGCACCTGAATAGCCTCTGTAGCCTCTGCTTTATGGGAAAATATCGTGCTATCTTCACAGGTATATCGGGCTTCTTATCAGAATCTTTCGGCTTATACCTGGCCTCTCCGCATGTTGGACACTCTTTCAAATCTGAATTCTCTTTCCGGTACAACACGCAATTTTTAGGACATGCTTGAATCTTCTCGCACTTTAGACCCAAATCAGACATCATTTTCTGGGCTTCGTACCAGCTTTCGGGCACATTATTTCTTGGAGGCATAGAATCTTTCAAGAACGAAAGAAACATTATGAATGACTTGTTGCTCCATCCATTTAGGCACTTAATTTGGAAAAGTTGGACGAACCATGAGAGGGTGGAATACTTCGCATTCTCATAAATTGGTTTCCTAGCATCATTCATGAAATTTTCATATTTATCCGCACGCGGTCCTTGACCGGAAGGAATGTCATCTTCGGTACGAATAGATTCACCTAGGGCAGCCTCTACCATATCCTCCATTTCTTCTGATGGAAATAAATTTCCGTCTCCTGCCGTATTACCGAATTCTTCTTCTTCTCCTGCCGCATTATCGTGTTCTCCTTCTTCTTCTACCGCAGTACTGCATTCTTCTCCTTCCCCGTGATATTTCCAAGTTGAATAAAGTCTAGTAAACCCATGTTTTACAATATGAAGCTCTGCCAATTCTACCTTCTGCCAGTACTTATTGCCACATCTATCGCACGGATAGAGAATCTTCTCTATTATGATCTTATTATGTGCTCGTGCAAATTCAAGGAAAGCAGCAACTCCTGCGACAAACTTAGGTTGCATACGTTGTTTTCAATCCACATACATCCAGTTCTTAACTCTGACGTACTCATGGGCCATGTTAGACTGAATAACATATAAATTGTAGGTTATGCTGACTATATTGAGAAATATAAGAACGGGATAGTTACTGACAAAGGAGAAAATCCGTGTATATGCTTTGTGTGTGCGTTTGTCGTTGAAAAGAATAAATTATCGCACGTTATGTTAACCGATAGACGGGGACTAAGTGGCGCTTTTAGTTTCATATATGAGTATCGATGGGAATATGAAGGTTTCATATTATCATATATTAGTTTTAATCCGAACATCTCGAATCGCTCTCTAATTATGCATTTGTATGTATGTGTTCCGGCTGTCGGGGGTAGGCTTCTATCCTATTAAGAATGTATAGAGCGAACGCCCATCACTTATGCTTTCAAACGTTTCGAGTAAATTTCGGCAGCACCTCCCCGCTGTTCTCCGAGTACACTGTAATAGAATAGATAATCATTTCAAAGCTGTGAAACAACGTTGAAATGAACATCTAATCTATCTTTGTACACGGAGAACCAGCGGAAAGGTACCGACGAAATATCTCGAAACGGATGAAAACACAAGTGAATGAAGGCGTTTGCTTTATACATTCTTAACTTGTCCACATGGGACAAATCTATGGGTTACCATACGATTGAATTTTCTCGTCGCGTAGACTATACGACGGTTGTTAGTATCGAGCTATACTGTCCGATATTTAACAACCTTCGTATAGTTCTAGGTCACGACGAGCATCGCACGTATGTTAACCGATAGACGGGGACTAAGTGGCGCTTTTAGTTTCATATACGAGTATCGATGGGAATATGAAGGTTTCATATTATCATCGAGTATCATATATTGGTTTTAACCCGAACATCTCGAATCGCTATCTAATTATGCGTTTGCTGTGTATTCTTGTTGTATGTATGTGTTCCGGCTGTCGGGGGTAGGCTTCTATCCTATTAAGAATGTATGGAGCGAATGCCCATCACTTGTGCTTTCAACCGTTTCGAGTAAATTTCGGCAGCACCTCCCCGCTGTTCTCCGAGTACACTGTAATAGAATAGATAATCATTTCAAAGCTGTGAAACAACGTTAGAATGAACATCTAATCTATCTTTGTACACGGAGAACCAGCGGAAAGGTACCGACGAAATATCTCGAAACGGATGAAAACACAAGTGAATGAAGGCGTTTGCTTTATACATTCTTAACTTGTCCACACGGGACAAATCTATGGGTTACCATACGATTGAATTTTCTCGTCGCGTAGACTATACGACGGTTGTTAGTATCGAGCTATACTGTCCGATATTTAACAACCTTCGTATAGCTCTAGGTCACGACGAGCATCGCACGTATGTTAACCGATAGACGGGGACTAAGTGGCGCTTTTAGTTTCATATATGAGTATCGATGGGAATATGAAGGTTTCATATTATCATCGAGTATCATATATTGGTTTTAACCTGAATATCTCGAGTCGCTCTCTAATTATGCGTTTGTTGTGCATTCGTGTTGTATGTGTAACATGATTTTAAACCATTGAGATCAAGATTGATAGAACTGATCATCCTACATTGCAATAGCATTCATCAACCAAAAACTATTATTGCAATGGTATTCATCTATAACAATCAACAATTAAAACTACAAATGTAGGATACTAATATCATAAAGCGTTATACGCAACATTGATAGAACTGATAAATAAAAAAGCAAAACACAAACCGTATCAAGATTTAACAACTTTGATTATGTCATATACGCGGGCCGATATTTTCATATTAGCCAATAGGCAAAAATAGATTGCGGTCTGGATATGGCATATTGGCAGATGTTACCTATATGCATACATGCATGTTGTCTCCCTATTTTTTCATAAATCAAACCAACTACATACATCAAACTAGTCCATGCCACCAATCGAAAACTCCACTATGTCTTTGAATTATTATTTTTCCAAATAGCGTTGAGCTCCTATTGACATTGTCCCATCCAACAAATTTGTTGTGCTTGCCTCGACCTTCATCTAGCTTTCATATGACATACACATTATATGAGTAATATAGTTATAAATTATGGTATTTTGTTGTCATCAATCCACCTAACCCTAACCCCAAGTTGCTCTCTGAAAGCACATAGAACCATCCCCCCTAGTCAAGCATAGCTTTTTCTGTGCAATTGTTCTCATTCTTAATTTCTCACATTCATTACCCTCTCATTTTCTTGTCAACAAATTTGTTGTGCAATTGTTCTCATTCTTAATTTCTCACATTCATTACTCTTTCATTTTCTTGTTTTTTTCCAACTCCCCACCACTTAACCCCAACCCAGCCCCAGCCCCAGCCCAGCCCCAACCTAACCCTAACCCTAGCGCGGCCAGCTAAACCCCAACACCAACCCTAAGGCAAACCCTAACCCCAGCCCCACCCCAGCAGCAGCCGAGCCCCACCCCAGCAGCAGCCGAACCCCAACCCTAACCCTAACCCTACCCCGACCCCGACCGCGACCGCGACCCCTGCCCAACCCCAACTCGCGCGCGCAACCCCAGACCCAGCCACGAACCCTAAGCCCAAAATAATCCAAAAATTCTTTAATTTACCTCGAGATTTACTCACCTGAACGGCTGCTGCTGGGGCTGGGGCGACGACCTGAACCGCGGTGGCGACGAGAACTGCGGTGGCGACGAAACCGGCGGTGGCGACGAGGAGAAAGACGGTGGCGACGACGGCGTGGCAATTTGGGGATTTTTTCGCGCGCAATCGAGAGAGAGAGAGAGAAAGTGAGCGTTGGCGATCGATCTGGGATTTTGTTAAATCGATATTTACTTGCCCCTACGGATATACCCGTAGGTCCTTTGTTTGCGGCTCCGTAGGGGCAAACACCAAATTAAGAATTAATATTTTTACTCTTGGACGTCTGTGCCCGTAGGGGCAACCTTTTAGCCCTACGGAGTAATCCGTAGGGCCAAGTTAAATCTATCCCTACGGATTCCAATATCCGTAAGGGCAACCCCCTATTTTACTAGTGTTACAATGTGCTATTATTTCAAAAAATTCAATAATTACAAATATGGCATCAATTCAAAATCCCAATAGGTTTTCCCTAAAATACCATGACCTTTCAATAATTTATAGATAAATACCATTAGATTTTCATTAAAATACGATGAACTTTTGCTATTTTCAAATAAATACCATGAATTTTGTCCCCCAAAAAATCATAAATATCCAACGTTTTCAAAATAAATATCATGGGTTTTATCCGTTATAAATAAATATCATTAATTTTCAACATTTTCATATAAATATCATGGACTTTTTCCGTTAGAAATAAATAACGTTAACCTTTTCCGTTTTCCAGATAAATGCTATGGACTTGCTCTGTTTACAAATAAGTAACATAATTTTCAGTGTTTTTTATAAATTAATAGCACTAAATATTCATTAAAATACGATGAACTTTCCATTTTGCAAATAAATACCATGAAATTTGCCCGTTACAAAAAAATACCATAAACTTTCGGTGTTTTTCAGATAAATACCATGGGTTTTGTCCGTTACAAAAAACTATCAATATATTTCAACATTTCTGAGATAAAACTATGACTTTGTCCGTTACAAATAAATAACATTAAATTTCAATGTTCTTAAATAAAATTCAACGTTTTTCAAATAAATACCATGGATTTTGTTTTTCACATATAAATACCATATAAATACCATAGAGTTCCACCGCAATTCGAATAAATACCATTTAGCACCGATTATTCCAAAACCCGCCGCATCGCGTGGGGTTTACGGTTGGTTGGTTTAATAAAGATAATGTATCAAAGGAGTATACATAGTGCCTTGAAAAACTCTCTCGACATATATACATGGAATGTCATTTTTAAGGAGAGATCATAAATAACAAGAGGGTTGATAGCACAAAACACATTAGCACAAACATATCTGCTCATCGAACTAAAATTCTTAAAGACGCTTAAAGTCAACTTTAACTCAAAATGACACAAACAAATTTAAGGGTTAAATTAGGGAAAAAAATTATTAATGAAATGTTTAGAATTGAATTTGGGCGTTCTTTATAAGGATTTTAGCCATGTGTGGAGCCGGTGTTTGCAGTAATAATTTATCAGAGATGCCGCTCGGTTCATGTTACAAGCTTTGCAAAAATTGTTAAATTCTCCCTCATCGATAACATGCGGTTCATGGAGTTTATATAGATAATTCTGTTTAGAAAAACATGGAAAAGAATCTGTCAAAATGAAAACAAGAAAATCAATTTTTGTTGCCTATCCTTGCGCAGCAAAATATAGAGAGAGAGTTTGCAACTAATTGCAGAATATCTTGGAGTTTGTTGTGGGGGTGAGGTCTAGTCAATAGATGTTAAATCTAAGAAAATAAATCTTAGACTCCCAGGAAAAATCTTTAGAATTGTTTTAACGCAAATAATATTTTCGACAATTTAGGATACACCTGGAAATAAAATACTCTCAAATTATGCTGTTACACCTTCATATTGGTGGCGTTCCAAATATTTTTACTTAACACAAGAAATAAATGTTGTCATCTGCCGTCGGCCTCTGCTATCTTATTACCGCCCTCTGTTGCTGGAACCCGCAGCCAGTCTCCATTGCTGGCTGCCTCCCAATGCCCGTCTCCGCCGACCGTCACACGTCGTCGGCCGCCGCTCGTCCATTGCAACCCGCTCGTCATTGGCCGCCGCCGCCGCCGGCCGCTGACTCGGGGTAACATTTCAGAAAATAGAAAATATTATTTTTAAATTTAAATAACAAAATAATAAATATTACGGATACTATACGAGTATGGATTTGAGTTTTCGTAGAATGGTATAGTTATATACTTATTTCTTTGGAAAATATTTGGAATTTAAAAGTGAAATATTATTTATAAAATCATGTATTTGATTTAGGCTTTTAATAAATTAATATATAATTATTTACATACAAGTTTAATGTTAAACTTGACTAGTATTTCACTAATTATGCATTTAATCTAGCTTTATTTTGTTAATCTTATTTAAGTGTCATGACATGCAACATTTTATTTTTGTGACATTTGGGTTTTTTTAATTTTAAAATAAAAGAGAAGAAAAGATAAGAAAAGGAAAAAAAAAAAGGAAAAAGACAATGAAGGGGGACAAAGCGACATGAGGGGTGAGTGAGAGGGGGGGGAGCATGATTACCTTCACCCACTTCTCTTCTTCATTTGCCTCTCCTTCATCATTTTTTTCTTCTCCTCTTCATGTTCTCCTTCATTTCACCTCCACCACCTCACTACCACCATGAAACCCTCCCAAAACCATCTCAAAACCTCACAAACACTTCACCAAAAATGTTTCTCATCATGGCATGTTCAAGTTCTAGTTTTGAGCTCTTTTGGTCATCTAGGAATTTTTTGAGTTGCTTCTATAAGGTAAAACTCCCAATTTTGATAAGTTTTTAAGTTTCCTTACCTTCACATCTCGTTTAGAGTTGATATATACATGTTTTATGAACTTGGAAAATTCTAGGTTGAGATTTAGTGAGCTTTTGTGGGTGTTATGAGTAATGGCGGTGTAGCAGAAGCCTAATTAGTGATCATAACCTTTTTAAGTGATAGATAAAAACTTGTTAGTGCAAGTAATTTTGGATTGGACGAGCTTAGAATTTTCCGATATCGGTTTTTCATTGATTTTTGATATTCAAATGAAATCTGGGATGACCTGGGAATACTAAAAATTTTATAGAGGATATTGTGAGATGTGCAGACCAGTAGAAAACCACCGTAGAAGTCTAAGCCCCCACTTCTCAATCCTGGCCGCAAATTGCGGGTCCATCTTGGAGTCTGGGTTTGAGTTTTGTTCTGTAGCTCACTCATTAGATAACTAAGATTACCCTATATACTAAAAAGTCTAAAACCACCTTAAGAAAAATCTTGAGTTGATTTACTTGTTTTCTGTCAATATTTTGCGATATTTGAAAACTTGATTTTTGGTATTTTTGTTTTAACTCGGTCGTTTGACGTTTGTACGTTGACGTTGGGGGGTTGTTTTGTTGTTTTAACACGCGTTGACCATATGTTCTAACCTATATGCTTTTCGCTTGTTGTATTGGTTTTTGGATATGGATTTCTTTGAAATTCGATTCGGGTTTTCATTAAATTGTGGTTGTGGATTTCGATTGTAGGTACATTCGCGTGGACTTCCGAGACGACGAAGGAGGACAAGGCATCTGTCGGAATCAGATAGAGTGAGGCGTAATTATACCCTAGTATTATTACTTAGCCTATGAGCTATATCTACTTATGAAAGTCTATAAACACACACACACACACACACATATGATGAGATGAGGATATGATCTGATATGATGACACGAATCGATATGATGATATGATGCGATATTATATGATATGATATGGTATATGAGGATATGAGATGATATATGATGATATGATATGAGATGATGTACGTGACTATAGATCCGTACTATTGACTCGATGATATCGTACGATGGATATTCAGTATGTGATATAATGAAGATGGATCGCCAACTTATATATCGACTCGAGAAAAGTTTGTTTAAATTCACATAGTAGATATTATAATATGTTTAGAGCCATATCTATTTTCAAAACTAATGAACCGTTACCCGCTTTTAAATGATAATGTAACATTTAAGAAATATAAATATTATTTTTGAGAATTAAATATTAAAATAATATATTTCGCGGAAACTATTCGATTTGCAAATATGGGCTTTTCGTAAAATGGTATAGATATATATCAATATTTGGAAAAGATTGGAGATTAAAATGATTTATTCATTAAAAAGATATTTATCGGATTTTGGCATTTTTATAAATAATCATATGCAAGTTTAAGTTAAACTTGATTAGTGTACTACTAATCATGATTAAGCCAAATCCGTATCTTTACATTTTTATATGGCTTGTGCACCATTTCATGTGCATTTTTGTTGTATGTTGTTATTGTGTTTGTGACTTGTGAAAATGAGAGTGAGAAAGTAAAAGAAAAGGGTTTTGTCTTGTGACATGGTATGAAACAAAATAGATATTTGAGAGAGCAAGAGTATAAGATATTTAGAGAGAGTGTGGGATTAAGAGAGAGTAAAGTTAAGAGAGAGAGAGAATAACCTTGACTTCTTCATTATTATTCTTCATTCTTCTTCTCTTCTTCATCTCTTTCTTCATACCTCCTTCATCTCTTCTCTACCTCCATGTATCATTTCATATTCATTTCCAAAACCCCATACCACTTTCATTAAAAAGATGCACAAGCTCATTCTAAACATTTTGAACCATTAAAGTTTGGATTTTGAAAACTTAGGGCAACTCAAGAATTTTCTTAAGTTGCCAAATGAGGTAATCCTTACACTTTAGTTAAGTTGTTATGGTTAATATATCCTAGTTTTAGTTTAGAGTTTGTATTAGTTAGTTTTGTGATCTTGGAAATTTCCAAGTTGATGTTTAGTGATTTTGTGGACTTGTAAAAATGTAATAGAGGTGTAGTGAGTGTTGTAGGACCTTATTGATACTTTTCCTGACCTGGAAATGGATTTAGAACCAGATACACGAATTTAGAATTTGTCTCGTGTCGGTTTTGTAAAACCTAGAGGACTACAGGGTATCTGGAGCAACTTGGGTTATTTCTGAGAAAATCAAACAAGTTCATTGACTTAGATAGACCACTTGAAGACCACCACCGAAGTACGAGCCCATTAGCCCTTACTATGACCGGCGAGGCCGGGAAATATAATGTTTTCGCCGGACCAAACATGTGTGTTGGTGTTGTGGTTTTGCCTGTAGCTCACTTACCCTATAACCTAGCCTCTGTACTTGTTAGTTTTGTCACTTTTGACCTGAGGTAAAATTTGGGTGCTACTTGAGAGTGTTTTGGCTATGTTTTAAAGATATTTGAATTCTTGGTTTTTATATTTAAGATTTGATTGGTTGTTGAACGTTTGTATGTCAACAACGAGGGTTATTTGGTTGATTTTGCATGCGTAAACTATAGGTTCTGACCTATGAGCACTTCATGTACCGTATTGGTTTTCCGGACTTGGTTTTGATAGTATTGCGATTATGTACTGATTGTAGGTACCTCCGTGTGGACTTCCGAGACGACGAAGCACATCGACTTCGGATAAGCGAGGAGTTTAGCAGGTGAGTAGATTTATATCTACGGGGAAAGTCGGTTGGATGGCATATAGCACCCCCGCAACCATTGATACGGAAGATCGTTTTATAAATTATAAACTTTAGAAAGGATATGCTACGAATTTACGGACATGATTATAGGATTTAGTAAGATATGATATGATAAAAGTTGACACTAATTGAAGCGCGTGGCACGCAAGTATACACTTGCGTGAGTGTATGGGAATATGAAATGAGAAAGTGAATCACGACAAGTATGAGTTGATAATGGTAGGATATGAGATCGAGATCGATATGACTTGAGATTAAAAAGATATGACGTATATGCAAGATGACATGATAGAAGATTGATATAGATGTGTTATATGATTGATAAGGTATGCCGTACGAGATTATAGATCCGTACCTTTGCTGGTGAATAGGATGATAGATTCCCTACTCTGTTTGAGACACTGTATGATGGATTACCGTACGCGATGCGTTTACCGAATGTTTAATCCGAGCTCATGAATTGAGAATAATGATCGAGAATATTGCGACACTTGATACTATGAGGCGGGATCGTTGACATAAGAGGCTACCTTATTATAGTTCATGTTTATATTGGATTATTCCTCGTGTGATACCTATCATGTTTCTAGTATTTAATATTATATGATATCAACTGCTAGTACACCTGCACAATTACCGTTGATACGCATGTTACATTTACACAGATTTGCCGGCTCACACACATTCATCGTCGGTAATTGCCATGCCACTTACACAGTAGAACTAAGGTATCATGATTTTATTCTTAACTGTATAGTGCATTTATTGTTCAGTACTATCACTTGACATGCTTGCATGATATACTCGATATGCTCATATTACTACTCTATGTTGCATACATCGTACTTTATGGTTATATTCATGAGATGTCGTTTTCATGAGATTTCTGGATTTGAGAACCGTAGTTATATTTCAAAGAGAATTATGTATTGCTTTAAAATGCGGTTTCTCTTGATATGATATTTCGAGGCGTCCACCATGAGTTTTCTCGGTTCTGAGCTATGTGATACTCGATTTGAGGAGCTGGATGAGCCGTCTGCGGGTACATGGTGGACCCGGTATGGTACCCCGGGGCAAGAAAGGTATGTTGTGCAGTAGACGATGAGCCTGGCAGAGGGACTACTACCTACCGGTGATTGTAAAGAACTCGGCGGATATCCTGAGAATACCGTTTTGGAGTTATGATATGAGATGGATATGAGGGCCGATCTGAGTATACGACGCCTAAGATGAGATAGATATGAAGGCCGATCTGGGTATGCGGCGCCTGAGATATGAGGATTTACATGTCGATGCTGGACACGGGTTTCATGATATTTCGAGTGTCGGTGTTAGACACTCAGTTTCCATGATTTTGATGTGTCGTTGATGGACACACGTGGTTGATATCCTCATATATATATATATATACAGGCTTATGTTTTCATGATATTTCGAGTGTCGGTATCAGACACTCGGGTTCCATGATTTTGATGTGTCGTTGATGGACATACGTGGTTGATATCCTCATATATATATACAGGCTTATGTTTTCATGATATTTCGAGTGTCGGTGTTGGACACTCAGGTTCCATGATAATTGTTGTGTCGTTGACGGACACGTGAATGATATCCATATGCATATGATGTCGGATGTTTATTTATATATGTCATCGCATTGACTCGATTGTTGACATATATGCATACTTGGTCACCTTAAATATCATAGTATTACCTTCGGGATATAGTGACCTAGGAAATTGTTCTTTTTTCGATTTTTACTTTCTGATGTTTTCTACTCACGAGTTGGCAACTCATCCCCGTTGTGCCACAGTTCTTGCAGGTTGACCGCTTGGGATCAGTTGTGGTATCGCTAGCACACAGCTTCATCCAGGGTGTTTTGCTTTGGTAGGTGGGACACATGTTGGATCGTGCCCACTCTCGTACAGTTATATTCTATTGTATCTAGATAAACTCCATCAGATCAAATCAAATCAGAGAACTAGAATTGTATATTAGTAGAGCTAGTCAGACTTGGGTATTGCGCGAGACTTAGAGCGATGGGTTTATGATCGCTTCCTTAAGTTTTGATGTCTTTCTTCTTTATTTGTTCTTTCTGAGTTAATCTTCGCCGTTGGGCGTCGTATATATGTTATTGCGTGATTGTGATTACGCAAGTTAGCGAAGAGCTAGCTCCCACTTGGGGATGCCTATATATTGTTGTGTATGTGTTTTTGGATCAAAATATACAAGGGAGGTGCTGCCCAAATTTTTAAAAACGAAACATGTTTTCAACTGTAGTATTACCCACTTGCATTTTCATGTTTCATTAGCTATGCATTCAAAGAAAAACATGATTCATTATACCTTTATTTCAAAACTGCAACCCCACTATTTTTCGCAAAAAGGTTTAGATTTTCTGGGCTTCGGCTTACTTGATTTACGTTACGCCTTTAGACATTGTGTAATTTAAGTGCCGGTCACGTGCTAAATTATGGGTCGTGACAAAGTTGGTATCAGAGCGTTAGGTTTAACCTTGGTTTGAGTCTGGGTTTGACTATGCGGAGTCTAGGGCGTATATATTTTGGAACCTAGGCTTGACTTTACGGAACTTAGACTTGACGGGGGGTATTAGACCCGAACTTTTATTTCATAGGTTGATCTTGATTGATGGAGTAGGTAGCTTGAGTAGAGTGACGTACCGTACATATATTCCGCGGCATACTTACGATACGATACTCCACTTAAGCAACCTTAGGATGTACTTATCTTGAGATCTGTGATACTATTTGTTCTTATGATCATATATCCATTTGGGATCTATTGATTTCTTTCATTTGTTTGATATATCTTCATCGATGCGTGCTTAAGTTTCCTGTCACCATGGTTTGAGTGCAGTTTGAGCTGCTGCTAGTGTTGCGGTCAGGGCGAGCTCATCATGGACGAGGACTGACCATGTTGTTTCTGGTGACATGGGGACGTGTAGGTATAGTGTTGTGTTTTGATCTCTTGTTTGAGGCAAGTGTTTGGTTTTGCACCGGATGATCAGGCCATTGATAGAGGCTGCCAGATTGAGAGGACTGTTGATGTACAGCCTACCTCAGAGATCGTGATGTTGTCTACCGTGCAGATAGATGACCCGGTTGTTGCTGAGATTGATGGGATGTTGTTTCCAGAGTTATGAGCTGAAACTGCTGGAGCTTTCAGGCATAGATGTGACAGAAGATAGCTAGTCTATCTTGAGTTAAGCGACAGAGATGATTCATCAGATTGATGTGCCGATGCAGGCTCAGTTGAGTCGAAGAATTCCAGTTGAAGGATCTTACTTGGATCTAGAGTAAATCGAGCAAGAGAGGATGTTGTTCGTTGGATGCTTCGATGTTAGATAGGTAAGTTGACCAGTTTCGGATAGAAGGAACTCATCCAGATGCGTTATGAGTTGATCGAGAACGGACGAATAAAGTGTATTCCTTCGATAATTTGGACGAGTTCCTGAGGACGTGTTCGGATAGATATCTTCTATAGAGTGATGAAGATACCGAGTTCTTAATTTCGAGTCCGTATGAGAGACTCCAGATTTACCGTAGCCGAGAACGAATTGCAATACACGGACAGCAAGAAATGACGTCGAAGTGGACGATAATAAAGACGAGTGGAACAAGAGGTTCGTGCGAGATGTTAACGAGCGGTTGTTACTCTCCGTTGATGCCAGAGGATTGATATGTGTGCTGAGGAATTAGATACAACAAAATTTCAGAGGAAAGCCGTGCTGAAGACACAACTGTCCGGTTATGAGAAAAGAGTTAAGTAAGAGTGCCAACATTCGTATAGTTCGGCATAAGTGAGATCGGAAGAAGCCGTGAGCAGGTTCTTTCCAGGACACCGCAGCAATAGAGATTTGCATCCTGGGTCAGTTATATCGTGCGTATTCAGAGGGCCAGATGCTGCCGTCAGTAATATGCAGTTTGCGAGTGGTCATATTGATTGGCCAAATGGTGATCAGACTAGTTCCGGAGCGGGACTATTCCGTTAGTACACCTGACCGGGCCAACGAGCCAAAGGATCGTGAGATTTGTAATCCACAGAGAAAACGGGAACCCAGAGACCGAAGACGCCATGCTGTGATTAGGAGGCAAGTAGATGATCTTGCTCTGCCAGCTTAGGCGTACCGGCATTTTTCGACATTGTAAGAGGTGTATCTCAGTGTCATTTATTGTGATTGAGTTTTGTGATTCGAGTATCACACTTTTATCGTTTGGACTTGAGTATCGATAATTAGGTTTCGTGATTTATATTTTTGAGCACCATGGCTGCACCTACTGGAGATTTATATTTTTGTGCACAGTTATTGCACTTGATTTATGTTTTATGCACCGCTATATTGGTTTATGATTTGCGCATATCTATTGCACTTGGTATCGATTAGTGCCTTCGTAGCACGTATTTATGGTTTCGTGGATTCGATACTGTCGATTTGATTTCGTGAATGTTATATGCACCTGCCTTTACTTATGCACTCGGTATAGCTTATATGTGCTTGCAGTTCATTGGGATGGATTTTGCGCACACAGTTGCACGCGTTTATGATTCTATACACCTCAGTATACTTGGTGTCGTTTTTGTGAGCATTTGAGATACTGATGAGTTTTCGTGCATTGGTTGCACCAGATTTGTATTTCGTGCATTTGTTGCACCAGATTTATGTTTTCGTGCGCGTTTACACTTGACGTTCGTTATCGTGCACACTACTGCACTAGATGTTTTGTGCGGACCTGACGCACTTGATTTAGATTTTCGCGCATATTGGACGCAGGATATGAGATTTTGTGCACACCGGATGCACTTGATTGAGATTTTTATTCGTGCATGTTAGTTGCACTCGATTGAGATTTTTATTCATGCATGTTAGTTGCACTCGACAGAGATTTTTATTCGTGCATGTTGGATGCACTTGATTGGGAATTTTTATTCGTGCATGTTGGATGCACTTGATTGGGATTTTTATTCATGCATATTGGATGCACTTGATTGGGATTTTCATTCGTTCATGTTAGATGCACTAGGTTGAGATTTTCGTGCACTATAGATGCACTTGATACTATTGTCGTGTACATCCATTGCACTGGACAGATACTTTCGTGCACACCAGTTGCACTTAGTTTTACTTTTGTGCATATTCGTGGCACTTGTATTGGATTTGATTTCTATGCGCACCAGACGCATGTGATATTGGATACGCCTTTTGAGGCTGATTTTATTTATGAGTATCGCATTTTGATGATGGATACTATATTGTATAGTAGTCGAGCGGGACTGATCTGATAACAGTTCCTGAGTACTTTTGCATGCATAAAAAGTTACCAAGAGGTTTTCAAAAAGGATCTATAGTCTCGCTATTTCCTATGTGTCCGCGAGTGACACGAAATTTTACAAGAAGAACCTTCTGAGATATTTCAAAAAGGCGGGATGTATAATTTGAACAAACATATATAAGTATATATTTACTACTTTACAAATGATCGTCCGCCACTTGTGCCGTGAGCTACGCATAGCACGGCAATTTGGGAAAGATTTTACATGAGTTATTCAGTTTTTAAAATGGTTTTATAAAGATGCGTGCTATATACGTATTATGATTTGACCATAGTGCATTTGGATTCTAGTAGTGGAATTCGATATTCGTATATCCTTTTTAACTCTGATGAATGCGTGACGCTTGACGGAGTTCGATTTTGAGTTTCGCACACGTTTTCAGGCGCACACGATGTGTTGTGGTATTTTTGTATCTTCCGTGATTTCGGAACCCCGTTGATTTGAGCTGATTATTGAAATATTTTAGTATTTGGAGATTTAAATATAAATTCGGGGACCGAATTTATTTAAGGGGGGAAGATTGTAACATTTCAGAAATATAAATATTATTTTTGTGAATTAAATATTAAAATAATATATTTCGCAGAAACTATTCGATTTACGAATATGGGTTTTTCATAAAATGGTATAACTATATACCAATATTTGGAAAAGATTGGAGATTAAAATGATTTATTCATTAAAAAGATATTTATCGGATTTTAGCATTTTTATAAATAATCATATGCAGGTTTAAGTTAAATTTGATTAGTGTACTACTAATCATGATTAAGCCAAATCCGTATCTTTACATTTTTATATGGCTAGTGCACCATGTCATATGCATTTTTGTCGCATGTTATTATTGTGTTTGTGACTTGTGAGAATGAGAGTGAGAAAGTAAGAGAAAAGGGTTTTGTCTTGTGACATGGCATGAAACAAAATAGATATTTGAGAGAGTGAGAGTATGAGATATTTAGAGAGAGAGAGTGAGCTTAAGAGAGAGTAAGGTTAAGAGAGAGAGAATAACCTTGACTTCTTCATTATTCTTCTTCTCTTCTTCATCTCTTCTTCATGCCTTCTTCATCCCTTCTCTACCTCCATGTATCACCTCATATTCATTTCCAAAACCCCATACCACCTTCATTAAAAAGATGCATAAGCTCATTCTAAACACTTTGAACCATTCAAGTTTGGATTTTGAAGACTTTGGGCAACTCAAGAATTTTCCTAAGTTGCCAAATGAGGTAATACTTACACTTTAGTTATGTTGTTATGGTTAATATATCCTTGTTTTAGTTTAGAGTTTGTATTAGTTAGTTTTGTGATCTTGGAAATTTCTAAGTTGATGTTTAGTGATTTTGTGAACTTGTAAAGATATAGTAGAGGTGTAGTGAGTGTTGTAGGACCTTAGTGATGCTTTTCCTGACCTGGAAATGAGATTAGAACCAGATACACGAATTTAGAATTTGTCCCGTGTCGGTTTTGTGAAACCTAGAGGACTACAGGGCATCTGGAGCAACTTGGGTTGTTTCTGAGAAAATCAAACAAGTCTATTGACCTAGATAGACCACTAGAAGACCACCACCGAAGTACGAGCCCTTATGCCCCCTACTATGACCGGCGAGGCCGGGAAATATGATGTTTTCGCCGGACCAAACATGTGTGTTGGTGTTGTGGTTTTGCCTGTAGCTCACTTACCCTATAACCTAGCCTCTGTACTTATTGGTTTTGTCACTTTTGACCTGAGGTAAAATCTAGGTGCTACTTGAGAGTGTTTTGGCTATGTTTTTAAGATATTTGAATTCTTGGTTTTTATATTTGATATTTGATTGGTTGTTGGACGTTTGTATGTCAACAAAGAGGGTTATTTGGTTGATCTTGCATGCGTAAGCTATAGGTTCTGACCTATGAGCACTTCGTGTGCCGTATCGGTTTTCCGGACTTGGTTTTGATAGTATTGCGATTATGTATTGATTAAAGGTACCTTCACGTGGACTTCCTAGACAACGAAGCACATCGACTTCGGCTAAGCGAGGAGTTTAGAAGGTTAGTAGATTTATATCTACGGGGAAAGTCGGGTGGATGGCGTATAGCACCCCCGCAACCATTGATATGGAAGATCGTTTTATAAATTATAAACTTTAGAAAGGATATGCTACGAACTTACGGACATGATTATAGGATTTAGTAAGATATGATATGATAAAAGTTGACACTAATTGATATATGAGAATATGAAATGAGAAAGTGAATCACGACAAGTATGAGTTGATAATGGTAGGATATGAGAACAAAATCGATATGACTTGAGATTAACAAGATATGACGTATATGCAAGATGACATGATAGAAGATTGATATAGATGTGTTGTTAGTGATATGTATACCTTAGAGGCCATTACTATACATGAGATGTATATTGTAGTAGATGCTTATTGGGAGGACTTTCTTGCTCGACATGATAGTATGCTATCTGGTTACTCTTTATCTTAACATGTACACCGATTGTCTCTCTGTTATATGTTGGTAAAGCCCTTAAGATGTGTACTTGACTACCTAGATTATGATGGGGATCGTACTAGCAGGACAAAGGTAGTCGGTAAGTACATCCTTTAATGTCCCTAGTCATGGGTGTATCGAGACGGGGCATCGATATACCAGAGTAGACTAGCGTATAGCTTTTCGACCCATGTAGATGGGTGATGGATGATCCCATATCCATTGGTGTTTGACATCAGAGATGATATACGGGTGCTCAGTGGAGACTAGGTACACTGGACGGACTCGCCGAGAACTCCTAGATGGTATTATACCTCACGTCAGATGGCAGTTCTCTGGTGACACTAGTACATGTTAGTCTGTTGACCCGAGATTGTCATAGAGTCTTGTGTGATTTCCACTGTGCTTTGATTTCCACCTTACCATGTTCATTAAAACGTGCAAAACGCTGGTTTTTGGGTACAGTCCCGAGTCACATGGAGGCAATGAGCGATAGGAGGGGATTTGTCTCTCTCGGTATTGGGGGTTGATGTTGTGTTGCGCTCGATTGGCTATAACAGGAAGTCCCTGGCCAGGGCTGCTTTCGAGATTTACTGGTAAGTGTTACCAGTATTTCTCGACCCGTTATGAGCCTCATATCGGCACGACTTATCGAGTTACTGGGGTCTCACATTTACCACCCCTAGACGAGATATGCGACATATCAGACGAAGAGACCGGACTGTACAGTAGTGTTACTGATTGGATTCGCAGGAGTATGAGCAGGCTTGCTTGTTGATCTTCTAATCGCTCAATACCCGGGTGGCCGTTACATTTAGCAGACCGCTTGCGGCTTGTGGGTGTTTGATATGATCATCACTTACTGCCGGCGTATTGACGAGTTTTTAGAGTCCTACACAGAGGTTTCCTGGTTCATGCGAAATAGAGTAGGGGCACATATTTGATATGTGCGGGACCGAGATTGATGCGCGTATGTGATACCGCATTCTATTCTCCCGATTTGTGACATCGGTCGGTTATATGTGATATAGCCGGATTATCGGATCAAGTGTTGATTCGATAAGTTGTCACATTTGATATTAGTCAGTTATGTGTGATTAGCTGGATTATTAAATCAAGTGTTGATTTAATAATTTAATGTATTTGTATATTTGATATACTAGATTACATTAACTAATATAGCTCACTTATGATTTTGTTTCTCATTTGTGTGCATTAGTGTATATGTGATATATATTAATGTACAACTTCTGTGTCATGCTAGATGCCACATGTGACATGGGTGTATGAGACTTGCACCATGCTTAATAATGTGATGGGTTTATATTTATCTAAGTTAATCAAAATTAGTGGAGTTTAGTCACATGGTTAAAGCTTGGAGAAGCTTGTGGAACCATTGACCAAGTCCACTAAGTTTGTTTTACTTGTAGATATTTATTAACCTAACCATTATTAACTAGCCATAGTTTATTCTCTACATGGGTTAGTGTATGGCACTAACTCACCCATGGTTGCTATTCTCAGCTCATGATTTCATTCTCTCATCTTCTTCACTTGAGCTTCTTCTTCCTCATGACTAGCTTTTCTCAAGGTGAGAAAATATTGTGAGAAAAATAAATCTAAAGAGAGCCCACTTCCTACTTCATCATCCTCTACTATTTGCCATTTAGTTTATGGTGTTTGCTTCAATAATTTCATAATTAGTGAAGAGGTAGCATGAGCTTGAATCTCCTCGACGTAGATCATCTTCGACCTCGAAGATTTCGAGCAAGCTTGTTCATTTCTCCGGGAGAACCCATACTAAAGTTCGGGAGATCGATACTCGCAGCAAAGGGACTCTACACGGAGTTTTAGAAGTGAAGGACCGGTCTATAAAGGTTGTATTCCTCATTCACTTAGAAGTAAAGTTGTTTACTTGTTGTGTATCACCCTAATTCTCTAGTTAGATCCTAGGTTAGGGTTGTTTGGCACACTAAATTTTTAAATATGGCATGTGTGATGCCTTATGAAACCTTGTGGTTGTGCCAAAGAACCCTACATGTGTTATGTGATCGATAAGGTATGCCGTATGAGATTATAGATCCGTACCTTTGTTGGTGAATAGGATGATAGATTCCCTACTCTGTTTATGACACCGTACGATGGATTACTGTACGCGATTCATTTACCGAATGTTTGATCCGCGCTCATGAATTGAGAATGAAGATCGAGGATATTGCGACACTTGACACTATGAGGCGGGATCGTTGACAGAAGAGGCTATCTTATTATTGGTCATGTTTTTAAGAAAACCTTGACGCCGTACGATTACCCTAATCCAATCACATCGTATGCTAGCAGATAAGCACTAGTTAGCTACCGTACACTACGCCTTGACGCATGCCAAACTACCGCAGCACGAATACTAAGTAGTACTTATCTGAAATGACGGAGGGCTATAACAGGATTTTATGAAAACCTTTTGCGTAATGAACTTGATATCGTTGTAGAATCGAGTGATTTTAAAATGGAGTGCTTTTGAGACTTTTACAAGTTTTGCTAAAGAGGTCACTCCCAGTGAAGGGATCTCGGCTCTTTCCTTATCGAATAAGGTGCAGGATATTTCACAAATACCACTATGCAAAGGAAAAACTATAAAACCAATCAAAAAACAAACCGAGTTTGTAGTATCTGCTAGTTTTGCTAAAGAGGTTACTCCCGGTGAAGGGATCGCGGCTCTTTCCTTATCGAATAAGGTGCTAGATATTCTACAAGGAATACCGCTATGCAAAACAAGAACTAGAGCTACCAGTTTTCGAGACAAGTTTCTACAACATCTTTTAGGTTTCTTTTATTTCATTAATCTCATTAATGAAGTCCAATTATAATAAGCTTCCCAAGCATCACTTATGAAACGAAAGCAGTAATATATAATATATATCATATATATATAAGATAAGCATTCGTCTCAGAACAGCAATATGATCTCATCACAGAACATTGAAGCAGAAGATAACATTTGAAATATTGGATATACTAGAATTTCCGTGTTTTAAATTAAGCCTTTATAAAACACGGATTCCACGCTCGTGATGAATAGCCAAACCCACATCCCTAGACCCCTACGAGAGCGGCAAGCAACCCTACCAATTCTAGAGTTAGGAGATCAAGTCTTGACTCCTCGAGATGGTCTCCCACTAGACCCTAGAACCCGGTTACTTGTGCTCCCCGCCTTGGGTCTATCCTAATGCGGAAAAGTAAATAATATACAATGGTGACATCATCCTCAACACGGAAGTGCCCCAATAAAAAAATATTACATACAATGAATTTTACATGAATGAAAATGAAAAACTCTTATCTCACATAAAACCCCCGGGTATTCAAAACACGGCGATCCAATATAACATATCACATCAACACATAATATCACATGTCATTAACGTAAGTAAATATGCGTATCCCAATTTTCGTTGACATATAGCAACGAAACCGGTGATACACCACATATTACACTTACAGTCGTAGAAAAGAAAGTGAAAAACTACAACAGTTGGAATCCGCAACCACCTTAGACATCATAAACCCAAAATATCACATACTTTGGATTTCATGCCTAACCAAATGAATTCCTTAGACATCACAAGCCTAACAATTATAAACCCCGCATTTTAGTCTCGATATTGAAAACACTTTCCAATCACAAGTCGGGCAATTCAACAAGATTCCCGACATCCTGATCGAATGCTCGTCGGAAACTTTAGTAGACGGCCGCACCCCCCCGATACCGTCGACAAAGTGCACTAAGGCGGAACACCGCTGTCGCGAGCACCCGAACGGATGCTTTTGGCGACGGGGTTCTCCTACAGTCATTTGGTCGGGGATATGGGGCATGACTATCTATTAAGTTTACCCGGCGAGTATCCGCGTACGCTACGTGATTGCGATAGAGTTTTGATCGCACCAAAATCTCGTGGCAACCGATCAAAATGAGACTAAACTGCTAGATTTATAAAATTCAACCTAGTTATTTCATAACTACATTTGTGGATTCCAAATATTGTATCCTATCATATAATATCCGGACGACGATAAACTCTTCGATCGATTCATCAAAGTCCCACAATTTCCCGACAGCTCAACACTTGAGCACAGTTCGATAATACCCAGAAGATGCCACAGTACCTATGAACCAGCCGTAGAAGGATCAAACCAACGCCTTACACGTGACAACGCTGAACCGCCACTAAACCTAGGGTTTAGTGGCGGTTCTGACGGTCACATAATCGAGTTAAGGTTTCGTTCTTCTAGAGGGTCCACAGAATCACTTGCATATTTTTCCGAATACATTAAACTTAGTAAAATAGGTTTTTGACATCGATCGAACTTTTTAATTTCGTCTAGACAATATGTGAATGACCCAAAATAATGTTAAAACTATGAATACGAAACACTCCGAATTTCTTATAGTGTAACATTACATCACATGCAAAATTACCAAAAACAAACAACACCTGAAATATCAAAACCAAGTCACTGGAACACGATGAAAATTTCATGCAATTCTAAACCAAAGTGGCCGGCCCCAATACACATGATCTCGGCCAAAACCGAGCAGAATCCCCTGAAATTTTGACTGTGTTCATAATATATCTCATACATCACTATGTACTTGTTTTAAAAAAAATTTGACAATTATTTAAAATCGACAGAAACTTCATTTTTTGGTTTCAAGTTTCGGAGTATTTCGGTTTCGTAATCCTAACAAAATCTGTCTAAATTTCTAGCATGGCTATGATACCACTGCAGGGTTACCTAAGACGGCAGAAAGGTTTCGGGAGGCATCGTCCATACCAAATTCAAAATTTTGCCATTTTAGCTAACCCTAACTAAGAATCGTTAATTAGAAATCGACGGAAATATAAATGCAAACACTTTGCAAGTCCAGTGAGCAAGGAATACAACCTTTGTAGACCGGTCCTTCACTTCTATAGCTCCGTGTAGTAGTCTCTTCGCTACGATCGTGAACTCCGGACTCTAGAGAGGCTCCCATAAAGAAACGAACATGCTTGCTTCGATGTCTTCGAGGCCGAAAATGATCTACGTTGAGGAGACACTAACCCAAGCAATCTCTTCACCAATTATGGAATTAGTGACACCCTATACTAAATGGCAAGTAGTAGACGATGATGAAGTAGGAACTGGGCTCACTTTAGATTTCATTTTCTCACACTTTTTCTTATATCTCCATTGAAGCTAGAAAGCTTTGAGGAAGAAGAAGAAGAAGAAGAATGAACTCATCATATGAGTTATCCAAATGAATTATTGCAACCATAGGTGAGTTAAGCCCTTATGCCTAACTCATGTAGAGAATAAACCAAGGGCTAAGGTTAAGGGTTGGATTAACTAATATCCTAAGAAATGACAAAAGAGTGGACTTTGTCAATATTTCTACAAGCTTCATCCAAGCTTGACAACATTGACCAAGTCTTCTCTCTTTTGTTATAACTTAAGAAATAAATAAAACCCTAACTTAACCCTAGCATGGTTTAAGTCTCATACACCCATCTTGCTATGTATCATCAAGCATGACACAAAATAATGTACACTTGCATATATCATATATATACAATGTGCACAAACCAAGTGAGAAAAGAATCATAAGTGAGCTAATACTAGTTAATGTAATGTAATATATCTAATATATAATTATACATTAGATTATCAAATCAACTCTTGATTTAATAATCCGGCTATATCACATATAACCGACTAATATCATGTGTAACAACTTATCGAATCAACACTTGATCCGATAACCCGGTTATATCGCATACAACCGACCAATGTCACATATCGCGAGAATAAAATACGGCATCATATAATCGTATCAATCTCGGTCCCACACATATCCCATATGTGCTCCTACTCCGTTTTGCTTGAGCCAGCAAACCCCTGTGTAGAACTCTAAAGACTCGTCAATACGCCGGCAGTAGATGATGATCATATCAAACACTCACAAGCCGCAAGCGGTCTGCTAAATGTAACGGCCACCCGGGTATTGAGCGATCAGAAGATCAACAAGCAAGCCTGCTCGTACTCCTGTGAATCCAATCAGTAACACTACCGTACAGTCCGGTCTCTTCGTCTGATATGTCGCATATCTCGTCTAAGGGTGGTAAACGAAAGACCCCAGTAACTCGATAAGTCGTGTCAATATGAGGCTCATAACGGGTCGAGAAACTACTGATAACACTTACCAGTATATCTCTAAAGCAGCCCTGGCCAGGGACTTCCTGTTATGGCCAATCGAGCACGGCGCAACATCAACCCCTAATACCGGGAGAGACGAAACCCCTCCTATCGCTTATTGCCTCTATGTGATTCGGGACTGTACCCAAAAGCCACCGTTTTGCACGTTCTCTTGAACGTGGTAAGGTAAAAATCAAAGCACAGTGGGAATCACACAAGACTCTATGACGATCTCGGGTCTACAGACTAACCTGTACCAGTGTCACCAGAGAACTGCCATCTGACGTTAGGTATAATACCATCTGAGAGTTCTCGGCGAGTCTGTCCAGTGTACCCAGTCTCCACTGAGCACCCGTATACTGTCTCTGATGTCAAACACCAATGGATATTGGATCATTCATCGCTCATCTACATGGGTCGAGAAGCTATACGCTAGTCTACTCTGGTATATCGATGCCCTGTCTCGATACACACTCGACTAGGAAAATTTGAAGGATGTACTTAACGACTACTCTGTCCCCACTAGTATGATCTGCATCATAGTCCTGGTAGTCAAGTACTGATCCTAAGGGCTTTATCAACATGTAACATATAGACAATCAGTGTACATGTTAAGATAAAGAGAAACCAGATAGTATACTATCATGTCGAGCAAGAAAGTCCTCCATATATATGTCCAAGCATCCACTATAATATATATCGTATGTACAGTAATGGCCTCTAGGGCATACATATAACTAACTATCTTCCACTTGCACTAGGGCCATCTGTTGTAGTATCTCATACCCAACAATCAGCAGTGGTTGTAGTATCCCATACACAACCATCCCATAAAAATCTCTTTTGGGAATAGGCCTTTGTGAGCGGATCCGCCGTGTTGTCCTCTGTAGTCTACTCTCCTAACCTCGATCTCCTTGGAGATCAACCATCTCTATGATCAGGTGATACTGCCTAAGAATATGTATGGATCACTGATGGGATGGGGGTTCCTAGGCCAAACCCACAACTCCATTGTCACACAATAGTAAGAACGAAGTTCATCTCATGAACTAATATTCATCCAGACTACATCTTTGGTAGTATCCTTGGTAGCAATGTGTTCAGCCTTTATCGTCTAGTTTTCCACGGTATCTAGCTTGGAGCTCTTCCAACATACCGTCCTTCCACTGAGGGTAAAGACAATGCCTGTGACTGACATTCAGTCGACCTTACCACCCTGGAACCTATCCAGTGATTCTCCCCAGGATCGATTGATACCAACTCACTACACCTAGTGAGAATCCTAACATCCACTTAAATCTATCTCATAGATCCAAAAACCAGGATTTAGGAGGCATCACCTTGATCCTATATGGATAATCCTTGTGATAAGAGGAGATTGACCGAGTGTAGCATAGGAAACTCCTTTCCTATCAAGAGTATGTCATCCACGTACAATACGAGGATCGCCACCATACTCCCTACTACCTTTTTGTATATACAAGGTTCATATACCCTTTTGATGAAGTCAAACTCTTTGACTACCACATCAAAACAGATGTTCCAACTCCGCGATGCCTTTTTTATCCCATAAAACAACTAGCACATGTTTCCGCTGCTTCCAATGTCTACGAAGCCCTATGGCTGTGTATTTATAGACGCTCTCTTCTAAATCACTATTTAGAAAAGCAGTCATGACACCCAACCGCCAGATATCGTAGTCATGGTATGTAGCAACGACAAGTAGGATCCGGATGGACTTAAGGATAGGGACTAGAAAAGGTTTCATCATTATCCACACCTGGTCGATGATGAAAACCTTTTGCAACAAGTCTTAGCTTTGAAAGTCACAACTTTTCCATGTACACCAAGTAATCTTCTCAAGATATACTTGCTCCTGATGGGGATTTAACCCTTCAGATAAAGCAACCAAAGTCCATACTTTGTTAGTGTACAAATATTCTATCTCAGATCGCTTAGCATCCAGCCATTCTCACAGAGTCACTACTCTTGATGGCCTGCTCGAAACTAGTTGGGTCAATATCTCATGATGCAATTTTCGCTCCCATTGTCATAGAGAAAACTGAAGTATCCCTCAGGTGGGTGAGAAACCCTACTAGATCGGCGGAGAGGCTGAGCTTCGTCGGGAACTATTGAGTCCTCCGATTCTATCAAATCATCGGCTGCAGTTTATATAGCTGGAACTCCTTCCAGTTCTACCTCATGACCACTAATTTCTTCACAAGAAATTCCCTTTCCAAAAGGTGGCATGCTGAGAAACAAAACTCCTTTTGCTCTTCGGTGTGGTAGAAGATATTTCCTTGCGAATGCTTGGGATATCCAACAAACTTCCACAGAACTGACATTGCCTCGAGTTTATCCAGATTTTGCTTTTAGACATAAGCCAGACAACCCCAAATCTTAACATCCTTAAGAGATTAGCTCTTCCCATACCATATTACATATGGAGTGGTAGGCACCTGATTTAGTTGGAACCCTATTCAATAGGTATGCAGCTTTTCAAGTGCATAACCCCCAAAATGAAAATAGGCAACTCAGTAGTACTCATCATAGATCACACCATATCATATAGGGTGCGATTGCTCCGTCCCGATATACCAACATGCTGTGGTGTATACGAGGAGTAGTGCTGAGAGAGAATCTCATTCTCCTTTAGAATAGTCCAGGAAATCCATGCTCAAGTATTCTCCTCCCTGATCTCATCAAAGGACATAATACTTATACCCATTTTGGTTCTCTACTTCTAACTTATATTCTTTGAATTTCTCAAAAGCTTCAGACTTGTGTTTCAACAGGAACATATGTCCGAATCTTGAGAGATCATCAATGAATGTAATGAAGTACAAAGAACCAGTCCTGGCATGTGTAGACAGGGGACCTACATACATCATAATGTATCAATACCAAGAGTCCACTAACTCTTTCTCTGTTTTCAGTAAAAGGAACTATGGTCATCTTATCTTTGTGACATGACTGGCAAGTTTCACAAGATGTAAATTCAAACTGATTTAAATATGCATCTAAATGTAACTTAGCTAGTCGGGTCGCAGTTGATATGAACTAGTCTATAATGCCTCAGGAAGGATTCATTCATTTCTGAACTCTTCCCCTTGTGTGTGTTCTGTACGTTAAGAACTGTGGTTTGATTTAAAACGTATATGCTTTTAGATAGCGTGCCTGAACCGATCAACTCTTGATATAAGAAATGTTCAAAATATTATCCAACAATACAAAATTATATCCTTCTTTACTTAATAAAGAGACTGATATGATGTTATATATCAGGTTCGGTGTCTAATAACATTCGTTCAGAATCAATGTATTTGGTAATACATGGTGATAACTGCCAACATCTTTGGCTGCAACAGTTGCACCGTTTCCAACTCTTGAAACTTATCACCCATTCTCAGTTCTCTACCTTTCTGTAGCCCATGTAACATATTACATATGTGGGATCCTGATCCGGTATCTTATACCCAAGACGTAAAGAAAACTGAGAAACAGTTCTTGGTAATGAACACACCCGAAAGAGATACATCGGCATGCACTTTCTTCGTTTGGGCGGCATGGGAATCCTGGTAATCTCCTATTTCCTACTCGGTCTTATAACAATTATAAGTTGGAGTGGGGCCAACGTTCCCTAGCTCAGTATAACAAGTGGGTTCAGTCAATACATCCGTATTATTATCTTGATTAAGGCGTGACATGGTCGCTACCTGAAGAGAGAGAGAAGAAAACAACTCAGCGTATGCTCTTGCAATATTAGATTGGCTATTAATATATTTAATCAGGATGGCTCCCACTGTTTTAGTCAAATCTTCCTTCAAACCCTAAAAGGAAAGACTAGTCGGGATTAATTACACTTTACAAGTTCGCCAATCTTTCAGCCAGGCCAGTGCCGGTATTATGAGGGAGGTTCCCTGTGCTTTCGCACGGACTTTATTAAAATAAATCTTGTTTTCTCAGGGGCGTAACCCCGTTAAGACCTTTCTAGACACCTACTTGATCGGCTAATTGTGATGTGTAAAACCCTCCCAAGAGTAACTCTTACTCGCAGTGGGTATCAGGATACAACTATCTTATAGGAAGTATGCAATCTCATTGCAAATTTCAACACTTGAAATTCCCGATAATATTTTACCCCTAGTATGCTATGACCTTGACGCATGCCAAACAACCCATAGTCCGCTAGTCAAGTTCAACCCGTGCATTTCCTGATTAAATTAAACCCACCCGTACGACCCTTGACGCATGCCAAACAACACCGTACGAATATCCTAATTCAATCGCATCGTATGCTAGCAGATAAGCACTAGTTAGCTACCGTACACTAAGCCTTGACGCATACCAAACTACCACAGCACGAATACTAAGTAGTACTTATCTGAAATGACGGAGGGCTACGACAGGTTTTTAAGAAAACCTTTTGCGTAATGAACTTGATATCATTGTAGAATCGAGTGATTTTAAAATGGAGTGTTTTTTTGGCTTTTACTAGTTTTGCTAAAGAGGTCACTCCTGGTGAAGGGATCTCGGCTCTTTCTTTATCGAATAAGGTGCGGGATATTTCACAAATACCACTATGCAAAGCAAAAACTATAAAATCAATCAAAAAACAAACCGAGTTTGTAGCATCTGCTAGTTTCGCTAAATAGGCCACTCCCGGTGAAGGGATCTCAGCTCTTTCCTTATCGAATAAGGTGCTGGATATTCTACAAGGAATACCGCTATGCAAAGCAAGAACTAGAGCTACCAGTTTTCAAGACAAGTTTCTACAACATCTTTTAGGTTTCTTTTATTTCATTAATCTCATTAATGAAGTCCCATTATAATATGCTTCCCAAGCATCACATATGAAACGAAAGCAATAATATATAATATATATCATATATATATAATATAAGCATTCATCTCAGAACAGTAATATGATCTCATCACAGAACATTGCAGCAGAAGATAACATATGAAATATTGGATATACTAGGATTTCCGTGTTTTAAATTAAGCCTTTATAAAACACGGACTCCACGGTCGTGATGAATAGCCAAATCCATATCTCTAGACCCTTACGAGAGCGGCAAGCAACCCTACTGTCATGCCCCGCTTCCCAAATACGGAATGCGAGGGGTTGACAAGGCCAGCCATGCTCCTACGGTCAAGGAAATATCCTGCCGTAGTCGCACTTCGGCTTCTGGCTTTACGTGGTAATCAGTAAACAATGCACAGGTAATGAGAAATGCAGTATCGAAACAAAACAAATACAAAGAACTGACCTGATGGAGGTAAAAAGAGTATAGCTCTGGATAGCTGATCAAGATGTCCACGATGTACGTCTGGTCTCGGTCCAGGCTAGATCCACTCCTCACTCTGAGCATGCATACTCAGGTCGTCAGAGCGACACAAAAACAATATATATATATATATATATATATATATATATATATAGATATGCAAGTGGCAACTCGAACGGTGATAATAGATATATAACAGTAAATCAAGACGGTAAGGATATGAACATGGAGTAACCAATGAAGTGTCCAATAGATCAGGTGAACAGTAAAGCAGTAAAATAGTATGCCAGATATGCCGACATAGTAAATAATGTAGATCAATGCCATTATCCCTATCGGTCTCTAAGTCCCACTGTACAGGTCACTAAGCCTATCGTCAGTCCAAGTATGAGAGTCAACCACTTGCGAGTGTCCTCCACCCAAGGGTAGGACCCAAGGGCAAGGGACCACGGGCCCAAAATATAACTCACGGTAATAATTATGTACCCTGTAAATCTCCATATATATAAGCCGGCATGGGACTCCCGAGATTCTGTTGAACTCACACTCAAACTACCCCACACCCCGTAGTCTACATCAAACGTCAACCATAACCTCAAATACCGGTCGGTCCATGACAAATCTGTGAGAACTGGAGACAAGATCTCCATCAAGCACGTCCCTACTAATACCCAAGATAAATGGGTAGTGTCTGGTGCCTTATCTGTGACACCCATGCAAGAGCTTCCATAAGTGTCCCATACCACTTATAGTCACACTTGCACGCGTCCCACAGACGTTGACAATGCAATAGAATAATAGGGTTCACTGATTGGGTACAAGTACATGTCACTTTCACTTATCTACTCATGCACGAACACTAACGTACTTGCCACAATCACCACTAATACCTAACACTGGGTAATGCACATGATCATTAGGCTACTAATGCGATAACATATACTTATGATGTGATGAGAAAACAGTATGGAAGGCATGATTAAGATGTCATATGTCCATGTCCTGTTACTTGCATAATTTATCATAAATCATACATGTTAAATTTAGCAAAACAATGAACAGGGGATAGGTAGTATATTTTATTATCTACACAGCAAATTTGGTTTCACGTCAATCAGGTTTCAGGATCACTAGATATGGCCATTTCGTTTTAAGCATTCACTGCTGGAAATCCGGTTTCAGAATCGGAAATCCGTTTCGCAACGCATTTTAATCCCAGTTGGGATTAGATTTTAGCAATGTTACAGTTGAATGAAATCTAGGGTTTTCAGTAAGGTTTTCAACGCAATAGACGGATTCTCAATCGCATCTTTACGTCAGGAGTTATGCACTATTCAACCTTAGGGTATCCGTTCTGGTTCTGTTTGGGACTGCTATACGTACCGATCTTTCAAATTGGATTTTAAATAGTAAACGACGATGAAATAGGGTGAAATCACTTGCGTTATTTAGTTAACAGATTCACCCTTAATAAAATGCAGAGTTCCGCAATATACGAGTTCAGGAAACAAGGTAGTACCCATTACGGGACAGCAAACAGTAACCAGAGTCGCTCTGGACTGCAGTCCAGAGTCGTACTCCGATCCAAATATCGTCACAATATCAGTACAGAAACCAACAGAAATTTGCATAGGATTATAGTTCGTCGAGTCGTCTTCAATTTGAGCCCTCGAACGCAACATTCCAGTATGTACATAATTTATGGTGATTTTAACAACTTTCAGATATGTGAAATTTCTAGTTTTACGGGTATATTTGGGGGTATCCATTTTAGCCATTAACAGTCGTATTTTCCAGTGAAATCTATACACAGTATTCATCACTACATGGGCCAGCATAGACAATCCAATTCCGTCAAATTAGATGAATATTTTCATTGAGATCACACATCGAACAGGTATATCATGTAAGTTATCATGAATTGTAAGTTTACGATTTATACGATTTGAGTTTGTAACATGAATAGGTTAGCATGTAGCAAGTAAGAATACTTGCCTGGAAACATTTCGGGGATGCACGGCAGCAGCAGCATCGCGAACGCGCGATGAACGGCGTGAATTGGTTTGCACGGCCTTGGCTCGCGATTCGGGTTTGGCGTCGGAGTTGCCCGGAGACGTCAAGTGCTTGCTGGAAACGGAGGTGGTGCTCTGTGGTTGGCCTGGGATGTGCTGGGGTCGACGACGGCCGGCAGCGTCGCTCCGGCGATGGGCAATAGTGAGGGTGCTTGGATATGTGTTATGGGTTGTGTGGCTTTGGAGAGAAAGAGATAGTAGGTAGTGGGACTTGGGCTTAAAGGTTTGAACTCGAGCTCGGTGATGGCGACAGTTATAGCGACTGTGATGATCATTGCGACGGTGGTTTGGACAACGATGAAGATGGTTTAGATGACATCGAACGCGGCGGAGGCAATGGCGACGGAGGAGGGTGAAGGTTGAGGTTCGGGTGTTGTTTTGATGGAGGAGGTGCGATGATGGCGAAGCTCAATTGCGATGAGCATAGGAGAAGCTCGGCGACGTAGAGGTCCCTGTGATGGTCGCCGGCGATGAATGGAGGTGATCGGTGATGGCTTGTAGTGAGGCTCGGGGTGATGGTTGCGGTGCGTGGAAGCTCGGTTGCTTATGTGGTGGTGGTGTTGGATGTATGTTGCGGCAGTGACAGGTGGTGGCTCGTTGGTGATGATGGGGTCGGCCGGCGGCGGGGTCGATGCTCGATGGGTTAGAGAGAGCAGAGAATGAGAGAGGGAAAGTGACAGAGGGGTTAGAGAAGGGAGTAGGCTGAGTAGATCGCGCGAGTCGAGGGAAACGGCAACGCGTAGGCATGGGCATGGGCGCGAAGTGCGGCGAAGATAGTGGATCGAGTGAGCGGGAAAAATATAGCCGTTGGGAAGAGGAAGGAGTGTAAGGGTGTGGGCTGGGTCGGGTTTGCTGGGCGGCGTGGGCTTTGGGCCAGGAAAAATGGTTTAATTAATTTCTTAGGGAAAAAGGAATGGGCCGAGGATTATTGTTTAGGAATTATAATTTGTGTTGGGCTGTAGAGATGGGTAAAAGGCCGGGGGTTAAAGGATTTTATTGTTAAACTTCTGTTGGGCTAAGGTTATTTAAATGAGAAATTATTTATTTGGTTTGGGTTTTAGGAAATAATTAAAATGAATTGGAGTGTCTGGGCCGGGCTTGGGAAATAAGGAAAAGAAAAGGAAAGATTTGGGGTTTGGTGTTTGGTGTTTTAATAGGGTTTTAAAATAAATAAATAATTATAAGTAAAATAAATAAATTTTATAAGTGAAAGAGAAATACAGATATTGGTATAAAAATGGACTGGGTATTACACCTACCAATTCTAGAGTTAGGAGACCCGGTCTCGACTCCTCTAGATGGTCTTCCACTAGACCCTAGAACCCGGTTATTTATGCTCCCCGCCTTGGGTCTATCCTAATGCGGAAAAGTAAATAATATAAAATGGTGACATCATCCTCAACCCAAAAGTGCCCCAATAAAAGAATATTACATACAATGAATTTTATATGAATGAAAATGAAAAACTCTCATCTCACATAAAACCCCCGGCTATTCAAAACACGACGATCCAATATAACATAACACATCAACACATAACATCACATGTCATCAACGTAAGTAAATATGCGTATCCCAATTGTTGTTGACATATAGCAACGAAACCAGCGATACACCATATATTGCACTTACTGTCGCAGAAAAGAAAGTGTAAAACTACAACAGTTGGAATCCGCAACCACCTTAGACATCATAAACCCAAAATATCACATACTTTGGATTTCATGCCTAACCAAATGAATTTCTTAGACATCGCATGCCTAACAATTATAAACCCCGCATTTTCGTCTCGATATTGAAAACACTTTCCAATCACAAGTCGGGCAATTCAACAAGATTCCCGATATCCTGATCGAATGCTCATCGGAAACTTTAGTAGACGGACGCACCCCCCGATACCGTCGACGAAGTGCACTAAGGCGGAACACCGCTGCCGCGAGCACCCGAACGGATGCTTTTGGCGACGGGGTTCTCCTACAGTCACTTGGCCAGGGCTATGGGGCGTGTCTATCTATTAAGTTTACCCGGTGAGTATCCGCGTACGCTACGTGATTGCGACGGAGTTTTGATCGCATCAAAATCCCGTGGCAACCGATCAAAATGAGACTAAACTGCTAGATTTATAAAATTCAACCTAGTTATCTCATAACTACATTTATGGATTCCAAATATTGTATCCCATCACATAATATCCAAACGACGATAAACTCTTCGATCGATTCATCAAAGTCCCACAATTTCCCGACAGTTCAACACTTGAGCACAGTTCGATAATACCCAGAAGATGTCACAATACCCATGAACCAGTCGTAAAAGGGTCAAACTAACGCCTCACATATGACAACGCTGAACTACCACAAACCCTAGGATTTAGTGGCGGTTCTGACGGTCACATAATCGAGTTAAGGTTTCGTTCTTCTAGAGGGTCCACAGAATCACTTGCCTATTTTTCCGAATACGTTAAACTTGGGAAAATGGGTTTTTGACATTCGATCGAACTTTTTAATTTCGCCTATACAATATGTGAATGACCCGAAACAATGTTAAAACTACGAATACGAAACACTCTGAATTGCTTATAGTGTAAGATTATATCACATGCAAAATTAGCAAAAACAAACAACACCTGAAACATCAAAACCAAGTCACTGGAACACAGTGAAAATTTCATACAATTCTAGAACAAAGTGGTCGGCCCCAATACACATGATCTCGGCCAAAACTGAGCAGAATCCCCTGAAATTTTGACTGTGTTCATGATATATTTCATACATCACTCTGTACTTGTTTAAAATTTTTTTTGACAATTATTTAAAATCAACAGAAACTTCATTTTTCGGTTTCAAGTTTTGGAGTATTTCGGTTTCGTAATCCTAACAAAATCCGTCTAAATTTCTAGCATGGCTTTGATACCACTGCAGGGTTATCTAAGACGGCAGCAAAGTTTCGGGAGGTATCGTCCATGCCAAATTCAAATTTTTGCCGTTTTAGCCAACCCTAACTAAGAATCGTTAACTAGAAATCGACGGAAATATAAATGCAAACACTTTGCAAGTCAAGTGAGCAAGGAATACAACCTTCGTAGACCGGTCCTTCACTTCTATAGCTCCGTGTAGTAGTCCCTTCGCTGCGATCGTGAACTCCGGACTCTAGAGAGGCTCCCATGAAGAAACGAACATGCTTTCTTCAATGTCTTTGAGGCCGAAAATGATCTACGTCGAGGAGACACTAACCCAAACTATCTCTTCACTAATTATGGAATTAGTGAAGCAAACACCCTATACTAAATGGCAAGTAGTAGAGGATGATGAAGTAGGAAGTGTGCTCACTTTAGATTTCATTTTCTCACACTTTTTCTCATATCTTCATTGAAGCTAGAAAGTTTTGAAGAAGAAGAAGAAGAAGAAGAAGAATGAACTCATCATATGAGTTATCCAAATGAATTATTACAACCATGGATGAGTTAAGCTCTCATGCCTAACTCATGTAGAGAATAAACCAAGAGTTAAAATTAAGGGTTGGGTTAACTAATATCCTAAGGAATGACAAAAGAATGGACTTTGACAATATTTCTACAAGCCTCATCCAAGCTTCACAACATTGACCAAGTCTTCTCTCTTTTGTTATAACTTAAGAAATAAATAAAACCTTAACTTAACCCTAGCATGTTTTAAGTCTCATACACCCATCTTGCTATGTATCATCAAGCATGACACAAAATAATGTACACTTGCATATATCATATATATACAATTTGCATAAACCAAGTGAGAAAAGAATCATAAGTGAGCTAATACTAGTTAATGTAATGTAATATATCTAATATATAATTATACATTAGATTATCAAATCAACTCTTGATTTAATAATCCGGCTATATCACATATAACCGACTAATATCATGTGTAACAATTTATCGAATCAACACTTGATCCGATAACCCGGTTATATTGCATACAACCGACCAATGTCATATATCATGAGAATACAATACGGTATCACATACTTGTATCAATCTCGGTCCTGCACATATCCCATGTGTGCTCCTACTCCGTTTCGCTTGAGCCAGGAAACCCCTGTGTAGGACTCTAAAGACTTGTCAATATGCCGGCAGTAGGTGATGATCATATCAAACACCCACAAGTCGCAAACGGTCTGCTAAACGTAACGGCCACCCGGGTATTGAGCGATCAGAAGATCAACAAGTAAGCCTGCTCGTACTCCTGCGAATCCAATCAGTAACACTACTGTACAGTCCGGTCTCTTCGTCTGATATGTCGCATATCTCGTCTAGGGGTGGTAAACGTCAGACCCCAGTAACTCGATAAGTCGTGTCAATATAAGGCTCATAACGGGTCGAGAAACTACTAATAACACTTACCAGTATATCTCTAAAGCAACCCTGGCCAGGGACTTCCTGTTATGGCCAATCGAGCACGGTACAACATCAACCCCCAATACCGAGAGAGACGAAACCCCTCCTATCGCTCATTGCCTCCATGTGATTCGGGACTGTATCTAAAAGCCACCGTTTTGCACGTTCTCTTGAACGTGGTAAGGTGGAAATCAAAGCATAGTGGGAATCACACAAGACTCTATGACGATCTCAGGTCTACAGACTAACCTGTACCAGTGTCACCAGAGAACTACCATCTGACGTTAGGTATAATACAATCTGGGAGTTCTCGGCGAGTCCGTCCAGTGTACCCAGTCTCCACTGAGCACCCGTATACTGTCTCTGATGTCAAACATCAATGGATATGGGATCATCCATCGTCCATCTACATGGGTCGAGAAGCTATACGCTAGTCTACTCTGGTATATCGATGCCCTGTCTCGATATACCCTCGAGTAGGAACATTTGAAGGATGTACTTAACGACTAATCTGTCCCCACTAGTATGATCTACATCATAGTCTTGATAGTCAAGTACTCATCCTAAGGGCTTTATCAACATGTCACATAGTGACAATCAGTGTACATGTTAAGATAAAGAGCAACCAGATAGCATACTATCATGTCGAGCAAGAAAGTCCTCCATATATATGTCCAAGCATCCACTACAATATATATCGTATGTACAGTAATGGCCTCTAGGGCATACATATAACTAACAGTAAACACGCTATGCGTAACTAAGCAATATAATGTAAGTATACACAAGAAGACATGAAATGTAAATGAACAACAACTTTTATTTATTAAACATTTGTTTACAATACAACTTAAAAGTAATTACAATGATGAAAGCAATTCCTAAACAGTGTTATGAACATGAAAGTAAAGTATATACAAGAGTTTAGAGCTCGGGGTCCTCACTGAACTGATCCAAGTCCTCTGAACCGAGCTCTATCTCTAATGACTCGGATCCACCTGACAACATTTCAAAGAAAAAAGAGAGAAGGAATGTCGTTAGCCAACAATCGCTCGGTAAGTCCCAAAGAAAAGTAAGAATAGAATAAACAGATGAATAGACAGATATGAGAATATAACCGGTGTATTGTGAGTTTGTTATGTTAACGCAGTTGTTTGTAGCTTGGTACAGAATATACCAGTGTATACGAGAGGAGTCCAACTTTCCCCATAGACTATAGTATACGGAGCACAAGAAACTGTTAAGCCATGGAACAACAGCAATGGATATTCAGGTTATGTGTATTAAAGTGACCGTCTCATGCTATTTCTAACACATTCCGTACCGGTCTACCCCTTTAAACCCCCGTAATACCGTTTGCATTGATTGTATTGTTTTGGTTAATAGATGTATGACTTGCCGAAACTATGATATCAGTTGTTCATATAAAATGAAAGGATATAAATGGATAGTCATGTAGACCAGTCAAATGTATATCTATGGTTCGGTCAAATCAATTCATGTTGATATAGATTGAATTCTGATATAAATAGATTCATGTTGAATTGGAGTTATACTTGAATCATATTCAAAGATAGATTGATTCAAATTAGACTGAGACTCTGCCTGAGTCAGACACTTAAACAGAATTGAAGTTCTGAATTAGTTTTTTAGAGTTATCGGTAACTGCTGCACATGGAAGGTAGAATTTGTGTTTTTTTCCAAGACAATTACTGTATTGATAACACTGTTTTTTAGTTTGTATACCTTAGATAGGCAAGAACCCATATTCTCCGGCTTCCCGAGGCTCAAGAGAACTGGTCCCGCTTAAACCTATGTTTACTAGGGTCCTTATTATAAATTAATATAACTTGAGGGGGTTTTATGAAAAATAGTTTTGATATGTTTTCAAAATAAACCTCAAGTATTTATTTATCGTCTTTATGATTTTCATAGATGTAATTTTTATAAAATGAGATATTCTAGTGGAAATAAACCTAAATTGAATAGTATATGGTATTTTCTTGTAATTTGACTTATATTGAATATGATGGTATTTTCATGATCTTTTGTGACTCTTCTGATTTAGAAAACATGGAATATATAAAATATATTTAAAGTAGATATTTTGATAACATATATATATATATATATATATATATATATATTAAAAAATAGAATTTATTCATTAAATAGAAATCACGTTTTTCTTAAAATTGTAATACAAATTCCATCGAGATCGTATGCTCTGTGAGGAGGTCTGCATCTCGCCCTACTAGTCCAATGGATATGCGATAATCCGCACCAACCAAATCGGATTCCCCAAAATGGGTTGTAAGGACTTAATCGTATGGAATTTAAATAAGACAATTTAAAGAATACGGTTTTGTAATAGTTTAGGGTATTTTATTGTAAACTTGTAATTATCTCACAAACTAAAGTTCCAAAAGCCATCGTGCTATATCAAGAATGAGTGTTGTGATGAGATAGGTCATTACCTTGTGAGTTTTATAAAGATAATATGAGCAAAACGATAAAGTAATGTTGTATGTAAACTTGATGGTGTTTTTCCGTAAAAGTGAAATAAAAGTTGCGATACATATTATTTTGAATTGAAACTTATTGTGAATGTTGTTTAATGTTTGTTAAACAACATAAGAAGAGATGTTTAATTTGTTATTTAAGAAAAGTTGAATTTTTAAAGAAAAAAGAATCGAAAGTCGGAATGACTCCGGTTCCGATGAGTTTTGAAAAGAGATTGTTTTAGATTAGAAATGGAGAAGGGGAGAGAGGACTTACTAGTTGAAAGGAAAGGGGAGAGGTAGAGGGAACTTTTGAAGGTGTCGGGAAGTCATGGTATCACCGGATTCTTCCCGAAACGTCGCCGGAACTTTGATCTTGGCTAACTTCACTTGTACAACTTTGGATTTGGAAATTTTTTGAGAGTTTTGGCAATAGATTTTAGAATGGGGAGGGCCAAAATGGAAAGTTGTATTTATAGGAGAAATTAGGATTTAGGGTAATGTATAGAAAATTAAAAATGTTTTAAAATTTTGGCTTTAGGGCCAAAATGTTTTAAAATGTTTTAAACCGGTGGTGCCGGTCCCTTGTGTTGATCTCGCCGGTTGAATCCGAGGGGTGGGTGCTTGTATCGCTCCCATGTGTCTTGGTCTCTTCATATAGCCCAGTGCATATGTTTTTTTTATGATACTTTTCATTTTTATGTGTTTTGCACGTGTAAAATTTTAAGCTTCTAAAAGTTTTAAAGAAAAATCATTTAAAAATAATATGTGGCTGAAGGGCTACGTCACAGCAGTGCAAGACTTCACCAATGAGCTACAAGTTGTTTCTTGCTGTTCAAAAGCAATTTAAATATTAATAGCAAATATAGGATTGCAAATACTCCATTTGTACATTAACTTTTAAACAAATTTTCTGTACATTAAAACAGAGTCGTTACACTTTGTTGGAAGGACTCGAATCGCCTCCGGGGTAGGGCTGAAGACCATCAGAGTTCGCAGCGACTCCACACTGGTCGTCGGCTAAGTAACCGGGCATTTTGAAGCCCGGAAGACACTCATGATAAAATATCTGGCCGAAGTATAAAGGCTTCGAAAAAATTTCGACGAAGTCCAAGTGGAGCAGATTTCCAGGAACTTGAACACCCAAGCAGATGCCTTGAGCAAGCTCGCTTCTTCCTATTTGGCCAACCATAAAAGAAATATTCTCTTCGAAGTCCTACTACGGCCCAGCGTAGAAGATGAAGAGGTAACACTCTAGATCTACACAACTCAGGAAGAAGGCCGGGATTGGAGAAAGCTCCTCATGGAGATCCTAAAGGACGGTGTACTTTCCTGAATTAGTTTTTTTTAGAGTTATCAGTAACTGCTACACATGGACGGCAAGATCTGTGTCTTTTTCCATGACAATTACCGTATTGATAACACCGTTTTTTAGTTTGTCTACCTCAGATAGGCAAGCACCCATATTCTCCGGCTCCCTGAGGCTCAAGAGAACCGGTCCCGCTTAAACCTATGTTTACTGGGGTCCTTATTGTAAATTAATATAGCTTGAAGGGGTTTTTTAAAAAATAGTTTTGATATATTTTCAAAATAAATCTCAAGTATTTATTTATCGTCTTTATGGTTTTCATAGATGTAATTTTTATAAAATGAGATATTCTAGTGGATATAAACTTAAATTGAATATTATATAGTATTTTCTTGTAATTTGACTTGTATTGAATGTGATGGTATTTTCATGATCTTTTGTGACTCTTCTGATTTAGAAAATATGGAATATATATATATATATAATATATTTAAAGTAGGTATTTTGATAATATATATATATATAAATATATATATTAAAAAATAGAATTTATTCATTAAATAGAAATCACGTTTTTCTTAAAATTGTAATACAAATTCCATCGAGATCGTATGCTCTGTGAGGAGGTCTGCATCTCGCCCTACTAGTCCAATGGATATGCGATAATCCGCACCAACCAAATCGGATTCCCCAAAATGGGTTGTAAGGACTTAATCGTATGGAATTTAAATAAGTCAATTTAAAGAATACGGTTTTGTAATAGTTTAGGGTATTTTATTGTAAACTTGTAATTATCCCACAAACTAAAGTTCCAAAAGCCATCGTGCTATGTCAAGAATGAGTTTTGTGATGAGGTAGGTTATTATCTCGTGAGTTTTCTAAAGGTAATATGAGCAAAACGATAAAGTAATGTCGTATGTAAACTTAATGGTATTTTTCCGTAAAAGTGGAATAAAAGTTGTTATACATATTATTTTGAATTGAAACTTATGGTAAATGTTGTTTTATGTTTGTTAAACAGCATAAGAAGAGATGGTTAATTTGTTATTTAAGAAAAGTTGAATTTTTCAAGAAAAGAGAATCGGAAGTCGGAATGACTACGGTTCCGATGAGTTTTGAAAAGAGATTGTTTTAGATTAGAAATGGGGAAGGGGAGAGAGGACTTACAGGTTGAAAGGAAATGGGAGAGATAGAGCAAACTTTTGAAGGTGTCGGGGAGTCGCGGTGTCACCGGATTCTTCCCGAAACGTCACCGGATTTTTGAACTTGGCTAACTTCACTTGTACAACTTTGGACTTGGAAGTTTTTTGAGAGTTTTGGCAATGGATTTCAGAATGAAGAGGGCCAAAATGTAGGGTTGTCTTTACAGGAGAAATTAGGGTTTAGGATAATGAATATAGAATTAAAAATATATTAAAATTTGGATTAAAAAGGTGAATTAACACTCTCTGTTAATGTGTAGAAAAATCAAACAGAATAGGGTAGTGGGGGAGGCCAAGGGGTGCGGGCAAAGTTTGGGAGCATTCCCTACGGGTTAAACGGGCGGTGTCGGTCCTTTGTGTTGATCTCTCCAGTCGAATCCGAGGGGTGGGTTCTTGAATCGCTGCCACATGTCTTAGACGCTTCATATAGCTCATTGCACATGTTTGTTTTATGAGACTTTTCATTTTTACGTGTTTTGCACGTGTAAACTTTTGAGCTTCTAAATTTTTTAAAGAAAATCATTTAAAAATAATATGTAGCTGAGAGGCTACGTCACAGCAGTGCAAGGCTTTACCAATGAGCTACAAGTTGCTTCTTGCTGTTCAAAAGCAATTTAAACACTTATAGCATACACAGGATTGCAAATACTCCATTTGTACATTAACTTTTAAATAAATTTTCTGTATATTAAAACAGAGTCGTTACATTCTACCCTCCTTACAAAAATTTCGTTCTCGAAATTTATAATTATTTAAGGACTAATTTACAAACAAGTGAGGATATCTTGCACGCATGTCGTCTTCTCTTTCCCATGTTGATTCTCCTGGTTTGTCTTTTCTCCACATCACTCGAACCAAGTTTACTTCCTTGTTCCGAAGTGACTTCACTTTTCTGTCCAGGATTTCAACGGGTTGTTGCTCACAAGATAAATCTGTCTGTACAGTGAGCTTGGAGTGATCAACAATGTGACTGGGGTCACTCACATATCTTCTGAGTTGGGATATATGGAACACATTGTTCACTTCTTCTAATGAGGGTGGAAATACTAAGCGGTAAGCTACTTCTTCGACTCGTTCGAGTATGTAGAACGGTCCAATGTACCTCGGACTTAGCTTACCCCCCTTCCAAAACGAATCACTCCACGGTTTGATGAGATCTTCAAAAAGACATGATCTTCCGGTTGGAACTCCAAGTGACGGTGCTTTGCATCAGCCAAGTGCTTATGTCGATCTTGGGCTATGCGCATTCTTTTCCTGATAGTGCGAACCACATCTATAGTTGCCACTATCATCTCAGGTCCAAGGTTCTCTATCTCCGATGTTGTCCTAACTTAATGATGATCGACACTTCCTTCCATAGAGCGCTGCAAAGGGTGCCATTCCAATACTCGTTTGGTAGCTGTTGTTGTATGAAAACTCCACAAGATGTAGGTGATCTTCCCACGATCCTCCAAAATCTAACATATACGCTCTTAGCATATCTTTAAGTATCTGAATTGTTCGCTCAGATTGTCCATCTGTTTGTGGATGGTAAGTTGTGCTAAAGTTCAGACTCGTTCCCAAGCTAGCTTGCAGACTCTGCCAAAATTGCGATCGGAATCTGGTGTCACGATCGGAGACAATACAAACCAATACTCTATGTAATCTTACGATCTCCTGCATGAGTTCATGGGTATCAGAAATAGTACACAATGAAGAGTTAAATCTTATTTAGATTCAAACTTACCTCCATGTACTTCTTTGCTAATGTCTCGGTAGATTGGCCAACTCAAAAGGGAATAAAGTGGGTCGACTTTGTGAGTCGATCCACAATAACCCATACCGCATCATTACCTTTCATGCTGCGAGAAAGTGCAGTCACGAAATCCATAGTGATGTGTTGCCACTTCCATTCTGGGATAGGTAACGGTTGAAGTAAACCAGCAGTCATGTGATGTTCAGCTTTTACCTGCTGACACACTAAGCATTCAGCGACGCTTCTGGCTACTTCACGCTTCATTCCATGCCACCAGTAATATTGCCGCAGATCTTTGTACATTTTTGTATCACAAGGGTGTTCTGAATAGGGAGAGCTGTAAGCTTCTTTCATTAATTCTTCCCGAACAGAACTTTGTGGTACACACAATCTACTGTCGTATCTCAAAGATTTATCTTCATGGATGATGAAGTCTGTTCAAAATCCACTTTCTACTTGTTCTCTGATCTTTGCAACTTGGCATCACTTGCTTGAGTTGCTTTGATCTGATTGACAATTGTAGACTGAACTTGTAAGTTCATCAAACTTGATGCGTTACCTAGCAAGACCACTTCTATCTCCATCTGATGCAAATCTTGTTGCAGCTTCCACTATGCGGTGAGATTCATTGATAGAAGTTGGTGACTAAGTGCATCAGGTACTACATTCACCTTTGCTGAATAATATTGTAGGTTGATGTCGAAGTCTGCCATAAGTTTTAACCATCTTCTCTGTCGCATATTCAATTCTTTCTGAGTAAACACATACTTCAGACTCTTGTGATCCGTGTATATGTCCACTCGTTCTCCAAGAAGATAATGGCACCAAATATTGATAGCAAAGATAACGGCTGCCAACTTCAGATCATACGTCGGATAGTTGTGCTCATGAATCTGCAGCTATCTTGATGCATAGGCTACAACTTTACCATGCTGATATAGAAAACATCCTAATCCCTTACCAAATACATCGCAATGCACTTCGAAACCTCTAGATTGGTCTGGTATTACGAGAATAGGTGCTGATGTCAATCTTGACTTGAGTTCTATAAAAGCTTGTTCACATGCTTCTGACCACATGAATTCTTCATCTTTATATGTAAGCTTGGTCAGGGGTGTTGCAATCTTCGAAAATCCTTCAATAAATCTTGGGTAGTATACTACTAATCCCAAGAAACTTTGAATGTCCTTCACTGTCTTTGGTGTCGGCCATTCGCTTACTGCTGCTATTTTAGCTGGATCTACGGAGATTCCTTCACCTGAAACGATATGTCCGAAAAATCCGACTTGTTCTAGCCAAAACTCGCACTTGCTGTACTTAGCATAGAGTTGATACTGTCGCAAAGTCTCCAGGACAATTTCTAAATGTTCAGCGTGCTCTTTCCGATTCTTTGAATATACCAAGATGTCGTCGATAAATATGACAACGAACCTGTCTAGGTACTCTCGAAAAACTTGATTCATTAGGTTCATGAATATGGCTGATGCATTGGTCACTCCAAATGGCATCACGAGAAACTCATAATGTCCATAGGGAGTCCTGAATGCCGTCTTCGGAATATCAGACACTTTGACCTTCACCTGATGATAACCCGAATGAAGATCTAATTTTGAGAAAACGCAAGACCCATTTAGCTGATCGAACAGATCGTCGATTCGCGGTAGTGGATACTTGTTCTTTATCGTGACTTCGTTCAAAGCTCTATAATCAATGCACATTCTGTATGAACCTTCCTTCTTTTTCACAAGCAAAACTGGTGATCCCCAAATTGAAATGCTAGGACGAATTCATCCTTTCTTCAATAATTCATCCAACTGAGTTCGGATCTTTTTCAAACCTTCGGGACTCAAGCGATACGGATTGATCACCGGTTGTGCTCCAGGTACTAAATCAATGCTGAATTCAAGGGCTCAATCAGGAGGCAAACCTGATATGTCTTCAGGAAATACATCATCGAACTACCTCTGGATTCGATCCTTCCTCTGCTTGAAGTGTTGCAATTGCTGCCTTCTTCGGTTTTGCTTTGTATGTGCTTGGATCCAGGGTACGGTCTCCACTTTTGAAATAAAAGAACGGATGCTCTGGAATCTCGAACACTGGCCTCCTTTGACGACAATCAATGGTATCTTAGAATGTTCCTAACCAATCCATACCTAAAACGACATTGAAATTCGGTATGTCCAACACCTTGAATCGGAATAAAATTCTCTGCTGCAGACGACCACTGGACATAGATCGTATCCCATTATTTCCTTTAGAACGCCGTTTCCTGAACTAACATTCTAGCTGGATACAAGTGGTTTGACTAGAATCGCATAGATTCGGACGAACCGTTGCGACATAAAGCAATGAGATGCTCCAGTATCGAAAAGTGATAGTGCAAGAAGTGAGGCTACTAATATCGTACCTAACTTATGTGGGATATGTTTTAGGTATAAGAAAAAGATATATGGGTATGTATAAAGATTGAAAGAAAGCTTGAAAGAAAGATTGAAAGAAAAGAGTTACCAGTGATGACTTGGCCAGTAGGCAACCACTCACTTGTCCGGGCCCGAAAGACAGATTGACTAAACAGAGTTCCCTATCGTTCCGCTCTGTTAGTTCCGTCCTTCACTCCACTTGCCTCGGTCGCCGTGCTTCAGCTTCTTCCACAGTCATTGTGAAGCCTGTCGTCTCAGTACATTCCTCCTTACTGGAGGAGCATTCCTTTTTCTGTTCCTCTATACTTGAGGTAAGTTCCTTTGTGCTTGGTGGAACTGATGAGGAGGAGGTGTGGTCGATCCATGAGGAGGTGGAGCTGGGAGAGAAAGACATGGTGCAGGTGCCGGATAGCTAGCCGCGGATAGAAAATTGCCGGTCTGGGTGCAGCATTTAAATTGAGTCTACGATGACAAGACCCAATATCATGCGTGGATGAGCCACAGACTAAGCAAAGGCGATTAGCACGCCTACAATCCTTCGCCAGGTGTCCATCCCTCCTGCAGTAGGTGCGAAAGGCTGGACTGGGCCGGTTGAATGGTACTCCAGGTCTTCTGGGTACAAAAGGTGGCCTTGAAGAGGCTCCTCCTGCTATGTGAGTAGCAGGGCGCTTCACACCGACAGATTGGGGTATGCCTTCTTCTTCACTACTGTCTCGTATCGACGGGCATCTTTCAGAGCTAGCTTATGGGTTGGGAAATCCCCTGTAGCTAAAGCAGCTTGGATCTCCGGATATAACCCTTGCTGAAATCGTCTGGGCCTGATCTCAGCAGTCGGAATGAGGTGTGTCGCAAACCTGTTACGGTCTTGTGTTAGCTGTGTAGTATGTGATATAAGAAAATTGAATATTAAGACAATCATACCTGCTCAACATGGTGAACTCGGCATCATACTCATCCACTGATTTGCTCCACATAGAGCCTTATTGTAAGTAGATGAATTGCTTCTCTATGTCGAATCGGGCAGTCTCGGAAAAATACTTCGTGTTGAACATGTCGCAAAAACTTTTCCATTCGATACGCTGGGCAAGACGGCTTTCTTCCGCCTTCCACCATACTCGGGCATTGTCGGTGAGTTGCATCTTTGCAACCCGTATCCAAGCGATCTCTGGCACTTGTGCTGTTTCCAGTTCGTCCTAAATGCTCTGAGCCCATTCTTCAGCTTCCAAAGGGCTCTCTTTCCTAGAAAATTGCTTCGGGTGCAATGCCCAGAATTTCTTCACTCAAGATGCTTCCGCTTCTGGGCAGTTTAATAAAATAGCAGTCTACTACTGCTGTCCTTCCAGGAGGCTTCGGATTGCCTCAACCAATACCGTTTGCTCGTTGATCGGAACTACAACGGTAGGTGTAAGTGGAAGAGATTGTGGTGTGTTGTTGATGTTTGTACTCGTGTTGTTGGGAGAATCCATAATCTTGAAATAAAAATTAGGTTAGGATAGATTCAAAGAATATAAAATTGTAAGATTTAAGAAATATGAAATGTAAAAAATGTTTTTAGTTGCCGATTCTTGTGTTTTATTGCTTAGGACTTCATGTAGATTTGATCTGCATGTCCATGCAGAACTGACCTGCATGGTCCGCTAACAAAACCTGTCACGCCCCGCTTCCCAGTGTACGGGTAAGGAGACGTGACTGGCCCGCTACGTATTTACTCAGAAGTAAATACGCTAAGCGTAACTAAGCAATATAATATAAATATACACAAGAATATATAAAATGTAAATGAACGACAACTTTTATTTATTAAACATTTCTTTACAATACAACTGAAAAGTAAATATAATGATAAAAGCAATGCCTAAATAATGACATGAATATGAAAGTAAAGTATATATAAGAGTCTAGAGGTCGGGGTCCTCGCTGAACTGATCCAAGTCCTCTAAACTGAGCTCTATCTCCACTGAGTCGGACCCACCTGACAACATTCCAAAGAAAGAAGAGAGAAGGAATGTCGTCAGAGAACAATCGCTCGGTAAGTCCCAAAGAAAAGTATGAATAGAATAGACAGATGAATAGACAGATATGAGAATATAATTGGTGTATTGTGAGTTTGTTATATTAACGCAGTTGTTTGTACCTTGGTACAGAATATGCCAGTGTATACGAGAGAAGTTCAACTTTTCCCGTGGACTATGGTATATGGGGCACAAGAAACCGTTAAGCCACGGAACAACAGCAATGGATATTCAGGTTAGGTGTATTAAAGTGACCGTCTCGTGCCACTTCTAACACATTCTGTACCAGTCTACCCTTTTAAAACCCCGTAATATTTTTTGCATTGATTGTATTGTTTTGGTTAATAGATGTACGACTTGCAAAAACCATGATATCAGTTGTTCATATAAAAGGAAATGATATAGACGGATATTCATGTAGACCAGTCAAATGTATATCCAATGTTCGGTCAAATCAATTCATATTGATATATATTGAATTCTGGTATAAATGGATTCATGTTGAATTGGAGTTATACTTGAATCATATTCAAGGATAGATTGATTCAGATTAGACTGAGACTCTGCCTGAGTCAGACACTTAAACAGAATTGAGGTCCTGAATTAGTTTTTTTTAGAGTTATCGGTAACTGCTGCACATGAAAGGTAGGATTTGTGTTTTTTTCCAAGACAATTACCATATTGATAACACTGTTTTTTAGTTTGTCTACCTTAGATAGGCAAGCACCCATATTCTCCGGCTTCCTGAGACTCAAGAGAACTGGTCCCGCTTAAACCTATGTTTACTGGGGTCCTTATTGTAAATTAATATAACTTGAGGGGGTTTTATGAAAAATAGTTTTGATATGTTTTCAAAATAAACCTCAAGTATTTATTTATCGTCTTTATGGTTTTTATAGATATAATTTTTATAAAATGAGATATTCTAGTGGATATAAATTTAAATTGAATAGTATATGGTATTTTCTTGTAATTTGACTTGTATTGAATGTGATGGTATTTTCATGATCTTTTGTGACTCTTCTGATTTAGAAAACATGGAATATATATAATATATTTAAAGTAGATATTTTGATAACATATATATACATATATATATATATATATTAAAAAATAGAATTTATTTATTAAATAGAAATCACATTTTTCTTAAAATTGTAATACAAATTCAATCGAGATCGTAAGCTCTGTGAGGAGGTCTGCATTTCGCCCTACTAGTCCGATGGATGTGCGATAACCCGCACCAACTAAATCGGATTCCCCAAAATGGGTTGTAAGGACTTAATCGTATGGAATTTAAATAAGACAATTTAAAGAATACGGTTTTGTAATAGTTTAGGGTATTTTATTGTAAAATTGTAATTATCCCGCAAACTAAAGTTCCAAAAGCCATCGTGCTATATCAAGAATGAGTGTTGTGATGAGATAGGTCATTACCTTGTGAGTTTTCTAAAGGTAATATGAGCAAAACGATAAAGAAATGTCGTATGTAAACTTGATGGTATTTTTCCGTAAAAGTGAAATAAAAGTTGCGATACATATTATTTTGAATTGAAACTTATTGTAAATGTTGTTTTATGTTTGTTAAATAACATAAGAAGAGATGTTTATTTGTTGTTTAAGAAAAGTTAAATTTTTAAAGAAAAGAGAATCGAAAGTCGGAATGACTCCAGTTCCGACGAGTTTTGAAAAGAGATTGTTTTAGATTAGAAATGGAGAAAGGGAGAGAGGACTTACTGGTTAAAAGGAAAGGGGAGAGGTAGAAGGAACTTTTGAAGGTGTCGGGGAGTTGCGGTGTCGCCAGATTCTTCCTGAAACGTTGCCGGAACTTTGACCTTGGCTAACTTCACTTGTACAACTTTCGACTTGGAAATTTTTTGAGAGTTTTGGCAATGGATTTCAGAATGAGGAGGGCCAAAATGGAGGGTTGTATTTATAAGAGAAATTAGGCTTTAGGGTAATGAATAGAAAATTAAAAATGTTTTAAACCGGTGATGCCGGTCCCTTGTGTTGATCTCGCCGGTCGAATCCGAGGGGTGTGTGCTTGTATCGCTCCCACGTGTCCTGGTCTCTTCATATAGCCCAGTGAACATGTTTATTTTATGATACTTTTCATTTTTATGTGTTTTGCACGTGTAAAATTTTGAGCTTCTAAAAGTTTTAAAGAAAAATCATTTAAAAATAATATATGGCTGAAGGGCTACGTCACAGCAGTACAAGACTTTACCAATGAGCTACAAGTTGCTTCTTACTGTTCAAAAGCAATTTAAATATTAATAGCATACATAGGAATGCAAATACTCCATTTATACATTAACTTTTAAACAAGTTTTCTGTACATTAAAACAGAGTCGTTACACTTTGTTGGCAGGACTGCGAATCGCCTCCGGGGTAGGGCTGAAGACCATCAGAGTTCGCAGCGATTCCACACTGGTCGTCGGCCAAGTAACCGGGCATTTCGAAGCCCGGGAGCCACTCATGATAAAATACCTGGCCGAAGTAAAAAGGCTTTGAAAAAATTTCAACGAAGTCCAAGTGGAGCAGATTTCCAGGAACTTGAACACCTAAGCAGATGCCTTGAGCAAGCTCTCTTCTTCCTATTCGGCCAACCATAAAAGAAATATTCTCTTCGAAGTCCTACTACGGCCCAGCATAGAAGACGAAAAGGTAACACTCTAGATCTACACAACTCAGGAAGAAGGCCGGGATTGGAGAAATCCCCTCGTGGAGTTCCTAAAGGACGGTGTACTTTTCAAAGACCGAAGAGAAGCTCTACAGCTTTACGCCAAAGCACGACATTTTGTCTGGAGCAACGGAAATCTATACAAGAAATCATACACTCAGCCTCTGCTCCGGTGCATCGACCCCTATGTGGCTAATTACATTCTTCGAGAGATACATGAAGGGGTCGGTGAAGCACATCAAGGGGCCCGAACCCTGGTCCAAAAGGCACTACTGCAAGTGTACTATTGGTTGAGATTGCACCAGGATGCCGAGAAGCTGGTCAGAAGATGCAAGAATTGCCAACTCTTCGGCAGCATACCTCATCTCCCCGCCACCAAGATAACTCCACTCAGTTCCCCTTGGCCGTTTGTATAATGGGGGATGGATATGGTGGGCCAACTCCCCACCGGCACGGGCGGACACATACATTCTCGTCGCAGTGGACTATTTCACGAAATGGATAGAGGCCGTACCCATCAGGAAACCGGATACCACCTTTATGATAAAGTTCCTGCAGAACAACATAATTTCTCGATTTGGAATCCCGAGGTGCATAGTTACATGGGACCAACTTCGAAAATGATAAAATCAAGGAGTTTTGTAGTGATTACCACATATTGATGAAGTTTGCCACAGTCACACATTCTCAATGCAACGGGCAAGCCAAGGTAGCCAACCAAGACGTCACCCGCGGTCTCAGAGCCCGCTTGGAAAGAAGGCAGGGTGGCTGGGTTGAAGAGCTGCTACGAGTGCTATGGGCGTTGCGGACATCAAAGAAAACACCCACGGGAGAAACCTCGTTCAGCCTCTGCTACGGTACCGAGGCAATGGTTCCCGCGGAAATTGAACTGTCCAGTTACTGGGTAGAACACTTTGTCGACGAAGCTAATACCTTGGAGCTCCGAACCAACTTGGACGTCCAACTTGAAAAGCGGGATCGAGCGCAAATCAGGGCAGTCGCCTATCAGCAGCAAACCGTCCGCTACTACAATGCCCAAGTTAAATATCGAGCCTTCAATACGGAAGATCTGGTCTTACGAAGAAACGAGTTCGTAGACCAAGGGAGACTACATAAGTTCTCCCCGAAGTGGGACGGACCATTCCTCATAACAGAGGCTTTACCCGGTGGAGCGTACATCCTACAGGATGCCGGGGGGCGTAATTTTCTCCGGCCGTATAACGCCGAGAAACTTAAGTTGTATAAATAAACATGTACCCTCTTTTGAAATAATGTAATTCCTATTGGCATCTAATTAAGTCTCCTAAGCCGGGTCCTCTCGCAGAAGAGACCTTTTTGGGGCTCCAGCCCTTTGTTCTTTTTCTCGGTTCCGAGACTCCTAGGATTTTTAAGAAAGAGTATAAAATGTACCGAAGGGGTAAAAAGAGACAATGCACCTCAACAAAAGAGAAATTTATTTATTAAGAGGTATTATGGGCTCCCCGGCCTTGCAACAATTACAACAAAGGAGGACGGGGATTAAGAAAACATTGTCGGTGGTATACCGAAGAAAGCTCCTCCGGCCGAGCTCAAGCAGCCTCGACCCACTCCCTCCGACGGTGCTCTCGGACCTTAGAAGCCATGGACTCCCCAGGATTTTCGTCCGCCAAGCAAGATGCGACGACCAACTTTTGCTGGAAACTCTTAAGAATGAGGTCCACCGATCGATCTGGCCTACTCTTTGAGATCAGACCAAGCCCGTGGGCAGTGTGCATTTTGTCAAACGTCTCATCCATTAACTGCGGAGACGGCATGTTGTACAGACCCAGAGAAGTCCTCCATATCGCATAAATTAGCACCTGAAGGAGAGGAGATCGCTGAGGAAGCAAGCGCCTATAATGGCCCTCTAGATGGCCTATCACCGTCTCGTACGTCTTCTCAGAAAGATCAAGGTTGTAAAATTATACATCATCACGAGAAACGATCTTCCTGATGGTATACACACGGCCGGTCATCTTCAGAGGATGCAAGACTAGGAAGAAACCAACATGCCTTCGGTATATATATCCTCAACAAGAATCTTCCAACGGCCGAGATTTACTCTCACAAACGACGCGAATCATGGAATATCACACTTTCCCGATAAGGAACGGCCACGTGTCACCCATGACGGTCACCCTTACCCTGCTTTACGGGTCAAGGGAGGTTGAACGACGTCCCAAGAAGATACTAAAGAGTTAACAAAGCCCTCCTCACAAAGCGGCTGGGCAGCTTCCTGCTCGGCCCATCCATAAAGGGGTAGATTCCTCCCCTATAAAGAAGTGGATCCAAAGCCCTCATCATTAGACGGCCGGGTAGCTTCCTGCTCGGATCATCCGCAGAGGGTAGATTCCTGCCTTACAAAGAAGTGGAGCCAAAGCCCTCATCACGAGGTGGCCAGGCGGCTTCCTGCTCGGCTCATCTACAAGGGGTATATTCCTACGATACAAAAATGTGGATCTAAAGCCCTCATCACCAGGCGGCCTGGTAGCTTCCTGCTCGGCCCATCTGCAGCGGGTAGCTTCCTGCCTAACAAATGCTGTAGATCAAAAGCTCGCATCACGAGGCCGCCGAGCAGCTTCCTGCTCGGCCATCCGCAGCGGGTACCTTCCTGCCCAACGAACGTTGTGGATCAAAAGCCCTCCTCACGAAGCGGCCGGGTAGCTTCTTTCTCGGCTCATCCACAAGGGGTAGATTCCTGTCCTATAAAAAAGTGGATCTAAAGCCCTCATCACGAGGCGGCCGGGTAGCTTCCTTCTCGGCTCATCCACAAGGGGTAGATTTCTGCCCTACAAAGATGTGGATCTAAAGACATCATCACGAGGCGGCCGGGTAGCTTCCTGCTCGGCCTATCCATTGCGGGTAGCTTTCTGCCCAACAAACGCTGTGGATCAAAAGCCCTTATCACGAGGCCGCCGAGCAGCTTCCTGCTTGGCCTATCTGCAGCGGGTATCTTCCTGCCTAACAAACGTTGTGGATCAAAACCCTTCCTTATGAGGTGGCCGGGTAGCTTCCTGCTTGGCTCATCCACAAGGGGTAGATTTCTGCCCTATAAAGATGCGGAAATAAAGCCCTCATCATGAGGCGGCCTGGTAGCTTCCTGCTCGGCTCATCCACAAGGGGTAGATTCCTGCCCTACAAAGATATGGATCTAAAGTCCTCATCACGAGGCGGCCGGGTAGCTTCCTGCTCGACCCATCCACAGTGGGTAGTTTCCTGCTTAACAAACGCTGTGGATCAAAAGCCCTCATCATGAGGCGGTCGGGTAGCTTCCTGCTCGGCCCATCCGCAGTGGGTATCTTCCAGCCCAACAAACACTGTGAGCCATCATCACGAGGAGGTCGGGCAGCTTCCTGCTCGGCTCATCTACAAAGGGGTAGCTTCCTGCCCAACAAACGTTGTAGATCAAAATCCCTCATCACAAGGCAGCCGGGTAGCTTCCTGCTTGGCTCATACACAAAGGGGCAGCTTCCTTCCCAAACAAACACTGTGGATCCAAAGCCTTCACCATGAGACAGCCGGGTAGAATCGAGTGACGCCGACCTTCCTACACTTGGCTACCAATTGATCCATACTCGATGCGCGATCACCATGTCAACTCTAGGGAAAGAGGGGATACTGACCTTCCTACACTTGGCTATCAATTGATTCATTCTCGATGCGCAATCACCACCTCGACTCCGATGAAAGGGAGGATACCGACCTTCCTACACTTGGCTATCAATCGATTCATACTCGATGCGCGATCGCCACCTCGACTCCGAGAAAAGGAAGATACCGACCTTCCTACACTTGGCTATCGTTCGACTCATGCTCAATGAACGATCGTCACCCAGAAAGGGTGGACACCGGCCTTATACTAGCAAGTAAAGAGACTTACAAGCTAAAAATACTTGCAGAATAAAGATTCGAATAATGAAAAGTATAAGAGCTAAAGTACTTGCAGAATGATTAGATATTTGAGTGAAGAAAGGGCACACTTTATTCATGATCAAAATTATGTACAAAGCTATTGTGGGCTCCTCAGCCTTACAAAAATACCCGAAGGCTTACAAAAATCTAAAACAAAAATATATACAAGAAAATCGCGGAGGGGGGGGCGTAGCTCAGACCGCTCGTTCAACCGGGATCTCTCCCTGCTCGACGCCACTATCAAGGGCCAAAACGGTGACCTCAGGCTCGGTGCTTCCACTAACAGCCTTGCCTCTTGCAGCAAGTTCGGTGCCTCCCCCTGCAGCTCTTCCTCGGCGAGAGGGAACTTAGCATGGAGCTCGCCGTTGACAAACTCCGGCATGGATTCCTTGACGTCGTCGAGGGCCTTGTGTCACCGGACGGCCGCGGATTCAGCGAGATCAAAGTAAAAACTAATCGGACGCCTTGTAATCCTCCACGGCCTTCGCCACCCGGCTTTCGGCAAGCTTCGCCGTGTCCAAAGCCGCCCGAGCACCTTCTTGAAAGCATCCCTCGACCTTTTCATGGAGTTGTAAAGGCCGTTTATCTCCTCCATCTTGTTTTAATAGCCCGATTGGATTCGGTTAGAAGATGATGGGACTCCTTCAGCTTGGAGTTCGTCAGCCCCTCAGCGACCAATCTCGAGTCAAAAATGGCCGCCTTCTCCTCCGCTTGCTGCAATTGAAGGCGAAGCTCTTCCTCCCATGAGGAGGATTCGCCCGCCTTCTTCATTGCCAGGGCTATCTTCTCGGACTCCATGCTGGAGGACTTAAGGAAAACAACAAACATGTTAAAAAACTGAAACCGAGGAAATAAAACTTGAGTGATTCCTTAAGAAAGAAACTACAGACCTGAACCGCCTAGCAATCGCGGCCACTTGGGCCTTCATGGTGCCCCAGAGAATCTTGGTCCCTGTCGTCTTCTCCATGTCCGCCAGCAAGCCGTCGGCCACGGATAGCCCTGAGGGCACCTCAATGCAGAAGACGTCCTCCTGCACTTGGATCCCGGTAGGGGGAGGCCGAGAGACCACCCTCTTTTGTTTTTTGAGGGGGATTTCCTCGGTGGGGGGAGATTCCTCCTCCCTCACTCGGGGCGTCGGGTCCCGCATATGCTTCTGACCCCTCTACGGGACTGAGGGTGCTGCGGAAGGCCTGGCCAGAGGACTTTGCCTCGGGGCCGCGCTTTGACCGGGTCGGGACGAGCTGGCGCCGCCGTCCTTTCTTCCTTGGGCCTTCGCGGCCATGGCAGCCATGATTTTTGATCGGTCCATAGGCTCTGTAAGAAAAGAACACACAGGAGAAAAAGGTCAGCGACATTGAAAAGGCAAAGAAACTTAGCAAAGTCTAAACAGATCGTCAAAAACCATAACTTTCCCAGAAAACGTGCAGGACTGAGCCCAGCCCAACTCAGTACCTGCTCGGAAAGTAGGACATCGGCTCGCTGGATCGGTTCCCACTGGGACACTACCCTCGCTTCGGGGGAGGTCGACTGCTTTGCCCTCGGACAGTCGGCCCTGTGACACTGTGTGGGCATAGGCTAATCCTCGCCCTCCGGTGGCCCGACGAATACATACTTCTCCTTCCATTTATGGATGGAAAAAGGGACAACCACTACCCCCGACCCGGCCGTCCCACCCTTACGTTTTTTAAACGAAAAATACACGCAGTTCGTCTCCTCCTTACTGGTACCGGGTGGTTTTTATAGCAAAGAAAAGACAAGAGGAGGGTCAAACTAAAGGGGATTTGATTAAGTTTTAACCGGACCAGAAACTCGAGGAAGATCCTCCACGAGTTCGGCACTAGCTGGCCCGGGGCAAGATGGAAGCAATGAAGCACCGCACAAACCTCTGGTGAGAAGGGCAGACGCATTCATGCCCGGAATGCTTCCAGATACAGGGAAATCTCCTTGCTCCGCACCCGGTCTGCCCGTTCACCCTCTTTAGCCAGACGGAGTGAATAATTGGAGGGAATATGGAATCGAGTCCGGATGTCGGAGAGCTCGACCATGCGATTCAAGATAGAGAGCGCATCATGGGTATTCTTGATGCGCACCTTAGGAGCCCTTGTCGCCACCCGACGTCGAGCGACTCGCGCAACCCTGACTCTAAGGGTCGAGCTCGATACAGAAGACGCTGTAGAAGAAGAACCCTCTAGGCTATCTGAAGCCGAAGAGGAAGAAAACCCACTGGACTCAGCCCCAGCAACTGGAGCCTCATCTCCCAACTCTAACCCTACTACATCTATAGACTCTTCGGAGGAAGACATCTCACCTGATTCTAAGAAAAAGACTCGCCGAGGAAAAATCAACAGAAGATCCGATCTATGCAGAGGAGCTCTGAGCAATCTTCAAGCAGCGGAAGGGAATTAAGGCAAAGTGTTGGCCCTAGGATGGTCCCCTCCTATTTATACAACCCAAAGAGAACATCCTACGGCCCAGATCGCTTCCCGCCAAAACGAAACGTCACGCCTAGCGGCAATCGAGGCTCTACGTGGCGGTCGACCATTGGTGACGTCTCTTCGATTGCAGGAGTCAAAGACAGCCTGTCTCGCCAGACAACTGACGTCCGACATGTGGCCCATACCCCAACCGACGATCGAGTGAAACGGTGCCTCCTCTTTAAAGTGCAATCATTTCACTGAACGCTGACGCCATCGGGGATACGCGCGAAAATTTAGGCGCACGATGAGATGACACGTGGGCCCAAAGATCGAAACGACGCAACCGTTAAATGCCATGTTGTTCCCGGACGATCCACACTATGATTCTCGGTGCCAAACTGAGCAGAAGAAAACCAAGCAGGCCACTCTCGACCCAACCCATGAATAGTTCGAAACGAGAGTGAAAGGCTAATAATGATGCTCACAAGTGGTATTTCCTCAGATTACGACACGTGGTGGATGACGTGTCCCGAAGGTTATGGAGGTGGAATAAATGAGATGCATTGGGGCATTCCTCAGGACCTCGTCTCCAAGGACGCATCCGACCTTTCGGAGATCTCCCTGAGTAATTTCCACATTCACCTAGCAAATAGCCAACAGCTCGCCTCCGCGCAGTCCAGCGAGCTTCCTTAGCCTCCTTACTCGTCTCCAAGCCATCTGACAGGCCGAGCTTCCTCGGTCTGCTTGCTCATATCCGATCCATCTGACAGGCCGAGCTTCCTCGGCTTCCCCGATCAACCGAGAGTGCAGAACCCAAGCCTCCCCGCAACGGCTCCGCGTATCTCGCCTGGATGAGATATCCGCCTCCCTACGTTCCGCATCCTACGCTAGCGCGTCCCCCCATTAATTGGGGTATCCCGCCATTGATACAAGGATAGCGCAGAGGCGTAACTGACGGCGATGATCTCGCACCTGCTCGCTCCACACGACCACCATATAACCTCTCTTTCAGACGACTTAGGTAACTTGAACTCAATCCAATAGGTCGCTACGCTGCTCTTATCCCTCAGCACTAACTTGATCGTTCGAGGGTTCTACAGTGGTTTCTCACTCCAGGACTTCCCTTGCAGGTAGCTTGGGCTCAGCAACTTCCAACAACCCATTGAGATCCACACGCTCAACAACCCCCAAAACAAATCTCAGTCACTAAAAACCGCCAGCTATTAGATCGACGGAGGGCAACATCTGAGAGAGATCACAGCCTCCATCATGTAATTACTCTCTCTTTCTCAACTCATTTCTTTTATTTTTTATATAATATTTTATTTTTCCAATAGGTGGATTTAATTGGAAGAAGAAGAAGAAGGCGAATGATTCCTCTTTCTTTCTCAAATGTTGAGTCAACTGAAAGAAGAAGAGATGAGTGATCACGCTCTCTTTGTCAACTCATTTGTTTTACTTTTTATATGATATTTTATTTTTCCGATAGGTTGAATCAATTGCAAAAAGAGGAAGAAGGTGGATGATTCCTCTCTTTCTTTCTCAACTCATTGCTTTTTATTTTTAAATGCAATGATTTTATATAAAGGATGGTGGTAATATTTTTTATAACTATTTGTTGATACAAGTAACATTCTTCGCAAATGGAAGAAGAAGAAGAAGAAGAAAAAAAAGAAACAAAAGTAAAAGAAAGAATATAAGGTGAGTGTTTGTATCACTTACGCATTTTAATCTTATGAATTTTATAAATTATTTAATAATTAGATGTTGTTTTATTTATCCTCATAGATTGAATCAATTGGAAGAAGAAGAAGGCAACATTTAAAATGAACCACTGAATTGTTAAATATACTTTATTCTCTATAAAAACGTGTATCGCACGTGCATAGTACAAGTTGGATTTAACCTAAAAAAATGGCTTAATCCAGCCATAAACTCAAAAATTATAGTACTTAATTAGCCGGTTAGTCGCTTCTTCTAAGAATTAAAATCCGAACCAATCCGATTAAAATGTACTGATCAAAGAATCGAGTCATGTGGACCATATAGCCGGCTCAATCGTGTCACTCGTTTACAAATAAAACCATTCACAAAATATTAATTTTACAACCAATCGAAATCTCCCATTAACCCTATTTATACCCAACCTCTTTGCATTACACAATCACAAAAACAGAAGCTAAGACGTCGCAGGGAAAAAAATATCTGAGCACTTCAACAATTAAGATTGTGTTTGTGCTCGCTGTCATGCTAAGCGCATTCACATGAATGCGGAAAGCAAAGAAGTTAGCAACGGAAGGAAGTTTCGTCATGTTGGCATTGGGCCAAATCGGGCCGGTCCAATGGCCCGCCCAATCGAGGGGAGTGGTCTAAGGGGTCGGCCGACCGACCCGACCCGGCTCATCATGGGCAGCCGAGCCCAAGTCGAGCTCGGGCTCCATGATGGGGTCAGGTAGGGATGGTCAAACCTTATTAGAGTTTGGGACCCGATGCGATCTCGTCCGTCTAGGTTTTTCTCTGCCAATATACATCTGAATGCACAGGGTAGGCTTTGTGTGAGTGACTACCACACTTTCTTTCTATCAAGAGATAACTAGAGGCAGAGAGAGAGAATTAATTGAGTGATCAATTAATTCATTCCTAGAGATTCGTGGTTCCACCATATTTCTTGAAGTAATCAGCAGCCGGAGTGAGTTAGGGATCCTTCTGACCCACGTCGTGATCGACCCCCGCCTTACATTGTCGAGGAGAAGAAGAGAACAAGAAAGAGATCTATTAACTTATTCGGGACATGTTCTACCTCATAAAGTATGTAAGATCCTAGTGTCGTGTAGGCCACTAGTTACTTTTATTGCTTCTGCTGTGTTTATTGATCTGAATTCATGCGAGAGATCTAGGATATAGGTTGTATATCCTCATTCGTCTACATTGGTATCAGAGCCCTATAGGATTTTTTGATTTATTCTCTATAGAATTATCATATTTAGATACTTAAATCATTAAAATTTTAATTTTGATTAGATCTAGGAGATGATCCTTTAAGTACTTTGTAGATCCAAGATCAAAAATTATATTTTTTTTAATTTTGTTTGAGATCGGAAAGGACACATGATAATATCGAGATGTTTTGATCGTAATAATTTTTTTTTAACTTGTGGTTTAAAAGTTAATAATTTTATTTTAGAAATTATTTTAAAATAAAGATTTGACATACTATTAATTTTATCAATTTCAAAAATTTGTTCCTTTTAATTTTTCTCAAAAGTTAAGATGAGAAAATATTGTTTAAAGATTCTGAATTTTTTTAAAATTCTCATAAGATTTTATTTTTTTAAAACAGGAAATCATTAAAAAAAATATTGTTTTCGGCACTGATTCCTAAGCAAGCCGGCGCTAGGCCGGGCCCAGCACTGGCCCTAAGCCAGCCAGATCATCATACGGGCCTGTGCCCAGCCTACCAGGGCATGGGACAGAGAATGGGCCCAACCTACCACGGCATGGGCTTGTGCCCTGCGCTCGGGGCTTGCAGGGTCAGTGCCAATTTTTTTATGATTTACTTTTTTTATTAAAAAAAGTAAAATCTTATGAGATTTGAAGAAAAATTTCAGAATCTTTAAAAAATATTTTCTTATCTTACTTTTGAGAAAATCTTTAAAAAGATCAAAAAATAAATTCAGAAAAATCCCACCTTAAATTTTTACATTAATATACAAAAACTTAAACTTAAAACGATTTCAAAAATCAGGGTTAGGCTTTTGCATTCATCACCGTCCACATTTTTTTGCGACAATTTTTTTGCGACTATTTTTTTGCGACTACGCGATCGTAAGCATGATAGCCGTCATTGATGCTAATTTATCGCAGTGCCATCCAACAAATTAAAAGGAACAAATTTTTAAAGTTGATAAAATTAATAATGTGCCAAAGCTTTTTTTGCAATATTTTCTAAAATAAAATTATTAACTTTTAAACCACAAGTTAAAAAAATGATGGGATGATCATAAGAACATCTCTGTATTATCATCATGAGTCTTTTCAAATCTCTAACAAAATAAAATAAAATAAAAATTTAACCCTGGATCTACAAAGGACTTAAAGGATCATCTTTTGTATATAATCAAAATTAAAATTTTAATAATTTATGACTTACCTAAATATGATATTTCTATAAAAGAATAGATCAGAAAACCCTACTCTGATACCAATGTAGGCTAATGAGGATATACAGCCTATATCCTAGATCTCTCGTATGAATTCAGATTCATGCGAGGATCAATAAACACAGCGGAAGCAATAAAAGTAACTAGTGGCCCCTACATGGCACTGGAATCATACATATCTTGCGGGTTAGAAGGTTTCCGAATTCGTTAATGGATTTCTAATCTTGTTCTCTTCTTCTCCTCGATGACGGAAGGTTGGAGTCAATCACGACATTGATCAGAAGGATCCCTAACTTATCGTGGCTGTTGATTACTTCAAGAAAGATGATGGAACCATGAACCTATAGGAACGAATAAATTAATCTCTCAATTAATTCCCACTCTCTCTCTTTTTAACTCTCGATAGATTAGAGGTAGAATTTGTTATTCAAACCCTCACCTCTGCCTTCACATATATATATATATACATATATATATGTATATATATATATATACACACAGAGAGAAGGAAACATTGATGGACAAGATGGGACCCAAACCCTAATTATGGTTTGGCCACACCTAGCTGACCCCATCAAGGTGCCCGAGCCCGACTCGGCCTCGGCTTCCTTTGATGGACCTGGTCGGGTCGATCAGGTTGTCCGTCTCTGGGCCTGCCCACTCGATTAGACAGTCCATTGGACCGGCCTGATTGGTCCAATACCAACTGTATTTTATTGTGCTGGATGTCTTGTCCAATTTTTTCAATAAAAAAACACGAGAGAAAGAATGATACTATGATGCTATTGTAATTATGTGGAGCTTCAAGTGTAATCTGTGAAATACTAGAAAAACTCCCCCCTTTTCCTCCTGCTAACAACCACGTGAGATCGATGTCATTCATGTTTTTCGTTGGGACATCTATGCATCGTTGGAGATCAAACTCGGCTCTATATAAGAAAAGAGATTAAATTCTATTGGCGCCTCTCTGCATTCTTGGGCATCAAATCTTTTGCTCTACACATTTTTTTTCGACCTTCATTTTTTCTTTTTCTTTTTGAGAAAAACCGGATAGAGTTAAAAGTAATCCTAGCCGGATAAGCACTTTATTGTAAGTGTTACGGATGATCGAGATAAACGTGGAAACAAATAATAAATCAAACGCAGAAAACAAAAAATATCAACTCAAAGGATCACAGAGATTTTATGTGGAAAACCCAAACAGGAAAAACCACGGGCACAACATACATCGTTTTCATTAACTCAGATGGAAAGACTACAGATTTTCAGATGAGAGTTTACATGGAGAATACATAATAAACTCTCTCCATCACAGATCTCTCCCCAAGGGGAGAGAGGATTCATATTAGGGCAACATTGTGGCGGCTCTCTCTTGCTCGTACAATCCAAGTCCCAGACTATTGCTCCATATTTATAGCATATACAATGATGTTTAAAGATAATATCGATTTAATCGGGATTTACATCTAAATAACTAAATAAATTTTATCTCTAAACAAACAAATAAAATATATTTAAATATAAATATAACAGATTAGTTAGGATTCAGGACATCACAGTAAATCTCCACCTTGTACTTGATCCAATCGGACATGAATTGCCTCGCCAAAAATTGGTTGCTCCTAATCATCCCTTAGGTTCTCTCCATCTATTAATGCAAGCAGATCTTCAAATAGAATAAATGGTTATCACTAAATCAACCACCAAACCGTTCAAAAATATGCATGACACAACTCGATCAGATCTTCATCACGGCTCATCTTCAAGCCCAAACAGAATGACTCATGTCGAGTCCAAATGGCTCATATGCAATTAGAAAACTAAGATGAAGATATTGTGTCAATATAACTTCGAATACGAATATGTTGCTACGATGTGACAAACCAGATCACAACGGATACAATGGCACATGTAGCACGCATGGCAAAAGAGTCTCTAGAACTTCAACGATGAAAATCACACTTCACTGTGACAAACAAATTGTACCGAACATATAAGGCATGCGCTCCGCACGCCAACAAAACAAAGTCTTGAAGCAAGCAAATAGAAGCAACTTGAAATACGCATGTTCGAACAGTCAGCAATTCCTAAATGAAATTCTCTCCCGCTGATTTTACTTGAGCTACTAATTCCATAATTAACAAAAAAGAGAGGCACGAACAATAAATCTCCACCTTGACTAATGTAACAACCACACTTTTAAAAAAAAGTATATTTTCAAATATTTTTCATTATTTTGTTTCGAGAATATTCAAGTAAAGCATTGTTTTAAAGATAAGACTTATTTGAAAAGAAAACCTTTATTTTTCAATAAGGAAAGAAAATATTTAAAAGAGTTTTTATGGTGAAGAAAGTGAGTGATTTATATTTTAAAATGATGTAGGATGTTTTAAGAAATTTATTTTGTAATTTTATGATTTAAAATAAATTTTCTAGAATTATTTTAGTGGGAAAATGATTTAAAAACAAATTTTAAATGCTTTTGGCAGTGGGGGCCGCCGCCGCCTAGTCAGCACTTGACGCGTGTCTGGACGCGTGGCGCATCTGGGCTGGCTGCAGGTAAATGTTTGGGGTAGAATGGTAATTCCTATATTTTAAAACTCTATATATACACGTCTGGCCATTTAATTCTTTAATCCTGAAAACAATTTCAAAATTCTTGAAAAAATAGCCAAAAATTTCAGAGCACTTTGTTTTACCACATATAAAAAATTTAGAGCTATTGAGTTTACGGTTTAGGAGAAAAAATTCAGCAGGTCATCAGTTGTTATCCTGGCCTGCATTTCAGTAAATTTACCTTAATCCAGAAATTTCCGATACTATTTTAATGCATCCTTGATACCAATATCACCATGTTACTACTATTATTAACATTCCATGATAGTTTGTATTTACGGTTCATATCGGATATAATTAAAATCGGTTTAGAATATATCAGTATCGGAAAAAAACGCTTTTCGGCTAAAATTACTTTTTATAATCTTATTACTAATCAAGTAATCATCTTGTTACCAATCAATCATATTTATTATCAAGATAGATTAAGAATTAATTTAATATCCCTTTTTACATATGTCTGAACTATCTCGGATTTTAACTCTTATCGGACGCTTCGCCCGAGAAATCTAGTTAGATTGAAAACTACATATTGTGTTATCTTGATTCTACCCATAATACTAGTTATTATATTTTACTATATCATATCATGACACCCACTTCATGTTAGATTGCTAAATTTTTGACCCGAATAACGAGATAGGTTATTAAACCTTAATCCGCATGTTTAACCTGAATTAATATATTGGTCTGAATTAATATATTAGACCAAATTCTTGCTTATTATATTGATTGTTTCTGCTCTTCATTATTTCTTGCATCATGTATTGCCATGTATGGTCGAACACTAGAGAGGTTTAAGGTGGTTCGGAGAGGAAAATCGAGATCGCGTGTAACGGAAGTTCTTTTACATATTGACTTGTTTAATGACTGCGTTTAATTACCGTGTGTCATTGTTGTAGGATTATTGTGCTAGGGTCGCTATACTAGGGGACCAAGGCGGAAAGCAACAACAATTTTAAAGCAAGCACAACAAACCATTCCCAAAAATAATCCAAACACTAGAAGATAGCAAACATCAAGAGAGCAAATAGAAGCAAGTTACGGTTTTTGAGGGGCTGCAACCTTTGAAGCGTGCCTACGAATATGTAGAAGACCCTAACAGGCTTGTAGGTAGCTGGAACGAGCTTGGATGCCGATCTTCTGGCTGAAGACGAACCACCTCGAAAGATATCTAACCCAAGCTCTAGCTTCACCACAGAAACACTTAAGTGAAGCAATTTGCTCTCACTTGATACTAAAAAGTGAGAGAAAGAAGATGTAGGTAGAGTTCTCTCTCTTGATCTTTCTCTTTTTAACTTTTTTTCTTTTTCTTTTAGAGCCAAGGAAAAATAGAGGAGAGAGAATGAGGATAAAGAAATGAGAGTGAGTTCTCATTCTCTTTCTCTCTCTTCCATATATGTGGAAGGGGAATGGACCATCCAAGTAGGGCCCACATGCCCACTCCCCGTGCTCTTCAAAAGAAAACAAAAAGGGTATTTGTGTGTATATTAATCATATACACATACATATGTTCATCAAATATAAATATCTTGAAAGAAAGAGAGAGAAACAAAATACTAGTGTATGTATATCGTATATACATATATATTATTAAATCAACAATTGATTTTATAATCCAGCTTTTATAATAAGTAGCCTGGTATTTTCAAACGTCTGATTAATCCATCATTTTTTCAATAAACAAATACTGAAAGACTCGAAATGAGCCTGAGAGACAAATTGGACGCTCGGGCTCGACCCCAAGGATCGCTGGGGTTCTAGGGGGACCCCCAACCCAACACCATCACAAGATGGGCTTGAGTTAGGGTGTCCAACCCGAGCCCATCTTGAGGTGGTCTCGGGTCTTGGTGTAAGGAAACCGGTGTTATGATCGCAATGCTTGCAGACTGAGCGGAAGCGAATAACGAAAATTTCAAGAAAAAAAGCATCGATTGCCTTCACCAAGATCACCATTTACTAATAATTGCTAACACAAGTTATCTAGAGAGATCAAGAGAGGAGTTTAGGATGCTACAACTTTTGTAGCGTGTCCACCCAATCGTCGAAGACCCGAGCTAGACTCTGTCGCTTCCGGATTGAGCTTGCAAGTCAATCTCCCTTACCGAAGATTATTCACATCGAGAAAACCCCAACTCAACCTTCATCTCCACCAAAATAAAGCAATATGTGAAGAAACTTAATCTAATGAGATGTTAATCCATTTGATTAAAAGATGTAATAACACACTAATTATTTTCTCTCTTAATTTTTCATTTCCAACAACTCAAGAGAGAAAAGGAAGAATAAGGAGCGTAGAGAGATTAGGCATGCTTAGAATTGAGAATATAAATTTTGCAACCATACATTTTTTAGAAATCATTTTTGAATAATATAATGCAACTATTCCTCCATGCCATACCACTTTACAATTCTCCTTTCCATCTCATTTCTTTTTCTTTTTCTAAAAACAAGAATGAGGTGTCCTCTTCAAGATGTTTATTTATCCAATAAATAAAACATCTACAACGTATACGTATAATATATATATACCCGCATCCATATAAAAATACGAATAGCAAATGAGAGATGAAATAAACTGAACATAATACTAGAATATATATATATATAAATCACCACTTGATTTAATAATCCGGCTTAAATCTAAACCGGCTAGTATTAAAAAACGTCCGATTAACATACATGTATCCAATACAAGTATTTAATCGAACTCCCGCACGTATCGCCATACGTGCACTACGTCATTTTGCCTGAGAGGGAAAAACCTCTGCGTGGGACTTTAAAGACTCAATTAATACGTTGGCAGTTGGTTAGGATCTTATCCGATTGATCTGAAACACTTTCAGATCAATCCCTTTACGGGTTAACCTATAAACACGTCAGCGGCACTAGCTGTACGTAACGGCTACCCAGGTATTGATCAAAAGAAAGACCGACAAGTAAGCTCATCCAAATGCAATCAGAGCTCATCAGTGACAGTCACCGTACAGTCCGGTCTTTTCGTCTAAGAGTATCGCATATCGGGTCTAGGGGATAGAATCTGTCAGACCCTCAATAACGCAATAAGTCATGCTGGTAGAGAACTCCTAACCCCAAAGATACAACTGACAATAGTATAATACCATCTAAGAGTTCTCGGTGAGTCCGTCCAGTGAAACTCATTCTCCAATGAGCACCTGTACACAATCCTCAGTGTCGAACACCAATAGGTGTGGGACCAGCTATCGCCCTCCGATCGGGTCAGAAAACGTATACACTAGTTTAATCTGGAGTACTAATACCTTGTCTTGATACTCCTACGACTATGAACATTTAAGAATGGGCTTATGGATTATCCAGGCCCCACTATTATGATCTTCATCATAATCCTGGTAATCCAGCAAAAATCCTATGGGTTTTATCATCATGTATTAGCGTTGCATAATAACAAGTAAAACGTATACACACGAATCATTAAGTCAAACCAGATAGCATGGTATCATCTCGAGCAAGATTGTTATATACATATAGGTCCTCTTACAATTACAATAATTACCTTGAGGACACATATATCCAACAATCTCCCACTTGCACTTAAGGCCAATTATTACGGTATCGCATACCGACATCTCATGTGCTATCGCATACCCAACTTATCTACCAACAGTTTCGCAAACCGTGTTCGATAAACAGCCTTAGTGAGTGGATCTGCTAAAATGTTTCTAAATTTATCTCTCTGTATCTCAATTTCACGAAGATCAACTATCTCCTGCCTTAGAATTTGTCTGGATAGATGATGGGACCAAGTTCATAAATGAACGATTTTATCCAACAACTTCTTAGGCTGTATCCTCTGCTGAGTCATAATCATCACCCAGCGCCATATCTACTTCAGTATCCTGCTTGGAACCCTTTCCAATATACTGCTTCTCAGAAGAGGGTAAACTTATTACTCGTGCCAGACACTCTGTCGTTCTTGTCACCTTGGAAGCTGGAATCGGTAGTCGCCTCCTTTAGGAGTCTACCATCACCATATACCAAGAACATCCTCAAATGTTCATTACTGCTATCCAATATTTCTCCAGAATTGGACTGATATCTGCTTACTATAACAAGTGTATAAGCAACATTTGGTCTGCTACTTAACATTGCATGATTGACCCTATTTCCAAACCAAGTTGAATGTCATTCATGCGATTCCCTCTCCTCATCAGCTTAGAAGACATCTCTTTAGAGAGAGTGACTCCATCATATGCGGGTACACTACCGCGTCAGGAGTCATCTATTCCAAACAACTTTCGAATGGTGTCAAACTATCCGGATTGGGACAATCCCAAAATCCATCAAGATCTATCTCTATAGATCTAGTCCCCAGATCGATATATATATCCTAAATACCATGTGGATAAATATCTATGACAACCATAGTTTCACCGATTGTAGCATAGGAATATTGCTTCCTCTAAAGAGAATGTCATCCTTATGACATTACTCTCTACATCCTTCTTACAAACACCAGGTTCATCTATCATTTCAATGAAGTAAAACACTTTGACTATAGATGATCCATCTCCGCTATACCTACTTTAGTTTATAAATAGACTTAAGCAACTTGCACACTTTCCGCTGCTTCCACTGACTATGATAACCCTCTGGCAGAGTCATATACACGTACACTTCTAAATCAATATTTAGAAAGATGTTATACTCATCCACCTGCCAGATCTCGTATTCATGAAAAGTAGCAGTGGCAAGTTATATCCAAATGGACTTCAGTACAGATATTGAAGTAAAAGTTTCATCACAATCCACACCGGGCATTTGATGAAAATCTTTTTCTAAAAGTATAGGATTATTAGGTTACTACCTTTCCATCTGCACTGATCTTAAAAGATCTACTTGCTCCTAATGGTTTTACCCTTTTAGGAGCATCCAACAAAGTCCATAATTTGCTAGAGTGCGTGGAGTCCAACTTGGATATCTTGCATCCAGCCATCAGTCAGAAGTCTCTACTTCCTATGGCCTGCTGATAACTAGTAGGGTCATCATCAAACATAATTCTAACCTCCCTGTCACCGTCTTCGAGGAAATCGAAGCATCTCTCGGGTGGCTGAGATCACCTACTAAATCTGCAGAGTGGCTAAGGTTTGTAGGTACAATTAAATTTTCAGGTTCTACTAAATTTTCAGTAACCGTTTGTGGTTCTGAAATCATTTCTAGTTCTACCATACTTCCACCATTTCCTTTTGCAAGAAATTCCTGTTCTAAAAAGGTGGTGAGTCAAGAAAAAAATAACTTTTGATCCTGAAAATGCTAGAAGTTAAGCCCTTGCAAATACTTAGGATAACCCACAAACTTTTCATTAATGAAACATGCCCTGAGTTTGTCCGAATTTTGCTTTTCAACATAAACCGGATAATTCCATATCTTAACAACCCTAAGATATATGCTCTCATTCTATATCACATATAGAATCACATGCACAAATTTAGATAGAGCCATATTTAATTGGTATGCAGCTGTTTCCAGTGTATATCCCTAAATGAAAGAGGCAATTCAGCAATACTCATCATAGGAGCACACTATATCCAATATGGTGCATATCCTCCTTTCCGATAATCCATAGTGCTATGGTACAATCAAAGGAGTAATCTGAGAGAGAAACACATTCTTTAATAGGCAAATATAGAATACCGAGCTAAAGTATCCACATCCTCGATCACATCGAAGATCATGATATTTTCGATGTCTGGTTCTCTACTTTATTCTTACACTCTATGAACTTCTCATAATATTTAGACTTTGCATTTCAACAGGAACACATGTTTAAAACAAGAGAACTTATAAGTAAACAGAATGAAGTATGAGTACCAATCCCTTGTTCGAATGGATATCGGACCACATACATCACCATGTACAAGTCCTAAGAGTTCAATAACTCTTACTCTGTGAGTTATAAGTTGAAAACCGTATTTTGGTTAAGAATATCTATACCGTTATTGTATGCACCTTACCCAATCAACACTTGATGAAGGTAAATGTTTATAACATAATTTTCAAAATTTATATTCTTCTTTATCAAATAAAGAGACAGATATATCAATTTTAAAAATTGGTGCATAACAACAGTTATTCAAAACCAAAAGTTTGCCACTAGGCAAAACTAGGTGACTGTCCTTAACAGCAACATTTGCTCTGATTTACGACTTTGAGGATCAAATCACCCTTTCCCAATACTCTACTCCTTCTCAGCATCTGTAACACCTTTCTCAACATCTATAATACCTTACAGATGTGATATTCTAATCCGATATTCATATACCCAGGAGTCAGAGTTCAGTGAGAAACAGTTATAACCCAAAGGACGAAGCATTATCATGCTTCAAGGGAGTGGCTGTGTATTCCTAGTAATGCCACTTCCACTGTTCAGGCTCATGACCGTAGTTGCAATTTCCTTTCCCCTCTCTTCAATCTCTTTAAACCTCTCTACAACTTACCTTCTGTACACCATACTTAAGCTGGTTGGTTTTCTTCCTTCCCTACCTTTCAGCTTCAGCCTAAACTTTGGAAGAAGACTATCTAACAAGCGTAACTGGTGTATTCTCTTTATTCAAGAAGCTCTTAATTAGAGAGAAGGTAGAGAAAAGAAAATTGAATTATATCAATATATAATTCATCTTCTTCAGAACTAGTGGCCATACTCGGACCGAAACAATATCTTCGAGTTCGTATGTAACTATACGAGATGGCTTTCCAAGCAATATGGATCTCTGTTGTAGGTTGTTTTTCGTCACCCCATTGAGATAGGAATACACGCGCGCTTGTCAGGCGCATTACAGATTCCCCCTGCCTAGGGTAGGCTAGGGTTTATTGATTGTGGGGATCCGAATCTTCAGCAGCTGCGGACTAAGCTGCCATTAATTACTCCTCGCCTTTTGGAGCGAGAGAACCTCCGATTAACGGGTTAAACTGGTCATGCGAACTCAATGTGCAGTGTTGTGTTTTGAAGGGGTTTTGGATATATCGGGGGCCCCGCAGAGTTTTTACGGGGGTTTCGCTACCCGGATAGCGGGCTGGGGGTCAAGGGGGCTAGCAGCCCCCTTGCGGGGTGCGGGACAGCGCCCCGTTAGAATTTTTTTAACAGGGAAGGTGTCGTAGAGTGTGTGTATCTATATATATACATGTATACATATATATAAAAAGGGGAAAAGCGCCCAAAGGACGCGTGGGGCCAGCGCCTTACGTGCTTAGCACGCGAGCGCTGGGCGCTTGAGCGCTGGGCGCTTAGGCGCTAGCGCATCACGTGCCTGACACGTGGGCGCTTAGGCGCTAGCGCATCACGTGCCTGACACGTGGGCGCTGGGAGCTTGAGCGCTAGGCGCTCGAGCGCTAGCGCACCACGTGCCCGGCATGTGGGCGCTTGATCGCTTGGGGCGCTAGGTGCTCGGGCGCTTGGGCGCCGGCGAGGAAAAGGGGTTTTTAGCCCCAGAAATGGGATTTAAACTCCCGAAAGGGAATTTAGAGTGGAGTTAAACTCCTAAGATGTTTTTGGAGATGATGAAACGGGCTTCTCCCTTGAGCTCTGGATCTTCCCAAAGTGGGATTTTTAGGAGATGGGTCTCCTTCCTCCTCCTCTTTTGGCTGGATCTTGAAGAACAAGAAATATGAGATCTTAAAAATCTCTTATTTTTAAGATCTGATGGGAGATCTGAGTTCCCTTTTATGGGTTTCGTGGTAAAAAACTATTTAGTTTTGGAAAAGGAAGAGTAAAACTCTTGATTTAATTCAAAAAGAGAAGAAGGTTTTTAGAACCTTGAGGAAGGAGAAGGAGGCACAGGAACCTTAGTTTTTTTTGGGGGGAATGAATTGTGTATATTTTATTCATCATCATGTTGCCTTATATAGGCTTACATATTTACATATAGCCCCTTGGGCTTTACAAAATGGCATTTTGCCCATCCTATGGCTCATGTGCCATTTTTTTTTGCACATAAGCCATGGGCTTTACAAAAATTTGGATTTATGCCCATTCATGCATAAAAAATTACTTAAAATTATTTATTACATGATTTTATTGTTGGCATGGGGAGGCTGGCCGCGGGCTCGACTTGGGCATGGGCCCGCTTGACCTGGGCTTAGGCCCACCTGGCTTGGGGTTGACCTTGACTTTGACTCGGTCAACCAGGGTGCAAATTTTGACCCCAACATCTGTATCTGACACATATGGTTCAGGAGAAAATAAATGGGAAGTAGGAGCAGAAATGACACATGCGACTTTGTCATGAAATAATGACATATCAAAGTCAATGTTTGTAAAAAGGTTCAGTCAACTTAGTTTTACGAGTTTTAGTTTAAGGTCTGTCATGGTCGCTACCGAGAGAGAGAGAAAATAAACACTCAGGATGCGCTCTTACAAGATTAGATTGGTTTGTTAATTTATCTAATCAGGATGGCCCCCACTGTTTCGTCGAATTCTTCTTCAAACCCTAAAAGGAGAATTTGCCAGAATCATGTACATTCATAAGTTCGCTAACCGGTTAGCCAAGCCAGTGTAAGTACTTCGAGTGAGGTCCCCCATGCTTTCGCACGGACCTAATTTAATAACCCCATTTCCTAAGAGGCATAATATCGTAAACGCCTTTTTAGACACCTAATGAGTTAGCTAATTGTGAAGTGAAAATTTTCTGGGAGTACTCTTACTCACAGTAGGAATCGAGACATAACTATCACATAGAAGGTATGCAATCGTATTGCAAGTTTCAACGCTTGAAACTCCCGATATTGTTTTTGACCCTCGGAACTTGACGTATGATCAACAAATCAAAGGGTCCTAGTTATGTTCAACCCGTCATTTCGTGATCAACTTAGACCCACCTGTACAGGCCTTTGATGAATAATCAGTAAAGCCATACGACTGTCCTAGCTAATTGCATCACATGCAGTAAGGAAGACATCACCTAGCTACTGTACACTACGTCTTGACGAATGATCAACAAACGTAGCACGACTACTAAATACTCTACTTTCTGAAATGAAGAGGGTTACGGCTGGTTTTAAAGAAAATCTTTAACGTAATGAACTTGATATTATTTGATATTATTGAAGAAACCGAATGGTTTTTAAAAGTTTATAGTAACATAAAATTTTGCTCAAGAGTTGAATTCCTCATGAAGAGATCAAGGCTCTTTCCTCATCGAATGAGGGGTAAGATATTCCTAACCGAATAGCTCTATACAAAGCAAAAGAATACGGCTATAGTTTCTTTTGAAAAATTGGTTCCTATAACGTATTAGGTTTGTTTTCTTTATATTAATCATATTAATATTAACGTAATCCCATCATTTAGATAATAACACTTATTATCTAGAATCTTCTCATACCAGAAAAAATAGTATGAAAAGAAAATAGAGTGTTTTATATACCATCCGCATTCGTCACGAGATATCGGGTTTTCATAGGTTGCTTAACTTGTCGTTGGGCGGATGCATGGCTAGTGCGGATGTAAAACATATAGAAACACTTATATATATATATATATATATATATATATATCATCACAGGTAAGTAATCACATTACAGGCATGCGGTAAAAAACAAGTAAATGGAATAGTTCGGATATCTTAGAAATCGCACGTTCCATTTGAGCCGCAAACGAAATGCAATATTCCACGGTCGTGTGAATAGCCTGGGCATTAGAGGTGGAACTGCTGAGCTTATCTGGCGACCCTCAAGGACAAGAAGCATGGTGATGCTTCAGCTTCAGGTATATTTGTAATCGAAAACAGTTTTTCAGTAAATTCTGCATCCTAGGTATTAGATACCGAATTAGGTTCTCATATCTGTAATTGTCTACAGGCGCTGAGAAGTAGCAGGGTACTAAAGGTGATATAATGCTCAGGGTTGGAAACGACGCAAATGTTGACGCCGTTGCTGTTGGGGAATATCATCTTGAATTGCCGAGCGGCAAAATTCTGATTTTACAAAACTGTTATTATGTACCGTCCATGCTATGTAATATTATTTCTATTTCTTTATTAGATAAAGGAAGATATAATTTTGCATTGGAAAGCAATGTTATGAACATTCACCTTAATTAAGAGTTGATTGGGCCTGGTACGTTAAATAACGGTATATACGTTCTTAATCAACACATAATTTTTAATATACAGAATACTCATAAAAGGAAGACTTTTGAAATGAATGACGGCTCTTATGGTATTGTAAACTTGGTCATATCAATGAGACCAGACCGACCATGTTACATAAAATTGGATATTTGGAACCGTTCGAATATGAAGTTTATGGAACTTGTCATTCATGTCTTAAAGGTAAAATGACCAAAATTCCATTTACTGGACACGAAGAAAGAGCTACTGAACTCTTGGGACTCATACGTAGTGATGTATGTGGTTCAATGTCTACACATACAAGAAGTGGGGACTCTTATTTCATTACTTTTACCGCCGATTTCTCAAGGTACGGACATGTGTTCTTGATGAAGCACAAGTCCGAGGCCTTTGAGAAGTTCAAAGAATATAAGAATGAAGTGGAGAACCAAACAGGAAAAAGCATCAAGATACTTCGATCCTATCGAGGACGAGAATACTTAAGCATCGAGTTTCTTGAGCGCCTAAAAAAGAATGGGATTCTCTTTCAGCTTACTCCTCCGTATACACTACAGCACAATAGTGTATCGGAAAGAAGAAATCACACCTTATTAGATATGGTTTGTTCTATGATGAGTAATGATGAGCTACCGCTTTCCTTCTGGGGTTATGCACTTGAGACAGGTGCATACCTATTGAACCAGGTTCCGTCCAAATCTGTGCCTAAGACTCCATACGAGATATGGAGTGGAAAGGGGCCATATCATAAGTTTGTTACGATATGGGATTGTTCGGCTTATGTTAAAAAGAAAAATTCATACAAATTTGAGGCACAATAAATTCTATGCAAGTTTGTGGGATATACCAAGAAGTCTTTATGGTATCTATTCTACCACATCGAGTAAAAAAAGATGTTTGTTTCTCGACACGCCACCTTTTTAGAAAATGAATTTCTTATAAAATAAATTATTGGGAGCGCGGTAGAACTGGAAGAAATTCCAGAACCACAAAATGCCACTAAAGATTTGGCTGAACCACAGGCTTCAATAGAGCCCGATGAACCTTAGCCACTCCACATATCTAGTAGGCGTCCTTACCCACCCAAGAGATACTACGGTTTTCTCGTAGACGGTGATCGGGAAGACTATATCATAGAAGACGATGACCCTACTAGTTTTTAGCAGGACATCACGAGTAGGGACTTAGTGAAATGGCTGGATGCTATGAGATCTGAAATGAAATTCATGTACACCAACAAAGTATGGATTTTGGACGTTGCTCCTACAGGGGTAAAACCCGTTGGATGTAAATACATCTTCAAAAAGAAAATTGGTGTAGATGAACAGATGGAGACCTATAAAGCTATGTTCCGCCCAATCAGAGCAAAGCTCTGTTGAAATTCAAAATTCAAAATTTTGAAGCAACGCTTCAAATCTTGGGCGCAACGCGCCACATGTCCGGCGCTGATACGTCAGCGCAGCGCCCAAGAAGGCGCGCCCAATCAGAGCAAAGCTCTATTTTAAGCAAAATTAAAGGAAGCAACGCTTCAGTTGCGCAAGCACTGCGCTGCGCGAGCGCAGTTGCGCTGCGCGAGCGCAGTTGCGCTGCGCTGAGCGCTGCGCGACACGTGTCAGCGCAGATGCGCTAGTCACGCGCTGGGGCATTTGCGCCAAACAGAATTAAGATTCTAAAAGAAATCTTTCTGTTCTTGTTAAAAAAAGAAGATTTTCTTCTGTAAAACAGAAGGCCTTGGATCAAAGATCCAACGGTGGGGAAAATTCCCCAAATCACTCAGAGAAAGATCTCTTTAACAAATTTAACTAATTTATGGGCACTATAAAAAGGACCCTAGGCCGCAATTCAAAAGGGGGAACATTTTTTTTTGAAAAAAGTCAAGAGCTTCAAACATAGAGAGAACTCTGAGAAAATTTCAAAGAAAAAGGTAAAAAGCTTCACGAGAGAGAAGAAATCTCTTTTAATAAATCATTGATCTAAAAACCAGATCAATGATCTTTGCATAATAAACAGTGCTTTGCACTTCTTATGAACCACTGGTTCTTGAAATAAAAAAAAACTTATTTTTCTTTGATCTAAATTAGATCAAGAAATCAAATAGTGCTTTGCACTTCTGTTCTTGAATCTAAAAGATTCTTAGTGCTTTGCACTTCCAAACTGCGCTGTTGCGCTCTTGAGAAAGCGCCACGTGTCAGCATCTGAATCACTTGCGCTATGAGCTTTGAGATAGAGCTTTGCTCTCTGTGATTGGCGCAATTCACCAAGGTGCGCCACGTGTCAGCAGCGCAAGCGCAGCGCACTGCGCTTGCATGACACGCGTCGTCATTGCAAGCGCTTGCGCTCTCTGATTGGCGCAAAGCGCCTGAAAATGCAATGCGTTTCCTGAAGGGCCAGGCCCAATTAAAAGACCAAACAGGCCTAATTAAATTGATGCTCTGCATCATTTATAAATGGGCAAAGCCCAAACAAAATAATAAAAATGCCATGCAGAGCCCAAAATAAATTGATGCTCTGCATCTTTTATGGGCAGAGCCCAAACAAAAAAATAGAAAATAATGCAATGCATTATTTAAAAATGGGTCAAGCCCTAACACAGGTCTAACAGACCAAAAACAAATAAAAGGCGTTGAATACTTTTCAACTGGACTTAGCCCAATCATGGCCTTAATTCCTCAAATTAAATTGACTGAGCGAGATTGCTCCCTTAAATCAATTTATATCCGGTTCGAGGGTACATCTCCGAGCTCCTCTGACACCTCTCGTTGTAATCCTTCAACGACGTCAGAGAGGTGACGGGTCCCAACGACCACACATGAATACGGACTGTGGGGTCCTTAAACTCGTGGACCGGAACGTCCTTAAACTAATGTTGGACCGGAACGTCCTTAAACTAATGTTGGACCGAGACGTCCTTAAACTAATGTTGGACCGAGACGTCCTTAAACTAATATTGGACCAACACCTCCCTAAACTGGCGATGGACCGAAATGTCCTTAAACTAATGATGGACCACCACGTCCCTAAACTGGAATACGGACCACCACATCCCTAAACTGGCAATGGACCCCCATGTCCCTAAACTGGAACACGGACCACTACCTCCCTAAACTGGAACAATAGAGCCTCCAAATGCTCTTTTGTCGGATCTAAACGATCCCATTTAAGTTGATCTTAGCCCCAAACACGGCTAACGTATCCTTAAACATTCAAACGGACTATAAAACTCCAAATCGACTTTGGTTCAAGGGTACATCTCTGAACTCCTCTGACACCTATCGTTGTAATCCTTCAACGACGTCAGAGAGGTGATGAGTCCCGACGGCCATATATTAAATGGATCACCACGTTAAGTTGATCTTAGTCTCAAATCAGACTAACGTATCCTAACGAACGTTTAAGTTGATCTTAGCCGCAACGCGACTAATGCATCCTTAAACTAAAAACACTAAACCCAAATCTAAGTAAATACGGATTTGGACTAATCCACGTCCTACGGGCGACGACATTACTTAGTCTCCGTATACAATCCACGGGCAACCACAAACAAAACAAACACACACGACACGAAGTGAAATTCTGGAGAAGGAGAAAGTTGTTATCGCGATGCGGTAGCGTAATTAACTGCAGGGGCTTGCGTCTGCAGGGAAGAGCGTCCCCATAATCAAAAACCCCTCAAGCGAGGGGGAATCTGACGAAGTCTGCTATATCGGCCGCATCCGTCTAAACCTCCGATACACGGTGCCATAAATCAACTTGGCATCTTCGGAGAGGTAGACGGATAAAACAAAATAGCATCTGCCCCGAATCTCAGCGTCAGGACATCGCAGTCTTGTACGCCGCCTTTCGGAGGGGGACAGATTCTGGCACGCCCTGTGGGACCTTTTCCTTTTTCCACTCCACACTTCGTGTGTCGTCTTCGCGAACCAATCGCCGTTTGTTAATGGTTGCCTATGGATTTCAAGTTTACTAAGATTTAGTCTCTTGCTCGGTGCAGAAGAGAAGTCAAGCATCGATGGCCTCAACGTGTTCGAAGTGCTCCAACTGCAGCTGCAGCTCGCATTCGGCCTCAACTGGGGGCATAACCTACGGGCCCCAAGCGGCCTCTTTGTTCACCATGCCCGTGGGGCAGATTACTCAAGCCACCACGGGGCTGTTTTTCGGAACTATGCTTTCGCCAACAAGCTTCAGCACCCCCGTGCCCGTACAAGAAGCTTCTAAGAAGTCGGTCTTCAATCGACTTTCAGTTACGGCGGCCCCTCTCAACGGGTCGCCCAACACCAGTGCCTCGGTCTTCTCCAGACTGGGCCAAAACTCCTATGAGCCCACAATGAAGCTTGCAGTCCCGGAAAGGGTTATTCCAAAAAGAGTAGCCAAACCTACTCCTGAAGTCGTCAAGGCGGCTTCTCCTGCTAGGAGATCGGTCTTTGCAAGATTGACCATCCCAACTCCCACTCCTACTCTTGCTGCTTGAAAGACATCAGTCTTCAACAGGCTGACACCGGCAACCACCCCACACCTAAGCAGGGGGCAAGAAGAAGCTGTTTCTGTCTCTGAGCCAATACCGACGACTCGTCGCGCCCGACAACGTCACTGGCGCCGGATAAGGAGGGCCGGGGGCAACTCCCCTTCTGGGATGACTCTGCTAACTCCGACGGTGGAAGTTAACGCTGCTGTTCCAACCGGGAACAACTTTGAGCTGTTGAATAGGGTACGCGTAAACACGCCAACTGCAGTCCTTAAAAGATCTCCTCCGCCGGTAGAAATCGCCATGGAAGCAGAAAAGCCGGAGCAGCCTCTTCAATCGCTGTCCTCCAGGATCTATAAGACATGGCGACGAGTCCGAGAATCTGTCATTGATCCTAACTTCTCCCGCCAACAGAAGAAGTCGAAAGGTTGGCAAGAAGAAAATCCCCCGGTCAAGCAACGAAAGGTGACAACCGATAGGGTGCCCACTTCAACGGCCCACAAAAGAAGGAGGCCAAAGAAAATCCCCGCGTCAGCGGCAAATATTAAAAATGGTGAGCCTAAACGCCCTAGGTCTGGGGGCATTGTAGTTCATACTGTCTGTATGGCGTCTGGTAAAGAGGACAGCCGCATATCAACAGGTCATAGATCGCACACGAGGTCAGTGACCAAGGCTCAGGAGCAGCAGCAGAAGCTCCAAGAGATGATGAACGCTATGGCCGCACTTACAGGGCCAAAAGAAACCCCTGAAACGTCCTCGGACGAGCGTCAAGAATAAGAAACTGACGCTGAATTACTTCGTCGCGTACTGGAGAAGAAGGATAAAAAAGCTGCGGAACAGGCAGCCAACATAAAGAAAATGGCCCTCCTGTTCCAGGATATGGTGGGTATGATGATTCAACAAGATCCACCTGCTGAAGATCCCCCGATCATCCTTGAAGACGATAGGGGAGAGACGTCAAATCCTCCGCCAGCTCTGTCAGCAGCTAAAGAAGAGACAATCTCCAAAGTCGATCTGGACGGATACATAGCTCAGCAGATCCGGGTCCATCAAACGACGGAAGCAGCGGGTCAGGTCGTAAAAACGGGGCGGCCATATCCAAGTTGGTACGACCAAATCAAGTACCCACCCGCTTACACAATTCCTAAGTTCCATGTCTACAAGGGGACTGGCAATCTCCACCAGCATGTTGCCCAGTTCAGGGCACTCTGCGGCAACACCGGCGGTGACGACAAGCTGTTGCTTCGCCAGTTTGTTGGAAGTTTATCAGATACAGCGTTCGAGTGGTACTCTGAGCTCCCGAACGACTCTATCAAAACCTTCGCGGAAATGGAGCTGTTGTTTACTCAGCGTTTTGCAAGCGCCAGTAAACGTACCCCGATGACGGCACTGATTAACGCCAGGGTAAAGCCAGGCGAGACGTGGGTTCGGTACGCTATACGATGGCGGAACTTATGGTCGAAGTGCGAGCAGCGTATTGAAGAAGCTCCCGCAGTGGGTATGTTTGTGGGAACTCTCGATCCACAAGCAACCATCTCACAGTTTATGATGTTTTTCAAGCCGACTACCTTTCAGGCCTTGATTGACAAGCTAGCACAGATGGATCAGATGGGCCATAAACCTCCTCTTCCAAAGCCGGACTCCCGAAATGACAAAGGGAAGGGAAAAGCGATTGTCGTCGCTAATGCTCAACAACAACCGAGCAACTCGAAGCCGGTCGTGCGTCAAAATAATACGCGCCCGTACGTAGACCTTGAGGAGAGACTAGGGCGTCCTTACTCCTTTCCCCGCGATAAAACGAGAAGGTTATTCGAGCTGGCATTACGCAATAGACTCATAAATCTGCCGGATCCAAAACGTCCGTTGCAACCAAGTGACGTCAACGAGCCCAACTACTGTCCTTATCATCGAGTACTAGGCCATCCGATCGAAGATTGCCACGTTTTCAAAAATTGGCTTGAAAACCAGTACCGACAGGGCAAGTTCGCATTGTCTGACAAATGGAAGGTGAATCCCCCGCAACCTCACACAGCTAAGTGGACGAATACGCCGTGGGCAACATGCTCCGTCGTTGAACAAGCTCCTTGGGAAGTTGTATTATCAACCAAGACAAAGAGGATGCTAAACAATCTTCAGATATGTCCAGCGATCAAGTGGAAGAACCCGTTGGAACCGCAGGTCATTGAAAGGATGTTGAAGCCATGTTCAACTCCAAAGACCGATGGTGGTGGCTCAAGCACTCGCAACCAGCCGTCAAAATCCTCGAAGAAGAAGAAAAAGAAGTCAAAGAAGCTCGTGAAGCCTGGCGACAAGCGCGTGGACCTGCAAAAGCAAATTGACGCGCTGGAGGAATACAACCAGAAGGCACGGACTCCCATTACATTCCAAGAATTCCTCAATCACGTCATTCAAGAGGAAGATGAGGGAGAAAGTTCGTCTGATGATTCTGAAGAATGCGTGGCGAGCTGTCATGTGATTTCCCATTCGTTCATGAACGATGAGGAGACTTCTTGTACTAAAACGCTGGGGGCAGACCCTGAATCAAAAATTCTGGAGCCATCAGATGAAGTAATTGACGCATTCCTTAATGAAGCTCGGTTGAAAAGCAGAGCTGATCGGGAGCGCGAGGAGGTTATATTCGAAAGGGCCAAACGCCAGCGCCTTGACGAAAGAATTGAGATACTCCCGCTGGAGCGAAGTACACCCACTGCGGACAAAAGCCAATTCAAGATGAGGAAAAAGTTTGCTAAGGCCATATCAATGGGCATGAAGCTACCATCCTCTGAAGGAAACATCACTGGTGAAATGGAAACGCACCCCTCCTATTGCTTGTATCATCGGAATATTTCGCACCCCACTAAAGAGTGCAAAGCTTTTGATAGATGGTGGCAAGGATATGTTGCTCATCGACAACACTTTAAGCGAGAAAAACGCAAAACTCGTCGGGACCAAAGAAATACGACCGAAGGGCTTAAAAGAACTGCTGGCGATTGTTGCATGGTTAACACCGGTAGATCACAAGTGCCTACATTCGGGAGCGATTCTGATGAGGAGCTAGAACTTGCCCCTCTCTTTAAAGAATCCACTCCGGGAAAAGAAGAAGAGCCGAAGGTCTGCGAAAATATCCAGCTGCGCAATCGGATGCTACCTGAAAAGAATCTCGGACCCTCAAACAAGAGAGATGAAGGGAAAGAGAAGGTCTCCAAGGACATCGCCTTAGATGACCATGTTGCGGAGGAGTTAACCGCCAAGAACCCGCCGAAGAGAAATAAGGTGGATTACAACGTCTTAGCGCATCTGAGGAAGCTACCCTCGCAGCTCAGCATTCTTGACACCCTTTTACTATCAAAAGAGGCGAGAGATTCGTTAATAAAGGCACTACAGGACCCGGAGCAGTTCCAAGCTTTCCTGGCCGAAGAGAAGATGAAAGATGAATTGGAGGAAGCGCACACGGCCGATGTTACTTTTGGCGATGAAGACCTTCTACTTGGGACGTGCGAACACAATCGCCCTCTTTATGTCTCGGGATACTGCCATGATATAAAGATAGGCAAAATCCTGATCGATAACTGGTCGTCTGTTAACCTACTCAACGTGCGGGTGTTGAAGGAAATCTGCATGAGCGTCCAGCACCTTGCTCGGGACAAGATCACCATCTCCGGGTTCGACTCCCAATCGTCAAAGACTCTTGGATCTGTGATACTGACGCTACGCTTCGGGCTACTCGTCACGGACATTAAGTTCTACGTTATAGACGCCAAGACATGCTGCAACGCTTTGCTCGGCCGACCATGGTTACACGAGTACAACATCATCCCTTCTACACAACATCAGTGTATGAAGTATTTTAAGGATGGTTTCGAGTATACCGTGATGGGAGAACTGAACCCGTTCTCTGTGAACGAGGTCCGCAAATACGAAGATGCCAAATACTTCTTACCGGATTTCGAAGACACAGAAAAGTGTCACAAGCCGGAGAACAAAGCTAACGCCACCATCCCTGTCTTTGGCAGTGATACCGAGGAGGAAGAGGAGATAGTTTATTCGGGTCCATCCCAACACAACAAGTCAGGGCCGTCCGCTCCTACGTTGATCTTTGGTAGCGACTCAGAAGATGAGATCCATGCTGTATTCTCTGCTCGACTTTCAATACAAACGTCCGCCGACGAAGAGCAAAGTCTACAAGTCGCCATAGCGCCGCTTAAACACCGTAAAGAATTGGATGCACTTGATATCTACAATGTAGAGGAGTTGCGGACATTCTATATCCTTCCCAGGCGAGAACGTGAAAAGGCAATTCTATTCTACCGCTCTGAAGAAACCAAAGTAGAGAAAGAGATCTGGCATGGCGCGGATCCTATGCTCGACAGGCTTCAGCCTATCCGTCTTCTCAGATATTATACGGAAGGTTTGAAAAAGCTGCTGAAACGCCAGGGGATATCCTTCAAGCAGACCGTTCGAAAAGCCAAGTTCTATGACAAAGTCTGGAACGTTCCCGGGACTCAACGTAAACTGTCTAATGGGAGAATGGAGACAAAAGGACTTGGATACATCCGGTCAAAGAAACGAGAGTTTCAAATACAAATAAATTCGTGAAAATTACTTTTTTTTTCAAGAAAAGACTTCATTTTTGGGACTACACGGCTGCTACGTCGTGTATGACTTTGATGAAGAAGCGGATGCTCGACGGGAGGACACTAATCCTGAACCAGTAAAAGTTCCTGATGCAAAAGTGCCCAGTCCGTCGTTTGAAGAACAAATGGACAGGCTTATAAGGGAAGCTGGTCAAAAAGTCTGAGATGATCATAATCGCGAGACGGCCATCTACGAGAAGGCCAAAATGCAACGCCTCCTTCAGCAGGCCGTCAAAGATGAAAGTGCCGCCCCCTGCCAACCTGTTATAAAAAAGGCTCGACGCAAAGGCGGAAACAAATCGAAAGGCCAAAAAGACGCTCAACAGCAACAAAGCGGGGCTAAGAAGCCACGCAAGTGGGAGTCGAGCGTTATTGATCTGTCCCTCATGAAGAAAATGGGTCGAGCATACTCGTTTCCTCGGGACAAGACAAAGAAGATACTTGAGCTTGCTCTAAAACATCAGATGCTCACACTGCCGGAGTCCAAACATCCCGAACGAGCGGGCGAAGTATCACACCTGGACTATTGCTCTTACCATCGAGTAATAGGGCATCCTCTTGGAGATTGCTTCACCTTCAAGAATTGGGTCGAAGATCAGTATCAGCTTGGCAAATTCACTCTGTCTGACAACTGAAGGGTAGCGCCGCCACAGAAGCACGAGCCCAAGGCCACGAAAGAAGAACCGGTTCCACATTCGGATTGGAAGTGAATTCGCACCTGTCACATGATTACAATATTAAAAGAAGAGCCCGAGGACATAGATGAGCTCCCTTGGTGCTTCGAAAACAGCAGCGACGAGATAATCTCAGAATGCCCACCAGCGCCAAAAGAGCTGGAAGATGGAATCCATACCACTGCAGATAACCTCAAGAAGATTGAGTTGGGGACGGCAAACGATCCACGACCGACATTCATCAGCGAGTTACTATCTGAAGAAAGGGTAGCTGCGTTAAAGGATGTGCTTCTGCAGCATAGAGATTGCTTTGCGTGGAACTATTCCGAAATGCCGGGACTAGATCCAGAAATTGCTGTACACAAATTGGCGATATCCCCGGACATCAAGCCAGTCAAACAGGCGCCGAGGAGAATGCAGCTCGAGCTCGAGATGAGTATCAACGCTGAGGTCAAGAAGCTGATCGACTCTGGCTTTATCCAGGAGGTTCAATATCCTGAATGGATCGCTAATATTGTCCCGGTGATGAAGAAAAATGGGACGGTGCGCATATGCGTGGACTTTCGGGATCTCAATAAAGCTTGCCCGAAGGATGATTTCCCAGTGCCAGTCACCGAACTGATGATAGACAATACATCCACTCATGAGGTTTTCTCCTTCATGGATGGCTCATCAGGGTATAATCAGATAAAGATGCATCCCGAAGACCAGAAGCACACCGCCTTCAGGACCCGTCTAGGTATATTCTGTTATAAAGTGATGCCCTTCGGTTTAAAGAATGCCGGTGCCACTTATCAAAGGGCCATGACAAAGATCTTCGATGACCTTATACACGAAATCGTCGAATGCTATATCGACGATCTCGTGATTAAAAGCAAATCATACGAGGAACACCTCGAACATCTGAAGACCGTATTTCAGCGCCTTCGGCAATACAACTTGAAGATTAAGCCTCTCAAATGTGCATTCGGAGTTTCCTCGGGCAAATTCCTGGGATTCATCGTCCGACACCGGGGTATCGAAATAGATCCGTCCAAGATCAAGGCGATCATGAAAATGCCTCCGCCAAGGACTCTCAAACAGCTGCGGTCTCTCCAAGGGAAGCTCGCGTATATACGGCGATTTATAGCCAACCTTTCAGGAAAGTGCCGTCCTTACAGCCACCTGATGAAGAAGGGAACCCCGTTCGTCTGGGACCAAAAATGCCAAAGCGCACTAGACGAAATTAAACAGTACCTGCAGAACCCGCCGGTGTTGGCTGCTCCAGTCAAGGGAAAACCCCTCATTCTTTATACAACCACCCTCGAAAGTTCCTTAGGCGCATTATGGGCACAAGAGAACGATCAAGGGAAAGAAAGAGCACTCTACTACTTAAGTCAAGTTCTGCTGGGGGCAGAAAGCAACTACTCCCCCATTGAAAAACACTGTCTGGCGTTGATCTTCGCGGTAACAAAGCTCAGGCACTTTGCGTTGGCGCATGAGTTCCGTCTCATTTCGAAGGTGGACCCTCTTAAGTATTTAATGTCAAAGGCCATACTGACAGGTCGACTCGCTAAATGGGCTCTGCTTTTGATGGAGTTCTCTATAACGTATCAACCTCTCAAGGCAGCGAAAGGCCAGGCCATCGCCGACTTCCTTGCTGAGCATCCGATACTCGCCGATTCTCCTCTGAGCTGCGATCTACCAGACGAGCATGCGTTCGACGCAATCGACGGTGGTGATACCCGATGGGAGCTCTTTTTCGATGGAGCATCTACCATGAAAAAGCGCAAGCAAAGTACCCCTATAATCAAATCGGGGGTAGGCCTGATCTTCGTGACTCCACAAGGAGGGATTATGCGCTTCGCCTTTTCCTTAACAGAGCCGAGGACGAATAACGAAGCCGAATACGAAGCCTTGATAGCAGGTCTCGAGATCGCCATCGACATGGGAATTGAAAATCTCCTCATATATGGGGACTCCCAACTGGTCGTTAGTCAAGTAAACGGCGAGACATGCAAGCCAGAATTGGTGAAATATGGCGAAAAGGTGCAACAGCTGTTGACCCAAATCCCCTCCTACACTTTGGAGAACATACCGCGTGCCGAAAACAGCAAAGCAGACACGTTGGCCAAACTTGCTAAAGAACTGGCTGACGAGAACCTCGATGACGTCAGAATCATGGTACAAAGCCGTCGGGTGCTTGCCCCAACAGAAATATCTCCAAAATCATCCGAAGAAAAAGGAGCGAGCGATCAGACGACCCTGCAAGTAAAAGATTGGGAAAATACCGAGGATTGGAGGGAAGTCTTCATAGACTACTTTAAGTCCCACCGATTGCCTGAAGAAGCGTCCACAAGACATCAGCTCATGAAGCGGGCTCTATCTTTCGCCTTCGTCAACGATACTCTGTACAAGAGATCGTTTGATTCTCTGTGGTTGAGATGCCTGGGACCTGACGAAGCGAAAAGAGTCGTTCAGGAAGTTCACGACGGACTTTGCGGTTCTCACCAAGCGGGCCCAAAGATGAAGTTGAAGATCAAACGGATGGGCTACTACTGGCCCACGATGATTCAGGACTGCCTCGAATATGCGAAGCAGTGTCACTCATGTCAAATTCATGGGGATTTCATCCATCAGCATCCAAATCCATTACATCCGACGGTGGATAGCTGGCCGTTCGAGATGTGGGGAACTGACATAGTCGGCCTTATCGAACCAGCATCGTCTAGGGGACATCGTTTCATCCTGGCGACGACTGACTACTTCTCGAAATGGCCAGAAGCAGTACCGTTAAGAGAGGTTAAGACGGAGAATATCCTCCATTTCTTCAAGACACATGTCATATATCGGTTTGGAACTCCACGACGGATCATCTCCGATAACGGGCCAGCTTACAGAAGCCACAAGATCAGTCGCTTTGCGCAGCAGCACAATATAGACTAGAGATATTCTTCGGTTTATAATCCGCGAGCTAACGGTCTAGCTGAGGCCTTCAACAAGACCTTGACGAAGATCATAAAGAAAACGGTGTCCCGAAATAAGAGAGACTGGCACGAGAGACTGCAAGAAGCTCTCTGGGCATATCGAATTACGTTCAAGACGGCCACAAGCACAACGCCGTACGCGTTGGTATTTGGGACGGAAGCAGTACTCCCCCTCGAGATAGAGTTACCCTCTCTATGAGTGGCAGTCCACTACGAGCCGACGAACGAAGAAAATGCTAACCTTCGGCTTGAGGAGCTTGATGCCCTTGATGAAACCCGGCTCATAGCGCAACAAAATCTGGAAGCTTATAAAGCAAAGATGACGCGCTCATATGAAAGATTAACCCGACCGAGGACATTCCGCCAAGGCGAACTTGTGCTAGTGGTCAAAAGGCCTATGATCCCCAATCGCACCAAGCGGGGAAAATTCGAGCCAAACTACGAAGGCCCGTACATCGTAGATAAGGTCTACCAGGGTGGGGCTTATCTACTCATGGACATGTACGGTGAAAAGCCTTTCAGGCCGATAAACGGCCGCTTCCTAAAGAAATACTACGCTTAATGAGCTGCATCCTAGGTCAATGATAGGTGACGACGACTATGTCCGCTCGCTATCTTCCTAAGCTCAAGCTTTATAAGCAGTAGCCAGTCTCTCAACGCCGGACCGAAATGTCCTTAAACTAATAGCGGACCGAAACGTCCTTAAAATAATACCGCAGTATCCTTAGGCTGACGAGATGAAAAAAAATATAAAAAAAAACATAAAAAAAACGGTATGTCCATAAGCAAAAAGGGCATGGATGAAAACCCGAAAGGGCTCCGTGAGTAAAAACAGCAGGGCTACCGGCGAGTGTTCGTGAAAACCCGAAAGGGCGTGACCTCGTAAAAAAAAAAAGAAAAAGAAAATAAAAAGAATAAAAAAAAACAGTATGTCCATAAGCAAAATGGGCGCGGATGAAAACCCGAAAAGGCTCTGTGAGTAAAAACAGCAGGGCTACCGGCGAGTGTTTGTGAAAACCTGAAAGGGCGCAACCTCGTTAAATGAAACTTATAGGGTCCTCTCGACCTTATAAGGAGAAACCACCCACGTGAGATCCTTACGACTCACAAGGGAGCAGCACACTTAGGGATCCCCACGATTCCTAAGGAGAAAATACACTTGCGAGATCCTCACGACTCGTAAGGAGAACTCTCTTATGGGACCCTCACGGCTCATAAGAGTTGAAAGTCTTAAGTTACAGAGACCTAAACCTGTGCTTAAGCAACTCCCACAACTCCCGATATTGCCCTACAAGTGGCTCAATACTGACCCTTGTATACAATCCACAGGCGCGAATAAACATTTCCCTAACCAAGTCTCATCTGTGACTGGAGATATGTTCGCATGGTAAACAACCCTTGTAAATCCTCTCGATTTATGAGGAGAAAACCCTCCTGTAGGATCCTTACGACTTACAGAGGAAACGAACACTTAGGAATCCTCACGAGTCCTAAGGAGAAAATACACCTACAAGATCCTCACGACTTGTAGGGAGAAATAACTTTGTGAGACCCTTACGGCTCATGAAGTCATAGCCTTAGATGACAGAACCCTAACCCTGGTCGCTAAGCTACCTTTGTTCAACATCGACGGAGGCAGATGTTGATTCGCTCCTGGCAATATCCCAGTTGTAGCGGTGCTGATGCCGAAATCGGCTTACGGCGAAAAGCCAGTAGGCCGCACATGCATACGAAATAGCCGAAATGATGGGGCAACTTGCAATAAAAGCAGCAAGTAAAATGTATGCATGCAAAATAGCCGAAATGATTGGGCAACTCGCAATAAAAAGCAGCGAGTAAAAAAAAAAATAGCCGAAATGATGGGGCAACTTACAATAAAAAGCAGCAAGTAAAATGTATGCATGCTAAATAGCCGAAATGATTGGGCAACTCGCAATAAAAAGCAGCGAGTAAAAATAAAAATAGCCGAAATGATTGGGCAACTCGCAATAAGAAGCAGCGAGTAAAAATAAAATAAACAGCCGAAATGATTGTGCACCGCGAAAAATAGCCGAAATGATTGGGCAATCGCGACCTTCGCGATATAAAAGCTGAAATGATAGAGCATCGCGGAGATAAAACAAAAAAAAATGATGATAAAACTTTGGCCCTACAGTTAAGATCACATCGATCCCTGTATACAATCCAAGGGCGTAAACAAAGAGGGAACCATACTTTCCCAACAGGCTCCGCCAGAAGACGAAGCCAAATCTCGACGGTTCAGTCCAACTCTGAGGAAACAAATAATCCTTGGCGCTGGGGAAACAAATAATCCCTAGCAAATTCCTCGACTCACTGATACAAACACTCCTTGACGAGAGCCTCCTGATTCGCGTCGGCTCGCAGAGAAACTAGTGCCTCCGCGGGAAATTCCCGATTCGTCTCAACTTGCAAGATGAAGCCTCAGGCAGCAGGGACTGAAAAACTTGCTTCCTGAACAATGGGACCCTACAAGTCGATCTAAAACGGTCTCTTGCATACTATTCACGGGTCTCACTCTCCAAAGTCGAGTTTCGATAAGGAGGGAAACAACCGCTTACGGGTCCTCTCGACTCATAAGAGGGAAAGATTCTCTTATAGGATACTTACGACTTATAAGAGAAAACCACACTTAGGAATCCTCACGATTCCTAAGGAGAAAAAACCCACCTATGAGATCCTCTCGATCCGTAGGGAAAAAAAAGTCTCTATGAGACCCTCATGGCTTATAGAGTTGAAAAGTCTTAGGCAGCAGATCTGAACCTGCGGCCTAAGCCATCGCTATTTTTTAAGAAAGTCAAAACGCGTGCTCTATTATCTGTTGACCATGTTTACTCAGGTGGTGTGCTGATAATAAAAAAAAGAAAAAAGCATAGAAATGACACAAGACATTACAGAAAATGTGTATCTTTTATTCATAAACTTGATTGAGTACAGGATACATTGTGCTAAAGGATGAAAAATATATATATACATTTTTTATTTTAAGTACAAACGATACAAGGAGAGTTACTGAGAAGGAAGCGTCATGCATAGCTCGAGCATTTGTTCGCGCACTTCCTTCCCCACTTTCTCCTGATTGGCCACCACTGCCAACTCCGCCTCCACTTGGGCTCGTTGCTGCGCGACAGATGCAAGCTGATCCCTGACGGCCTGATGAGCAGCTTCACGGCCTGGAGTGTCATGCCCGGCGACATCAAGTGCCCGCTTCAGTTTCAGCCCATTTGAGATGCGCTCCAGAAGGCCCTCGAAGACGGCCTTTACCTCAGCGGCGTTCGCCTCAACTTCAGCACGCAGGCGAGCAGTTTCGCTTGAAGATTCTTGGCACTCCTTCAGCCTCAAAGCTGCTTCTTGTTCCAAATGACGGAAATGAGAAGTGCTTTGCTCGAGCCATGCTTCCCGTTGAGTGCTCACGGCCAAAGTCTCGGGGGATAGGCGCATCGACTCCAGCTGATGAAGGCGAGCCTCAATCTCCCGACAATGGTTAACCCAAGAGGCGACAATGCCCTCGTCATGGAAGGTGGCAAATATCACCAACATCGGGTTAACCGTCGTAGCGAAGTCCTCAGCAGATGTAGGAGTCTCGACGTCGAGTTCCTCGATGTAGTCGCTCAACATGCGCAGACTATTCGCCGCACCTTTTGAGGACGGACGTCTCTGGGAAGGGCCGCCCGGTAGACTCAAAAGGCACCGAGACTGGAACGACAGCTGAAAAAGACAAAATGCGATTAGATGATGATTCAATAGATATGGAGAAAGTCATTGATAAGATAGTTTACTATACCGGTTGAAGTAGGTGGCAAGACCGGAAGGGCTGGTAGCGCAACCGATCTTTCTTCTCCCCCTTCGATTTGTAACACTGCAGTCAGGACAAGAGAGAGTTATAAATAATTCTACTACTGAAAAACAAAGATATCAATCGGGAACGGTACTCACCGGCGCCACCAGAGGGAGAGGTGAATTCAGATGGGAAAGAGAAGTGTGGGAGCAACACTTGATAGAGATGGTCAAAAAGCACTCCCGAAAGACACAACAGTGTGACTTTAGTACACAAGTTATGCGTCTGGAAGATAAGATTAATAAATTGCAAACCCATACCTTCCAACATCTTCGAGGGTATGAGAGAGGGTTGAGAGGTGACCACCGCCAAGGCAGTCGTTGAAGGCGCTCCCTCGAGCAGTGAGGCATCGGCACTGGCTGCACCTGCGTTACGAAAAGGTGAACTTGTCAGAAAGGATTGTGAGGTAAAGAAAGACAGAAACCCGGGATTTACCTGATGAACTACCGGCTGAAACGGAGGCAACTCCCTCTTCTATTGACATGAGGCCACCGCCCGTGGCCTCATCGCTCGACTCAATGGGGGCCGTCGTCGTGCTCGCGCGACCAGGAGATGGCAGGAGATCGTAGGCACGGAGGGCAATGATTGGAGCGTTGCCGGATTCTTGGAAGGAAGCGGCTGACTCTTCCCCAAGAGTCGTGCCCATCTCATCCGCTACTTCTTCGGGCTCCGCAATCTCCATCGGCTCATCCGCCGTCACCACGAGGTCGCCGGCCTCAAGCGCCTCGTCCGCCACTACCCTGGGCTCAGTTACAACGATCATTTCATCTGCCGCCGCTTCAGGCTCGGCATCAATGACCTTCTCGGCTGTAGACCCTTCCACCTCCATCTCAGGCTCCGAGGCCTAAGCAACGTTGCCCACCGTCGGCTCAGGTTCGGCAGGCGCCGCCCCCTCTGTTTCTCTGGGTACAACGGTCTCTGCCTCCCCCTCGGTTGGACTTGGCCCTGCAAGATAGAATATATAAGAACCGACAGCTTTATGAGTCTAGTAACGAAATTCTGAAGGAAGTATTACCTGAGGTAGACTTGTCGTTAGCCTCTCTATTGGCACGGATCGCCTGTCTATGAGCTGTAGACAGGGCGACCGGGGCCTCTTCGGATGGAGTATCAGCACGAGGGGCAGTGCTGGGGCCCGCTCCCACAGCCAAGGCAGCCCTGCGCGCCTTCGCCTCATGCCTCAGTCGCTTCCTTTCCTCCCGGGCTGTCGCGATGGACCTTTGTGACGCTTCCTTCAAGGCGTCGTCATCCTCGTTCAGGGATGCCTCCAGAGCCTTTAAGGCATCTTTCATCGGCTCTTCAAGACGAACTTCCTGCGGTGGCCCAGAGGAAGCGGGAACATCGGCAGCTGACGGAACATCTGCATCACTTGGCGGGAGCGGCATCGAGGTTCCTATGATAAAAAGGGAAAGTTAGATCGACCATAACACAAGGGAAATGAAAACTTGATGAATAGAGAATTACTGAGGCCTAAAGACGCTCTAAGGCGTTCTTCCTCCTGGAAGGTCTTGAGTGAAGCGGCAATGGCTTCCTCATCAGTGATGCCTGTTGGAAGAAAAGAAAGGAAAACGTTAGTCAAAGGCAATGAAAAAAAATATGATGCAATAAAGAAAATGCGACTAGTACTTACCTGATTGCGCAAGCTTAGCCAGCCACGCGTCATGCTTTGCCAACCACACTGAAGTTTCGAGAGCGGCTTCCAAGTCTGTGTCGTCCGGCAGCGGCATGATTAATCCCTCGTTAGTCCCATATTCGATTAGGCCCTCGGCGTAGGGAGCATGGGGTTCCTGACCGAACACGACATCTGCAGCGAAGAGCGATTTCTTTTTCTTCTGCCCTCCGCCCCTAGGCTCACGTGGGATCGACTTCCGCTTAGCAGCCACCTTGGGACGACGAGTCCCGATGTCCGCACCCACGCCAGACTCCGGCGAGGATACAACCACTGTCTCTACTGGAGCACAGGGTGCGGGAGGTGCATCCGTGACATCAGGGAGCGGCAATCCACGTGGAGAACCTTGTGCACGCGATGGCCCGGTTCTAACCTCTTTTAGAGGAGCAACTACTGGAGTCCTAGGAACCAAAGGAGCGTTGCGGTCACTGCCTGGAGGCGCACCCTTACGGTCGACCAGTAGTCGCCTTTCCTCCTTTATAACGGCTCTTGTCGCATGATTATACCAGTCTTTGTATACGTTGAGGAGTCGTGGAGCGCAAACCGGCGCACTGATAAAGAAACGAGAACCCGTATTCAGGCGCATGAAATGATGCAGCGCGTTCTCCATCCCTTCTTTAGTGGCAGCGGGTTCCAGTAAGAAAGCTTCCAAGGGGACCCCTTGATCGTAGCCCAGTTGTTGGGCAAAACGATGCGGCTTATATCTCATGAAAATCACCGCACCATTCTGCCTGAAGACTAGGAAGCCCGGTCTAATAGAATATAAGTGAAGGGTCTCCCGGGCCGTTAAAACCGAAGCTCCATCCTTGAAAGTGTCTTGTAATGGTCGCACCGCGGTGGTGGACGCTTTTCCAAAAGTCAGCACCTTGTCAATAAAAGACATCCCGGCTCCAACGGTGTGAGAGCGAAGGAGTAAACCCCGGGCGTTCCGTGGTGATGGGGTCACGATAGATGCGCCAATCAGCTATATGATGCGAGGGAAACCACACTTGTCGAAAAACGAGGGCCTTTTGTGCATGCCGAAGACACCCGCCATATGTAGCTCAAGCCACGACATAAAGTAGTGCATCGGGAAGACCACGTGCAATATCCCGGGCTCGTTAGCATCCGCTGCTCGGCTGAGGCCATGATATAGGTGCGCCAAGCCAGCGATCCCAAAAGCCACCTTTACCCCGATGGCCATCCGGTGGGCTGGGTAAAAGACAGAGGGCCGCATCCGATGAGAGTGCATTGGGATCGCAAACCAGCTCAGCCACAATCCAAGAAATCCTAAGAAAAAGGCCTCCTCATCCATTCCAGGGGCCGCAATTTCTGTAAATGACATGGTAGGGAAGTCCGGAAGAAAAAAACCCTTTTGATCTATATCCTTCTCCGGTAGGTTGTCCACACCTAGACCGAAAGGGTCATCCAGAGTGGCAAACTTGGCAGCCTCTGATGAGAGGACGCTTGGGCGAAGGAACCGAGCGATGAAATCTTCAAAGTTAACCCCCCGACTCCCATGTTCGATAAAAAAAGATTCATAGATGTTCAACACCTTAATCGAGCTTGGGAATTGATGTTGAACGGCATTCTCCGGTGTGACCCCCCTTACCATCGGCCTAGCACCAAAGACGTACACATCTGTCGGGAGCAGCTCCTCATAATGTTCTCCCATGACTGGTAGACCGGATACCTCCGTGAACTCCTCCAAAGAGATGGACACTTCCCGATCCATGGCAAGGAAAGTGTGGGTAGGAATGTTCCACTGCTCTAGGAAGGCCTTAAACCACCAGGTGGGGAGCGTGGGATACTGGAAGAAAGAGACGTAGACCGCGGTGTACAATCTTAATCTTATCAACTGCGACTTCTTCGTCGACAGGATAGGCCGGGCCCACGGCAGGTAGCCAATCGGATGGCGGGGGATCAAACCAATGTTATATGATTGCCCCCAGGGTCTCGCCTCGCCCTGACAGATACGACGTCCTAGAATATCCAAGACCATAGGACGTTGAACCGCATCCATAGCGGGATGAAGGAAGCTGTTCGCGGTCCAATCCACCATCTCCACGGCATACTGCACCGAGGGTGGGGTAGCATAATGAATCGCCGTGATGGGCTCAGACGGCACTGCGCATGTAAAGCTGCGTCGACCCATAATGATCTGGTTATACCAAGACCCCCAAAGGTGGAGATTCTTGTACTCCGGGTCGTATTCTCTAATCATAGCCAAGACTTCACGGTCCAAGGGCGCTTTGGGAAACCCTTCCTCCGAGCGGACGAACGGAAACGAGGTGTCGAGAGACATGATCGCTGCAAAAGAACAATCTAGCCGTTAGTGTTGTAATTCCAACGCTTGGCGTTTAAAAAAAGAAAAATACGTTAATCGATTAATTAAATTAAAAACTAAATTAGAATTAATTAATTACACCGCACAGTAGTGCGGCGGGTAGAAGATCGAAGGGGGACCCACAAAATCTGGATGACAATATGTCAGTTGGTCCCCAGGAAAACATTCCCACTAATAATAATAATAAAAGAATCCCTAGAGACAAGGAGGAAATCTCCTCTTTCAGAGCAAAGCTCTGTCACAGAATGACACTTGTCAAATTCTGGTCTCAAAGGAATAAAATTCCTTAAAAAGAGCATAGCTCTATGGTAATAATGGAAGGGTCCATCAGAAAATGTTACACCTAGAAGAATTAAAAATTTTGGAATCTTAAAAAAAAAAGATCCATGAAAAACTTATGAATTTTTTTTTTCATTTTTTCAGATCTAAAAGATCTACAGATGATTCAAAGAGCAAAGCTCTGTCCATGGGTTAGAACCCATGAACAAGATCTCTGTAAATCTATAAGTTTTTGAGAGAAAAACTCTGTTTATGAAACCCCAATGGGGATCTCTTTAGATCAAAAGATCTGTAAGAGCAAAACTCTATTGGTTAATTAAAATTAGCTTAAGATTAATTTTACCTAAAATTTTCTAACTTGGAAAATGAGAGCAAAACTCTAAAGTTCTGGAAACGAGAGCAAAGCTCTGGAGTTCTAAGCAAGAGCAAAGCTCTGGAAATAAAAATCTTGAAACGGTGAGATTTTTCTAAGGGCCAGAGGTCCTATTTATAAGGCGTTTGCGCCCCTTGAGCTCACCCCTTGATCCAACGATCAGGAGTTTGCCACCGCTGCACTCACGTGTGCGCCACGTGAGCGCAACGGTGGGGGGGCATTTGTTCCGCCCAATCAGAGCAAAACTCTGTTGAAATTCAAAATTTTGAAGCAACGCTTCAAATCTCGGGCGCAACGCGCCACATGTCAGGCGCTGATACGTTAGCGCAACGTCCAAGAAGGCGCGCCCAATCAGAGCAAAGCTCTATTTTAAGCAAAATTAAAGGAAGCAACGCTTCAGTTGCGCACGCACTGCGCTGCGCTGTGCGCTGCGCGACACGTGTCAGCGCAGATGCGCTGCGCTTTACGCTGCGCGACACGTGTCAGCGCAGATGCACTTCCAAACTGCGCTGTTGCGCTCTTGAGAAAGCGCCACGTGTCAGCATCTGAATCACTTGCGCTATGAGCTTTGAGATAGAGCTTTACTCTCTGTGATTGGCGCAACTCACCAAGGTGCGCCACGTGTCAGCAGCGCAAGCGCAGCGCACTAGCGCAGCGCACTGCGCTTGCATGACACGTGTCGTCATTGCAAGCGCTTGCGCTCTCTGATTGGCGCAAAGCGCCTGAAAATGCAATGCGTTTCCTGAAGGGTCAGGCCTAATTAAAAGACCAAACAGGCCTAATTAAATTGATGCTCTGCATCATTTATAAATGGGCAAAGCCCAAACAAAATAATAAAAATGCCATGCAGATGCCTTGCAGAGCCCAAAATAAATTGATGCTCTACATCTTTTATGGGCAGAGCCCAAACAAAAAAATAGAAAATAATGCAATGCATTATTTAAAAATGGGTCAAGCCCTAACACAGGTCTAACAGACCAAAAACAAATAAAAGGCGTTGAATACTTTTCAACTGGACTTAGCCCAATCATGGCCGTAAGTCCTCAAATTAAATTGACTGAGCGAGATTGCTCCCTTAAATCAATTTATATCCTGTTCGAGGGTACATCTCCGAGCTCCTCTGACACCTCTCGTTGTAATCCTTCAACGACGTCAGAGAGGCGACGGGTCCCAACGACCACACATGAATACGGACTGCGGGGTCCTTAAACTCGTGGACCAGAACGTCTTTAAACTAATGGTGGACCGGAACGTCCTTAAACTAATGTTGGACCGAGACGTCCTTAAACTAATATTGGACCGAGACGTCCTTAAACTAATATTGGACCAACACGTCCCTAAACTGGCGATGGACCGAAATGTCCTTAAACTAATGATGGACCACCAAGTCCCTAAACTGGAATACGGACCACCACGTCCCTAAACTGGCAATGGACCCCCATGTCCCTAAACTGGAACACGGACCACTACCTCCCTAAACTGGAACAATAGAGCCTCCAAATGCTCTTTTGTTGGATCTAAATGATCCCGTTTAAGTTGATCTTAGCCCCAAACACGGCTAACGTATCCTTAAACATTCAAACGGACTATAAAACTCCAAATCGACTTTGGTTCAAGGGTACATCTCTGAACTCCTCTGACACTTATCGTTATAATCCTTCAACGACGTCAGAGAGGTGATGAGTCCCGACGGCCATATATTAAATGGATCACCATGTTAAGTTGATCTTAGTCTCAAATCAGACTAACGTATCCTTAACGAACGTTTAAGTTGATCTTAGCCGCAACGCGACTAATGCATCCTTAAACTAAAAACACTAAACCCAAATCTAAGTAAATACGGATTTGGACTAATCCACGTCCTACGGGCGACGGCATTACTTAGTCTCCGTATACAATCCACGGGCAACCACAAACAAAACAAACACACACGACACGAAGTGAAATTCTGGAGAAGGAGAAAGTTGTTACCGCGATGCGGTAGCGTAATTAACTGCAGGGGCTTGCGCCTGCAGGGAAGAGCGTCTCCATAATCAAAACCCCCTCAAGCGAGGGGGAATCTGACGAAGTCTGCTATATCGGCCGCATCCGTCTAAACCTCCGATACACGGCGCCATAAATCAACTTGGCATCTTCGGAGAGGTAGACGGATAAAACCAAATAGCATCTGCCCCGAATCTCAGCGTCAGGACATCGCAGTCTTGTGCGCCGCCTTTCGGAGGGGGACAAGCTATACTTATAGCATAAGGTTTTCGTCAGAGATCGGGTGTGGACTATGACGAAACTTTTTCTCCAGTGTCTATGCTTAAATCTATTCGGATCCTACTTACCGTTGTTGTCTTCCATGACTATGAAATTTGGCAGATGGGCGTTAAAACCGCTTTTCTAAATGGTGATTTAGAAGAATACGTTTATATGGATCAACTAGAGAGATTCGTAGACAGTGGGAGCAGCGGAAAGGTGTGTAAGTTGCTTAAATCTATTTATGAATTAATGCAAGTATCACGGAATTGGAACATCTGCTTTGATAAGAAAGTCAAAGAGTTTGACTTTATCAAAAACCTAAATGAACCTTGTATTTAAAAAAAGATTGTAAGGAGTGCTGTCATATTCCTCGTATTATATGTGGATGACATTCTCCTGATAGGAAATGACATTCAGATATTACAATACGTCAAACTATTCTTATCACAAAAGTTCTCCATGAAAGACCTAGGGGATACTTCCTACATTCTGGGAATTAAGATCTATAGGGATGGATCTAAAAGGATCTTAGGATCGTCCCGGTCCAGATACATTGACACCATACATAAAAGATTTAGTATGGAAGATTCCAAACGCAGTAATTTACCCGCTTTTCATGGAATCACCCTCTCTAAAGATTTGTCACCAAAGACTAATGAAGAGAGGGATGGCATGAATGTTATACCATACGCTTTGGCGGCAGGGTCTATCATATATGCGATATTGTGTACTAGACCAGATGTAGCTTACGCACTTAGTGTGGGAAGTATGTATCAATCGAGCCAGGGTAGAAACATTGGATAACTATGAAGAACATTCTTAAGTACCTGCAAAAGACTAAAGAAATGTTCTTGGTGTATGGTAACACCTACCTCCAGATGAAGGGCTTTACCAATTCAAACTTCCAAAGTGATATAGATGACAACAAATCTGTCTCGGGTTATATGTTTACCCCCAACGGAGGGCCGGTATGTTGGAAGAATCCCAAATAGGATACCGTCGCAGAATCGACAATAGAGACCGAGTACATCACCGCCAATGATGCTGCCAAAGAAGCAGTCTGGATACGGAAGTTCATCTCAGAGCTTGGAGTGGTTCCAACCATTGTTGATCCAATACTCATGTATTGTGATAACAATGGTGCTATAGCGTTAGCGAAGGAACTGCGGTCCCATTAGTGATCCATACACATCTTGAGACGGCATCACCTGATCTGGGAGATAGTTCATCGCCGTGAGATCGAGGTTCGGAGAGTAGAAATGAAGGAAAACACGGCGGATCCATTCACCAAGGCCATTCCTCAAGCACAATTCGAGCGATTATTTGAGATGTTGGGTATGTGATATGCCAATAATTGGCCTTAGTGCAAGTGAGAGATTGTTAGATATGTATGCCCTAGAGGCAATTATTGTAATTGATTCTTGGACATATATATGTACAGAACATTCTTGCTCGATATGATAGTATGATATCTGGTTTGTTTTTATCTTTCATGCGTATATGCTTTACATGTTATTACGTCTCACTAATACATGTTGATAAAGCCCATAAGATCTTTACTTGACTACCAGGATTATGATGCGATCATACTAGTGGGGCATAGGCAGTCCATACCCACATCCTTAAATGTTCCTAGTCGTGGGAGTATCGAGACTAGGCATCGATACTCCTGAGTGGACTAGTGTATGCGTTTCTTGATCTCGACCGGGGTGATAGTTGGTCCCATAACCATTGGTGTTTGATACTAAAAATTGTATATATGTGCTCATTGGAGAATGAGTGCACCGAACAGACTTGTAGAGAACTCTTAAATGGTATTATACCTAATGCCATATAGCAGTTCTTCTCCTCAACCGACGGAATTCTTCTACCGATGACAGGAGTACAAGATAGTCTTATGACCTGAGATCATCACAGTATCTTGTGGTTTCCACTGTACTTTGATTACTACCCAACCACGGCTTTAAAAAGCCGTGCATACAGATTTTAGTTGGGTACAGTCCCAAAACACATGGAGGCAGTGAGCGGTCGAGATATGATTCGTCTCTCTCGGTATAAGGAGTTGATGTCGCGCTGTGCTTGATTGCTATAACCATAAGTTCTTGGCCATGGCAGTTGAGATAAACTGATAAGGGTTATCAGTTGCATCTCTGATAGTTATGAGTTTGACATCGGCATGACTTATTGGGTTATTAGGAATCTAACAGGATCCACCCCAGACTTGGTATGCGATGCTCTCTGACGAAGAGCCCGGACTATACAATGATTGTCATTGATAGGCTTTGTAGGGTACGGATGAGCTTGTTTGTCAATCTTTCTTTTAATAGATAACTGGGCAGCAGTTACGTACAGCTAGTGCCGCTGACATGCTTATGTGTTATGGATTTGATCTATTAACTCATCGCCGGCGTATTGTCGAGTTTTTAAAGTCCCACACAGAGGGTTTCCCGGCTCAGGCGAAACGATATAGAGTGCTTACATGGATATGTGCGGCAGTTTGGATAAACACGTGTATTTGATACACGTACATTAATCGGACGTTTGAAAATACAAGCCTTAATAATATATGAGGTTAATAGAGGAAAGGTGCCATGGAGGGAATTTCCTCCTATGGTATCGAAAAAATGCACCCTCTATGATTTTTTTCGACGATCGGCATATATCACCTCCATCTTTATCATCTAACATGTGGATACACCAAATTTCATGTGATTATACCGTTATTTTACCATTGGTTTAGTTGGTGCAAAATTAATGGTTTGCCGACAATAGAACTTTTTACATTGCTAATTCAATGGTGAAAAGTTGGTGGAATCATATGAAATTTGGTGTATGCACATCTTAGATGATAACGATGATGATGATGGATGTCGATCGTGGGAAAAAATGTTGGAGGTTGTATTTTTTTGACGCCATAGGAGGAATTCCCCTCCTATGGCGTCTTTCCTCCATTATTCTCATAATATATATGTATATATGATATACATGTACTAGTATTTTGTTTCTTTCTCTCTCTTTTTCAAGGTATTTATATTTGATGAATACATGTATTTGCATATGGTTAAAATACATAAAAATACCCTTTTTGTTTTCTTTTGTAGATCCATACAAAGGGGGAGTGGGCATATGGGCCCCACTTGGATGGGTCATTCCCCCCTCCACGTATATGGCAGAGAGAGAGAGAGAGAGAGAGAGAGAGAGAGAGAGAACTCACTCTTTTCTTCATTCTTTTCTCTCTCTCTCTTCCATATATGTGGAGTGGGAATGAACCATCCAAGTGGGGCCCACATGTCCGCTCCCCCTTCACATGGCTCTACAAAATAAAACAAAAAGCGTATTTGTATGTATATTAATCATATGCATATACATGTATTCATCAAATATAAATACCTTGAGAGAGAGAGATACAAAATACTAGTATATGTATATCATATATACATATATATTATTAAATTAACAATTGGATTAATAATCCAGTTTTATAATAAACCTGTTAGTATTTTCAAACGTCCGATTATTGTACATGTATCAAATACACTTATTTAACCGAACTACCGCGCGTATCAACATAAGCATTCCACATCGTTTCGCCTGAGCCGGAAAACCCTCTGTGTGGGACTCTAAACACTCAACAATACGCTGACAGCGAGTTAATGGATCAAACCCATAAGTACGTCAGTGGCACTAGCTGTACGTAATGGCTGCCTAGGTATCTGTCGAAAGAAAGGTCGACAAACAAGCTCATCCATACCCTACAGAGCCTATCAGTGACAATCACCGTACAGTCCGGTCTCTTTGTCAGAAAGTGTTACATACCAAGTCTGGGGGTGGATTCTGTTAGACCCCCAATAACTGAATAAGTCATGTCGATGTCAAACTCATAACTATTAGAGATATAACTGATATCACTTATCAATTTATCTCAACCGCCCTGACCAGAGACTTATGGTTATAGTCAATCAGGAACAACATAATATCAACTCCCTATACCGGGAGAGACGAATCCTATCTCGACCACTCACTGCTTCCATGTGCTTTGAGCCTGCACCCAACTAAAACCTATATGCATGGCACTATAAAGTCATGGTTGAGTAGTAATCAAAGTACAATAGGAACACACATAAGATACTGTGACGATCTCAGGTCAGAAGATTACCCTATACTCCTGTCACCAGAGAACTGCTATCTGACATTAGATATAATACCATCTAGGAATTCTCTGCGAGTACGTTCGGTTTACTCATTCTCCAATGAGCACCTGTATACAATCTTTGGTGTCAAACACTAATGGCTATGGGACCAATCATCGCCCCGGTTGGGGTCAAGAAACATATACAGTAGTCTACTCTGGAGTACTGGTGCCTAGTCTCAATACTCCCACGACTAGAAACATTTAAGGATGTGTTTATGGACTACCCAGGCCCTACTAGTTTGATCGCATCATAATTCTCGTAGTCAAGCAAAGATCATATGGGCTTTATTAACATGTATTAATAATACATAATAACAAGTAAAATATATACGCATGAAATATAAAGACAAACCAAATAGCATACTATCATATCGAGTAACAATGTTATGTACATATATATATATATGTGTGTGTGTGTGTGTGTATGTGTGTCCAGGAATTAATTACAATAATTGCCTTTAGGGCATACATATCTAAAATTTATTCCGTCGGCTGTTAAAATGGAACACTCTCCGATGCACGCAGCTTTCTTCTGTTACCCGAACTCTTAAATCAAAACATTGAAAAACAACTTAAATGATGCACTTGAATAAGCAACATGATATGAAATGAGTGCATATCGTGACTGGCATGCCAAGTCAAGTATACATGACATGAATGTTGGTTCTAGTACCCTCACCACTAACCTACGGCCAATGCAGAATTCAAAAACAAAAATTTTCATGGCACTGGAAACTAAAACTCAAGAATCAAACCAAACACCTAAACTAGAACCATAACAAGATAGAAATCACAACCTTTGTAGCGTCTTCATTTGCTCCAATTGGGTTGGACTCTAGCATGCTCACAAGAGCTCTGGGTCGCGTTTGCAAGCTGGTTTTCCTTTGCCGAAGATGATCCACCCGAGAGAATCGATCCAAGCTTCAGTTTCACCTAGTAAAGTAACCGACGCTCCAAGCTCGTTAGGAATGGAGAGTGGGGATGCATGAATTTTCCACTATCTTTTTCTTTCAAATCCAAGCTCAAGAGAGCATCTAAAGAAGATGGAGGACGAGGTGAGGAAAGATAGCCATGAGCAAGTCAAGAAAAATGAGAGAATAAATGAAGAAGAGAAAAGAGTGGAATGGCTTCTTTATTTTTACAACCATGCAAAATAAAAAATCATAACCAATTTGTGAATAAACAAATGAAACCCATTCCTCTCTACATGTCTTCAACCATGCTCAATACCACCTCACCCTCCACCTCATTTTATGAATATTCATAAATGAATACTTAAATGAGGTGTCCATCTTCTAGAACAAATTTCGTATAAATACGGAATACAAGCAGTACGTATCAAAATACATATACACGTATTCGTATAAAAATACGAATAGCCAAGAGAGAAAATGAATAGTAAACAATAATACTAGAATACATAAAAATATATATATAAATTATTAAATCAAAACCTGATTTAATAATCCGGCTTAATCCTAAGCCGCTAGTATTATCAACCGTCTGATTAAAGTCCATGTAGCCTGTACACATATTTAATCGGACACCTGTATGTACCAACACATGTCATCTATATTATATCGCCTGAACCGGGAAAACCCTTTGTGTGGGATTTTAAAGACTCGTCAATACGCTGGCAGTGAGTTTAACCACAAGCACGTCGGCGGCACTAGCTGTATATAACAGCTACCCAGGTATTGAGCGAAAGGAAGGCTGCTGAGAAAACTCATCCATACCCCTACTGAGCCTGTCTGTGACAATCTCCGTACAATTCGGTCTGTTCGTCTAAGAGCATCGCATATCGGGTCTAGGGGGTGGATAAAGTTAGACCCATAATAACGCAGAATTTCATGTCGGTGTGAAGCCCATCACCCACTGAAAAACTACTGATCCAAATCAGTAATTCTCGTCCACCTTGGCCAAGAATTTCTAGTGATGGCCATCCATGCACAGTGCGACATCTACCCCTAATACTGGGAGAGACGAATCTCCGACGATCCGCTCACTGCCTCCATGTGGCTCGGGACTGTACCCAACAAAAACCTGTTTGTATACTTCTTTGAACCGTGGTAGGATAGTAATAAAAGCACAGTGGGAACTCATATGAGACAAATGACGATCTCAGATCGACAAGACTAACATGTACTCATGTCACCTGAGAACTGCTATCCGACAATAGGTATAATACTATTTAGCATGTTCCCGGCGAGTCCGTCCAGTGTAACTCATAACCCAATAAGCACCTGTATACTATCTTAGGCGACTAACTGACACTAATGGCTTATGAGACCGGCCACTGCCCTTCGTCGGGGTCTTGAAAAATATACACTAGTCTTTTCCGGAGTATCGATGCCCAGTCTCGATACTCTCTCGACTAGGGACATTTAAGGATGTGCTTATAGACCGCACAGCTCCCACGTATATGATCGCCATCATAATACTGGTAGTCAAGAAAGAATCATATGGGCTTTATCAACATGTAACGGTGATATGTAATACCACATAATACATGTACACGATGATAGAGATAAACCTGATTTCAAACTATCATCTTAAGTAAGACTATTCTACCCATATAGGTCCTCCCTGAATCATCATAATCGCTTGCCTGCGATTATAATAATTGCCTTGAGGGCACTATACCTACAATGAAATGATTGGTACCATGACTACAGGAATTTAATAATATACCGATTCATGCTTAGTATATCGAATGCACTAAAATAAACTTTTTTAACCTATTACCTGTCTCACTGCCACATATACACCCTGACACCTATTATGTTCATAGGACCTACTTCTTTATATACTTTATTACTGTTTATCTTAGTAAACTTATCCGAGCGCCAGCTCGCTGATGGATATTTCAGTCTAATTGAAATGTCCATTAGCGATGGCTTTTGTAGAAGATGAAGCGAACCTTCGGCCGAGGACTAAAGCCAAAATGGAACGTGATCCAACTCAACCTTAGTTCGATTTGAGTTTGTTGGCTAGTATGGGATGTTGTGATGTAACTAATCTTATCTTTTTGGTATTGTAAGACTTATATCACCTTTTGATGTATATATCGTATGTGTGTTTTGTTGCTGGCATATGAGACATGGTGTATTTCTTGATGAAATTACTACTGTGTGATAGACGCTTAGCGCGTCTATATCGGGAATGAATGCTTCTCGTTATAGATAAATCGCGGGCCACGTTACGTTCTCGATATTTTTTTATTTATTTTGGAGAAGCGGGGCGTGACAGGTTTTGTTGGTGGCCTATGCAGGTCATCGAACTCTGTGTGGGCCTCGAACTTCATACAGGTCCTGATGTAGCAATATTGTACAGAATTAGGATAATATCTAACACTAGACTAGAACATCGAGACCAATACTTGTATTCATGCCAGATACCCAAATATCGAGGCAATGGGTATGTGTCAGTATACACTACCTAGGGGATATTTGACCCCGAACCTGATACGAGATTTGATATTCTAGGATGTTAGATAGTATATTATTTTATATAATGTGTTGTATAGTTCCGTACCGATACTTTTGTTTCCTATCTCTCTCGCTTCATATCTCGACCTTTTGTATTGTGGGAGGATGATTTCGGCGAAGACAAATCAAGAGGGGCTGACGAGGACGACTAAAGATCAGACTTGATATATGATCCAGTCTTGAATATTACATTATGACTCTGAAAATATACTTGTTCAATTCTGATATATATACCTTTTTAATCATCAATTTAACCATACTCTTGTAGCAAATTGTTTGTTCTTCGGAATTTCAAAAATTTATCTTCTGTCGTTCGCTATTTCTTTTTGAAACTTAATTCTTTGAATTTATATTAATCCTTTCTCTATCTTTTTGAAGATCATGGGGGGACGTAATAGACCGAGGAACAGGAACCCTCCTGCCGTAGAACCTATGACCTATGGAGGCAATTATGCATAGGCTACTAGAAACTCAACAATGTCAAGCAGAGATGTTGCACAAGGATTTAACCTTGCTAATTCAGGACTACCAGGAGTGAAGAAATTTTGAGAATTGCACCCAAGATCTTCTCGGGAAAGGAAAGTCCACGCGAAGCAGAAGAATGGATGCGAAGTACTGAAGACAATCTTGGAGTCGCTCGGATTCCAATAGAAGAATGGGTAAAGATAGCTAAACTTCAACTAATCGTTAACGCACGAATTTGGTGGCAGGTGAAAGAAAGCAAACTGGTTAAGCCCATTCCATGGGGACTTTTTAAGGAAAATTTTAATGCTAAGTTTTTCCCACAAGTCGTTCACTTGGAATTCGAATAGAGATTTGTCCATCTTTAGCAAGGTTCCATGTGGGAAAAGACCGTATATGAATACAATGCAGAGTTCTGCATGCTAAATCGTTTTGTAGCCTACATGGTATCTACACTCGAGATTCGTGCACGACGCTTTCAGCAAGGATTGGATCCTGAAACTCAGATCATGTTATCGACAAGGGAGATGAACACTTAGAAGGATGTTTTGGCCGTAGTTCGACGCTATGAGGACGCAACGAAAACAAAGAAGAAACTCCAGTCTTTAGAGATCAAACGTTCTGTTTAGCAAGCTTTGGGAGAAGTTTCCACCAGACCAGAATATGTCACTTAATTCAATAGGCAAAAAAAGCCATGTGATTTCTATAATCCCTACCCGGTCATTTGCAACTACTGCAATATGTTGACCTATGAGTCTCATTCTCTTTAATTTTGATTATTTTACAAAACCATACATCAAAGATATTATATGTTACTAATCATGCTAGATAAGATAAAGTGCTGCAATAATGGAATTACTCAAGTAAGAGAACAATCAACACTTCAACTGGCATCATAACAGTGATATCGAGCGACTCTAAAGACCAAATTGCAAGTTCAAAGGAAATATCGAAGAATTCACACATCAGCGTATTCAAGACTTTTCTATTTTCTTTGAGTTTAGAGTTGAGTCGATCTCAATGGTTAGAATCTCCATTCTAATCGTTCCATACTAGATACATCTTTTCTAAAAGAGATATCTAAACTTTTTATTAGATTTTAAAAAACGAACTAAATTCCTTCTAAAATATTTTTGACATTCTAAAAGACATCTATGTCTGAAATATGAGACAGGGACATCCCTATGGACCTCCATAGCAGTTATAATTTTTTTTTCAAATTCTATTTTCGGTTTGAATTTCAAACCGTAACGGCTATTAACTACCATTAACGGTCCTAAAATTTTTGGACAGTTATTTTAACTGTCCCAACCGTCCCTCATTGATTTTTTTATATAAAGGACCCATTTTCTAAAGAGTTTTCACTCAGGAATTCATGATTTTAGTATTTTTACTATTTTGATTTTTCGTGAAAACTCTGTCTTCCTCGTTCTTAAACTTTTACTACTCTTTTAGAGAAAATAGATATTTCAGGGCTTTAGATTTTTCTAGTTATTAGAAATGAAAGATCTCTAATTGTCGAAAAAGTTTCTGTTTTAAACTTTTTTTAATCGTTTTGAAAACTTCTTCAATCATTCTTAAATTTTTGACAATCTTTTTAAAGAAGAGATCTTTCAGGGCCTTAAAAGTTTGTAGTCTTTAGAAAAAAAAGATCTCTAATTTTCAAAGATGTTCTGTTTTTAAGTTTTTCTTAATCTTTTGAAAACTTTTTTGAATCGTTCTTAAACGTTTTTAATCTCAAAAAACAGAATCCATTATCTCGTTGATTTGAAACTTGATTTATCCTTTGAGATCATTAGGATTGTAAAGTTGGTATTGTAAAGATTTGACAAAAAAATTGTTTGTAAGAGCTTGTGAAGAAAGGCCTAAAATCTTCACATTGTAAGGGTTTCGGACTTGAGCTTTAAGAAAAAGTCTAGATGTTCACCACCAGCATGTGTAAAACGTTTCGGACTTGAGCCTTTAGAAAAAAATCTAGGTGTTTACCACCTACAAGTGTAAAGGTTCTAACATCTAAGCCTGGTAAAAGATCTGGTTTTCTTCATCCGTAAGAAGTCACCGGATAGTGAAGTAGAATCCTGAACAAGAGCTTTCAGGAAGGGATTAGCCATGGGGTTGGTGAACTTCGATAACAATTCTCTATGTCATTTACTTTCTGTGCATTTTGTTTGTGAAATTGTTCTCTTTTATACTCTAATTTTATTCTAGTGCAAAATTTCTTAATTCCGGACAATTGCGCTGAGTTTGCCATAAAGCCTTATTCATCCCCCTTAAAGATTGTTTTCATAATAAGCCGGGGCATCTCAAAAGGAACTGCTGTATGTTTAATATTTTCTATTTAATATGTGGGTCTTCGAAGCATAAGGTAAGAGGTTGTCCTCGACATGAACCTAGAACCACTCCAACATCTGGACCGGTTATCCTTGGAGCGATGCAACAAGGACCGCCTATATTTACACAAAGGCAGGCACAACCGTTGCCCTCTAGTAACAGCCCGCTTCCCAAATACAGGGCAAAAACGCTATAAGGCCCGCGGCGTATTTATACTGATAAGCACAACTTATCGGAATAAATATGCTAAGCGTCTGGAAACAGATAATAATAAAAAGAATTGAAATCACACCAACATCCATACTTATTACAAAACAAGTTCAAATACTTGTTAAAATTTCGACATGCTCCAAATTGCAATAAATAAAAGAGCTGAATATAAAAGCCTTTACAGTCGGCTATGAAACTAGAAATTCGCATGGCTAGCAAAGTCTTGTATGTCCTCCCTGGTGGGTTCCAGCTCAAATGTCGCTTCATCGGTGCTACCTATGTCTCCTGACGGATATTTCAAAGAAAGAACAAAAAGAGAGAAAAATTCCCGTAAGCGAACTAACGCTCAGTAAGCCCCATATTTATATGTATAAACAATAAGATGCGAATAACAAAGGGAACATGATAATGAGCTTAAAACAAGCTTACCAGTAAGCAGTATAACATGTAACAATATGGTGTGAAGCATATAATGAGTTTTGCTAAGTTAACGTAGAGTTTAGGTACAGGATGTCTGAATTGCATCGAAAGTATTCCATTTGCCTCATGGAACAACGGATTCACGGATTCATGTGTTAGTACTGTACTGTTCCGACTCAGTACCACAGCAACACGGGTTCATGAATTCATGTGTTAGTAAGGGGAATTTCGAAGCAATCATACATCCTATTCCCAAACTACCCTAAATACCCCATCATTAACTAGCATGCAAAAACAACTTTCACCATTATAATGGAGTCAAGAGATACATGTATTTATTGCAAGTGCTTGCCAAGTTCATGGATTTACGGGTTCATGATAAACAAGGATTCATGGTATTCGAGTCGGAAGACCATTGTGCACGTAATAATGAACATGACATGGATACAAATGTAAAAGTTAGGGTTTTCAAACCCCCAAAATACTCATACTTTCAACTGCAGAAAGAACAAGTTGCGCTGCTACTATGATGTCACTACTGTCATGTAATTATTGGTCACTGAGTTACGATCATAACGCATCTGATTTTGCCTCAATCTGATTTCGGATGAGAGAGAGAGAGAGAGAGAGAGAGAGAGAGAGATCGGTTTCGACGTCAATGTGAAAATCTATCTAGAATGTTTTTCAGTAAACACTTTCGACTTGGTGTGCAGTTTTAAGGCATTTTGGTGCAGAATTAGCAAAAAATTAACATATAGAAACATGTGTGCTTTTGAATTACAGTTAGAACGCATCAATTCTGACTTCCAGAGAGGGAGTTAAGGCGTTTACGGTGACGGTGCTCAGTTCTATCCAGATTTGGTTTTGAGAAAACAGTCATGACTTCACGTGCGATTTTAAGGTTTTTCGGTTCAGATTTAGGAAAACTTGACTTAAATAAAAATGTGTGTCTATGCGTTACCGTTACAATGCAACAAATAACGTGCAAATCCGCCTACTATAGCAGGAGACATAGCCATTTTATTACGACTGCGCGGAATTTCCTATGTTCAGTCCAGATTTACAGCGACGACTTCTAGAGACTGTTAGATACATTTCAGTTGGGTTTTAGGTGAGAAGATATATGAGAGAGTTGCAAGGCTCTATGTTGTGATGAATTTACATCTGGGGTTTGCCCTGTTTGAGTTTCAGAAAAGAGAGTTGGCCAAAAACCGTAACGCTGCGCTGGTTTGGCCAGCAGCAGTCCAGATTAAAGTTTCCATTTTTAAAGTGCCAAAAACATATTTTGCATCGACTTTTAGAGTAAAATTTAAATACAGATATTAGCATCTCCCCTAGTTCTTATTTCTCAAGCAAAATTTTATTAAAAACATATTGCGGTGCTAGGTTTTACGTCTACTCGAAATTAGGGTAAAAGCGGTGAAAACTATGTGATGGTAACTACAACTTTGCATATGCCATATGTATTCATTCAAGTCATGCATTATAAGATTCGAACAGAGAATCCGGTGCACCCGTGACCTGAGATGCACCAAAAAATTATTGCTAACATGATCAAAGCTAAAACATATAACCATTCAAGAGTAAGCAAAATGGTGTACACAAGTTATCTAGTTTGATGTCACTTAAGTACCATAAACTTTGTATGTTAAATTCTAGAATTATGGGTTAGGCTTGAATAGGGCTAGGTAGAGTTCATCATAGAAGTTTCAGGATGAGAAGAGAGAGCAAAGGGATTTACAGTTCCCACTCATACTAATACGAGTGAAAAGGAGATGAAGAAGTCTCGGTTTGAAGAACCGAGACAACCGAAAAGAAGAGGGAGTTGTGCTTGAAGTTCTGGCGTGTCTTTGGTGATTTTTGGAGCAGCAGAGAGGGGTGATGGAGCTCGTGCAACAGAGTTCTCAAGTGAAGAAAGTGGGGGGGAATAACTTGGACTTAGGAAAATATGAAGTGAAGAGAAAAAGAAGAATGGAGTAATATAATAGTATGTACACTTTTGAATTTTAAAATTCAAGAGCCCCCATAATCTCCCCAAAATCTTATAGCATGCAAAAAAATTGACTTGGCCTTAAAGACCAAGTCAAAGCCAAAAAAATTAAAAAAGAATAAAAAGAAATATGCTACTGGAATTTGAATTTATGATATGTAAGTTGGAATTCTTGTATTGAAACCAACTAAGCACAAGAAACATCTTATTTCAAAATAGCATGGAAAAATAGTTAAACTAATAATAGAAACAAAGAGGGAATCAATTGAACTACTATAAAAAATAAACGAAGGTACAAGTAAGGGGGTACAAAAGGACAAAGTCGTTATAAACTACCCTCCTTAACAAAAAAATCGTCCTCGAAATTTCTAGAAGGTAACTGTCACGAGACAAAACAGGTGTGGGTATCGGCTACACATATCATCTTCTCTTTCCCTCGTCGACTCTCCCGGGGAATCCTTTCTCCACATTATGTGAACCAGCTGAACGACCTTGTTTCGTAAGGTCTTCTCTTTCCAATCCATGATCTTGACCGGCTGCTGCTTAAGAATCAGATCATCACAGACAGTTAGCTTCGAGTGTTCGAGCATATGACTGGGGTCATTCACATACCGGCATAGCTGAGATATGTGGAAGACTTCATGCACGCCTTCCAAGGACGGTGGCAAGGTTAAGCGATAGGTCGCTTCTCCCACTCTCTCCAAGACATCGAATGGTTCGATATATCTGGGACTGAGCTTCTTAAGCCTCCCGAAACGGATCACTCCATGGTTAGAGGAAATCATCATAAACACGTGATCTCCTAGTTGAAACTCCAACTATCGACACCTTGTGTTAGACCAATGCTTCTTCCTATCCTGGGTTATGAGCAGTCGCTCGTGGATCATGCGCACAATCTCAACTATCGCCACGATCATCTCCGGCCCCAGCAGTTCTCTTTCTCCCATGTCGTCCCAGCTTAAAGAAAAACGACATCGCCGACCATAAAGTGCTGCGAATGGAGCAATCCCAATAATAGCCCGATAACTGTTGTTATAGGCAAACTCCACGAGATGCAGGTGGTCCTCCTATGATCCTCTGAAGTCGGGCATGCAAGCTTGAAGCATGTCCTCTAGGATCTGGATAGTTTGCTCGGACTAACCGTCTGTTTGCGGATGATAGGCTACGCTGAAACTGAGCTTCATCCCCAAACTGTCCTGCAGACTCTGTCAAAACTGAGATCATAATCTGGTATCTCGATCGGATACGATGCTGAATGGAACTCCATGCAATCTCACAACTTCCTCCATATATCTCCGTGCCAAACTCTCAATGGACCATCCTAAACGAAAAGGGATGAAATGTGCTGACTTAGTCAGTCGATCAACAATCACCAAAATGGCATCATTGCCCTTCATACTACGGGAAAGTGCAGTCACGAAATCCATAATAATATGCTGCCACTTCCACTAAGGAATAGGTAACGGCTGGAGTTGCCCAGCTGATCTCTAATGCTCAGCCTTCACCAGCTGACATACTAAGCACCTGGAAACGCTTCGAGCAACCTCACGCTTCATACTATTCCACAAGTAATTCTGTTGTAAATCCTTGTACATGTTCGTGCCACCTAGATGTACCGAATAAGGGGAGCTGTAAGCCTCCTTCATATTCTTTTGCTTAACTGGACCTGAAGGCACACACAAATGACTCCTAAAACACAAGGACCCATCTTCATGTACGAAGAAATCCGTTCGGCAGCTAGCTTCAACATGTTCTTTGATCCTCTGCAACTTAGCATCGCTTGCCTAGGCTGCCTTAATCTGCTCCACAAGCGTGGACTGGATCTGCAGATTCATCAAGGACGTGATGACTCTAGGTAAAGTAACTTTGATCTGCATCACATGTCTCTCCTATTGTAACTTCCACTGCGAAGTGAGCATCATTGCTAATGGTTGTCGGCTTAGGGCATCATGAACTAAATTTACCTTTCCTGGCTGATACTGCAGGTTGATGTCATAATCTGCCATGAGCTCTAACTTATCGCCTCTGCCGTATATTGAGCTACTATGTGTGAGAATACATACTTCAGACTCTTATGGTCGGTGTAGATATCCACTCCCTCCTTAAGTAGGTAGTGTCGCCAAATCATCAAAGCAAAGATCACTATTGCTAGCTCTTGATCATGCGTGGGGCAATTACACCCGTGTGTCTTCAATTGTCTTGACGTGAACGCCGCGACTTGCTATGCTGATGCAACACGCATCCTAACCCCTTTCCCGAAGTACCACAATGAACATAAAAGCCTCAAGATCGATCTAAAATGGTGAGAATGGGAGTCGATGTCAACCTTGACTTCAATTCCTCAAAGGCTAGTGTATAGGCTTCTGATCACATAAAAGCTTCGTCCTTCCAGTTAAGTTTGGTTAATGATTCTGCAATCTTCGAGAAGCCCTTGATAAAATGGAGGTAATACCCTAGTAAGCCTAAGAAGATTCCGATGTCATTGATCGTCTTTGGAACCGGCCAATAGCTAATTGCGAAAACCTTAGCAAGGTCTACCGAGATACCCTCACCAAAAACGATATGCCCCAGAAATCCCACTCGGTCAAGCCAGAATTCGCACTTACTGTATTTAGCGTACAACTTATGCTGACATAGATTTTCTAGCACAGTACGCAGAAGAACAACATGCTTAGCTCGAGTCTTAGAATATAATAAAATGTCGTCAATGAAGATCATCAGATTCATAAAGATTGCAGGGGCATTGGACACGCCGAAAGGCAAGACCAAATATTCATAGTGCTCGTACATGGTCCTGAAAGCGGTCTTGTGAACATCCGACGCTCTGACCTTAACCTGATGATAATTGGAGCGCAGATCCAACTTGGAGAAGACAGATAAACCACTTAATTGGTTGAAGAGATCATCGATGCGTGGAAGAGGATACTTGTTCTTGATGGTGACCTCATTTATCGCTCTATAGTCGACATACATTCTGTGTGTCCCATCCTTCTTCTTCGCTAAGAGCATAGGGGATCTTCATGATGACACACTGGGTCTGATTCAACCCTTCTGTAGAAGATCTTCTATCTGAGTTCGGAGTTCCTCTAAAACTATGGGTGCTACTCGGTAAGGGGCCTTAGAAACGGGTTGTGCACCGGGTTTTAAGTCAATTGTAAAATCTAGTTCTTGATCAAGAGGCAAACCTGTTATATCATCCGGAAAGACATCCTCGAAATCTCTAACTATCTCGGGCTTATCCTTGCTGACTTGCAATGAAGAACTCAAAGCTGACTTTGGTTTAGCTCGGAAGATTGGAGGTTCCAGAGTCCTACTGCTGGTTTAGAAGTAGAACACTGGGTGATTGGGCATCTCAAAAACTACCCTCTTTTGAAGGCTGTCAAGGGTAGCGTAAAATGTACCCAACTGTAGCCACCAACTTGTAATAGGGGAAGACGAGGAAGCCACAAATGAGGCGAAGTCCAGGTTAGCTAACCGAAGTCGCCAACCGCATCTAAACGCGGGAAAGAGAGAGAAGAGGGGAGGAAAACAATGGAGTGGGGGTGAAAACCAGAGGAAAGGGGGATAAGGAATCACAGTTTCTCGATGGAAACCCGATGAGAGTTAGCTACCTAAGAGGATACCCAATTGGGCACGATTCGGCTTCGCTTTAAAGAGTTTTTTTGAAAGTTTGGTGTTGAAATACACCCACACAACGTAAATATGCATGTATGGAGCTATAGGAGGCACAAAAGTAGTGGAAAAGATCAAGAAGAGGCGAAACCGACGCGGGAGAACCCTTACAGAAAGAGACTGGCTCTGTTTACAAAGCAGAGTATGTGGGCGTCTTATAAGAAGGCGCTTGGGTACCCCGAGGAGCTAAACTTCGATTTTTTTTGTTTTTGCTCGGTTCTTTATCAAAAAGAGGTTCATGATAGAGGGTTCTCGGATATAATCCTATCCTCTTTATTCTTCTTGTCCCAAATTCGTAAAAAAGATCGAAACGAGAGATCGATCAAAGAACTAAACCATTTTTCTTATCTTTTGAAATCTTTTTTTTTATTTTAGAGAGATCTCGATCTATGAAGAGAGTCCTGGGATGACTCCTCTTCTCTTTATCGAATAAACCTCGATCTCAAGTAAATAATAAAAATAAAAAAAGAAACATGAAGGGGAGAGCCCTTCCACTTATACAAATAAGGAAATGAGCTAGAAATCCATGAAAAATGAAGAAAACATGAAGAGAGGATCTTGGATCCTCTTTTTTTCAAAGTTGTTATTCGAAGGGTTGAAATTCAAGCTAGACAATCTAGAACCAGAGAAATAGATTCTTCACTCATAAATCCTAATCCTAAATAGGAAAAATCGGGGTTTTCTTTCTCTAGCTCATGTTTTTTGAGGTTTTCTTGATTTTTTTTTGTTGTGTTTTTAGGGGATTTCTAAGTTAATCTAAGGGTTATTTTTGTTGAGAAGTGATGGAGGCTTGAGTCTTGAAGAACTCAAGAGAAAAATTGAGAGAGTCAAGAAAAAGAGAGAGATCAAGAGAGCCCTTTTTCATGAGCATGATGATGGATTATTTATTAGTCTTAAATTTATACCGCAATTGCATGGTTTATCGTCGTAGCACTTATGGGTCGATCTACAGAGAGGATGTGAACTCTAATTAGATTTAACGAATAAAAAAAGAGAATTCTTTGGAATAAAATAATTAAACTAATTAAAAGTAATAATTAAAATCAAGTAATTAAATGATTTATAAAAGATAAATAAGGAAAACCAAGGGTTTTAAATCCCCTAAATCAAGTCATGGTGAGATTAATTAAATTTTTCTTTTTTTCTTAATGTCTACCTTTAGGATGATTATCTATCAAAGATTAAAAGAAAAAAAAATACGTACATCGTAATAAACCATCAAAACATAGCAAGCATGAGTTATACGAACATCAAACATCATATTAATTATCAAAGAGGGAAATAATTACCCCAAAAATTAAGTACTAATTAATTAGGACTTAGTTTGATCTACCCTTCCACTAGAATCACCTTGATGGTAAATCAAAAGTTTATTAAGTTTTATCGGATAGACACATCTAACCCTAAATTAATTAGATCAACTCTAAACTATAAAAACCGTTCTTTTACTTCCCTTCTCTTAATGAGATCTCATGGTTGTCAATCATGAGTTAATTAAGTTTATCGGTGTTGTATTGATAAAAATAGATTATTATAATTAAGAGGGTTGTCATGAAGCATAATAAAGAAAAACTAAGCAATTAAGAACAATCATCAACCATTGATCTAGAGTCATCAAACCCTAGACGGAAGAATTACCTACTCATTGCATAAAGATAAAAACAAGGAATTTAAATAGACATAATGTCACGCCTCGCATCACAAAATACAAAAAAATTCGGGACATAACTCGGCCATCCATGTTACTTACGGTGAGAAACCATCATTCTATAGTCACATTAAGGCTGTCATGTAGTAATCAAGTGATACCATATATATAAATAACCATCTAACATATGTCCAATGCCATAATAAATAACAATAACAAGAATCAAGCTGGAATAGCGGAAACGTCAAATTAAACTGATCCAATAATGAAATAGAAAGGGGTACACAAGACTTTGTCCCTTACGGGATCAAAAAATAAAACTAGGGAACAAAGTTCAATGCTAGAATAAATTAAACGAATAAAAACTGGAATAATAGATTCGCCTCACTGCTCAGCTATCCCCTCAGAGTAGTCCTGATCCTGTGGTTCTAATGTCAAAGATCCGGGCCATGCAAAACCTAGACATTAGAACGTCGAATATAATGTCATAAAGATAATAACCGAAATGAATATGTTAATTACCATAACCCAATAATGACCAAGAACAACTCATGGCAAAAATAACATGTCAAAAACTCGTCGGGCAATATATCAGGTTTGAAATGGCTCACGAATGTATAAGCCGGCTCACAAGTCCTTCCAAGCAATCGTTTCCTCTCTGGATACAAGATACGGATCAATATAAACTTGACCCGGCTCGTAGGCTTCTAATATAAATATTTAAATAATCAGAATATTAATTAATCCAATCTATTCAACCAAATATCGTACGATCATCCTAAGGTGTTACATTATACCCAACTACAAAAGAATTTCGTCATCGAAATTCATGAACAACGAAAGAACAAAGACAAGGAAAAGAACAAGAACGAACAATCTCATATTCACAGAAAACAGGAAATGAACAATACAAGGAAAAGACAAAACAAGGAAACTCGTATTCGCGGGAACAAGTTTGGAAAAGGTACAAGCAAATCACGAGTTCAATAAAAAAATGTGGGAATCTTTGATGAATTTCATTTTCTCGCTCCCAAATAGACTCTTCATGCGAACGTCCTCCCCACAAGACTGGACTAACATGGTAACCTTGTTCTTTAGAACCTCAACTTTCGGCATACTCAAACGGCTCCCATATCTCAAAAATCCATCTTCATGAACTTACAAGTCTGTTCTAAGACTTGTGGGTTATCAACCCACCACACTTCCGCTGCGCTACTCTGATAATTTGAGGCAGGCCTGTTACGCCCCGCTTCCTAAAAGAATGGTAATGGCACGTGACAAGTCCGCAATGCATTTATTTCGAGAAGATCATTTCTCGAAACAAATACGCTAAGCGTAATGTAAGCAGTATAACAATGAAAAGAATAGACAAGTGAATAAAATCCAACCACTTTATATATTTACATTCCCAACTTTACAAGGTTTAAACTGATACATGATGTCTGAAATAAAAAAAATCATAAAAGCCTAGACATGTGGCTTACTTGAAAATGAAAGCTGGAAAGAAAACTAAAGATTGGCTTTTGCTGTGAACTGGTCGTAGTCCCCTGAAGTCGGTTCCACCTCCTCAGTCTCTAGATCATCTGACGAACATTCTAAAGAAATAAAAATGGGTGGAATGCCCGTCAGCGAATTTGCGCTCGGTAAGTCCCAAAAGAGATGTGTAATATATAAATTGAGCGCGGGATGACATGTAATATAATATAAATGAAAATCGTAATATATGAACAAATATGGTAATATATATGGCAACAACAAATATAATATGGTCGTGGAGTGTAGGTATAGTGAATATGAAGTGAATGTAAGTATCCTATAAAGGTCTCTAAAATGGTAAATTTAACTAACGTGAGTTCAAATGTGAATGCCAACCGAATCTTAAGAGTATTCTCGAACCCAAGGCTATCGTCCAGGGATAAGGAATCACGGGCCCAAAAGTAATCGGGACTTCAATTATTATTGAAGTATTCCAAACCCAACAGGCTATCGTTCAGGGGTTTGGAAACACGACCCTTATTAGTGAATTCATGATTTGTACCGTTTCAGCCCGGTACCACAGCAACATGATTTGTACCATTTCAGCCCGGTACCACAGCAACACGATTTGTATTAATGGGACTCATGAGATTCCATTGGATTCATACTGAAACCACCCCAACATCCCGTGTATATAAGTCTATGATTAATGTTAAGGATTTTGATCAAATTCATGAATACAAAAGGTAATGTATAATATCAAGTTTCAAGATTGAGTTCATGCAGTCATGTCAATTGCAAGAATTCGTGTTCATTGTATTCATGTTTTGAGTCAAGTTAGATCAAGCATGATAGTTTAGTACAAGTCATATCAGGTGGTCGTGTAAACATGTCAAGTATTCATGTGTTCAGTACTAAGTCATATAAGGTATCATGTACAGGGGTATATAGGTCATTTAGAACTTCATGGTATTTATATAAAATAAACCATTTAATTCTCGAGGGGTTTAATGTGAAATATTATATTTTAAAATCTCAAGAATGTTTTAATGAAAATATTATTTAGAAAGTCAAGGGTGTTTTGATAAAATTATACTTTTGATAAATTATGGTATTTTAGTGGAAAACCTAACTTTTAAAATTTTAGGGTATTTTAGTAAAATCTCATCTTTCTAGAATTAAGATATTTTATTGAAAACTCTAATTTAACACTTTGTTTTCCTTTAACTAATTAGAAATTATAGATAGTGATAACCCTAAATTAAGCTAACTTGTTATCTTTTCTTTTCTTTTCTTTTAATTTTTATAGAAATTCTTTATTTTGTTTTAAAAAAAAACGTATTTTCATTTCGAGACCGAATTCTCCGTGAGGAGTTATGCATCTCACTCCACTATCCCAAGGATGTGCGTAATCCGCACTATCCACAAACGGGTTCCCCTAACGACGGTTGTAGAGATGATTTCGTAAAGGAAAAGAAGGTAGGTTAATTTCAATTTCAAACTTCGAGGGTGTATATGAAAATATGACTTTTTGTGGTTTGAATCGGGATTCAGGAGCAAATTGAGAATAGCCCCCCTCAATAACTGCTCCAAAAACATTTTCAATAGTTGCAGACATGCAGGCATGCAGCAGTGCAAGCTGTAGTTAATTAGTTCACATTTATTTTTATTTGTATTTTTTTGAAAGTTGAGCCATGCTTTAGATAAAACCTAGCTCCATCCAATGAGGATAAAACAATTAAAATATTATCATATCTTATATGTTGTGATTTATATTTTTTAAGATTTCTATAGATTTTAATGATTTATTCCATAAATATAACATGAATGAGAACCTAATATCTGTCACCACTTTAAAAAGTATAACAACTATTTATAATGTATAATGATATGAAAATGTGCTTTGTGATTTAATATCTAAGAACATATCATAAATAATCCAATCAATGGATAAAATAATAATAACTGATGGAGGTCCTTTTCGGGTCTCCGTCAGATGTTGTCTTCCGTCGATCTCCCGGTGGATTTCGGAGGTGATCTCCCGTTGCGTGTGGGTCTCAATGGGTTTGAAGAGATTGGCGCCGAGTACCTGCAAAGAAGTCCCGGGGTGGTTTGGTACCACCGAGGACCCTCCGACGATCAAGTTAGTACTAGATCCGAGTAGAGTAACGGCTAGGTGGAATGAAAATGGCTTCCCTGACTCCTCTGTGATGGGGGTTTATATAGTGGAGGCAACACGCAGCAGCAGGCGCTAAGATCTCGCCGGCAGTTACGCTCCCGACGTCACGCCTGCGTAAAGAGCGGATCGCCCATTAATGGGGATCGCGATGGCGTGGAACGTGGGATGTTGCTGGCGGAGGATCTGCGCATGGCGAGATTCGCGGCGCGGCAGTTACGCCTGCGAGCGGTGGAGTTGGTCGGTCAGAGGGACCGAGGAAGATAGCTTCGGCTGAAGAGCTCGGAGGCGAGCAAGAGGGCCGAGGAGGCTTGGACCAGTGGCAGCCCGGGGCGAGCTGATAGGCCGAGGAGGACAGTCTCAAGCGGGCTCTGAGGAGAGCCATCTAGAGCTTGCGGGTCGGGTACAAGGATGGCTTGGTTGGCCCCTGTGGGCCCCTTCTTCTGAGTTCTGGGACACATCATCTGCCACGTGTTGTGACCTTAGAGGTAGACAATATCGAGCATCATCATTAGACCCCCACTCTTGTCCCGACCATCTAGATGGTCGGGTCAGGAGTGGACTGCCGGGCCGTCCGGGGTGAGCTCCCTCCTAAGGTTTCGTCGGGACAAGCCCCCGGGCTGTCAGCTGACTTTTCTGTCAGCGAATCAGGACGAGATCTCTGCATTTAAGGAAGGTGCACCGGTTCGTGCACCTTGCCACTGAAGCGATGGTCCACATGTCGAGCGTCGGTTGGCCGACGTGACGCATGCAGGCCTGCGGCGTCTGATGGGGTGCAGCCCAGTGCAGGAACGACACGTGGAGCGATCGGAGCCGCTGGACACGAGGAGGCATTTTGGCGGGTGATGACGGGCGCCGTTAGATGAGGTCTCTTGCAGCAATAAATAGGGGTAGGGCCCGTCCCTGGGCCCCTACTCCTTCATATTTCCTGCTTCTAAATCCCGGTTGCTCGGCGCTCGTCTCCTTTCTTCCGCTTTCGTTTCCCGAGGATTCCTTTTCTCAAGGTTATATGTCTTCCTTTATAGAGTCGGTAGATGTTGTAAGAGTAGGTTATAAGGACCCTTTAGTTGAGTCTGAGTCCTCCTGGGAAGCAGGGGTCGGATCCTCTCCCCGGGATCGTGCGGCGGGGGCAGCCCCCAGGGAGGAGGAGGCAGATACGGCCCCCGGCGCCCCGTGCTGGGTGAGGCATGAGGACGAGTCCGCCAATGCTCAGGTTACACGCTCCGACTGGCCAAGGAGGGAGAGAGGGCGGACCATGTACGGGGCAGGGAGATCGCCCTGTATTTGGAAGCTTTTTGGGGCGGAATGCGCCTGCCCTTTTTTCCCGAGGCCGTCGCAGCGCTGAACTTTTTCGGTTTGGCCCATGGCCAGTTATTGCCGAACTCGTGGAGGATCCTCCTCGGGTTCCTGATATGCCTGAATTTACAGGCGGTTCCCTTCAGCCTCTCCCTCCTTGATTCTTCTCTCGTCTTCAAAAATCACCCTGGTGGTCGAGCGGGCGACCCGAGGTGGGTCTATCTCTCTTTTAGAAAGCGGCCGGGGGGCGCCGCTGGGACAGGGGTCATGGCCCTGCCCTCTTCTATTCATGATTGGAAGAAGAAATTTTTCTTCGTTTCCCCTCCCGAGGGCGAGGACTGGCCCGTGCCTACAAAGTGGTCGAGGGAAAAATGCTTGCTGGGGAACCAGTCCAATGACCCCGCCGCGGTGAGAGTGGCATCGTGGGGGCCCATCCCTCGATCTGACGTGCTGCTGTTTGAGAGGGTCTTGAGTTGGGCCGGGCTCAGCCCCGTTGAGTTCGTCGGTAAGTTAGGCTTGCCTTTTGGCTTGAGTATTGCTTGTGTTGCTGACTTCTTTGCATTGGTTTTGTGCAGGGCCCATGGACTTCGACTCGCTCAAAGCCTCCATGCGCCAGCCAAGGAAGGCTGCAAAGGTTGGGGGCGCCAGCTCTTCTCGCGCAAAGTCTGCCCCGGCTCCTCCTTCTCTGGTGGTTGTGTCCCGCGAGCGTTCGGGGACGGATCCCGCCCCGGGTCCCAGCAGAGTGTCGGGCCAGAAGCGGGCCCTGGTTCTGGAGGACCCGGTCTCGGAGGAAGAGACCGGCTCTCCCTCGGAGCCGCTCAAAAGGAGCTCCCAAAGATCTTCCCGGGGCCGGTCCTCGCCGATCATGGTGGAGGAAGGGGGCCTTCGGTTCACAGTGCCGTCGGGGCTATCCGTTACGGACAGCTTTCTGCATGAAATAGAGGCATCGGCCGGGGATAGAGTCCCCGGGGGGACCTTCAGGGCTCAGCTGGCGTCCATCGCCCAGGAGTCCGTACAGGTAAGTGTTTGGTTCTTTGTGAGATTCGGTACCTCCTTCATCTTCCTGATCTCTTTCCTATCTCCCAGGTTCTCCAGCACGTTTCCCTCGCCTTGCACATGGAGGCCAAGGTGGTAGCCCCGGCGATGAAGGCTGCGGGCCAGCTCGCTTCGCTGGAAGAGAGCTCCAAGCGGGAGCTGGAGGCGGTGACGGCGAGGGTTGCCGCCTTGGAGGGCAAGGTGGAGGCCGGGAAACGGGAGGTCGCCCGTTACCGCGAGGCTGCCGTGACTGTCGAGGCCAAGCTTGGGGACGCTCAGGCGCTCGCCGGCAACCTGAAGAAGACGGTGAAGACCCTCCGGAAGGAGCTGGGGGCGGCGGTCGAGGCGGCTAAGTCGGCCGACCTAAAGGCGGCGAAATGGGCCGACGTCTCGGCGGCGAAGGTGGTGGAGGGCTACAAGAAGTCGAAGGACTTCTATGATGACCTGGCCGTGGCTATGACCCGCATCTGGCACGAGGCGCTCGACGCCGTTAAGGCCCGGATGCCGGAGTTTGCCGACGGGGATCTCTGGGCCGAATTCCCACTCGCGGACGCCGATGAGCAGGGGGAAGGGGTTCCTGACGAGGAAGCCGCCGAGGATCCTGCACGTCACGTGTTGGTCGTCGAGGACCCTGAGGTCACACCTGGCCCCGAGTCCTAAAGCTCCCGTCTTCCTCCTTTTAGTTCTTCGTTTTTGGAATTTTGTCAGCCTCCGGGCATTTTGTAAGGCTGGAGAGCCCAAAAATACCCTTTGTAAAGCGTTTGTCTTTGGTAGTAATAAAACTTTTTCTTTGGCATCATCGATTCGCACTTTACCATCTGTTTGTGAAGAATGCTTGTAAAATATCTCTGCTTGCACCGTTGTGTTTTTATGTCCGATTGGCCATCTGTCTAGCGATCGTTCGTCGAGTCGATTTCTATCACTTGCCGAGCATGCCAAGTGCTGCCGAGGAGGCATCCCCATGGGCCTCGAAGTCGAGGGGGTTCGCTTAGACTTAGATAGACTTGAAGCCTCTTATTGAGGCCTCGGATCTTCTGCATGTGACGGGCAGAGGGCTATTCGCCATATTTGTGCCGAGCATGAATGAGAAGTCGCTTGGTGGCCCCACGGTAGGCGCTATCTTTTGACTCCTGGCAATGCGAGCAACGACCACTTGCCGAGGGTCGGGCTCGACTGCCTCTGGGAGGACTTTGGGTCCTTAGCGCTGGAGGGGCTGTAAGAAGCCCACTAAGGATGACCGGGCAGTGAAGCTGCACGGTCGACTCTTGGCGGGGGCTTTGAACTCTGGCGTCGTAAGTAGGCGACTACCAGCTTAGGGTGACCGAGTGGGGCAGCCGCTCAGATGCCTCTTAAGAGTGCTTCGACCCCTGGCGTCATGGGTAGGGAACTACCGGCCGGAGATGACCGAGCATGGTAGCTGCTCGGTTGCCCCTTGCGAGGGCTCTAACCCTTAGTGTTGGAGGGGCTGTAAGAAGCCCATTAAGGATGACCGGGCGGTGAAGCTGCGCGGTCGCCTCTTGGCGAGGGCTTCGATCTCTGGCGTCGCGGGTAGCCGCTCGGGTGCCTCTTGCGAGGGCTTCGATCCCTGGCGTCACGGGTAGGGAGCTACCAGCCGGAGATGACCGAGCAGGGTAGCTGCTAGGTTGCCTCTTGCGAGGGCTTTAATCCTTCAGGACGGAGACCGAGCAGGGTTACTGCCCAGTGCCTCTTGGCGAGGACTTTGATCCCTGTCGGTTGTGGTAGGAATCTACCAGCCGGGGATAGCCGAGTAAGGACTCGACTGCCTCTGGGAGGACTTTGGTCCTTAGCACGGGAGGGGCTGTAAGAAGCCTGCCAAGGATCCTTGGCCGGGCAGGGCTACTGCCTGGTGCCTCTTGGCGAGGGCTTTTATCCTGAAGGATAGCCGAGCGAGGGATCCTCGGGCTCGACTGCCTCTGGGAGGGCTTTCGATCCCTTTCGGTCGTGGTAGGAAGCTACCGATGGCTGAGCAGGGAAGCTGTTGAGCTGCCTCTAAGGAGGGCTTGGATCCTTAGCATTGGAGGGGCCGTGGGAGGCCTGCTAAGGATAACCGGGCAGTGAAGCTGCGCGGTTGTCTCTTGACGAGGGCTTTTGATCCTTAGCGTCGCTAGTAGGGAAGCTACCGGCCAGGGATAGCCGAGCAGGGTAGCCGCTCGGCTAATTCTCCATGAGGCTTCGCCCGACCATCCCGTAGCAGGTGTAGGGGGAACGAACGGTCGCGGCGACCGTGCGCGCAGCATGCGCATTGAATGCCGGGGAAGGCGAAGCGCTAGGGTCGCGTCATTTCGATTCCGCCAGAAAGGGCTCGATGATCGCCGCGTGGCCGCGACTTATTGGGCGGAAGCGGGCGACTGTTGAGCTCCATTGGGGCACAGTGGGCTGTATAAGGCTGAAGGGGCGTTGGTTCTTCCTTCCTTCATACACAGATTGTTGAGAATGCAAGACTTCCCATTCACCATCCCCGATATCATTCACTTCGGAGATGTGTACCTTTATGACCAGAACTGCACCGAGGACACGGTGCAGTTGGTTTATGGGAGCATCGAGAACCACTTCGGCCGGTTGCTCCCCCGGCGCTCCTCCCTATTGCAGCTGCTGATGTACTCTATCTAGAGGACGTCGTCGGGGCTTTACAAACCCTTGTCCGAGCAGCTCTATGATGAGGCCATGGGTAAGCTGCGGTCTCTGAGGCGCTTCGGCCTAATCTCTACGAACCGGCCGGCTCGCTCAGAGGCACTCATCCGTGAGTGCTACGAACTGAGGCTCGGGGCCAACGCGCGCGCTGGGATTTGATCAGTCGAAAATAGTGCATTCTTAACACGTTAATTTCCCTACTCTTATCATTCATATATAGGTGTTTATTGTAATTATAACACAGATTACGATTTCATCTGGAAAATACCAAATTACCTGTGTTATAGTTATAATCAACATTCTAGAGGGAAATTACGTGTTTATTACTAATTGCATCGATCTATATATATCAATCCTTGTCTCGAGATTGTGTGCAGGAAATTCTCCAGGTAAAAGAGCCGGAATCATAAAAGTGCTGATAAAAATACACTAAGTCCAAGACTTGGAATCTGGCAGTAAACAAGAAAGTATAAAAATATTCCAGACATCAGGAAATAACCCTAAAGCCAACACAAAGCAGAACAGGAGAAATTATGCACCAAACCCATCAAACGGCCGCGGATCCGCGGCCGAGTCAGGCCGATCCGCGGCGGATCCGCAGCCGAGTTGACTCATTGGCGGAGAGAATTTTTTGCAGAAGACTCCGTTTTACGTCCAAGCTTCTCCAATACGCTCTGAATTGTGTAGGTTCCTCCAGAAGCTTCCCTTCTAACAACCAAGCTTCTCTTGTAAGCTAAATAACCAACTCAATCTAGAAGTTTCTTCTCAACTACCAATCTTACAAGGGAAGCTATATGATCAGTCGAAAATACTGCATCTTTAACACGACAATTTCCCTATCAATTGCATTCATCTAGAGCTGTTCGGTATTCATATTGCACATATTAGCAAAACATCTCTTAAATATCAGATTGCATGTGTTAGAATTTAAAACCGGCACTTTAGGGGAAATTGACTGTATTTCATAGCATGGCATCATTCCTATATTGCGCAACTTGTGTTTCGAAGTCTGTGCAGGAAATTCCAAGAGAACGGCCAAATTTGTGAAACAAAGACTGTTAAAAAGACGCCAACTCAGGGATTTGTAATCTGGAAATGATAGAGAAGAAATTCAGGGATTCATTATATCATTAAAATACCAAGATGTTAGCAGGAATCCACAGCAGAAGAATGAAGACTTGAAGCAGCCACTTGGCCGCGGAACCGCGGCCGGAGCCGCCTTGAGCCGCGGAACCGTGGCAGCTCTGCCACGTCATCAACTAATTTTCAGCGCATAATTCTTCTCTCAGTGTGTAGACCTCATAAAAACATGTCAAATTCTAGATTACCCTTGAAGCTTCTGCCAGATCAGCAAGGATCATTAAATTAAGCTAATCTTGATTATGCTCCTAACAAACTAGTTCTAGAAGCTCCCTCCAACTAACTACTTCTAGAAGCCTCTCTAGCTAACAAACTTTTCGAGGGAAATTCAAATTTGAAATCCTAGATCTAGGGTTTTGAGGTCTATAAAAAGGAGCCTAGATCTAGGGTTAAGGGTTTTTCATTAATCATTAGTTAGTTGTTGATTGTTCTTCATCATCCCCAAAATCCTCCTACAAGTTGAGTGACACATCTTGTAGCCCTAACCCTAATCCAATCAAGAAACCAAATTCAAGATCCTTTGAGTTCTAGCAAAGCAAGCCTTCAACCATCCTTTAGAAGCGAAGCCGGACTGCATCGGAGCATGAGATCCAAGCCGATCCGCGACTCAAGAAGCCGATGCAACGCTAGATTCGACAATCTTGTTCCTTCTCAAATTCTTGTAGTCTTGAGCAATGTGTAATAAATTGTGGAATAAATAAAGGTGAAGATTCTTTTAACTTGCTTATATTTCAATTTGAGCATTATGATTCATCTTCAATTCTTGAATGTATTCTTTGTGATGATGCTTGAATAAAACTCCGCTCGTGGAGGAATCGAAACGATCGGTAGAATTATGATGTTGACGAATCTTTAAACATTTTCTTAAGTCCTATAACGATTGTAAATTCTTGAAAAATTAAATGATCGATTATCTAGATCGATGCGAAATGCATTCTTGATTATTTTCGCACGATCTAGAGATCAACGATCAATCATTCGATTTCCTAGAAGCTATCTTGTGAATGCGACTCATCGAAAGGACAAAGGATAGGATGAAGAAACCCTAATTCTTCGCAAGATCCTCAATCCTCGATCAGTCGACATCAATTTAGCATCAATTCGTTAATGGATAAGAAACGGTAATTTCTAGTGTTCTTCACATCTACGATCTAATCGATTCCTACGAGCTTTACTTCAAATCTTGAAACTTAAATCAATTGGAATTATATCAATTCTTGATTCTTGATGTTTAACGCTTTCTTGATTCTTGATTAGATTTAGTTGATTCTTGAAATTCATCGATATAAATCTTGAATTGTTTTTGCTTTTCTTTTCTATTAAATTTTCAATTCAAACAAAACAAAATACGAACGAATCGCACAATCCCTGTGGACGATCCGCACTTACTAACGCGCTATATTTCGACACCGTTATTGATTGCGGTCAAAATAATTCTTTGATTGTGATTTCTATTCAATTTCTAAACCGACACAACGAGGAATTCGTTTCAATCAAATAGCGCCGTTGCCGGGGATCGCGCGCTAATTCGTTCTTTATTGACATTTGAATTGAAAGATTTATTCCATTACAATTTTGAGATCAAAATTCGCACAAACCCTAAACGTGTTGTTGTGATTTGTTGCGAGGTAATCTGGAAGCTGTGGAGCAAGTGAAATTTTTTTCAGAATATTGCAGAGGACTCAAGGAGTTATCATAAGCTCTCTGGAATTTTTCTGTGCAGTGATTCCCTGAAGGAACCGCGATTCCGCGGCATAGGCTGGCAATTGCGGCGGATCCGCCGCGTGCTGACGTCATCCCTGCGCCAAAATTTCTCTGTAAGCTTCTTACTTTCTTATCTCCTCCTCTGTCTGCTCCAATTAACAATTTTCTGCAGGCTTCTTTGCAAAAATCGCAGCGCCGCAAAAAGCAAAAATAAATTGTGCGTGTTTTTGGTTCTTGGTTGTTTGCTTATTAATATGGAAATTTAAGGGGCAAAGACCAAATCTAGATTAGGTGGGGAGTTCATCACCCTTCCTAAGCCCCAAAAATCACAAACTTGCATCCGTATTTACCCTCATTAACTAAAAAAAAGATCTAGAGATGACTCTAAGAACCGTCGCGCTCACTTAGGACAAGAGAAGGCCGTGGGTAATTCATTGCTTATCCGCGTTTCTTTGTGATGTCTAAGGCAAGTGTGTCGAAGGCTAGTGGTTATTAATTAGGCCCACTACTTACGTAGTGGAGTACCTTCCCACTTACCTGGCACTTACCTAGCCACAGGGAGACAAAGAGGCAGTGGAGGATTGATCATGCGACTTGTCTTTTGGCAGTTAGGAGCGGTCTAGAGCTTTGACCTAGGTGACCACTAGATTTTAGGGTTGCTTGTTGCATTTGTTGTGATCGCATCATATTTTCAAAAATCCGTATTATTTTTCAAAACAAACACCGCATTCATTCATTCCCCTAATTATAAGTCACGCTGCCACTTGTACTAACCCTTTTTAGTGCAAGATAGGCTGGACATGGGATTCTAGTGCCCGACTTGTCCGCGTCCCCCCGATCGACTCCGAAGTCGATATTTCTACATTTACCTCTTCTTTACCCACCACCACACCCACACCAATGGATCCTACTCCATCAAATTTCTTTACCACTACTCTGCCGCCGTCCGTTGGTGCGCAGAATCCACCCCGCATCTCTCTCCAAGAGAGGTGCTATCCTACACGAGGTCCCCTTTCCACCTGTCTTTCCATTCCACCAGCCAACGGGGAAAATTTTCAGATTAAACCCCAATACATCAACCTTCTACCCAAATATCACGGTCTCGAGACTGAAGACGCATATGTCTTTATCACCAAATTTGAAAATGTATGCGCAATGATGGGTACCTCACAGCTTTCTATGGATGCTATACGTCTTCGTCTTCTCCCATTTACCTTGTGCGATATAGCCGAGAAGTGGCTGTATAACACTACCGCACATTCCATTACGAATTGGGAAGAATTCGTTGCAGCATTCCTTAAGAAATTCTACCTTAATCACAAGACAGCTCGAGTCCGTAGCGAAATAAATCAATTCACCCAGCTTCCAAATGAACCATTTTCAAAATATCTTGACCGCTTCAAAGATCTGTTGGTTCAATACCCACATCACGGAATCCCGAGATGGGAACTGTGTCGAATCATATATGAGGGCAGTAACCCTAACACTAAATAGAGCCTTGAAAACATGTGTCAAGGAAATTTTATGACCAAAGACGATGGGGAAGCTTGGAAATACTTAGAAGATTTCGCTGAAAAATCTTTACAGTGGGAGAGTCCATCGTTTTGGAGTGGCAATAACCATTCGGATGTTTCCATAGGAGTTAGAGCTGACATTTCAGCTATACACAAGAAACTCGAGACCATGGAAAACAAATTTTTAGCTGCCGCCCTAAATCAAATGTCACTCTCCAAAACTGTCTGTGGATGCTGTTCTGATCCATCACTATACCTAGCTTCTAGGGGAAGCCAAAGGAAAAGAATATAAAAAGGCACTTAGAGCTTCATTGAAGAGGTTGTTCAATAGTTGTTCGGTTATTGAATATTGAGCCAAATTTCCACAAGTTGAGTGACACAACTTGCATTTCAAAACCCTAGCCCCAAATCCATCTCAAAAAGCCAAATCAAGATTCATCGAGTTCTAAATCGAGCAAGCATCCACGATCCTTTTGAATCAATGCCGATCTTCATCCGAGTAAGAGATCCAAGGCGATCCGCGACTCAAGAAGATGATGCGAAGCTAGTTCGATAATTTAGTTCCTCCTCAATTCTTATAGTCGTTGAGTGTATTGTAACGAAATATCGAATAATAAAAGGTGACGATCTTTAATCTTGCTTTCTATTCATTCTCGCATTGTGATATTTTTTTCATTCTTGATTGTTTTATGATGATGCGTTAGTAAACTCCGCTTGAATCGGAATCAAAAGAATAGGTAGATGATGTTGATGAACTCTTGAACGATTCTTAAGTCTTATGAGTTTTGTAAACCCTAGGTAATTGAATCAAAGATGACCTAGTTTTGAGTGAGATGCTTTCTTGAATGTTTTCACTCTAAATTAGAGATCAACAATCGATGATTGAATTTCCTAAAGGCTAGAATTTGAATGCTAATTAACGAAAGGACAAGGGATGAGGATGAAGAAACCCTAGTTTCTTCAAAAGATCCCTAAACCTCATTGATTATCATCGATCTAGCATCAAATCTTCAATAGATAAGAATTTGAATTTAAAAGCATCAATCATTACTATCGATTCAATTGATTCCGACAAGCCTTTCTTCAAATCTTGATATTCAAACAATTTGGGTATTTTCTTGATTTTTACCATTTTTGAATTTAGACCTAATTCTTGATTCTTGAAACTAAACTTCAAAATTTTCTTTTATATTTTAAATTCCAACGCAACTAAAACAAGATCGATCAAATCACACTTTTCCTGTGGACGATCCGTATTCATTAACGCGCTACACCGACACCGTTAATTGATTGCGGTACAAATATTTTTGATTGTGATTACTTTTCATTTCTATCACAAGATAAACGATCAATCAAATGGCGCCGTTGCCGGGGATAGTGTGCTAATTTGTTCCTTATTTGTAATTTGAGTTTGAAAATTTATTATTCCATCAGTTTTTTAGATCAAAATTCGTAAACAAGCGCTTAACGATTTGTTGTGATTTGTTGCAAGGAAATCTGGAATCTGTGGAGCGAGAGAATTTTTTTCCAGAGAATCCCAGGGAGCTCAAGGAGTGAACAGAAGTCTTTGTAAGAATTTTTGTGCAGGGATCCCTCTGAACTGCGGCGCTTCTGCGGTCACAGTGTGCATCTCGCGGTGAATCCGCGGTCTTTCTAGGGTTTCAGTGCACCAAAACTTCTCAAGTCCTCTCTGTCTTTCTTATCTCTTCCCCCATCTGCTCCATTAACCAATTTCTGCAGGTTTCTTTGCAAAAATTCGCAGCGCTGCAAAAAGAAAAAAAAATTGTTGCGTGTTTGATCTTGGTTGTTTGCATTTTTAATACGGAAATTAAGGGGAAAAGACCAAATTCAGATTAGGTCGGGATTTCATTACCCGTCCTAAGCCCCAAAAATCACAAACTTGCATCCGCATTACCCTCATTAACTAAAAAATATCTAGACAAGACTCTAAGGACTGTCGCGCTCACTTAGAACAGAAGGAGGTCATGGGTAATCTATTGCTTATCCGCGTTTCTTTTGTGGTGTGTAAGGAAAGTGTGTCTAAGGCAAGTGGTTACTTAATTAGGCCCACTACTTACGTAGTGGAGAACCTCCCACTTACCTGGCCACAGAAGGGGCAAAGAGACGGTAGAGGATTTATCTTACGACTTGTCTTCTGGAAGTCTAGGAGCGGTCTAGAGACTTAACCTAGGTGACCATTAGATTTAGGGTTGCTTGTGCATTGTTTGTGTTCATTTTTTCCTTCAAAAATCCGTATTTTTTCAAACTAAACACCAAACTTATCTTTTCCTTAATTATCACTTAACACTGCCACTTGTGCTAAACCATTTAGTGCATGCTCGGCTGGACACGGGATTCTAGTGCTCGTCTTGTCCGCGCTTCTCTTATCGACTCCGACGTCGGTATTTCTACATCTACTTTTTCTACAGCCCATACCACACCCACTTCGATGGACGATTCTCCATCGAACTTCTTTACCACTACTCTGCCACCGTCCGCAGGTGCGCAGAATCTACCCCGCATCTCTCTCCAAGAGAGATGCTATCCTATGCGAGGTCCTCTTTCGACCTGTCTTACCATTCCACCAGCCAATGGGGACAATTTTGAAATCAAACCCCAATACATCAATCTTCTACCAAAATACCACGGTCTCGAGTCTGAAGACGCATATGTCTTTATTACCAAATTTGAAAATGTATGCGCTATGGTGGGTACTTCACAGGTTTCTGTGGATGCTATGTGTTTACGTCTTCTCCCATTCACCTTGTGCGATATAGCCGAGAAGTAGCTTTATAACACAGCCGCACATTCCATTTCGAACTGGGGAGAATTTGTAACAGCATTCCTTAAGAAATTCTACCCTAATCATAAGACAGCTCGAGTCCGTAGCGAAATAAATCAATTTACCCAGCTTCCAAAATAAACCATTCTCGAAGTGTTTTGAACGCTTCAAGGATCTGTTAGTTCAATGTCCACATCACGGAATCCCTAGATGGGATCTGTGCAGAATCATATTTGAGGGCATTAATCCTACCACAAAATAGAACCTTGAATCCATGTATCAAGGCACCTTGATGAATAAATATGATGGTGAAGCCTGGAGATTTTTAAAAGATTTCGCTGAAAAATCTTTACAATGGTAGAGTGTAAACCAGTCATCGTCTAGGGGTGGCATTCACCAAATTGATATTTCCATAGGAGTTAGAGCAGAAATGGCAGCAATGCAAAAGAAACTCGAAACTATGGAACATAAATTTTTAGTAGCCTCCCTAAATCAGATGTCACACTCCAAAACTGTCTGTGGATGCTGTTCTGATCCATCTCATCTTACGGAAGAATGTCCATTGAATTCTCCGTTTCAAGGTCAAGAGTATACCAATGCTGCTTTCCAACAAAGACCTAGAAACGATCCGTATTCTTCCACTTATAATCAGGGTTGGAGGAATCACCCTAACTTTGCTTGGAACCAACAACAAAATCAAAACACAGTTCCAAACCAAAATAATTTTCAAAGGCTCCTCCACCACAACAACGGCCATTTCAACTAACTTAGCACCCCTATCAATCACAAAACTTTCAAAATCCGGTTAACACACCTGCACCGTATAATCCTTTGCAGTTAACCGGTACCGATAATTCCTCTTCACTCGAACGGACTTTTGAAATGTTTATGAAACAAATGTCGGCTGAATTTAAGTCTTCCCTCGATAAATTCCAGAAAACTCTGACCTCAATAGTGAGAGTATTAAATCGATGGAAGCTCAAATTGCCCAATTAAAAACCGAGATGAGTGCTAGAGAAAAAAAGAAACTTCCGTCTCAACCCCTACCGAATCTTGGGCATTCACAACACTATAATGTAAATGCCTTTACAACGTTGAGATCCGGAAGAGTGCTGAACAATCACGTTGGGGAAGAGATTAATAATCATGAAGAATTAATCAATAACACCCCGACTGAGACTTTTCCTTCCACACACACTTCTACTTCTACACTTACTTTATCTACCCCACCACCTTCTTGCGAGCCTATTCTCTGTTTTCCTCAAGGCCCGACACCTCAGCATACCTCTTCTACTCCACCAAAGACGATCTCCACTCCTATTCTGGGATCAGTTCCACATACCACACCTTCTCCAATATTGGACCCAGCTCTTATTGCTAAAATTTCTTATCCGAATCGGTTAAGGGGTAACAAATCGAGTCCACATATGGAGAAGATTATTGAAATGTTCAAATAGGTTAACATCAACATCCCTCTCCTACATGCTATTCAACAAGTCCCCGCTTATGCGAAAATTCTTAAAGACTTGTGCACTAGGAAGAGGAAGACTCAAGTGCCTAAAAAGGTTTTCATGACCAATAATGTTAGCACTGCTTTTACCCCACAGTTACCAAAGAAACGTAATGACCCAGGATGTCCTACAATATCGATTTCTATTGGGGGTAAAAACATCAACCGTGCTTTGCTTGACCTGGGCGCAAGTGTTAACCTGCTTCCATATTCTGTTTACGAGCAATTAGGGATTGGAGAGTTAAAAACCAGCTCATTGCACTCTCCAAATGGCAGACCGTTCAATCACCAAACCTAGGGGTGAATTGGAGGATGTGTTAATTAAAGTCGGGGAATTCATATTCCCTGTGGACTTTATTGTTTTAGATACACAACCTGTAGCAAACCCACAGAACCAAATTCCGGTGATTTTGGGTCGACCATTCCTTGCCACTTCCAATGCTGTCATTAACTGTCGAAACGGTTCAATGAACCTATCTTTTGGAAAAATGACAATTGAACCGAATATCTACAAAATTAGAAGTCAGCCATCTGAACCCTCTGCTCACATACTTGATGTCTGTTCTGTCCACGAGATTGCTCCTGAAAGTTGCGAAGTTAATGAACTTTGCTTTGATGATCTCGACGACACTAGCACATCAATGTTTGATCTTGCACATCTTAGTGAGGACACATTTTCCACGCTTGAGTCTGACACTCTTGACTCATCACCTTCCGAGTCTGTATCTTTTGCAGGCTACGAGCTTCTTTGTGACTCTGAATATCATTCGATGACACCACCTTCTATAATTTCTCCGCCAGCATTAGATCTCAAACTTTTACCTTCTTACATTAAATATGCATATTTAGGTGAGAATGAGTCTTTACCTGTTATCATATCCGCTTCTCTAGCCTCAGAGCAAGAGAATGCACTTTTAACGGTATTAAGATCTAATAGGCAGGCGTTTGGTTGGACTATGGCTGACATCAAAGGGATTAGTCCCTTGATTGTTGAACATCATATACATCTGATGGATGAAGCCAAGCCAACCCGAGAAGCACAGCGACGGTTAAACCCTGTCATGAAGGATGCGGTGAAGAAAGAAATCGTCAAATGGCTTGACAATGGTATCATTTACCCAATCTCTGATAGCCAATGGGTGAGTCCAATTCATGTCGTCCCTAAGAAATTTGGCATTACGGTCATAACAAATGAGGCAAATGAGTTAATCCAGACACGCGCTCAAACTGGGTGGCGTGTATGTATTGATTATAGAAAACTCAATGCTGCAACGAGGAAAGACCACTTTCCTCTACCATTTATTGACCAGATGCTGGAACGCTTAGCTGGACGTGACTATTACTGCTTCATGGACGGATACTCTGGCTATAACCAGGTCTCTATTGCCAAAAAAGATCAAGACAAAACCGCATTTACTTGTCCTTTTGGTACTTATGCTTATAGACGCATGCCCTTTTGGTTATGCAATGCTCCTGCTACATTTCAGCGGTGTATGATGGGGATATTCTCGGACATGGTCGAGAATTTTTTTGAGATTTTCATGGACGATTTCTCGGTATTTGGAGATTCTTTTGCCGACTGCCTATCACATATTGACGTGGTTCTTACTCGTTGTAAAGAGAAGAACATAACCTTGAATTGGGAAAAATGCCATTTTATGGTCCAAGAGGGAATTGTGCTTGGACATGTGATTTCACAGAAATGCAATGAGGTTGACAGAGCTAAAATAGATGTCATTCAAAACCTTCCTCATCCCAAATGCGTCAAGGATATACGATCTTTTTTGGCCATGCAGGCTTTTATCGGAGATTCATTAAGGATTTTAGCAAAATTGCCAGACCTTTAACTCTTCTCTTGGCCAAGGACACAAACTTTCACTTTGATTCGGATTGTGAGGCAGCATTTGACTCACTCAAATACTCTCTCACTACAGCCCCCGTTTTATCATCTCCAAATTGGGATCACCCTTTTGAGCTTATGTGTGATGCATCAGATTTTGCAGTTGGTGCAGTCTTAGGACAGCACATTGAAATGATGCCACACGTGATCTATTATGCAAGTAAAACCCTGAACGATACTCAAATTAGCTATACAACTACCGAAAAAGAACTTTTGGCAGTTGTATTTGCATTAGAAAAATTCAGGCCTTACTTGATTGGCTCACCAATCGTTGTGTACACTGACCACTCCGCCTTGAAATATCTTTTGGCGAAGAAGGATACTATAGGTAGGCTAATACGTTAGATTCTTCTATTACAAGAATTTGATCATATTATTAAAGATAAGAAAGGATGTGAAAACGTTGTAGCCGATCATCTTTCGCGCATCTCTTCTTCACCTGTGACCCTGCCGATCAATGATTCTTTTCCAGACGAACAACTCTTGAATGTATCCATTGAACCTTGGTTCGGGGATATTGTGAATTATCGTGTTACGGGACTTATTCCTCGTGAATGGTCGAAACAGGACAAATATCGATTTCTATCCCAAGTAAAACATTTTTACTGGGATGAACCATATCTGTTTAAGTATTGTCCTGACCAGATCATTTGCCGATGTGTCCTCAACGATGAATTCAAGAGTGTTCTATCTTTTTGTCATGATCAGGCATGTGGGGGTCATTTCGGTTCTCGAAAGACGGCGGAGAAGGTTTAGCAATGCTGTTTTTATTGGCCGACTTTGTTCAAAGACTCATTTGATCATTGCAAAACCTGTACACAGTGTCAACACATGGGTAGGATTTCCCGGAGAAATGAGATGCCACTTCAACCCATCTTGGTGGTTGAAATTTTTGACGTTTGGGGTATAGACTTTATGGGTCCTTTTTCCAACTCTTTCGGGAATCTGTACATATTGCTTGCAGTTGATTACGTCTCGAAATGGGTTGAAGCAATTCCTTGTCGCACTAATGACAAAAAGGTTGTCATTAAGTTTTTAAATGAAAACATCTTTTCGCGATTTGGACACCCACGCGCTATCATTAGCGATAACGGGATGCATTTCTGCAATCGGTCTTTTGAGACTTTGATGCGAAAATATGTAATCAACCACAAACTGTCTACACCCTATCATCCCTAAACGAGCGGGCAAGCTGAGATTTCAAACAGACAAATCAAACAAATTCTGGAGAAAACTGTTGCTAAAAATCGAAAAGATTGGTCGACCAAATTGACGTATGCTCTTTGGGCGTTCCGTACTGCATATAAAACTGATCTAGGCATGTCTCCTTACAGACTAGTGTTTGGTAAGGCTTGTCACCTTCCGGTCAAGATTGAGCACAAAGCAATATGGGTCATAAGAGAACTCAACTTTGATTTACATCAAGCCTGCAACTTTCGGAAGCTGCAATTAAACGAGCTAAGCGAACTCCGTGATGAAGTTTATGATAATGCTGCAATTGTAAAGAATCGGACTAAGGTATTTCACGATAAAAATATTTTGAGAAAAACTTTTACATCTGGTCAACAAGTCCTTCTTTATGATTCATGACTCCACCTTCATGCGGGTAAGCTAAAATCTCGGTGGAAAGGACCTTTTGTTGTGCGGTATGTATACCCGCAAGGGGCAGTTGAGGTTGAAAATGTAGAAAATGGTATAATTTTCAAACTAAATGGACATAAACTTAAACCGTATTTTTCCACTAACCCCTTAGAGGAGCTCCTGTTTTTACAGGAGCTGCTTTATATTGATTAAAATTCCCCCGTCTCACCTCCATGACTTGTAAAACACTGTATCATCTTTAGAATGGAGGTGAGTGAAAAAGAATAAGTTTGGGGGAGATTTTAACGATCATATTTATTGCCCCCGTTAATAAATTTCCTCCCAAGTTTGCAGGTTTCTGAGTTTTAACAGATAGCAACAGTGAGGACACTGTTGATAACAAGTTTGGGGGAGGTTTGTGCTTATTTGCGCATCATTTGCATCATACTTTGCATAAGCACAAAACTTTTAAAACATATAAAAATTTAAAAAATTTAAAAGATAAAAATATTTAATATTTAATTTTATAATAAAAGATTAGATAGTGAAAAATTACATCAAAAAGATTAGAAAAATTTAAGAAAACCTAGAAAATTAGAAGTTTTCTTAAACGAAACTAGTAATAAGTAGTTATGAGCCATTGTCCCAAGGGTTAGTAAGATGAAAGAAGTCACTAATCTGAGAATAAAAATAAGTCTGAAAAATAGTTCCTATTCTGGAAGCCAAACATTTGAACGTTGATACCCTACCATACGCACTTACACACATCTTGAAACTCGGGATAGTAGAGCATACCTTGAAATGCTCTTGTCTAAAAGCCAATGTATGAAGGAAATAATAAATAGAAAATAAATGATAAAATGGTGAGAAAAATGAGCACTGGTTTTGTTATCACCAAGGCGGCAATAAAAAATATAGCGAGAGTGCTTCATTACCTAGTGCCTTAGACCAACTGGTTTGGGAGTCACTGCTAAGCCTTAGGTGGTGCAAGACGAGGAAAATATTAAATACACCTATTAAGCAAGCACATGAGTAATCGGTCGGTTAGTACCTCAAGAAGTATTAACGGTCGCATGAAAAATGTGTGAGCAAAAATCCATCTAAATATTCACCGATTAAAAAGTACTGAGGTAGATAGACAAGAGTATGATAGCTTGAATTGAATTCTCCGAGTGTAGGGATGTTCTTTTACACACACGTAGGGGTATATGATCGATGTTTGGAAGAAAGGTAGGAATGAAGAATAAAGACGATTTTTTATTGAGGGATGATGTGATTTCTAACATTTTTTCATGACTATTAAGATAGGGCTCATAGCAACCGAAAAGCTAGTATTAGTTGGAAACTCTAATTTTCAAATTCTTTCTTTTATAGTTCTTATCTTTATATGTAACTTTCACAGTCTTCCTTTTATTATTGGATTTTGTGGGTGCAATCCGCTGAAAACCCTCAGGAGACAACACTCCTCCTACCACGGACACCTAGAGGTTTAAAGGCTTGTTGCATGTGCTCAGTGCAATCGTGTTGCCTACGAAAGTGTGCTAGTTAGTTTTTCTCTTTCTTTATTTTCTCCTTCTTTTTAAATAAAGATGTTTGCTCGAGACGACCAAAATTAAGTTTGGGGGAATTTGATCTGTCGAAAATAGTGCATTCTCAATACGTTAATTTCCCTACTCTTATCATTCATATATAGGTGTTTATTGTAATTATAACACAGATTACGATTTCATCTGGAAAATACCAAATTACCTTTGTTATAGTTATAATCAACATTCTAGAGGGAAATTACGTATTTATTATTAATTGCATCGATCTGTATATATCAATCCTTGTCTCGAGATTGTGTGCAGGAAATTCTCCAGGTAAAAGAGCCGGAATCATAAAATTGCTGATAAAAATACACCAAGTCCAAGACTTGGAATCTGGCAGTAAACAAGAAAGTATAAAAATATTCCAAACATCAGGAAATAACCCTAAAGCCAACACAAAGCAGAACTGGAGAAATTATGCACCAAACCCATCAAACGGCCGCGGATCCGCGGCCGAGTCAGGCCGATCCGCGGCGGATCCGCGGCCGAGTTGACTCATTGGCGGAGAGAATTTTTTGCAGAAGACTTCTTTTTACGTCCGAGCTTCTCCAATACGCTCTGAATTGTGTAGATTCCTCTAGAAGCTTCCCTTCTAACAACCAAGCTTCTCTTGTAAGCTAAATAACTAACTCAATCTAGAAGTTTCTTCTCAACTACCAAGCTTACAAGGGAAGCTATACCTAGCTTCTAGGGGAAGCCAAAGGAAAAGAATATAAAAAGGCACTTAGAGCTTCATTGAAGAGGTTGTTCAATAGTTGTTCGGTTATTGAATATTGAGCCAAATTTCCACAAGTTGAGTGACACAACTTGCATTTCAAAACCCTAGCCCCAAATCCATCTCAAAAAGCCAAATCAAGATTCATCGAGTTCTAAATCGAGCAAGCATCCACGATCCTTTTGAAGCAACGCCGATCTTCATCCAAGAAAGAGATCCAAGACGATCCACGACTCAAGAAGACGATGCGAAGCTAGTTCGATAATTTAGTTCCTCCTCAATTCTTATAGTCGTTGAGTGTATTGGAACGAAACATCGAATAATAAAAGGTGATGATCTTTAATCTTGCTTTCTATTCATTCTCGTATTGTGATATTTTTTTCATTCTTGATTGTTTTATGATGATGCGTGAGTAAACTCCACTTGAATCAAAATCAAAAGAATAGGTAGATGATGTTGATGAACTCTTGAACGATTCTTAAGTCTTATGAGTTTTGTAAACCCTAGGTAATTGAATCAAAGATGACCTAGTTTTGAGCGAGATACTTTCTTGAATGTTTTCATTCTAAATTAGAGATCAACAATCGATGATTGAATTTCCTAGAGGCTAATATTTGAATGCTAATTAACGAAATGACAAGGGATGAGGATGAAGAAACCCTAGTTTCTTCAAAAGATCCCTAAACCTCGTTGATTATCATCGATCTAGCATCAAATCTTCAGTAGATAAGAATTTGAAATTAAAAGCATCAATCATCACTATCGATTCAATTGATTCTGACAAGCCTTTCTTCAAATCTTGATATTCAAACAATTTGGGTATTTTCTTGATTTTTACCATTTCTTGAATTTAGACCTAATTCTTGATTCTTGAAACTAAACTTCAAAATTTTCTTTTATATTTTAAATTCCAACGCAACTAAAACAAGATCGATCAAATCACACTTTCCCTGTGGACGATCCGTATTCATTAACGCGCTACACCGACACCGTAAATTGATTGCGGTGCAAATATTTTTGATTGTGATTACTTTTCATTTCTACCACAAGATAAACGATCAATCAGGAATCGAGGGCAGAGGCTGGATCTCGCAAGGCCTCGGCTGGCGGAGATCTTCACCGAGTACCATGAGCAGTGCTCTCTGCACCCCCTCCCCCCGCTGCTGTAATTTTCTTTTCTCTTTTTTTTCTTTTTGCATGTATGGCTGAGGAGCCCATAATACCTTTTGAATAAACAAGATTTTTCCTTCTTTCTCGCAATGTTCCATTGATCTTTATTTAATCAACAACAGACCCTCGGAAGAGTTTACATTGCTTTAAAAGAAAAGTACATGTTAATAGATGACCTTATTAGCTCAGCCCGAGCTCCCTGGAGGCTCGTCGGCCTCCATGCTCGGCACTGGGTACGGGGCGTCCTAAGTCCCGTGCTGGTCATCTGCCGAAACGAGCATGATCTGGCCGATGGTCAGCTCAGCGGGAGGGTGACGCTGCTCCTACTTGCGGTTGGCCTGCCGTTTGTCCCTCAAGTAGGCGGTGAGATGCCCCGATCGGATGAGCTCTTCGATGTAGTCCCAGAGTTGCTTACAATCCTTCGTGGCGTGGCCCAGTGTCCGGTGGAAGGCGCGGTAAGGACCCCGGGTTCGCTTCGCGGCCTGACGTAGGATTGGAGGGAACTTGAAGAACCCCTCGCTCTGGGCCTCCTCCAGTAACACTGCGAGGGAGACGTTGAGTGGGGTATACTCCTGGAATTTCGGGTGATAGGGCTGCTGACGCTCCAGCCTTTCTTCCCGGGTCGTCTTCTTCTGGTCGGGCCGGTCTGCTCGCGGGAGGTTCGCGTTTACCTCGGACTCCAGTTGAACCACGCGCTTGGTCCACGCCTTGACTTCGGCCATGGTCTTAGGCTGCGCCAATACAAAGGAGCGCAACCACTCTTTGTACCTAAGACCAGATCTAAGCACCATGATGACGGTCTCGTCCCGGTGCTCGGGGACCTCGAGGAGGGCATTGTAGAAGCGGGAGATGTAAGCTTTGAACGTTTCTTTGTCCCTGCTATTAATTTGAAGAGGTAGTCGACCGTACGCCTCTGCCGACGGTTCCCGATGAAATAACCGAGGAACTGAGTAGCCAGCTCATCAAAAGTCGAGATTGAGCGAGGCTCGAGTCCTCGGAACCAGTCCCGACTAGAGCGGGTGAGAGTGGCTGGGAAGGCCCTGCACTGGGCGGTGTCAGAATGGTCCTGGAAGCTCATCCCCGCGGTGAAGGCGTTCAGATGGTCTTTCGGGTCGGTTTTCCCGTCGAACAGAGGGACCTTCGGGGGCTTGTTGCGCGATGAGACATGGATAGCGAGCAGTTTCTCGGTAAACGGATTGGTGAGCGAGTCGGCGGCATACTTAGCCCCATCGCTTGAGAGGTGTCCTTCCCAGCGCATGCCCTCGATCTTCTTCTCGAGGGCGTCGAGACGGCCGTGGTACCCCGAGGATTTGGCTCCTAGAGATCCCTGGCTTCTTCTGGGGAAGATCTGCGTCTGGGCGCGGCCCCGGTTCCCGTCGATGAGGTTCCTCAGATCCCCGGACGAGGTGGCCCTCGAAGCGTCGTGGCGAGCCCCTTCCGCGTGACCTCGTCGAGGGAGGGGGTGTCGATCATGCCTGTAGACAGGCGAGGTGACCGACATCTCCTCAGGGGGTAAGGATCACGTAGAGGCTCGAGGCGAGGCACTCTGACGGCGGATCTCGGGGTGGACCCTTGGGGCGCCCAACGGGCCTCTGGTAGTATCGGCCCATGAGATCTGTGGCTGGGGGTCGCAGCCTGCCGGTGGTCAGCCGTGCCGACGAGGGCAGAGCCTTCTGGAGGTAGAGGAGTGGTGACCTGGGGCCCGGGTCCGGCCGTTTGGACGTAGACGAGTGCCTCCACGAAAGACTGTAGCCGATCTATTCGGTTGGCGAGGGCGTTGATGATGGTCACCGGAGGAGGCTCGTCCGAGCCTCCGGTGAGGGGAAAGCGGCGGCTGGTACCCGGATCTTCATGGTAATCGCTTTCCATGTGTATGGGGATCGGAAGGCCAACTTTGTGTTTTGTGGAGTTGTCGATTTCCCACAGACGGTGCCAACTGATGGAGGTCCTTTTCGGGTCTCTGTCAGATGTTGTCTTCCGTCGATCTCCCGGTGGATTTCGGAGGTGATCTCCCGTTGCATGTGGGTCTCAATGAGTTTGAGGAGATTGGCGCCGAGTACCTGCAAAGAAGTCCCGGGGTGGTTTGGTACCACCGAGGACCCTCCAACGATCAAGTTAGTACTAGATCCGAGCAGAGTAACGGCTAGGTAGAATGAAAATGGCTTCCCTGACCTCTCTGTGATGGGGTTTTATATAGTGGCGGCAATACGCAGCAGCAGGCGCGAAGATCTCGCCGGCAGTTACGCTCCCGACGTCACGCCTGCGTAAAGAGCGGATCGCCCATTAATGGGGATCGCGATGGCGTGGAACGTGGGATGTTGCTGGCGGAGGATCTGTGCATGGTGAGATTTGCGGAGTGGCAGTTACGCTTGCGAGCGGTGGAGTTGATCGGTCGGAGGGACCGAGGAAGATAGATTCGGCTGAAGAGCTCGGAGGCGAGCAAGAAGGCCGAGGAGGCTTGGACCAGTGGCAGCCCGTGGCGAGCTGATAGACCGAGGAGGCCAGTCTCAAGGGGGCTCTGAGGAGAGCCATCTAGAGCTTGCGGGTCGGGTACAAGGATGGCTTGGTCGTCCCCTACGGGCCCCTTCTTCTGAGTTCTGGGACACGTCATCTGCCACGTGTTGTGACCTTAGAGGTAGCCAATACCGAGCATTATCACTAACTTATCATCATTATCACATAAAGCACATGTTACTTATGTGTAGGTTATTTTCAAACCATTTCATATTAACTAATCATCATGTACATGCTATTATTCATTTTATGCGTATGTGTCAAATGTGTTTAAACACTTTTTAACATTATATCTAACATTTTAATTCTATACAGAAAACAATTTCATCTTAGATTTACTTATACTACTAGTTGACATGATAGGAGGTCAAAATTCAAATAGTGAGAAAGGGAAGAGAGAAAGTATGGGACTTACTCGTGATGGAATACGACCTAATCTCATTGAGACATTTTGTCGAGCACCTCCGGCGCAAATTTGAAACGTCGATGGAATGGAGAACTGGAGGTAGCGAAACGATCGTAGCGTTTACGCAGTTTTGAGCCTACCCATGGAGCCTCTGTTAATGGTACGGAACACGTTGAAAAGGGATCGAAGATCGAGGGTTTGATTAGAGTTTAACGGGGCCAAATCTTGGAGGCTTGCGGATACTGTTGTGGATGTTGCGGCTGACGATGGCGACTGAGGTGCTGTTGATGGTTGAAGTGAGTTAAGGTAGCTCGGCCAAGAGGGAGTTGCCAGCCAAGGTGGTGAATCCAGAAGAAGCAGATATGTGTGTATGTGGATATGTATATATGTATAAGTATAGAGATGGATATAAGATTGTTGGAGAGATATAAAGAAGTAGAGGAAGAGAGGAGGTGCTTGGGTTTTGAATTAAGGTAGGGAAAAGATAAAAGAGAGAGTGTGTGTTGGGGGGGATTAAACACTGGTGTAATTAAAGAAAAAATAAATTTAATTAAATTGGTTAAGGTTTAATGGAAGAAGGGGAAGGGATGACGAAGGTGGGAAATGAATTGAGGGTATTTAAAAGGAAGTGGGGTTTTAATTTGGATTGGAAACTATTGAAACGTAGGGGTTTCTTACATAAGAATTGAAGAGTGGTGGTTTTAATTAGAGAAGGAGAAGAGGTAGAGGTCGGTTTCAGTTGAGAAGAGGTGAACAGTTGAGAGGGAGAAGTAAATAGAAGAAGAGGTGAATGAGAAGGAGAAGAGCTGTAGCATTTCATTAGAAATTAATTAGGCTAGGAAAAGAAAGAAGGGAGGAAAGAGTTTGGGCTGGCTGGGCTAACTGGGTTAAGGAAAACAAATAGAAAGCTAGAATTTAGGCTTGGTCATGGGTTTGAGTTTTGTAGGTTAGTTTTAAAAAAAGAAAGAAAGAAATGGTTTAGGATTCTAATTATGTTAATAAAAATTGGTTAATTGTTTTTGGTTTTAAAAATATAAATAGGCGTGAGATGGGCTGTAAGGAATTAAAAAAGGATTTGGGTTATGTTGAGTTTGGGTTTGGGTTATATAAAATAAAAATAAAATATTTAGAGATAAAGGATATATATATATATATATATATATATATATATATATATAATACCAAAACAAATAATTGCATTATTTTAATTAACACGAAGGTATAGAAATTTTGGGGTCGTTACAAGGCCTTCAAAACTTCTTCATTCAAGCATCTTACTCTTGAGCGGCCTAGATGCAGTCTATACTAGCTCCCGCTCAAGCCAATCTCGAACTGCTGCAATTCTATTTGGATCCACTGTTAAGCCGTCTCCTGACATAACATGGCCTAAGAACTTCTCTACATCAAGCCCAAAACTATGCTGAACAAGTGCTAGTCTTGGTATACAATTTCTTTTGCTCCACGTCCGAAATAACAAATCCTTAAATGCACTTTATATTTCTCCCTATTCTTCGAAATGTAGAAGGATTTGTCACTACTGGTCAAGGTAAAGATAAAGCGGTCGTTGGATTCAAGTTTAAGACAAGACATAGATTGGAAAGTAATTGAACTGAGAGAAAGACAAAGTACTACAACAAGAATAAATTAAGGAAAATAATCAAGAATAGGACTCTAAGTTACCTAACCAGAGTACTGCATTGTAACTGTAGGGTTCCTAGGCACACTAAAGAGGTCTCACAAGGCATCAACCATGCCAAATTCAAAATTTACGGGTGCCGAGAAACCCTAATACGGATCGTTGACTAGAAATCTAGGCGAAATACAAATCTAGTTAACAAGTTAACTAAAGATCAGAAGCTACAACCTTTGTAGATCCGGATATCCACTTCCTTAGCTCCACGTAGGCGTCCTCTCGCTGTCCATCTTGAATCCCAAACTCAATCGTCGGCTTCATCGGGAAAATGGGCGGACTAGGTCGTCGGCTTCGTGCCGAAGATGATCTACGTCGAGGTTTCACAAGTTCAAGCTCCGACTTCACCAAGTTGTGAAACTTGTGAAGAAAACACCCAAAACAACTTGGCACGAGGTAGAGGGTGAAGAAATAGGAGGTGGGTTCACTTTACAATTGGATTTCACTCACTTTTGTTCAAGTTGCCATTGATAGCATCAAGCTTTCTTTCTTGAATAAGAAGATGATCAAGAAGGAAATATTATGATAAGTTATTTAAAATGAAAAGAAAATGAATACTTATCATAATGTAAACCATTGTCAAGTGTAGAGATTAAACTAAGGTTAGTTGGAATGGTTAAGGTTAAGGAAGAGATAAGAATGGTGGACTTTTTCAAAGCTTCTTGAAGCTTCAACATGAAACAAAATAAGCCACCATACTTAACTATTTCCAAAATGAATAAATAAATAAATAACTAAGTAAATAATCAAAACCCTAACCATTCATATAACCATGGTTTAATCTTTACACAAACCCTAGTGAGCAAGTATCATCAAACATGATACAAACAAGTGCACAAAAAAATATATCACATATACAATGTGCATCAAGTGAGAAAATCCTTTTAAACTGAACCAATACTAGTTAATGCAAATTAATATATCAAATATATAATTATACATTAAATCATTAAATCAACACTTGACTTAACGATCCGGTCATATCGCATATAACCGACTAGTCACCTATGTATCGGCTTATCGAATCAAACGTTGATTCGATATCTAGGTTATATCGAATATAACCAGTCGATACATACATCGCGAGAATGAAATACGGTATCACATACACGCATTATTCTCGGTCCTGCACATATCTCATATGCGCTCCTATTTCGTTTCGCTTGAGCCAGGAAACCTCTGTGTAGGACTCTAAAGACTCGTCAATATGCCGGTAGCAGATGATGATCATATCAAGCATCCACAAGCCGCAAGCGGTCTGCTAAACGTAACGGCCATCCGGGTATTAAGCGATCAGAAGATCGACGAGCTAGCCCGCTCACACTCCTGTGAATCCAACCAGTAACACTTACCATACAGTCCGGTCTGTTCGTCTGATATGTCGCATATCAAGTCTAGGGGTGGTAAACGTCAGACCCCAATAATCGATAAGTCGTGCCGATGTGAGGCTCATAACGGGTCGAGAAACTACTGGTAACACTTACCAGCAAATCTCTGATCAGCCCTGGCCAGGGACTTCCCTGTTACGGCCAATCGAGCACTGCGCAACATCAACCCCCAATACCGGGAGAGACGAAACCCCTCCTGTCGCTCATTGCCTCCATGTGACTCGGGACTGTACCCAAAGACCACCGTTTTGCATGCCCTCATGGACGTGGTAAGGTGGAGATCAAAGCACAGTGGGAATCACACAAGACTCTATGACGATCTCGGGTCTACAGACTAACCTGTACAAGTGTCACCTGAGAACTGCCATCTGACGTGAGGTATAATACCATCTGGGAGTTCTCGGCGAGTCCGTCCAGTGTACCCAGTCTCCACTGAGCACCCGTACACCATCTCTGATGTCAAACACCAATGGATATGGGATCATCCATCGCCCATCTCATGGTTCGAGAAGCGTATACACTAGTCTACACTGGTATATCGATGCCCTGTCTCGATACACCCACGACTAGGGACCTTGAAGGATGTACTTATCGACTACCATGTCCCCACTAGTATGATCTGCATCATAGTCCAGGTAGTCAAGTACACATCCTAAGGGCTTTATCAACATGTAACTATAAGACAGTTTAAAGAGACAAGTGTACATGTTAAGATAAAGAGTAACCAGATAGCATACTATCATATCGAGCAAGAAAGTCATCTCTATATATGTCCAAGCATCCAATATAATATACATCATCTGTACAATACTGGCCTCTAGGGCATACATACAACTAACAATCTCCCACTTGCACTAGGGCCAGCTGCTGTAGTATCGCATACCGAGCATCCCGAAGAGTCTCTCAAACTGTATCTGGAGAATGGCCTTCGTGAGTGGATCCGCCGTGTTGTTCTTCGTGTCAACCCTCCTGACCTCGATCTCCCGGCGATCAACTATCTCCCGGATCAGGTGATACCGCCTCAGAATATGCCTGGATCGCTGATGGGACCTGGGTTCCTTGGCCAAAGCCACCGCTCCATTGTTATCGCAATACAAAGGTATTGGATGCTCAATGGATGGAACCACTCCAAGTTCAGTAATGAACTTCTTGATCCAGACAGCCTCTTTGGCAGCATCGTTGGCAGCGATGTATTCAGCCTCCATCGTCGAGTCTGCCACGGTTTCCTGCTTGGAACTCTTCCAGCTAACCGCCCCTCCGTACAGGGTAAAGACAAATTCCGACTGCGACTTAGAGTCGTCCTTATCACTCTGGAAGCTCGAATCGGTAAAGGACTCCACTTGGAGTTCTCCGTTACCATACACCAAGAGCATCTCTTTAGTCCTTCGTAAGTACTTGAGAATGCTCTTCACAGCTGTCCAGTGACTCTCTCCAGGATCAGCTTGATACCTGCTCACTACACTTAGTGAGTATGCAACATCGGGTCTGGTACATAGCATCACATACATAATAGAGCCTACAGCTGAAGCATAGGGTATCCCTTGCATGCGAGCTCTCTCCAAATCAGTCTTGGGAGACATCTCTTTGGAGAGAGTGGCTCCAGAGATCGTGGGCAAGTTCCCACGCTTGGATTCTTCCATACTAAACCTCTTTAGTATGGTGTCAATGTACCTGCATTGGGACAATCCCAATATCCGTTTGGATCTATCTCTATAGATCCTGATTCCCAATATGCAGGAGGCATCACCAAGATCTTTCATTGAGAATCTTTGTGATAAGAAGAGCTTGACCGATTGCAGCATAGGAATATCATTTCCTATCAAGAGTATGTCGTCCACGTACAATACGAGGAAGACAACCTTACTCCCTGCCACCTTCTTGTAAATACAAGGTTCATCTGGGTTTTTGACGAAATCAAACTCTTTGATAACGACATCAAAGCAGATGTTCCAACTCTGCGATGCTTGCTTTAATCCATAAATGGATTTAAGCAGCTTGCACACCTTGCCGCTGCTCCCACTATCTACGAAGCCCTTTGGCTGAGTCATGTACACGCACTCTTCTAAATCACCATTTAGAAAGGCGGTCTTAACATCCATTTGCCAGATTTCGTAATCATGATATGCAGCGATGGCAAGCATGATCCGGATGGATTTAAGCATAGCCACTGGAGAAAAGGTTTCGTCATAGTCCACACCTGGTCTTTGATGAAAACCCTTTGCTACAAGTCTAGCTTTGAAAGTCTCCACTTTCCCATCTACACCAAGTTTCTTGAAGATCCACTTGCTCCCGATGGGTTTTACCCCTTCAGGAGCAACTTCCAAAGTCCATACTTTGTTGGTGTACATGGATTCCATATCGGACCGCATAGCATCCAGCCATTTCACTGAGTCCCTACTCGTGATGGCCTGCTCGAAGCTAGTTGGGTCATCATCCTCCATGATGCAATCCTCGCTCCCACCATCCATGAGAAAACCGTAGTATCTCTCAGGTGGGCGAGGAACCCTACTAGATCGGCGGAGAGGCTGAGGTTCATTGGGAACTACTGAATCCTCTGGTTCAACCAAATCTTCTGTTGTAGTCTGTATTGCTGGAACCTCTTCCAGTTCTACCTCCTTGCCACTAATCTCTTTTTCAAGAAATTCATTTTCTAAAAAGGTGGCATGTCGAGAAACAAACACCTTTTGTTCCTCGGTGTGGTAGAAGATACACCCGCGCGAATGTTTGGGATATCCAATAAACTTACACAGAATGGACCTTGCCGCGAGTTTGTCCGGATTTTGCGTTTTTACATATGCCGGACAATCCCATATCTTAACATAATTAAGACATGGTCTCTTTCCTTTCCATATCTCATATGGAGTGGTTGGCACGGTTTTGGTGGGAACCATATTCAATAGATCTGCAGCTGTTTCCAGTGCATATCCCCAGAAGGAAATAGGTAACTCAGCGGTGCTCATCATAAAGCGCACCATATCCAATAGGGTGCGGTTCCTCCGTTCTGATACACCGTTGTGCTGTGGTGTATATGGAGGAGTCAGCTGAGAGAGAATCCCATTCTCTTTTAGGAAGTCCAGGAATTCATTGCTTAAGTATTCTCCTCCTCGATCAGATCGAAGGATTTTAATACTTTTTCCGGTTTGGTTCTCGACTTCTTGTTTATATTCTCTAAATTTCTCAAAAGCTTCTGATTTGTGTTTCATCAGGAACACATATCCGAATCTAGAGAGATCGTCAGTGAATGTAATGAAGTACGAAGAACCATCCCTGGCATGTGTAGACATGGGGCCGCATACATCACTATGTATCAGTCCCAAGAGTTCGGTAACTCTTTCTCCGTGTCCCGTAAACGGAGCTTTGGTCATCTTGCCTTTGAGACATGACTGGCAAGTGTCATAGGATGAAAATTCAAACGGATTCAAATATCCATCCTTATGTAACTTAGCCAGTCGTGTCGCATTGATGTGACCCAGTCTACAATGCCACAAGAAGGATTCGTTCATTTCAGAACTCTTCCTCTTGTGTGTGTTAGTTATGCTCAGAACTGTTGATTGATTTAGAACATAAATGCCATTGCACAACGTGCCTGATCCAACCAACTTTTGGTTACGGAAAATGTTCATAACATTGTCCTGTAATACAAAATTATATCCCTCTTTACTTAATAAAGAAACTGATATAATGTTGCATATCAGGTTCGGCATGTAATAGCATTCGTTCAGAACCAATGTATTACCAGTTGGTAATTCAAGGTGATATTCCCCGACAGTCTTAGCTGCAACAATTGCACCATTTCCAACTCTAATGTCTTTATCACCTTCTCCAAGTTCTCTACCTTTCCTAAGCCCATGTAACTGATTACATATATGGGATCCTGATCCGGTATCTAATACCCAGGACGTAGGGCAAATGGAGAAACAGTTCTCTGTAACGAACACACCCGAAGAAAATGCATCAACATGTACTTTCTTCATTCGGGTGGCATGGGAATCCTGGTATTCCCCTATATCCTGTTCAGTCCTATAACTCTTATAGGAAAGAACGGAACCAACGTTCCCCAGCACAGTATAACATGCGGGTTCGGTCAATACATCCATATTATTATCTTTATTAGGGCATGAAATGGTCGCTACCTGGAGAGAGAGAGAGAAGAAAACACTTTAGCGTAAGCTCGTGCAAGATCAGATTGGTTATTATCTTATCTAATCAGGATGGCTCCCACTGTTTTTATCAAATCTTCCTTCAAACCCTAAAAGGAAAGACTAGCCGGGAATAATTACACACTACAAGTTCGCCAATCTTTCAGCCAGGCCAGTGTCGGTACTTTGAGGGAGGTCCCCCGTGCTTTCGCACGAACCTAATTAATGTAAACCTCGTTTACCCAGAGGCGTAACCTCGTTAACACCTTTCTAGACACCTACTTGATCGGCTAATTGTAATGTGTAAAACTCTCCCAGGAGTAACTCTTACTCGCAGTGGGTATCGGGATCCAACTATCTCATAGAAGGTATGCAATCTCATTGCAAATTTCAACACTTGAAATTCCTGATAATATTTTGCCCCTAGCGTCCGATGACCTTGACGCAGGCCAACAAATCACAGCGCGCTAGTCAAGTTCAACCCGTCATTTCCTGATTGAATTAAACCCACCCGCACGACCCTTGACGCAGGCCAACAAAGTCGTACGACTACCCTAATCCAATCTGCATCATATGCATAAGCAGATAAATACTAGTTAGCTACCGCACACTACGCCTTGACGCAGGCCAACAAACGTAGCACGAATACTAACTACTACTTATCTGAAATGACGGAGGGCTACGACAGGTTTTTCTGAAAACCTATTGCGTAATGAACTTGATATCGTTGTAGAATCAAATGAAGTTTTGAAATGGAGTGATTTTGAGGCTTTTCTAGTTTTGCTAAAGGGGTCACTCCCGGTGAAGGGATCGTCGGCCCTTTCCTCGTCGAATAAGGTGCGGGATATATCATATATATCACTGTGCAAAGCAAAACTCAAAAACAATCAAAAGCAAACCGAGTGTGTAGCATCTGCCAGTTATTGCTAAAGGAGTCACTCCCGGTGAAGGGATCTCGGTCCTTTCCTCATCGAATAAGGTGCAGGGTATATCATATATACCGCTATGCAAAGCAAGAACTGTAGCTACCTGTTTTGTTTAAAATTTGATTCTACAACATCTTAGGTTTCTTTTCTTTCATTAATCACATTAATGAAGTCCCATCATTTAAGTACCTAAACATCACAGATAGATATGACGTACACTTATGCCATCCGCATTCGCCTCGATATCCCCTCGTGCACCGTTAGGTTAGGTAACGAACGACAGAGCAGGGCAGGGCTAGTGCGGGTGCAAAACATAAGTAACGTCTATATAATATATCATATATACTATATAAAGTATCTATCACAGAACATCACATGATCTCATCACAGATATCGCAGCATAAGAAACATATGAAACATTGGATATACTAGGACGTCCGTGTTTTCAATACGAGCCAGTATAAAACACGGATTCCACGGTAGTGATGAATAGCCAATCCCACACCCTTAGACCCCTACGAGAGCGGCAAGCAACCCTGCCAATTCTAGGGTTAGGAGACCCGGACTCGACTCCTCGAGTTGGTCTCCCACTGGACCCCAGAACCCGGTTACTTGTGCTCCCCTCCTTGGGTCTATCCTAATGCGGAAAAGTAAATAATATACAAAAGGTGACAACTTCCGCAACCTGGAAGTGCCCCAAATAAAAGAATATTACATACAAGTTTTTACATGAATGAAAATGAAAAACACTCATCACACATAAAAACCCCCGGCTATTCAAACACGACAATCCAATATAACATATCCAGCAACACATAACATCACATGTCATCAACGTAAGTAAACATGCGTATCCCAATTGTCGTTGACATATAGCAACGAAACCGGTGATATCACATATTACACTTACGGTCACAGAAAAGAAAGTGTAAAACTACAACAGTTGGAATCCGCAACCGTTTTAGACATCACATGCCTAATCAAAATGAAATACTTAGACATCACATGCCTAACAATTATAAACCCCGCATTTTAGTCTCATTATCGAAAACTCTTTTCAATATCATATGGGATTAAACTGCTAGATTTATAACATTCATTCAGTTATCTCATAACTGTTTGTGAATTCTAATTATTGTATCCCATTCCGAATAAATAGAATATATTAAACTTTCCGATCGAACATTCGAACACCCAAGTTTTCGCGAAACCGTTCAACACATGAAATAGGTTCAAAGACATTCACTTCATGTCTCAGTACCAACGGTCCAGCCGTAGAAGGGTCAAGCCAACGCCTCACATGTGACACGCCGTACTTCCCCAAACCCGAAGGTTCAAAGGGCAGTTCAAGACGGTCACATAATCGAGTTAAGGTTTGTTGTCTTCTAGAGGGACCATTGCGTTACTTGCACTACTCAGAACGTCCTTAAACCACACAAAAATCCAACACTTGGATATTTTCCGGCAGGGGAAAGATTGGGTATTTATATCCGGTCGAACTTTTTAACATATTCTAAAATTATCCGGAAAACCACACAGACAAATTTGATAATCTGATCGAAACACCGAGTCCCCAATACAACCCAGAAAATTCAACTCTTGAATAAATATTAAAAATTCCCAGGAAAACCAGCACTGCAAAGTAAGAATTACTGTGTGAAAATTTTTGTACAGTGGGGCCGTACGGCCGCGGAACCGCCGCACGAGCCATGCTCGTGCCGCGAAACCGCTGCAGTTTAATTGAATCATACCATCGAATTTCACAGTAAATCTTACAATCTCCTGCAGATTTCTCTGCATATTTTTAATATGGAAAAAACCCCATTTTTGAAGAAAGTACATAGAGCATGTTTTGAATTAGGGTTTCGGTTCGATCGGACTTCAAACTCCGTCTGGACTTCGCCTAAGGCTCTAGCTAGGCTCTGATACCACTGTAGGGTTCCTAGGCACACTAAAGAGGTCTCACAAGGTATCAACCATGCAAAATTCAAAATTTACGGGTGCCGAGAAACCCTAATACGGATCGTTGACTAGAAATCTAGGCGAAATACAAATCTAGTTAACAAGTTAACTAATGATCAGAAGCTACAACCTTTGTAGATCCGGATATCCACTTCCTTAGCTCCACGTAGGCGTCCTCTCGCTGTCCATCTTGAATCCCGAACTCAATCGTCGGCTTCATCGGGAAAATGGGCGGACTAGGTCGTCGGCTTCGTGCCGAAGATGATCTACGTCGAGGTTTCACAAGTTCAAGCTCTGACTTCACCAAGTTGTGAAACTTGTGAAGAAAACACCCAAAACAACTTGGAAAGAGGTAGAGGGTGAAGAAATAGGAGGTGGGTTCACTTTAGAATTGGATTTCACTCACTTTTGCTCAAGTTGCCATTGATGGCATCAAGCTTTCTTTCTTGAAGAAGAAGATGATCAAGAAGGAAATATTATGATAAGTTATTTAAAATGAAAAGAAAATGAATACTTATCATAATGTAAACCATGGTCAAGTGTAGAGATTAAACTAAGGTTAGTTGGAATGGTTAAGGTTAAGGAAGAGATAAGAATGGTGGACTTTTTCAAAGCTTCTTGAAGCTTCAACATGAAACAAAATAAGCCACCATACTTAACTATTTCCAAAATGAATAAATAAATAAATAACTAAGTAAATAATCAAAACCCTAACCATTCATATAACCATGGTTTAATCTTTACACAAACCCTAGTGAGCAAGTATCATCAAACATGATACAAACAAGTGCACAAAAAAATATATCACATATACAATGTGCATCAAGTGAGAAAATCCTTTTAAACTGAACCAATACTAGTTAATGCAAATTAATATATCAAATATATAATTATACATTAAATCATTAAATCAACACTAGACTTAACGATCCGGTCATATCGCATATAACCGACTAGTCACCTATGTATCGGCTTATCGAATCAAACGTTGATTCGATATCTAGGTTATATCGAATATAACCAGTCGATACATACATCGCGAGAATGAAATACGGTATCACATACATGCATTATTCTCGGTCCTGCACATATCTCATATGCGCTCCTATTTCGTTTCGCTTGAGCCAGGAAACCTCTGTATAGGACTCTAAAGACTCGTCAATACGCCGGTAGCAGATGATGATCACATCAAGCATCCACAAGCCGCAAGCGGTCTGCTAAACGTAACAGCCATCCGGGTATTGAGCGATCAGAAGATCGACGAGCTAGCCCGCTCACACTCCTGTGAATCCAACCAGTAACACTTACCATACAGTCCGGTCTGTTCGTCTGATATGTCGCATATCAAGTCTAGGGGTGGTAAACGTCAGACCCCAATAATCGATAAGTCGTGCCGATGTGAGGCTCATAACGGGTCGAGAAACTACTGGTAACACTTACCAGCAAATCTCTGATCAGCCCTAGCCAGGGACTTCCCTGTTACGGCCAATCGAGCACTGCACAACATCAACCCCCAATACCGGGAGAGACGAAACCCCTCCTATCGCTCATTGCCTCCATGTGACTCGGGACTGTACCCAAAGACCACCGTTTTGCACGCCCTCATGGACGTGGTAAGGTGGAGATCAAAGCACAGTGGGAATCACACAAGACTCTGTGACGATCTCGGGTCTACAGACTAACCTGTACAAGTGTCACTTGAGAACTGCCATCTGACGTGAGGTATAATACCATCTGGGAGTTCTCGGCGAGTCCGTCCAGTGTACCCAGTCTCCACTGAGCACCCGTACACCATCTCTGATGTCAAACACCAATGGATATGGGATCATCCATCGCCCATCTCATAGGTCGAGAAGCGTATACGCTAGTCTACACTGGTATATCGATGCCCTGTCTCGATACACCCACGACTAGGGACCTTGAAGGATGTACTTATCGACTACCATGTCCCCACTAGTATGATCTGCATCATAGTCCAGGTAGTCAAGTACACATCCTAAGGGCTTTATCAACATGTAACTATAAGACAGTTTAAAGAGACAAGTGTACATGTTAAGATAAAGAGTAACCAGATAGCATACTATCATATCGAGCAAGAAAGTCATCTCTATATATGTCCAAGCATCCAAGCATCCAATATAATATACATCATCTGTACAATACTGGCCTCTAGGGCATACATACAACTAACAGTAACCACGCTGCGGTATATAGTTATAATCATATAACTCCATCCAAGTCGTCCAAACCCTACTATCAGAGTCAATGGAATAAGATTAAAGAAAAAAATAAGGAATCAAGAAGATTATGAGATAAGATCAAACGGAGATGAAGGGTTCGCAATCTCATTTTCTTTTCGTTAAGATGAAAGAGTCCAAAGGAAAAATAGGATTCAAGGGTGAACCCGTGGTGTAAACATTACAGTCTCGCTCTACAGTCTATGTAAAAATTCTATCTAGAGATTTGACTAATGAACTAGGGAAAAAAAACAATGGGATGCCATAGAATTAAATAAATCTAATGCTGAAAAACTACAAACGAGTAGGGTACCTGAAACTACACCCTTCGAAGCCTTTTCAGGTGTTAGAGTGAACACCCGTCCCTGCTCGGCCTTTGTATGATCTGCCTCTGCTCATAAGCTTTCTTCTGCGGTGCTCTCATAACATCACCTCTCAACTGATACCTCGACCGACAAGTGTCGATCTGGTGGTCAGTAGGTCCACAACCAAAGCACTGTCTGCTTGTTTTCTGATAATACCTCTAAGCCTGGCCTGGCCGTCGGAAATAGTTACAGACCACAAATTCCTTCTAAGATGGAACTAGAACAAATGAGCACTTCATGGGAACAACCCCCTGTCTCCGAATAGTAATATCCCCACGTACTGGAACTCTTGTTAGAAAATGATCCGCTTTACGTGCCAGAACATCCTGTTGATGTGTACATTTCCCTATCTTTGTAAGCCTCTGCTGTTCTCTAGCTGCCGTGAGAACCTGAGAAAAGGTAGTCAACCCTAAGGAAGCAATATGCAGCTGGATTTCTATGTCGAGACTCCGCAGGAAACGCCTTGCTCTTTCTACCTCATTAGGTACTAAAGGCCCTGCAAATTGACCAAGGTGATTCCACTCAGCCGCGTACACATCCAATAGCCCACCATTCTGCCTCAAGCTGATGAAATTTTCTTCCATCTCTTCTCTAGCTGACTAGGGGAAAAACTTCTCTAAGAAACTCTGGGTGAAAGCCTCCTAACTAATTTGCTTCAATAGATGAATCTCCTCGACAAGCCACCATTCACGAGCATAATCCACCGGATGGATGCGTATTACATCCAATCTCTTCTCGTCTGGAATCTGAGCAACAATTAATAAGTTCTCCGTATCCACTAGCCACCATTTGGATTGAAGTGGTTCCTCCAAGCTTCCTCACACGGGCCAAACTTCCTAAAGTTAGAAACTGTATCCTCATGCGGCCCCTGCCTTCCTGGGAACTGCTACTCTCTCAATGGCAGCGGTAGCAGTCTGTTGGGTAGTTTTCCAGCCTTCCTGCAACGTCTCAGCCAGTTGCTGTAGCAAGTCCGCTTGGCGCTACTAATTCTCTAGCATTCCTTGCATGGCACTAAGGAGCATGGCACTATCGGTAGGTGGAGCGGGTTGGTTTCTTCTAGACATAGTTCTGATGTCAAGGACAAAGGATGAGATTAGTAACGGAAACAAGATTCAATAAAGACAAGGATTTAAGAATTTGAAGGACAAGGTAATAATGTGGCAAGACATGATCCTATAGTTCAAGCAGTTTGAAGTCAATGAATTGGGTATAATACCCAAATAAAAATTGAACCCATGCCCAAATAAACCTAAACTTAGGCTCTTATACCAAAAACCTTGTTACGCCTCGCTTCCTAAAATACAAAACAATTCGAGACGTAACTCGGCTAGTCATGCTACTTACGGTGAGGGACCATCCTTCCATAGTCATATTAAGACTATCATGCAGTAATCAAGCGATACCATATACATAAATAACTATCTAACACATGTGCAATGCCACAATAAATAATAATAACAAAAATCAAGCTGGAATAGTAGAAACATCAAGTCAAACTGATCCAATAATGAAATAGAAAGGGGTACACAATACTTTGTCCCTTATGGGCTCACAAAATAAAACTAGGGAACAAAGTTCAATATAAGAATAAATTAAACGACTAACAACTGGAATAATATATTCGCCTCACTGCTCGGCTATCCCCTCAAAGTAATCCTGATCCTGCAGTTCTAATGTCAAAGATCTGGGCCATACAAAACCCAAACGTCAGAGCGTCGAATATAATGTCATAAAGATAACTACCGAAATGAATATGTAAATATAACATGATACATGATCGATGTCAAGTGATCATACAATAATATTAACAATAACCGATGATATCACAAGCAGGATATAACAAAGAAATCATGTCATGTGGAACCTATGTGTCAATGTCATCAGTAGTTATCTGTCCTACAGGTATTTAAAACCAATGAGTGAAACACGGTAACATATCATATTCAATACATGCGAATGATTTCATGAGTCAGTTACATACATTTCGACATATAGATGAATGCTGTCATGAGTCAGATACATATATGTCGATATACAGATGAATGATGTCATGAGTCAGATATATACATCCCATAACACAGATACTCCTTTGACCATAATACAGATGTCCCCTTTTAATCATGATTCAGATGTCCATTATAACCATAATACAGATGTACACTTTGCCCATAATTCAAATGTCCATTCAAGTCAAGTCAAGGAGTAATAGGCAATATCATAAACTTGTTGGCATTGGATAATAATTACATTATATGAGTCATGACATGATAATCAATGAACAGATTCAAGCATTGGTGCAGGGAACAATCAAGCACTAGCATTAACAGAAATAGCATGGTCAATCAGAATATATAACACAATCATAATACAAGTCAGGTAGTGTGTTGCACATGTGTAACATGATCTAGCATGTCATATAACATATCAGGTTCAACATCAGTTGCATATCAGTTTGATACGGCTCATCAATGGATAAGAAGTCTTATGTGTGTGTTGGAGACGGCTCATAGTGTTTTGAGACGTCTTAGAAGTGCTTCAGGTTAAATATTTCATCTTTGATTGTACGAGACGGCTCATAATTTTGTTGAGACAGCTCGACCCTATTTTGAGACGGCTCAATCAATGTTGAGACGGCTCGTTATATGCCTGGAATTTATATTTTTTCTTTATTTACATGAGACGGCTCGTGTAAAGTTGAGCCAGCTCGTCAACTCTTTACAGAGATGATCAAATATCTTAATTAGGGTTTCGATCCAAATTTTGTGCATGTAATACCCATTAAAATTTCATAGAATTCTCCAAGTTAAATTACAACATCTTGAACAACATAAAAGTGGCATCTTTAGCAATCAATATCAAGTATTATACTAGATCAAGCTTACTGACATATCGGGATTCAGATCTTGACATGTCGTAACTCAAAGTTAACTAACAACGTATCAAAAGCAATTTCTATAATACGATACAACAATAACAACAAGATCAAGATAAAGGCCACATCTTGAATTATCATAACATGCATATGTATTGAAATCCTATACCTATTCTATTATAATATTAAGCAAAATTTGATCTTGCTTAGCATGCAACAAGTATTCTAAATATTTGCCTCGATGACGAACGGAGACGACAAGACTTTGAAGATGAAAACATGATCTTGGATTTGGATCTGCAGTCGAGTAGATGAGACCGTGACAAGGATCAGATGAAGAAGAGGTAGGCAATGATGATGACAACGTGATCTAAAAAGCGACGTTGATAATGATCGGTGATGAGGGTTTAGGGTTTCGGTTTGAGAGAGAGAAAGAGAGAGTCGGCTAGGGTTTTAGAGGAAATAATATAGATCTTATGTTTGCATGAGAATTAAGGGTTTAAATAGGATGGTTATAACATGGGCCGGATATTTTAAACCAAGTAGGAATAAAGTTAAGGAAAAAGGCAAACATAAGATTTATATGTCTAATTAAAATATTTCCCAATTACCAATAAATTACCATAACCCAACAATGAACAAGAACAACCCATGGCAAAAATAACATGTTAGAAACTCGTCAGGAAATATATCAGGTTTGAGACAGCTCATGAATGCATGAGTCAGCTCACAAGTCTCTCCAGCAATTATTTCTTCTCTGGATACAAGTGCTCAATATAAACTTGAGCGGGCTCGCAGGCTTCTAACATAAATATTTAAATAATTAGAATATTAATTAATACAATCTATTCAACCAAATACCGTACGATCGTCCTAGGGTATTACACATAAATAAAATAAAATAAAATAATTAAAGTTATGATGCTTACAACCTAGACCTTGTTCTTGAAACTCTAGCCGCCAAATATAGGTAAAAGAGAAGATGACCTAGCCCTCTGTATTCGATGAGTATTTATAGATTTTTTATCGAATACAGGGTACTAACAATATCACAATGAAATTACAAATGATCAGAACAAAATCGAGAATATTTAACCAAAGGGGGTTGGCTAAAAGCCTAGTCCGGTTGGCTAAAATCCGGCTAAAATTGTCTAAGTGGGCCCCGCTTTGGTCTCTGGCTTCTTTACTCTAAATTGATCGTTTTTGACTATTTAAATCACTGTAAATCTTTTCCATGCGGTTTTGTTATCTTTTAAACTCATTTTATCGATATGAACCGCACGTGTTGGTATCTTTTCTCCTCCTTTTGAAATTAAACCCGTGTCACCTGCAAATATCATAAAAACACTTTCACGTAGTATTAAATGTGAAAAAATAAGAATAAATATAGATATAAAATATTCATTAAAATGTATCAATCAAATACCCGCACACTTATCTTTTGCTAGCTCTTGAGCAAATCCTAGAATCTAGAAACTAAAAAGTTAAACCAAAATATCCTAAACTAAAACTACTCCTATGAGTGTTGTCTTATGAGGGTTTTCAGCTAATATTACCCACAAAATCCCTAAAAAGAAGAAGAAAAAGAAAACGAAAAGAAAAACCAAAATAAAGAAAAAGAAAAACTATAAACAAAGAAAAGAACAATAGAAAAGATAGAATCTCACTAGTTTTTCGGTTTTCAAGAACTATCATCCTAAATTTTCGTTTCAATTTTAGATTTTCTATTCCCCTTCAATAGAACTCGATCTTATTTTTCACGCCTCTCTTTCCCTTAAATATAGCTCCTATACCTCTACATGTATGTGTAATATATATATATATATATATATATTTCTTTATTTATAATGCCACAATACCTTTCAGTGCGACCACCTCATGCTTCGTGAGGCTCGGATAACCGATTTGTAACCCTAGATTCTGATATACATGTATCAGTATTCCTTAGAATTTTTTATTCGTATTTATATTTAGAGATATAAATTTTCTTGAGATTAAAAATACTCGTATTTGTATTTGAAAAATATCTATAGAATTTTTTGATCATTTGAAACTAACCGTATTTTCTGATAAATATTATACTTGAATTTTAAATGTAAATTTATTTTACATATTTAAGACAAAAGTTTTATTTATGCAAAATATGGGTTTAGATGGAATTATTACATTTAGAGGGGGTAAAATGTAAATTAACCTAATCTAGATTTTTCTTGTTGGATATAGTGCCCTCAGAGTCAATTATTGGATCGCAGGCACGTGATTGCAATGGTTGAGGGAGGACCTATACCGGTAGGACAGTCTTACTCAAGATGATAGTATGCTATCTGGTTTATCTTCATCAGCGTGTGCTGCTTCAGGTGACCTTACAGGTCACTATTGCATGTTGATAGAGCCCTTAGGATTCTTGCTTGACTACCAGCAGTATGATGGCGATCATATACGTGGGAGCTGGAGTCTATAAGCATATCCTTAAAAGGTCTCTAGTCGTGGGAGTTTTCGAGACAGGACATCGATACTCCGGAGTAGACTAGTGTATACAGTCGAGACCCCGACGAGGGGCGGTGGCCGGTCTCACAAGCCATTGGTGTCAGTTGGTTCACCTAAGATGTATACAGGTGATCATTGGGTTATGAGTACACTGGACAGGACTCGCCGGGAACATGCTAGTTGGTATTATACCAGACGTCAGATAGCAGTTCCCTGGTGACATGTGTACAGGTTAGTTCATCGACCTGAGATCGTCATTTGTCTCGTGTGAGTTCCCACTGTGCTTTGATTACTACCCTACCACGGCTTAAAGGAGTCGTGCAAACAGGTTTTAGTTGGGTACAGTCCCGAGCCACATGGAGGCAGTGAGCGGATCGGCAGGGGTTTCGTCTCTCCCGGTATTGGGGGTGAGATCGCACAGTGTCTATGGGAGCCATTACACGAAGTCCTTGGCCAAGGCAGGAGATTTACTAGTAGGTATTCCAGTAATATCTCAGGGTGTTCTGGGCTACACTCCGACACGATTTGTACCACTTTTGGGGGTCTGACTTTTACCCACCCCTAGGCCCGCCATGCGATGCTAATAGACGAACGAACCGGATTGTACGGATATTGTCACTGACAGGCTCAGTAGGGTGTCAGGATGAGTTCGCTCATCGATCTCCCTTTTGGTCAATACCTGGTATCCCATTACGTACGGCTAGTATCTCTGACGTGCTAGTAGTTAAATCCACAGCCAAAGTATTGACGAGTCTTTAGAGTCCCCCATAAACAGTTTCTCAAGTTTCGGGCGAAACGTTGTAGAGGCCGTATGATATATGGCAGGGTCCGATCATATACGCGCAGTAGTGCACGGATCATGATCGGACGGATGATACTAGTTGGCTTTGGTTTAAGCCAGATCCTAATATTAGATTTGTTGGATTATTTTAGTCTCATCACATTCGCATTCGGTCGGAATGCGGATGCAGGTATGTATATACAGGTGAGGGGTATCCTTGTGATCCGTCATGAGTTTACTTTAGATGTTGCCGTATCTTTTTATTGTTGTAAACATTTGGGTTAATGTTTACAAATGGAAATAATGAGCTAGAATTCATCATGAGGTGCATTTATTAAATGTGACACATGCAATCTAGTGACTCATGGTCTCTTTTATTGTGCATGTGTCACATTAGGTGATGGTTTTGTGAGTTGATATGATGAGAGGAGAGAGAGGGGCTGCCATAACATAGAGTTTGGTCTTGTATTTTTGATAATCTCTCTCTCATTTTATCATATCACACATAAGAAAGAATTTCCTCTTCTTCTTCCTCTAGCTCACCATTTCCTTTCCGACGAGGAGATCGAGATCGGAGATGCCGCGAGGAGCTTGGGATGGTGGCCAAAGACCGAAGGACACGGATCGATCGGTATAGCTTTCCAACCCTTTCTCTAGTTGCTAGTTATAGGTTAATGGTTCGATCCGGGTTTAAAGTATACGATTGCGCCGGTTTCTAGTTTGAAAAAGTTTTTCGTTTCCGTATTTTGGCCTCGGACAGACGGCCGGGGCGTTACCGTAGACTTACATGGTATCAGAGCCACGCCATTAACCTTTACTAGCTTGCTCTAACGTGTTTAGAACTTCGATCGAACGAAATTTTCAAAAACTGCATTTCCAATTCTGAGTTTCTGTCGAACTTTTTTTGTCGTCGAAAAATTATTTTGAGTATTGCAGAAAATCAGGCAGGCTTTTCATAGAACACTGCAGAAATTTTGTAGCCTGAACCCACTGTAGAGCCGCGGAACCGTGGCCGTAACCCCGTTTTGGCCGCGGTTCCGCCGCTGTACTGTAGCAACACAGTACCAAAATTTCTGCAGTGCTCCCTGAGTTGGAATTGGGGTTTCTGGTAATTTTTATTTTGGCCTATATTATTTTGAGTACTGGGAATTGTACTTGGGGCCCACTTCGGGAAATTTTGTCGATCGAAAATTTTAAACATGTTAGTTCACAGTATTTATATTATATCTGCGACCGTGAATGTTATTTGATCGGTAAATCTTGTCTAATTGCTATAGCCCCTTTAGACGGATTTGCGGACGTGACATTCACGTTGATGTTCTGTGCTGTGTTGTGATGTTGCGGATTTGTCGTGGTGGATAGCCTGGATGCAATGGTAGTACAGTTTGGTTGTATTTATACATTTGATATTGCGGGGCGAGCGTCCGACATGTGGACTGCCATCACTGCCTGTTTGTATATTATTCATTTGGGGCACGACCGGGCTGAGGTTGATGTACCCGTTGTATATATTTTACTTTCTGTACTAGGATTACCCCAAGGTGGAGTGCACGGATAGCCGGGTTCTAGAGGGGAACGGGTCCGCATCTCATGGCTTTGAGACGGAGGGGGCTTTACTCTAGAATTGGCGGGCTATTCGCCGCACTCGTATGGGGTATAGGTTGACCCAAGGAGGGGTGCTCAAGTTACCGGATTCCGTGAAGTGCTGGGTGGTCCATTCACTTTATTGAAGGGGGCTGCCTCTCTTCAGGTTTTGGCGGGTAACTTGCCATGCCCGTAGGGGTCTAGGATTTCATTGCACAGGCTATCCACACGACCAGGGGAACGTCGGGTTTCACTTGTGGATCTGTGAAACCCGGGGCTTCCAGATTATCTGTATTGTTTAGTGATGCTTATTACATTTCTGTGATGTTGCATTTTATCACGCCATGAGCGAATATTATATATTGCTATATATATACTAGTAGATGTTGCATATGTTTTACACCCGCGCTAGTCCAGTCCCCGCTCTGTCGTTAGTTAAGTAACCTAACGGGTGATGACGGGACCCAGTGGCGAATGCGGATGGCATATACGTACATCGTATTTTCGTTATTTTGTGGTGTGATCAATTGATGGAACTGCATGGATTCGGATCAATGCAAGCTAAAAAAACCTATTATGATGTTGTTGGAACATTTTTCAAAAAAAAAAGAGCTGTTATTGCAAAGACGTTCTCTTTTGTTTTGCACAGTGGTATTCGGTTATGAATATCCAGCACCTCAGTCGACGAGGCAAGGGCTGAGATCCCTTCACCGGGAGTGACCCCTTAGACAGAAGTTTGCGTCAGGGTAATAACTTCACTATAGCCGATTGCCTTTTGCTTTGCATCGTGGTATTTAGTTGGAATATCCTGCACCTCATTCTATGGGGAAAGAGCCGAGATCCCTTCACCGGGAGTGACCTCTTTAGCAAAGGTTTTCGCCACTATATTTTTATAAAAAGCCATGCAGTTCCTTCAACGATATCAAGTTCATTACGTTAAAGTTTTTTTGCCAAAAACCATCCGTAGCCCTCCATCATTTCTTACGGGTATTATTTAGTATTCGTGCTGCGTTTGTTGACCTAGTCAAGACGTAGTGTTCGGTGGCTAAGTGGTGCTTGTTTGTTGCATAAATGGGATTGGTTAGGACAGTCGTGCGGCCTTGTTGACCTAGTCAAGGGCACGTACGGGTGGGTTTAATACAATCCAGAATAATGACGGGTTGAACTTGACTAGCGGTTTATGGTTTGTTGATCTAGTCAAGGTCATAAGCCGCTTGGGGTAAAAACACATATCGGGAGTTTCTAAAGAAACCGAAACTTGCCAGGCATGCGCATACCTTCTGGAGTGTGATAATGTGAGTGGATTCCATCACATTATCATGCGATGATAGTTGGATCCCGATTCCCACTGATGAGTTGGTTTACTCCTCGGGTGATCCCGACTAATTCTTCTTTCAGGTTTGGAGGAGAATTTGAGGTTACAGTGGGAGGTTTCCTGATTAGATAAATTGATAACCTTTCTGATCTTGGTTAGAGTGCACGCAGAGTGTTTCTTTTCTCTCTCTCTTTGGCAGCGACCATGGCCCGACCCTTGACTATGACTCAGTGACCAAGTTAACCGAACCTTCTTAAAACACTGGCTTTTGGATTGTCAGAGTTGCATACCTCATTGCCACTCCTACTTTTACCCTTTTCTCCAGAACACCCCGTATTACTACGAACGTCCACTTCCATTGGATAAAACCATCGTATGGTTATATACGAACTCGAAGGAACTTGTTCCAGATTCGAGGATGGTTTCTGGTTCTGGAGAAAATGAATAGGACTATTCAGTTTTCTTTTATCTTCATCTTCTCTCAGGTTACGAGTACTCCTAGGATTAGGAGAGTACACCCATTATGCTTATTGGATAGTCTTCTTCCAAACCATAGGCTGGTGCCGAACGGTAGAGAATGAAGAAAACCGATTAGCCTAAGTGAGGTGTACAGAAGGTAATAAGTAAAGACAAGTAAAGGGATTAGAAAGAGGGCAAAGTAAATTGCGACTGCTATTCACTACCAAACCAAGTATTTCATCGACACTCCTACTTCACCTTTGTATTTCTCCAGAACACTCCGTATCACTACGAAGATCCACAGTTATTTGGATACTCCATCGTATGGTTATATACGAACTCGAAAGGAACTTGTTCCAGTTCGGGGATGGATTCTGGTTTAGGAGAAATAGGAATAAGGTTTATTCAGTTGTCTTTTATCTTTACCTTCTCTCGCGTTGCGAGTGCTCCTAGGATTAAGACAGTACACCTATTACGTTTATTGGATAGTCTTCTTCCAAACCATAGGCTGGTTCCGAACGGTAGGGAAGGAAGAAAACCATTTAGCCTAACGAAGGTGTACAGAAGGTAATGACTAAAGACATATAAAGGGATTTGGAGAGATGGAAAAGAAATATACGGTTACAGTTGTGAATCTGATAATGGAAGAGGCATTACTAGGAATACCCGGATACACCTTCGAGACATTTATTTGTTTCAGTTTCACTGTGTATTGTTAAAAGAAAACTGATTTCCCTATAAGCCCTTACTCTAGGGTATGTATTTACCAGGTTTGATTCTCACATCTGTATGGTTTTACAGATGATGAGTGGGATTAAGTTATTGGGAATTGGGTGATCATCCTCATTATATCGGGATTCGTTGTAATTGGTGATATTTGAGGATATACCTGGGTTGTTTTGCCGGATGGCAAATATTTGGTTTTGAATATCCGTTGTTATGCACCAATTTCAAATTGATATATCTGTACGTTTATTTTTATAAAGTGAGATATAACTTTTTGAAATTATGTCCATGACATTTACCTATATCAGTGGATGGTTAGGTAAGGAGCATTAAACAGCGGTGTAATTCTTCTTAACCATAAGTACAGTTTTCAGCCTACGATACACAGGGAATGAGTTATTAGACTCAGGGGACTTATATAGAGTATTGTATGTGTCCAGTGTCCATTAGGACAAAGGGGTTGGTACTCGTACTATATTTTGTTTACTAATGACTTCTCTAGTTCTTAGACATGTGTTTCATAGAATTACAAGATCCAAGTTTTGAGAAGTTATAGGTATATGAATAAAGTAGAGAACCAGGTGTTGCAAGTATCGGGATTCTTCAAGGTGATCGAAGATGTAGATACTTGTGTATGGTATTCAGTTGATAGTAATGGTTTTGAGAAACTTGTTTCTCTTTCATGTTACTCATATCTGGATACATTCCTAAGTTGAGTAAGGCTGATCGGCCTCCCTCCATTTAGTTGACATGCATTGGAGACAGCTGCATGATTTGAATCTGGTTCCAATTAAATCAGTGCCTCTGTTTCTATATTAGATATAGAACGGTTCATATCTTAACGATGTTAAGGTACGGGGAGTTGTCCGGCTTATGCTTAAAACCAAACTCTGGATAACTCAAGGCACGTTTCTTTAATGGCTGTTTGTGGGTTGACACGGGCTATGACGAGGGTTGACTTTCTACCATCTGGAAGATCAATAGTGATATTGTTCTTGACTCGCCACAGTTTTAGTAAAATGGATTTTTTCAGAAAACAGTAGTGGGCGTATGGTAGAACTGGAAGTAATTCCAGAACCGTAAATGATTAATGAAAATTTGATAAGAACCTAAAAATTCAATCTGATTTGACATTCCATTAGCCACTCCGCAGATATGGTGGGTAACCTCAGGCACTCGAGAGGTACTTCAGTATACTCAAAGACGGTGACAGTGAGGTTCTTGTTTACCCAGACTTGACACTACTGTTGTTCCAGGCTATGAGACCCGGCAGGAGGATGAGTATAGCGTCGTTCTAAACTAGTTTTAAAAGTGCACGTGTATATGACTCTGCCAGAGGGTTATCGTAGTCAGTGGGAGCAGCGGAAGCATAGTGGACAAGTAGCTTATGTCTATTTATGGACTGAAGCAGATATAGCAGAGATAGATCATCTATTTCTGATGTGACAGTCATAGGTTTGACTTCATTTATGAACTAGGTCCCATCAGATATCCAAACATATTCTAAGATATGTATTGCTCATTTCGGGAGATGGCTTTCTCCGCGAACTTGAGATAAAGAGAGACATAGAAAGAAACATCAGGGCGGATCCACTCACTGAGGCTATTCCTCGAACGCATTATTTTCGCAAATGGGCTTTGTGAGACTGATTAGTAGAGGAGTTGGGTGTTCGGTATCACACGGGCTGTGAGTATGCGACATCGTAATAATTAGCCTTGAGTGCAAGTGGAAGATTGTTGGATATAGTGCCCTCAGAGTCAATTATTGGATCGCAAGCACGTGATTGCAATGATTGAGAGAGGACCTATACCGGTAGGACGGTCTTACTCAAGATGATAGTATGCTATCTGGTTTATCTTCATCATCGTGTACTGCTTCAGGTGACCTTACAGGTCACTATTGCACGTTGATAGAGCCCTTAGGATTCTTGCTTGACTACCAGCAGTGTGATGGCGATCATATACGTGGGAGCTGGGGTCTATAAGCACATCCTTAAAAGGTCCCTATTCGTGGGAGTTTTCGAGACAGGGCATCGATACTCCGGAGTAGACTAGTGTATACAGTCGAGACCCCGACGAGGGGCGGTGGCCGGTCTCACAAGCCATTGGAGTCAGTTGGTTCACTAAAGATGTATACAGGTGCTCATTGGGTTATGAGTACACTAGACATGACTCGCCGGAAACATACTAGTTGGTATTGTACCAGACGTTAGATAGCAGTTCCCTGGTGACATGTGTACAGGTTAGTTCATCGACCTGAGATCGTCATTTGTCTCGTGTGAGTTCCCACTGTGCTTTGATTACTACCCTACCACGGCTCAAAGGAGTCATGCAAACAGGTTTTAGTTGGGTACAGTCCCGAGCCACATGGAGGCAGTGAGCGGATCGGCAGGGGTTTCGTCTCTCCCGGTATTGGGGGTGAGATCGCACAGTGTCTAGGGGAGCCATTACACGAAGTCCTTGGCCAAGGCAGGAGATTTACTGGTAGGTATTCCAGTAATATCTCAGGGTGTTCTGGGATATACTCCGACACGACTTGTACCGCTTTTGGGGGTCTGACTTTTACCAAACCCTAGGCCCGCCATGCGATGCTCATAGACGAACGGACCGGACAGTACGGATATTGTCACTGACAGGCTCAGTAGAGTGTCAGGATGAGTTCGCTCATCGATCTCCCTTTTGGTCAATACCTGGTAGCCCGTTACGTACGGCTAGTACCTCTGACGTGCTAGTGGTTAAATCCACAGCCAAAGTATTCATGAGTCTTTAGAGTTCCCCACAGACAGTTTCTCAAGTTTCGGGCGAAACGTTGTAGAGGCCGTATGATATATGGCAGGGTCCGATCATATACGTCCAGTAGTGCACGGATCATAATCGTGCGGATGATACTAGTGGGCTTTGGTTTAAGCCGGATCCTAGTATTAGATTTGTTGGATTACTTTAGTCTCATCGCATTCGCATTCGTTCGGAATGCGGATGCAGGTATGCATATACAGGTGAGGGGTATCCTTGTGATCCGTCACGAGTTTACTTTAGATGTTGCCGTATCTTTTTATTGTTGTAAACATTTGGGTTAATGTTTACAAATGGAAATAATGAGCTAGAATTCATCATGAGGTGCATTTATTGTGACACATGCAATCTAGTGACTCATGGTCTCTTTTATTGTGCATGTGTCACATTAGGTGATGGTTTTGTGAGTTGATACGATGAGAGGAGAGAGAGGGGCTGCCATAACATAGAGTTTGGTCTTGTATTTTTGATAATCTCTCTCTCATTTTATCATATCACACATAAGAAAGAATTTCCTCTTCTTCTTCTTCTTCCTCTAGCTCACCATTTCCTTTAATGGCTTCATCTCTAACCTCCATCCATACAATGGATGTAAGAGACAAAGTGATCACACATATTCTCTACAACACCTTGGACACGTCGGCTAGCACACTTCGTGCCCGAGTTGTTTCGGATGAAGCGGGTGCCCATAAAAGGAATCGATGATGTGGTGCCCTTTCCGACGAGGAGATCGAGATCGGAGATGCCACGAGGGGCTTGGGATGGTGGTCAAAGACCGAAGGACACGGATCGATCGGTATAGCTTTCCAACCCTTTCTCTAGTTGCTAGTTATAGGTTAATGGTTCGATCCGGGTTTAAACTATACGATAGCGCCGGTTTCTAGTTTGAAAAAAAAATTCGTTTCCACATTTTGGCCTCGGACAGACGGCCGGAGCGCTACCGTAGACTTACATTTCTTTCAAATTCTTTTTCCTTCTTCATTCTTCTTTGTTCTTTAAATTTCTTGTATTCTCCATACCTCTCTCTTTTTCTACATCTCTTTAGATTTCTCTTAAAATTATTTCTCCTTCTCATTTCTTATTCTTTAACTTCTCATTTAATCTTTTCTTTTCTAGGGTTTTCCAAGCCTCTTTCTACACTAATTCTTTCCCTCTTCTTTCTTCTCTTTTCTCATTAATTCATCCAAGTTTACACAAATTTTCAAGAAAGGAAGCATGGAAAAAATTTAGAAATCTTGGCATGTGATTTAAACTCATTTTAATATTTGTTTTTCATATATTTAAATCAATTTTTTTACTTAACTTGAAATTATCATTTTTGAGTTAATATTTATTATTTCAACATTGATCAATTAGGTACTTGACATAGAAATGATTTCTTGATCTCTTAATTACTTTGATATAATTGTAACTTGAATAGTTTCATATGCTTGTTTGTTTAATTTCATCTTTAATAGGTCACCCCACCTTGTTTTGAAAAGTATTAGTTTTGACATTTAGGTTCCTTTTAATTTTAAGGTTTCAAGTCACTGTTAAAATTAATAATGATCTCTGGAAAAATATTCAAGGCATTATTTAGAGTTAATTGGACAAAAATATAGGTGTGCACGAAAAACAAGGTGATTCTGCGCCAGTTAGGCCACCCTAACCCGTCCGAGGTCGGCTAAACTATAGAGTTAGGGTTTGTGTTTTGACATGGTCTAGAATACTTGATAATCTTGCCAATTTTATATCTTAAAATTCCTAAATCTTTAGGTATTGAAATCTGGAACAGTTTAAACTTAGGATATCGATTTCGGTATCCATGATTCAACATTATATCGTGTTTACATATTGATTACTATGATGGCGTATAGATTTTCATAATCCTGCTATTTAGTTTTAATGATATTATACAATATTAATAGATCTATACACGTATTTCATATTGCATATTTTATAACACTGTATATGAGCTTGGTTGTGTTTGAGAAAAATTTTAGGATATCAACCTAAACAAGCCTATGATGGAGGATGAAGGAAAATCGAGCTTAAACGGCAAATCTATTGGAGGTTAATGGACTAGAGCTCCACAATAATCACAATCAAGCTTCATGAAGCTAAAGAGCCACAGTCAAAATTCAAAAAAAATCAAGAAATCGAGATTTCAAGAGCTCCTGTCGAGATATTGGAAGATTCAAGATTTGGCAAATTAACGATATCGACATAGGAAATTGATGTAAGTACTTCAAGACTTATGAGATTAGCATAAAAACGCTCAAACACATACACCACTGCATGCATGAAATCTTTGGGCAGAACTTGGCAAAGTTTTTCATTCAAAACGTTTTTCAATTTTAAGTTCAAAATTTTCTATGCATCCCTTATTTAGACGTCTGTCCAAGTCTTATTCAGACGTCTGCACACTATTGTAAAACATACACAAGTTTTGAAATATCAGTTTTTTCTTCAAAACAAACGTTTGAAGCATGCCAGAATAAACGTCTGGTTGTTCTCTGGGAATAAAAGTATGTCCATACTTCTTCATACGTCTGTTTGTTCTATGGATTTTCATTGGCCTAAATTTTTTAAAGAACAAACGTCTGTCAAACCTTCTTCAAATGTCTGGTTGTTATCTGTGTTTTCATTGAATTCAAACTTTTGTTTGAACAAACGTCTGAACCTTATTGGCACAAACGTCTGAAGGTTAAAAACTTTGAAAATCTTTTCTTCTTCAGACGTGTGTCACTTGTGCTTCAAACGTTTGGTTGTTTTCTGTGCTTTCATTGGCCATATTTTGAAAACCGTGGCAAACGTCTGAATCTCATGATGACAGACGTCTGAAACTATTTTTGTTTGAAAAATATTACCGTTAAATACATTTAATTCTATAACGGCTAGTTTTATTTTGCCTTTGGACCTCTGTCTACTTTGCCTTCAGACGTCTGTTTTTCTGCCTGAGGCATAATAAATGCATGTACTTGTTTGATTTTTGTGTGGGATTAAAAAAGGATTCTTGTGTAGTTATTGCACAACAACTATTCTAAAAATTTCATTCATTCTTTGAGTTCATCCTCACCCATCTAAAGAAAAAGAAAAACACTTGAGCTTTAATTGCAAATCTAATACCCCATTGAAGTATTCTAGAGCTTGAATTGTAAACTCTTGAGAAAAGTATCTTAGATTGTAATCTTTTTCTTCTTCTCTCTATGTGTGAAATCTCTTGAGTACAGGAGAATTCTTGTAAGTGGGGAGAAATATTGTGAAGAGTGTCACTCGTGTGTCAAGTGACGTGTTGTTGTGGGTGTGCAACGTGTTGTCTCGGTGGAGACTGATTAGTCTAAAATATTGCACATTTGTATGAACATTTCCCTATTATTATTAACTGCTAAAAAGTGTTTATTGTAAATATAGAACATATGTGGGTTTATTTGTAAAAGATTATTATCATATGTTTCTTCATTTTAATTAATATAATTAGGGAAAATATATGCATATAATATTTAAATGAAATATTAATAATCAAAATATTCATATCATATCAAATATTCCTAATCAATATTCTTAAGATTCAATATCATATAAATGGTTAGGATAATATCTCAAAAATACCAAATGCTACTAATGTTTTGATTTGAGATATTGTGCAGGTATTAGCTCAGGTCTGGAATCCAAATAAGAGATCCAAGTCAAATCGGGATATCGGAACCGAATCTGCTAAATTTTAGAAGAAAATCGAGAAATCTAGCAACGGTAGAGACTCAGAGCAATATTTTCAGAATCTATACATAAAAAGGATCTCCACCTATCGACACAAAAAGCTAAAAGAAATCTCAAAACCTAGTTCCACCATGAAGCGGCGGATCCGCAGCCACACATGGCACAATGCGGCGGAACCGCGATTCATTGATAGGCGTTCGATGTGGGATTTTGTGGATCTGATCTTAACAGCATCTACTCACATATGGAATCTAGGATTTCTGGTTTCAGGGACTATATAAAGGACCGAGAGCTGTGCATTCAAAATTATCCAAGGATCACATAATTATCTATTCATCTACCTCCATAAAGAGAGAGATCTATAGCAAGTTAGGATTCTTATAATCTACTTTCTAAGGAGAAAAGTTGTATGCAATAGTTGATTAATAAAAGTAGTTTTTGTTTTAATTCATTTTGCATTTACTTTTCAGCATTTACTTTACGCATTACTTTTCTGCATCTTCATTATGCTTTCATTCATCTTCAACCTCTCTTCTAAATTAAGCATGAGTGAGTAATTCCTTACTTGCTAGGGTTTGTAGGACATGATAGAATAATGGATGAAAAATCTTTTAACTTCTTAACATTTTAAAGTTTATAAAGTTTAGCAAAATAAATGTTAACTTCCTTATCGGGCGTGCTATCAATTTATTGATAGTCACGACCACGATATTGGTTAAATACTTGTTTTGTTAAGGGCTTGACATGAATAGAGATTAATGGACGGACAAGGGTCGGTAGTGGGAAACCCTAATCCCCTCCAAGAACTCTAATCCACATTCATCTCTATCTTTCCAGCTTTAAACCATTAAAAGTTAAAAAGAGTCATTTTTAATATTCATCCATTAACTGCTATGTCCTATGAAACCTACAAACCTTTTTATTTTAATTTTTATATCCGTTTAAAAATAGAACGACAACAAACCATATTATCTTTTTATCAACTCGTCTAAAGTAAGAAAAGAGTTCACGTTTCCCTGCGGACGACCCATACTCATCGCGGTTAGCTACTAGCGACAGCGTTTTGATTGCGGTTATTTATAAAACACTTTTTCGCACGATCAATCAAATGGCGCTGTTGTCGGGGAAACGGGTTTGATTTTTTTTATTGTTATTCAGGTTGATTTTTTTTATAAAACTAGGAAACATAAAATATACGAGAACCAAAATCGCATCTTGTATTTGTAACGATTATTGTGCGGGTTTTGCAAGAGAATCTAGAGTAACTGGAGCAAAGCAACAGAGATTCTGAGACTATCAACTTGGACCAGAGGAGCATAGGGGTGCTCTAAAGAAAATTTAACAAAAGAACCTTCCACACGGCGGCGGAACCATGACTATTGGTTGCATTTGGCTGCGAAACAGCGACCTTCTTGATGATTTGGGCCCCCAATCTTCTGTGGTATTTTTCTATATTCATTATCTCCTCTAAAGTTTCAATAATCTGATTTTACCTGCAGGATTATTTGCAAATATCGCCGTCTCAAAAATCTTTTTGCGTGTTTTGATTTCGGTTTTTGCAACATTTCAGAAAAATAAAATATTATTTTTGGAATTTAAATAAATAAAATAATGAATTTTATGAATATTATAAAAGTATAGAAATTAGTTTTTAAATGGAATAGTACGATTATATACATATAGTTGGAAAATAATTGGAAAATTAATACGAATTATTGATTTTGAAAGTATTTATTTGATTTTGGACATTTATAAGTTATTATACAATTATTTGTATACAAGTTTAATGCTAAACTGGATTAATATTTTACTATTTATGCATTAACCTTACGTATGTATCATGACATGCAACATAACATGTTGCAACATTTGCCACATTTATTGAACCTTGGCTCCATTTGTTTTCAAATGGTTTTGGCTTTTATTAGAAAAGAAAAGGAAAAGAATAAAGATAAATAAAAATGGTGGAAACATGAGAGCATGGGAGAGAGAGGGAGAAAGATGAGAGAGAGTGTGTGTGTGTGTGAGAAGGTTCCACACCATTCTTTAGCCTTCCTTCATCTCTTCCTTTTCTTCACCTCACATTTCTTCATCTCCTTCATTTTTCTGTAACTCCTTCCCCAGCACCTCACTACCACCAAACAACCCTCTCAATTATTCAACAAAACCCCATACAACCTTCACAAAAATCCTTCCTTACTTTACCACAAACACCATGGTAGGATCAAGTTGAGGCTTTGAGCACTTTGGCCATCCTAGAAGTTTCTTGAGTTACTCTTGGAAGGTAAATCCTATACTTTTAGTTAAGTAATTAGTTTTTTCTAACCTCCTATAGTAAATTAGAGTTAAGCTAGTGAAGGGTTATGATCTTGGAAAATTCTAAGATGAGGTTTAGGGGATATTTTGAGTTGTGAAGGTGTATTTGAGATTTAGTTAGAATTCTGGACTAAACTTGAGTTTAGAGTCCCAAACTTGAACTTGAAGTTTTTCCTATATTGGGTTTTTTGTAGAAAATGTGATGATAAATTGAGATCTGTTATGACCCGGAGACTCTGAAAAATATTTAGCGAAGATAGAGAGATGTGCAGGCAAAATAAGAACATACCCTAGAAACCCGAGACCCCAATTCCCAAACCAGGCCACGGATTTATTGGTTGTGGCCACAAATTGCAGCCACATTGTTGATGCAGGGTGTGTGGTTTTTTGGTGCATGGCTTTTGTTATCTGATAATTAGACCTATCACATATGCAAAATGTCTTAATTTCACCTAGGGTAAAATCTGGAAGTGTTTTTCCAAGTTGCTGTTTTCGTTTTGCGACTTTTATTAATTTGAGTTTTGGTATTTGAGTTTTAATTCGGTCGTTTTGACGTTTGTATGTCAACGTCGAGAGTTGTTTGGTTATTCTTGCATGCGTAGACCATATGTTCTAACCTATGTATGTCCTCGCTTGCCATATAGGTTTCTGGATTTGATTTTGATGTCGATACAACGTGCGTTGAACTGTAGGTACCGTCGCGCGTGGACTTTCGGGATGACAAAGGAAGAGCAAGGCGGTCTTCGGACTTTGGCTAAAGCAAGGACAATAGGTGAGTAGATATATATCTACGGGGGGAAAATCGGGTGGATGGCGTATAGCACCCCCCAGCCGTAGATTAGGGTACTTATATATATATCTTTCGATATTTGATATGGATACTTAGCAAATAGGGTTTTTAAGAGACTATAGGTTTGAAGAAGCGTACTCGTAGGAAGGTATACTCTTAGCCTTATTTTCTTAGCCTTGAGACTTGGGATATATGTTGTCACACACACACACACACACACACTTGGTTTGATATGTGTGTATATGTAAGTGTGTGTGTGTATGTTGTGTGTGTTGTGTGTGTGTGTGTGTATTTTCAAATAAGAATAATGGAGGAAAGTAATTGCCATATGAGGGAATTTCCTCATTATGGCGTCGAAAAAAGTACGCCCTCCCGTCATATCTTACGACAATCGGAATCCTATTCATCTTCATTCGTTATCATCTAAGATGTGAGTATGCCAAATTTCGTTGTGATTCTATAAATTTTTCACCGTTGAATTAGTGGGTTCAAAATTAACGGTTTTACCGACAATAGAACTTTTTACACTGCTAAATCAACGGTGAAAAAAGTTGTAGAATCACACGAAATTTGGCGTAACCCACATCTTAGATGATAACGATGAAAAATGATGGATTCCGATCGTCGGAAGATATGACGGAGGGCGTACTTTTTCGACGCCATAGGAGGAAATTCCCTCCCATGGCCTTTTTCCTCCATTATTCTCTTTTCATATATATACATACATACATATATATATATACATACATATAGATACATAATACATACATACATACATACATACATACATACATATATATATATATATATATATATATATATATGAGAATAATGGAGGAAAGATGCTATAGGAGGGAATTCCCTCCTATGGCGTCGAAAAAATACCCTCTCCCTAGTTTTTTCCTATGATCGGCCACCCACCATCTTCATCGTCATCATCTAAGATGTGGGTACACCAATTTTCATGTGATTCTACAACTTTTTCACCGTTGATTTAGCAATGTAAAAAGTTCTATTGTCGGTAAA